>JAUMTR010000010.1:11451155-11483895 GCA_032270685.1 Microctenopoma stevenorrisi
TGTGTGTGTGTGTGTGTGTGTGTGTGTGTGTGTGTGTGTGTGTGTGTGTGTGTGTGTGTGTGTGTGTGTGTGTCCACCAACGTGACGGTGGGTCACCTGCCAGCACAGCACCCACTCCACTCCCCAGCAGTAATGTAAGATTCGATCTTTCATTAGGTGCCCGTGTAAGTCCGATAATAGGAGATGCTGAGATAAGCCCAATGTGAGGCTGGGTGGGTGGGTGGGTGGGTGTGTGGGGGGAGGTTCCTCCCAAGGTGATCGTTCTGGTTCAGTTTGCTCTTCCTCAAGCAGAACCTATATTGGCACTTGAGCATTAACTGGTATTGATTAACTTAGGGTTAGGACTGCCTCCACTCCCGCTCTGCTTTCTATACTGCTCCTTCTGTTTCTCTTTCACCCCCCGGCACCTGTCTGTGTTTATATCCCTCCCGAACACCTCTGTCTCCTTTCTGTTTGTCAGGCTGTAGTAATTTCAGCTGATGGAGTAGTCAATAAAAGGGTGGATTCAGGACTTGATGACCGTAAGCATTTTTAGACGACATTTTCCTGTAACCTGCTTTTTTTATTCATTACACAGTGTGTTCCAGGAATTCATCAGATGGCCGAGGCAGTTGTATCTGCCACTACACCCATGGGTGCCCTCTTTTCCTTCGCACCTCTGCCACTCCTAACACATCTTTGGGTGCATCAATGGCTGCGGTAGCACCATAATTAGTGGCTGGATGTGACACATGTTTCCAATTTGCTCATCTGGACAGAGCGAGGCAGAGATAGAGACAGACGGGAAGTGACAGGAGGAAAAAAAAAAAAAAGATGGAGAGAAGGAAGCTAGAGCAAGCTGCGACAGACAGAGGAGCCCAGAAATAGAGCGGGTGCAGCACGAGGGAGGGCGAAAGGGGTGAAAGCCAGGGGAAAACAGGCCGAGGAAGAGAAGGAGCGGGAGATTGCTCGCGGAGGCGGAAAGAAAGATGGGAGGAGAGGAGCTGCAGGTGGACGCTCGAAACTTCAAAGCAGCACATCCAGCAGAGGTCCAGAGGTTAACAACGTGACAGCCCATTTGCTACACAGAAAAGATGTGAGCCTTACATGCTCGTGCACCTGATCCACACAGACCGCTGCTTCTGCTCAGCCACACGTGTGTGGGCTCGGGACCTTGTCCTCGCACGGTGCACACTTTTTGGACAAGCATGAGCTCTTAACATATTTCAGCCCAGGCCCTAGAGCTATTTTGCCCTGAGGCGTCTGAAATTAAAGTACTGCTCGTACTATGCAGAGAGCGAGGAGAAACAAGTACATGCAAGTGTGTAAAGGGGCCAAGAAAATAAACTGGAGGAATGACTAAGCTGATTAACTATGAATAGTAAGCTTCATGAATAAGCTTCATAGTATACAATGGGCTTTGTATTTTGAATATATGAGTGAGCAAATCTGGGGAAATGACTATGGAGTCTGGCGTCAAAGCCACCACCCCTCTAATTGCCAGCCAGGCCTACTCACTAAGCCCTGACACCCACCTCACACTAAACTCCATTAGGAGACAATGGCGTGGGATCACCTGTAAGACCTCAAAAGCCTGAGCTGTTAGCTTCTCAGTGAAAATTACCCTCCCGTGTCCAGCTCTACTCCCTGTTGGGCGAATCCACCCACTGCTGACAAAAAAAGCCTCATTAAGGGCTTCATGCCTGGCTCCACAGCAGGGGGGGTTGCACGCACAGTCACATCTGTGGAGAGGGGAGAATCCGGGCAGGCCGCAGCCTTCAGCACATGGACGCATTAAAAGCCTGTTAGTCTCTGATAGGGCCCCTGGCATGGGCGTGAGCTGAGGGGTGGCGGGGTTTGCGAGGTTGCCATGAGCCAGTCGAAATTACTCTCGATTTGCTTGTGTAGTTTTTCTTGTGCGTTACACAGTGAGTAACGTGGGCGAAGCAGAAAGAAAATGGAGCTATTTCTGCACCACCGTCCCCTCAAGCTGGGAGTTTGATGGCCTATTTGTCAGGCTGCTAAATCTCATATTGTTCCAGTTCACTCCCAGAGATGCGGCGAGGCTTTGCAACAACTGAAGCCTGGTGTCACCAGCCCACCACCCCACCCTCTTCACCGCCATACAAGCCTGCTTGTTATTCTCCAGCCCCACTCTCAGCCCCCGCCCCCACACCCGGGTGTCTATTCAGACACAGGAGAAGTTGGCAGAGGTGTGAGGAAAGTGGTGTGGGTCGTTAAGGCCGAGAGGTGTTTAAAATGACATTTCCTCAACTAATGCCTGACACCTTCTGCAGAGGAGGGGGGGGGTATGCAGATGAGCTGAACGAGCGAGCAGACTGGTTGTTTAAGAGGCCTGCGGGTCCGGGGCCTTGGACTTTAATCAAGGTCATCCAGCAACAGCAATTAGAGCACCACACACGTCTTCATCGTACACCATGCAGGACTTCTCAGAGAGAGTGAGTGTGTGTGTGTGTGTGTGTGTGTGTGTGTGTGTGTGTGTGTGTGAGAGGCCTGCTCTGTGTAACTTTATGGCGTGTTGTGCGTCCTGATCCTTCGAGGTATTTGCATTCGTTGGTAACTGTTGCCTAAATCCGCTCCACTCTGCGCAACTCGCATTTCTCTCCTCCAACGTGCAATTAAACTAATTATTCGATTTAAGCTCGTCTTTCGTTTTTTGCGTGGGCCGGAAACTTTAAGCTCCAACCTGCAATTACTCAACCGCTGAGAAATGCTTCTAAAGGTCTGCGAGTGAGCGCTGCTCTTACCTTTCGTTGAGGGAGTTCCAGTAGATGGGCTCCATGTTGCTGGCCGACGACCCCAGTAAATCCAGTAAGAATACCAGCAGAATTCCCAAACCATAGCCACTTGGTCGACACGCCATCTCAGCCCCGACACCCAGCATGTGTAGCCCCATGTCACAGACGCAGGAACTAATCTCTCTCTCTTTCTTTTTGAAGGGACTGAAATGCTGCTGCGAGGAGACTGGCCAACCAACAGATGCGCTATAGGTAGACAGACAGACAATCAGAGTGTGATGAGAGAGCCCGCTGTGTGGAGCCACATGGATCCCAAATTACGCCGAAACGAAACGGGCTCAGATGTGCGGAGGAAACTTGTCCAATCCGTGCGTCTGGGTCTCCAGAAACCGCGGCTCGTTGTGTAGCGCGTCCGCGATCCTACTATTTCACTGCCAATCCCATGACTTTCCCATTAATTTGTCATTAGTCCCCCTTGTTCCAGCGCGGTGCCACTCAGCTCAGACAGAACTCCACGGAATCGATCTCTTTTCTAGACATGTATCGCCACCCAGGAGCTATTTCTGCTGCCTTTCGTTGCGCCCTAATTGTCTTATTCCGAACAATGTTCCCTTGTTCTCTGAGCCGACTCTGTTTGATTTCTTTCCCATTACCTTGTTTCCCCGCAAGAAGATCTACCTCCCAACATTTCAGGCTGGACTAGAAAGATATACTGTCAGTTTTGTTCCAAAGAAACAATAGAGATCAGGTTTAATAAGAAAAAACAGTGAAGGCGAAACGTTTAAAATGGAAAAGATGTCGCTCGTGTCCACAGCTCCATCCTCATAAAGACATACTGATGCACGGTGGCTTCAATTCTTATTCTCCTCCTTGGAAAAACGCACACACTGAACACGGGCTGTAAAATCCACAAATCCTCCAGCTTGTCGACAGTGTTAGAAATAAAAAATCAGGATCCTGGTCGCTGATAAATCCAAGAGTCAATTCAGGCTGCAACGCAGGAAAACTGCGAGAGAAACAAACCAAGTGGCTAGAAAAGCATCTCCACTCTCACCACGTCGCACAAAGGCCCACGGGAAACTTGTGAAGTGGTGATAAAAAAAGAAGAGGCGACTTGTGAGCCCCGGGTCCTGTTGGAAATTGACGTCTATCTGATGCGGCGCATCATTGGGAGAGCTGGACGCGTCGCTCCGTCTCTCTGCCTCACAATCCCACTGCTTTGACTTGTCCTAACGCTCGCAGCACATTGACAGAGCGACTGGCTTGTGTGAGAGGAGGAGGAGGGAAAAAGGGACGTGTGTGAATGGGAAAAAAATCCCCATCCTCCGACTGGCAGGCAGGGCGCACTGACGGAGCGCAGTTTTTCCAGGCGTTTTTTTTTTCGGGTGGGGCGGTATCGAGTCCCTTTCAGCACCTCCCTCTCCTCCTCCCTAACTCTGAGTTTCAGGGGCCCCCCGACTCGGACCTCTGGACTCCCTGGCGTTCTATTCTACCTCCTTTGAAACGGTGAAGAAGCCCCCCCCCTCCCCTCCTGTTTCTCACACACACCTCTCCAGACGCGCACCACCGTGCGCCCTCCGCCGCTCAGAGCCACGGCGGAAGAGCAAGAGCGCCCTCAACGCGTGCAGCGGGCATCACATGTGGCTCTGGAGGAGGGTGTATTGGAAAAGAAGCCAGCTGGGATTTGAGAAGGTTATCAGAGAAATGTCCTATAGGAGTATTTAAGGCCTATTATAGATGAAATATTGTAGAGTAAGCTCACACTATAGGTACATCAAATGTGCTATTTGGCAGAATGATAAAGTGGAAAGTAGATGTACAGGAGTATGTCATATGTCTGAATCCCGATGCTCATCACACTGAATTCACCTCATTCATCTGCAGCTTAGTCTAAACAGTCTGTGGCCCTCTCTCTCTCTCTCTCTCTCTCTGTCCGTCTTATGACAGAACAGGGGCAGAGTCCAGCACCTCCACTTCAAAGTGGGCCGTTCAGCTTGATGAAGTGCAGGACGAGCTGGGTGACAGGCCTTGCTGAGGGCCACACGCACACACACAAGTGTTTACACATGGGGCCCCTCAGTCTCCTGGAACACTGACACTGATTCACTTATACTATTACACACACACACACACACACAGAGATACATGTATGGCCCCGGGAATGGAGGGCTGTGAAAAATGTGGCTGTATTGCCCCCATGTGGTGGATAGAATTCGTGACTGAGACTCTACTGAGAGTCTGGGTTAATGTTATTGAGCTGGTTTCCCTTTGTCATCACGCAGAGAAATAACGCGTTTCACTGCTTCTACGTATTATTCTTTCATTAATCAAACCTACAAGAGCACGAGGGTTCAAATTATAACATCTTAAAGGTGATTTCCACAGATTTTACTCATTACTATTCACTCAGTGAATGAAAACTCTTTCTATATTCGTAGGAAGTTGGAATTCCTGAACTCCCACCTGGAACATCCCCTGAAGTCGTATTGCGGACTTGAACAGATGCAGAAACCTCATCCATCCCAACCTCAAAATCCAAGATGGCTGCTTCTTTCATGTAAATGGATTGTTGCTGTGGTAGCCCTCTGTTTATTTGCACTGATGTCTTAACAACTAGAACTGTTGTTACATACACCCATCGTTTCTTAATATGGATTTAGTATACTCAACTCGGGAGTGACAATATTCCCAGCTCCAACACCCGAGGGATATGGAACGCAGCCTCAGCGATCCAGTGAGAAATGTAGAAGCCAGTTTATTTGGAGATTAGATATACCACCTTTTGCTGTTTCATTTTTTTCCTGTTGTGTTCGAGTGCCCCCAACGCCACAGAGTTGCGGTACTAAATAGCTGGAATCCTTCATTGAACATTCACATCTAAAAACTGTATTTTTCCATCATTTTTTGGCGACTCCACTGTCTGCATAGCGCTTGCATTAGATTTCCTCGCAGGAATGTCATCCTTGCTATCTTTGATCCTTACATGACTTCCAGGCCTGCCTGCTACACTTCAGTATAGAGATCCATCAGTTCCCCAAAGGGTGCACAGCTATAGATACATACTGGCAGAGAGAAACAAAGAGAGGAAGAGAGCTTTGATACTTTCCATTGAAAATATTTGACTTAAAAAACAACAGAGGAAGGAGAAATTCGATGCGCCGCAAATACCCCCCGCTGTTCCTGCACAGCGAGGGAGAGGAGAGATGAAATGAAAGTGAGATGTGGAGGGACACAAGAGATGCTAAATTATAGCAAACCCATGTCTACAAGAACAGCCGACCTGAAGCTGGCAAGGATTTAGTGTCATGCTCAAGGGCACTTCAGTGGAGCAGATTAGTGATCTTACAGCGGGCGAAAACCGCAACTTGCAGGCTCGAGGCTAATCTGCAAGTGAGACAAAAGTGCAGACATTTCCTCTGCGATGTGAAATTACAGCGTGCTTTCAACAAGAGCTGTAATTGCAGGTTATGGGGTCCAAACAAGAAACAAATACAGCAAGTAGACTTTCTAGGGCCGGGCAGGGAGAGAGGAAGGAAAAAAAGTGGAAAAGAGAGCAGAGATGGAGCCGTTTGTGTTGCAGTGACCTCTGGAAACCTTGGCAGGGCAGATGACAGAGCTAAATGTAGTGGAGGAAGTCAGACTGGTTTAGAGACAGCAGCAGTTCAGAGGTGGAGCTGGCAGGAGAAACAAACCTTCTGCTCTGTCTGGGAATCTATGTGTGTGGGAAAACTGGCTGGTTCGGGGCCCTCGTTCTGTTTGCGCGTTGAAGATGACTCAGTGTTTTTTTCACTGCGCCTATAAGATGCCACCTACATCAGACCGGGCGTACTGCTGAATGACTGAATGTGCTTTCTGAGGCGATACGGCATCTGAGAGGAAAGAAGGCGTCGGCCACATTGGATGGATGCGCTCGTAGCTGGCGCGCGCCCGCGCGTGTGTGTGTGTGTTTATCAGAGCTCATTTATTCATGCTGCCCTCATTCACTGCACTGACCTTCAACTCGTCTTCATAACCGCATCCTCTCCCTGGTGACTGTGGCTAGAGTTTGCTCCAGCTGCCAGGCTTAACCACACACACACTCACACACTCTAGCTAATGCACTATAAACACACACACATTCGCAACAAGCACGGACATCACCTTAACGCCACACGTATACATGCAAACATAAGCAATTTATGTAAGTGCATGCTTAACACAACGTGTGTGTAGCAGAAGGTTTCAGATTATGGACACACACACACACACACCAGCACAGACACCCACAGCGGTGGCAATACAAAGACCTCAGACAGGAAAACAAGCACCCTGATGGGAATGAAATTCACACCGAGGGTGGTACAGAAGCGCGCGAGTGTGTGTGTGTTGCTGTCAGAACATGGCACCCTCGCCCCCCTTGCAGTTGATAGATCTCAGCTGCACATCTTTATCCTTCAGCATCTGTCTGTCTCTGTGAGCTTTCGGCTTCTCTCTCACACACACACACACACACACACACACTTCCTCATATCTTCCTGTGACAGAAAGACAGCGAGGGAGATGGGGGGTGGGGATTAAATGAGCAGAGGAGCAACATGTGATGTGTAGATCACACATATGGAGCAGTAAACAACATGTACCTGGCAGCTGATCTTACTCACACATCTACTTATGTTTACATTTGTAGTCTAGGTCTGTTCTGCTTTGGTTGTACTGACACCAACCCTTCTCCTCCTCTTTACCCAAATACGTCTAATTTTATTCCCAGCCTGAAACTGACCTTTACCTTTACGCTGCGCTACATGAGAGTACAGCAAACTGTCTGCATACCAGTCATTTTAAACAGGTTGGGAGTAGGTCGTGTCCTCACAAAAGAAGAGACGCGATTGACTTTTAATGCAACAGATGAGGAAAATAAAGAGCTGGTTAAATACATGTTTCTGCTGGTACAACAGCAAACGAGAAAACAGAGAAGAAAACAAAAAAGTATTTGATCTTTGTTTTCTCCCAACAAATAATCATATTTCAAAATTCTCTGTGTCAACTTTTTACAGTCTGTGCTTTTATTCAAGTGGAAGGGGATCAAAGTCGTGGACCAGGAGTCGTTTAAGGGCAGGATGCATGTTAAAAAGAAAAAAGTCATTTCTTGAACACACAAATCAAACCAGCTGTTGTCACCACGTATCACCAGCATGAACCTGGCAGAGAAGTGATGGGGTCTCATAATAGTTCATACTAATAAAACAACAGGCTACAGGATAATGGTAATTGATGTCTTCTTACTTCATAGTGGCCCCAGCAGAGAGGTGGAGGCCACCCTCAGTGCTTTTCCTCATCTCTCTATAGCTGAGGAACGTTGCTCTCATCTTTCTGCTTATCTTATCATTTGATCAACAAGGTGGCTCCTTGCTCCTCCTCATTTCCCCATCTGTCTCTTCCCGGCTCCTCTCAGTGCTCCTCTGTCCTGCCCCACTGCTCCACCCGCTCCCCACGACTTCACCACTCTGTCTCCGGCTGCCCAATCTTCCATAAACCTCCCTTCCAGGCACTGTGGAGAGGGTGGGTGTGAAAAGGTGTAAAGAATGGACAGACTTTGGGACAAGAGCTGTCTGTGCAGCCTGAAGGCAGGTAGCAGGAAACATTTGGGCCATACCGCTCTACCTTTCCCCAGAGTGCAATTACGCAAGCAATTACTCTTCCTTGGCATCGCAAACACTAAACCGCCAAGATCATATCCAATCTGTCAGGGCCGGCTGGGATAGTACTGGCTGCTTAATGTACTTCAATAGGCTCACCCCCCTTGATAAGTAGCTACGGAAATCGCCAGAGGGAATGTGTAGAGAGCAGGAAGAGGAGATTGGGAGAGGATGAGATGATGAGAAGAGGATGAGGTGAAGGGTAGAGGGATGACAGAGGCACACATGCAAGCACATATCTTAAGTTGATATTCTGCGAGGGCTTCTGTATCCGTGAGAGAACTATCAATGCAGAGCTACATCACATGGTAGCAACAGTAGAATATGATGATGACACATCTTTACTCTGTATTAATCTAACTAGCTTTCTTTCGGATGGATGTCGGCGCGCGCGCCTCCACATCTGGAGCGAATAGAAAGGGGCTTCAACTCCAGTGAAATGAAACCTCTGGTGCTTTGCATTCCTGGCTTCAGAACATGTGAAGGAATACAGGTGCCAATTATTTTCACATCTAATGTAAACCAGAGAACAAGGACGTGTCAATCATCCACGCTGCCTTTTGGAATGGAAATGTATTCATAGGAATGCAGATATTTTGGCAGCTGAAGAAATGGGTTAGTTGACTTAAAAATATCCCCACAGATTCAGGCTTTGCGAGTAAACCCTCAAGTCGTGCGAACTTCAGCCTGTGACAATGCGAGGTGTGAGTCATGCTCAAAAGGACGCTGGTTATTGTGGAGTCTTAGATCCTAACTAATGTTACCAGTCATCAGCGGCATATAGGAAACACATGGAGCCTGGAAAAAATGCTAACGACCGTGCTAACATGCTGATGTTAAGCACGTACCATGTTCACCATCATAGTTACCATGTTAGCAATGTAGTCTTTGCCAACACGCGCTGCAGCTTTAAAAACCTGAACAGGTGTATTACATATTTCTCAATCCCTAATCTGCACAGTGCTAACTTGTTGCTCCAAAAGAGCACAGCATTCCCCAGTGAAACAGAAAAACCAAAGTACAATGTAATATATCAGAATGATTTGCAGTAACGTGTCGGCACCACTGACAGGCTGCTGCACCTCATGCTGCACTGGGGTCAAACAGGTTTAAAATCTGCCTCCAGCCTGGGATTTCAGCAAGATAATCCCTTCTCCTTTTGGTGTCCAAAATAAGCTGACAACCTGAATGATGACTGATTTAGTGAGAGCCAAACATACAGTCACTCCATTACCTGCATCTACATATGTCTGGAGGGAACAGGCTGTATTTGTCCTCAGCACAACCAAACGTGGACAGTGCGGATTCAAGCTCACGACACACTGATGACGGATGACAACTAAAAGCCTGCGCTGCAAACCGAGAGGTGTCCATAATAATGCGACAGCTGTGTTTCTGCAGCACAAAACCTATTAAATCTGAAGAAAGCTGGATGTAACAACTCTACTGCACGGGTGTGTCGGAGCCGGGTCAGAGTGAAGCCCTGTGCTAAGCGCCTGCCAAACACATTCAAAGTCTCTCTGAGATAAAGGAGCCCTCCCTTTGACATTTTGAGAAATGCCATGTATAACAACCTCTAAAAAGCTACAGAAAATCTGTTCCCTCTGCTTCCTGCTCTAGAAAGCCTTTTCCTTTCAAAGGCAGCAGGAGAGTGACAAACCAGAGAGCAGTCTAGACATTTTAGCATCTCCGGCTTCTCCGTTCCCCCATGCTAATTCTGCCGGGGTCACACGCTGAGTGTTTGCTTGAGTGCTTCCCTGTGGGATTAGGAGATTCAACAGGCAGACAGCCATTTGAATAATTGTTTTCAAATGTCTTTCTTAATATCAAGATCCCATTACTTACTATTCTGCACCCTCTGCGATGATGAGCGCTGGGACTGGTGCGTTTGTGTGCATGTGCCGGTCTAATGGAAGGCACTTATGCGAGGCCACGGAGACACTCAGGATGCGACGTAAATGAAAGCACAGAACGCGGAAACACAGAACACTTGATGTGGATTGGCTCATTAACTGCAGAAGTGGAAAGACTACGCAGCAGCGACCTTGGGATAAATATAATGGTTCCGCTATCATCTGTGTGACAGCGCTGCGGTTTGGATGACATGGCTTAAAGAAAGCAACACAGATATTTTCTGTACGGGACATATATTCTGCAGATGGCAATTGTTCAGTTACCTTAACAATTTCATTGCTTCTGAAGAATACATAAAAGGAGTTGAAATCAATATCCATCGTACGGAATTTGTGGTTTCAGTCTTGGAGGGAAATGTTCTGACAATGTGAAGTTATTAATTACGTTCAGGAATGTACATTTCAGAGGAACCGTTGCACACAAAATCATTCAGCCCCCCCTTGGAGTTTCTCAGCAAATGTACAGACAAACCAAACAGGAACAATTAAAAAGGCTCAACACAAATAAAGTTACAACATGAAATGCAACTTTCTACCAACTACTGCAGACTCACAATGATTCAACCTCTCTACGAGAAGCGAACCGCTATGACGTGCTGCTAACGTAGAGCAACTGCCTTCTTCAAACCACCATCTGATAAGATTTATTTAGTAAGCATAGACTCTAGTTTTTACGCCTTACGTACGTTTTTTTAACACCTATTGAAGCTGCGGGCTTTGTTTCTGGCCACATGGGAGCAGTACAGCACACAGTAAACATTAAATTGTCTTATTAAGTTGCTTTAGCAATAATGCAATAACGTTTTGAGCCAGCAGACAGCATTACTGTAGGATTCTGACCCCAACTCTGTTGGCCAGTTGCTGAATTAGTTTATGTACAGGTTTTCTATTACAGGACATAAAACTGGTTCACTGTGGATTTTAACATTATACTTTTATCCTTTGCTAATACCAACATTTTGATTCCAGCAGCTTGGAAATGTAATTGTAGTAACACCGGATAGGTTTTAAATTGAGCTTTGCAGCCTTTTGGGGATTTTCTGTGATCCAGCAACATGATGTAGAAAAGCTCGCACCTGCCTGTGAAAGGTGTTACAGTCCTTACTACATCTCATCCAAGGTCATCAAGAACTGGGAATACATTGTCTTGCGTTAGACAGAAACTCAGCCAGACGTAATACACACACACACACACACACACACACTCTTCTGTCTCTGATAAGAGCTTGAGTCCAGAACATCAGAGAAACAAGTGGCAACTTGTATTATTTCTTACACTTGCTTTGCTTTTTTTTTTTTCTTTGACTGCCCCCAATTTTCCTTCTTGTCGTCTTTCTACCTACTTCGCTCTGCCCAGGCGGAGGCAGTTGCTAAGCAACCTGCACAACACAACAGTGCCGCTCTCCAACTTGGCTCTGTGCTCTGTGGGCCCCTGTGGTTTTGTACAATCAAATATGCGAGTGTGCGCATTCATACGAAATGTGTGTGAGAAAGGTGAAAGCTATGAATAGTTTCCATCTCATAAGTGAAAGCCAATAGTCCTTTCAGCTTTTAAGAGCTGCCTCTCGACTCGAGTGTAACATCATCTTACATTCATCAGGGATTTATTACAGGGCGTCCAACTCTGAACTGCCTTTAACAGAAAGTCAAAGAATGAGTAACACCGGGAATCTGTGAAGAGATGTGTTTTTAATTCACTCCGTCTTCAATAAAAGCACCAGAAAGCCACCTGTTGCTGACACCGCCATCTCTCTAGAGATTAATGCTTCTTAGTGGAGCATACATTTGTGTAATAGCTCTTCTGACCTTCTCTTGCTTAGCAACAAATCTGAGCTTTACAAACTGGAACCAATACAAGGCTTTGGCTGGAGTGTGCTGAGCCTCGGACACACCTGAAAAGAAACTCCGTACAAACACATCCCGCCGATGGCAACATGAACACGCTGAGAAAATCATTGCAGAAACGTAATGAACACACAATTATTCAAGTCACAATTTACACAGGTACAAATGTATTCGGAGCAAAAATCTGTAGAAAATATAACAATCACTCATTGTCCCCACTAATTGAAGAGATTGTTATGAGATTACAGTAATTGAGCTAGAAGCTTAGTATACATTCAAAAACTAGAATGAACATCATGGCTTTACAAAAATAGACATTTTGTGGGCATGCACAGAGCAACACGACAGCTTGCTGCGTCCAATAGTTAAAAAAACAAAACAAAGAGGGTAAAAACACGAGTCTCTTCCATTTACAAAAGCAAAGCTCAAGAACAAATGGCACTTTCTGCAGCTGTAGCAGTTAGAAATCTCCGGGGCAGCATCACGGTCACACACACACACGCAAACGAGAACTCCGCGGATACAACTCAGACCGAGGATGTGAACAGTAGACAATGGGCTGCTTCACACCACAGCACTTTGAGTCAAATCAAATTGATCCAGCTCAGGAACAATTACTCGTTTAAAACTGAAAAAAAATTAAAATGTTTTTATTGAAATATACTGAGCCCCCAACTCATGTCTTACGCAGCCTCATGGTCTTAAGAAAAAAGAAAGTGTTAAAGAACACCTCCTCTTTTTCAGGTCATTTATTAAACGTATCAAAGTTTTCAAACCTACAATCTGTCCTGTACTGTTAATGTTCATGTATAACGTAATGGTAAATAGATTTTAGGTTGTTTCCCACCTCAGGACACCATATTACTGATGGCACCAATCATCTAGATGACTCATAATTTACTTTATCCAAACTAGACCATACCAGAATGATTATCACCTGGCAGGTGTAACTCAATTTATGGGAGCTGAGCTTCAGGCTTCTGCCAACTCTGTGTTCTGCTCCTGGTTCCCCTCTGAGGCAGGGCCAAGTGGTCCGGCCCACCACAGCCTCAAGGTGTTGTCTTCCCGGATTTCCTGGGGTGATGTGACGGTTTCACCTCCCTCGCCGTCAGAGGCCGAGTCGCCCTCACTGTCACCAGGCCACGGGAACTGCCGCTGGCCGCTGGATGTCGCCAGCAGTGGCATGAAGGGATGGATACTGTGGAAGATTATGGAAAATCTGTTTTCCAGATTCAGCTTTGAAACTAGTTTGGACAAACAAAAGTTTGCCCATAATACACAGTCTTAGCAGTTTTTCATTTACTTCCCTCTATAGGAAATGCATAAACACTGTATTACTAGACTAGGTACTTAGCAAACAAGCAGTTTAGCAGACCTTTCCTATTTGCCCACAGACGTTGTAGTTATAGGTATGTTCTCACAAAGCAGTAATAAGACATGTTGCGTTCGAGCACTGAAATGGGAAAGTGTTTCTGCTCTTATTTAGAATATTGGGCCTGGTTTGTTTATATCTCCAGTGTTTTCTTCTGGCGCTTTTTAGCAAGTACCAAAACAAACTTGGTAATAGGGCAAATCCAGTTTGGTCAAACTGACATTTAAACTATTCAATCATAAACAAGCTAATTAATTAGCTACTCACAGATGTTGTGAGTTTTATGTGTTTTAAAACAACCATACCTGACACCATTGGTACAGTCCCAGTGGGCCGGGAACCTGAGCTGAGGTTGGAGCTGCTCCTCGTCACCTTCAGGTGGAGCGGTCTGGGTGTCCCATACTGAAACCACTCCCTCTGTGTCGCCGCTCAGCAGGTACCTGCCTGAACTACAGAACACCAGAGGGACAGTAAAGCAAATATATAAACTGTACTACGTGGATTCTCAGTCACAGCTCAGATATCACTGAGTTTCTTGTTTCTAAAGGAAACTTACAGGTCCAGGTCAAAGTAGATACGCTGGTTCGTGGCCACGTTCCTCTTAAGAGAAAACACAACCTTGCCCGGCTCTCGTAAGTCCCAGCACAGGATTTCTGGGTCCTACACACACAGACGGAGACATAATCAGAGATTGTACCATTTGATTATTTCTGCATTCAAATGAGTAATTCCTTGTGATCTAGGGAGGAGCCAGTGACTGAGGGCTTGTTTTACCATCTCTGGGCAAATATCAAATTGGCAAAAGAAACTCTTGACAATACTTATGTAAACCAATTTCTCAAGGCAGCATCGCAAAGTCACCGGCTTCACACACAAAGCCCAGAGATGGCAAGTGTGTGAGCAGCAGTTCTCCCTCCAGGTCTACTCGCTGCATGCTGCTGCAGTCGAGTGTGTGCGCATGTGTTCACCTTGCGCCCTCCTGTGTACAGGTAGTTGCCGTCGGGGGAGAAGAGCAGATGGGTGAGGCCTCCGTGGTGGCGGGTCGGCAGCAGAGCCAGAAGGGTGCCATCTTGGCAGGAGTAGAGGCCAGCGCAGCGGGAGTAAGAGCCACAGGCATAAACAGACTGGCAAGGACTGAAGCCAAAGCAGGAGATGATGCCACTTTGGCCCTGCTTCTTCACTGCAGTAAAGACAGGAAAGTGGCATTTGGCACAGCCTTGTGAATTTCAAATGCTCACAACACACAATTCACAATCACTTCAACTCAAAGTTGACTTTTTGGCCGCTCTTACGTTCCTGATTATACGTCTATGAGGAAAACATCTGTCAACAACACACACACAAACTCACATTGGGATCATCTGGTTCTTTTTATGCTTTACTCCCACTTTTGAGAAGGACGTTTAGCACGTTCAGGACAGAAGCGAGAGTTTGGCACAGTCCTCTCCCGTATCAATACAACACGTACTAACTGACCATGCATTTTTCAATAATTTGAGGTTCTTGGTTCTCAAGTGAGGCTGATGCAGCCAAACACTCAAGAAACCACAGGTGGCAAAGACCTGAGCAGCAGGTTTGATCAGTGCCACCTGAAGAATAACCCCTCATCTACATACCGCACCCTGCAGCTTTATGCAATAATATAGTACAAATCACAAAAACTCAAATCAAGACTACTTTTCAAAGATTATTTCCAGCAAACTAAAACTTGTGACACTCCAAACTTTTAATCTTCTTTGTTTTTATAAGAAATATGTGATGGAAGTTCTGTGAGCAGGGTTGTTCAAGGAGACTGTGACAGTTCGCTGTCAAACAGTAACTTAGCAAACAACTAACTTCACATAATCCTTGGCACAGTGTCCTTGGTTATTTATTGTTTGTCTTGGGGTTTTGATTTTTGCAAGAACACAGCCTGTGAATGCAGTTTTCTTGTTTACACGTATCCTTCAACCACTGGGACTCAAACAGGCTGAAACTCAGAATTTAGTATTTGTTATAAGAATATTCTTCATAACGGATAATTAGATTACCAAAACTACACCACTACCATTTTCACACAGTATTTCCAATTTATATATTAAAATGCAAATCACAGAAGATATTAAGTGTATGAAATGACCAACTTTTGATGTCTAAGAACCACAACCTATGTTCCTTCAGATGATTATTGTTATTTAGATTAGCCCTTTACAGTGTGAAATGCATGACGTGTAGTTATCGGTGGAAAACCCCCCAGAGAAACCACAAAACCACTAGGGTGGTGCTTTACACTGTGAGAGCAGATGATAACTGACCTACAGTGGGCCGCTCCTCACAGTCTCTTCCTGGACGCTCAGTGTAAAATACTCTGACCGTTTTGTCAAAGCCGCAGTAGAGCTGCGTGCCATCAGGTGAGAAGCAGAGGGAGTGAGCTGCCGTCAGCTCGTCCAGGTGATTGTAGGGTCGGAAACTGGCTCGCACCTCCCCGTAAAAGGCATCCCACATATGGACTGGGTTGTCACGGCTACTGCTGGCTAGACTGCACAAAAACAATGAGAGAGAAAAGTGAGATAAGGGAAAAGAACTGAAAGACAAGAGGAGGTTAATAAATGCTAGGAAAACTAAACGGAGTAAATCTTTATCAACTTTTTCACAGCTAGCAATTAACATAAAACAGGCCTGGTGTGCAGCAAATGAGCACTGCACATGAACATGAGAGCATTGGAATGAAACAGGCAGCTAACACACGCTACACATTTCTAACCTCTACTGCCCCCTAATGCACCTGAATATATCAAGGCATCAAAACAAACACAGCACTGAGCTATGCCTCTTTATGGAAACAAGACAAGAACACATTCTTATTAATTCAAATCAGGGCCAAAGACTTAGCCATGCCTTTTTAACTCTAATTACTGGGCACTGAACAAATGCCCAAACATCACTGCGGCTCAATTAGACAACGGAAATTAGCCCCTACCGCTGCTGCCGTGTTCTGTTATGGCCCCTCTGAGTCGCAGCCTTATTCCAGAGCAGGGAAATGCCCAATTATAATGCTAGACTGCTGCTAGCTTGGAGTGATGCCTAGAACTCGGTGCGACTTAGCCGAGCCATAACAGGGGCCCTTATTCCCTCTCTACAGGAGGGGCATCAACAACACGCGGCTTTTGGCAGATCGAGGGTTCAAGAAGCGCGGGGGGGGGGGGCATGGGAGACAAAATGGGGGATGTGTAAAGAGACAAACAGAAAGGCTGATAGAAAAACCTGCCTGCTGTAGATGTGTTTAATAACAACAACTATAACCTTTTATGTGGCCGTTAAACCGCCCCCCTTCCCCCGTGAGCTTGTCCGACCACCTGTCAGTGCCCCGCAGGCCCTCCGCTCTGATATATGGCAGTGATCTGAAGAGCACAAAACATATCTGCTGTCAGCTCCTACTGGCTCCTCATCCTCATGACAGACAGGTCTTTGCACACATTTGGCAGATGCACACAAGGACTCTCAAGTGGTTGATTGTCCATGAGTCGTTTGTTGATCGTTTTGCTGTTTACACAACTCTCATCTTTGGACATCCAGCTCCTGACCTTCCCACCCCCTCCTCTTACTCCATGAAGTCTGTCTGGTGTTGCAGTGGAGCAGTGCCAACGCTGAGCCTTGATCAGAGGGATCTGTCAGAGGGTGGAGGCTGTAACTGGAGGATGATGGGAGCTGGGGGTATACGCAGTGAAAACTGTTGGCAACTTGACCCCCGCTCATTAGCGCGGCTCTACCTCCATCGCCACAGAAGGTCTGCATTCTCCACGGTGACGACTGGGTATTACTGATGTTGGCTCCGCTTCACAGCGCCAGCACATCACAGTGATGTCATAATTACCACTTTTTAAAAGCCTGCAGAAGTGCGCGCCTCCACACACACACACGTGCGCCGCAAAAGAAGGCGAACGAGATGAAAAGAGAAACCTCAAGTCAGGGAACCGTGAGGCCCTTAGGTGTTGTCTGGACTCAGGAGTGCTGTTAGTGGGCTCAATCATGCTGAAAAGCACCATGGGCCTCAAACAGCCGAGCGCACTGCGATGGAGGCAGACAAGGCGAAGGCCAACTCTTCACTTCTAATGAGACACATCAGAAAGCTTTTACAGCTTCTCTCCGTGCTGGCAGCAGGCTCCCACGACGAGTGCAAATACCACAAGGATCAAAGAATGAGTCACAATCGTACAACAATATCTATTATTGTCTATTAGACAGGCTCGAGCTCATCACCCCCTGTCCCAGTCCAACAATCCAGAAGCTAGATTAAAAACACCAATCACTGAGTGACACCAGCCTCCATAAACAACGCGATACCTTCTGTGTGTGTTCACCCTTCACCACCTGGCAGGTTGACCTTAAACATGAACTCTAAATGTCTGTAATTGGCTGGGATTTAGAGAATTGGGCATTTTGCAACTCACAAGCATGTATCTGGGTCCAGGGAGTTCATTTTGGGATACCAGCAGTAGTCGTAGATGGTGTCTCCCTCTGCCATCCTCAGCACCGGGCTCTGCCATGGAGGGACAGAAGAAGAGGTGATCAGCCTGAGCATGTCTTCTGACCAATGGGATTCATCATGGTTCTGGTACTGAACAGCCGGCTACAAGAAACTATCCTACACTCTTCCTACACGGGTGAAAACTGATATCTAAAGCCTGTTGGAGAAATAGAGCAATCAAAGCTCAATTTTCTCCTCTTTTCACAAAGGCTGTGAAATCTATGTAATGGAATAAAATGGATTATATTTCAATTACTTTTGTTCAGTGATCCCCATCTACCAGTAATACAATTAAGAGATTGGCTAGCCACTTGGTATTTCCTAAAACCTGAAAGGCAAAATGTTTACTTTAATCTAACGGTTTAATCATCAGTAATACATTCTCTCAAGCTGCTGTAGTGTGGTTATGGATGTAAATGTTGTAGATCCCCCCCTAGCTGATTGGTAAAAAACATGATAGAATCATGTTCAACAACAACATACCATCTACATTACTTTGAAAGACAACATTAAAAAAGCTTCTAACAAACCATCTACAATACAAATCTACACCGAAAGGCAAAACCAGTCAATCCAGATTTGTCAATTACACCCACATTCTTCTCCAGCAGTCATAATAAAGACATTTCAAAGATGCTGTATTTCACATTATTAACTTTGTATAGGCAGTAAAATGTTTTATTATATTCATCCTTTATTGAAACTGAAGACAGCACGTTTGATGCACCCATAGATTCCATCTTCTAATGCTCCAGATTAAAAGGTTGCCTTTTCTTATGCCTGATGGATGTGACCGAGGAACGGTAAAATACAAAGGACATTTACATGATTACTAAGCAACTGTGGCCATGTTTTCTGTATGTTGGCAGCATATAGCTACTTTTTCTATCCACCGCTTAAGACATGCTGATGTCAAGCTACTGGGTGTGTGCTCACCATCTCAGGAAGCAAGTCCCAGTTATAGCTGTAAATCTCTGGAGGGAGGTTGTACACACGGAGCACGTTGTCTGCACTGTTGGTGAGGATACAGGAACCATCAGGTGCCCTAAGCCAGGAGAGGAGGAAAGAAGAAGATGAAAAAGCTGGTGATGTGAACTGAAAACAACAGTAACCAGGATTTTTACATGTAGCCTTGTTTATATAGAAGAACTTAAAGAAAGAAAAAACTTAAAATTCTTCCACTATTGCTAATTTAGAGAGAAAAAAAAAAAAAAAGCTTGGATTAACATCAGTATAATGCCTGTGTACCAAGTTGAGATACTGATTTATGATGATTTTAAACTTGTCGTATATTAATATTTCATGAGATTACCATTTGCAGCCTTTAAGGTAATTCTCTGGGATGCTAGAGAACTCAGTCCAGGATCCAGTCAGCATCTGGGGGTTCTGTGTAATATCTAAGCCGAGCCTGGAAGTGGGACAGAACCAAGGACAAGGCCTTGGTCAATGAACCCAAAAAAGAGAAACAAATAAAAAGCACAACAAACTTGTACTCGGCACGGAAAAGTATCGTGCATGGTAGAAGTGATGATAAAAAAAGATTTCTGGGTTTAATACAACCAGAATGTATCTGAGCTAAAGTTACCTGTGATGTGGTTAAGGCGCATCACTCAGTGACAGATTTGAATAACCAGAGAGGACGGAGTGGTTTAGTTAGTGAAGTCTGACCATTAGCTGACCTCACATCATTTTAAAACTGTATTTATATCATGCTACAGGACCTTCATAACTTAAGTCAGGTATCTCCTAAAAAATGAGATCTGCCACAGTCAATAAACTTATCGTGTTCATGTGTAAATACATTATTATTAAAGATATGATGTCTTTTGCTACTGAACATACACAGATTACCTATTTCACTCTGTATACCGAGCATCTTAGGCATAGACATCCTGATCTCAGTTTGAGGTTTTAGCATCAGTTTGTGAACATTAAATAAGGTCCCACAGATGTTTGTGTTGCAATCATAATTTGAGCTATTTTCATGAATTGAACAGTAAACAGAGGATTATAAGCACTCAGATTACAATCCTGGTATTTATTTTATGTATGTATGAAAAATCAATATCCGTGCACAACGTGTTCCTTATTTGTCATTGTTTAACTGACTTTATGTACCATTGTGTTTGTAGGTGGGTCGGTTTGGTTCAGCTAATGCTCTAAAGTAATTTAGTGTATGTATGCATGTTTGTTTTCAAATCTTGTTCCATGTGTTCTTCTGTTTACCAATTAAAATAATCTCACATTCCTCTCTCCATGTAGGTAACTTTATAACAATTGCTTTTTTTAAAATTAAAAAACGTAAATCCATGACATAAATAAAAAGAGAACACCCCCAAAGTCTTCATCTTTTCTGGTGAGATTACGTCTAACAAAGAGGCGCTTAGCCCTGCTCGGGTGGAACAACAACCTACAGGTGACCATCAAGTACTTGAAGACTCCACAGGGTTTTTAAACCTGCATTTGTTAAACTTAATCTAAAATCTCTACACTGCAATCTCTTGCTCTGCAGCACCGTCACAAAGGCTTATTTTGCTACAAAAATGTTTGACTCATCTTAATAGCTACTAGCTACTGCATGACATCTTCCACCCCCTATAAAGTCCTGCTCAAAATAGATCTGCCTTCTGTATCTTTTACCCCAAGTAATGTGTGTGCTATGTTAAAAATAACACCACTTACTGCTGCCCTTGAATGGGGCTGTCTGCGGATCCGTTAGCGTTGTGCTCCTCCTCTGCTTTCACCTCTTCTTTTTGTCCTCCATCTCCATTCTGATGGAATTCTTCTTCACCTCCTCCGCTGACAGGCACCTTCTTGTCTCCCTGGCTCTCCTCTTCACAACGTAGAGGTTCACCTGCTCGGAAAGTACATTTGTGCAAGTTCAAGTCATTTGTGTTCAGTCATCACTGATAACTTCAAACATTCATAATCTTAAATTTCATGTAAAATGGGACCCTACTTTGTGTTGCTGAGGCTGGGTCATCCTGGTATGCTGGTGTTTCTCCACACATCTTAACAGGCTCTGAAACCTGTCCTAGATCCTGTTCATCCTCACTCATCTTGGGCCGTTTGGCAGACGGAGGGCTCTCTTCCTCCGGAGTCTCCCTTATCTCTAAGTTGTCATCTTCAGGTAAAGGTGGGGCCCGTTGAGGGGGCTCACCATCTGCCTCTGCATCCTGCCCTGCACCTGCCACACCTCCGCTTTCACCACCTGCAGCCGAGTCGGACATGTCGATTTGTGTATCAACCTCTTCTGTCAAGTTCTCTGCCTGTGTGTCCAATTCCTTGTGTCCAGCGGTGCGCTGTCAGACGTGGGTGAGGTAAGTGCTGCTAGGATAGTGCTTCTTCCTGCAGTGTGCGTGTTTGAGTCTGCTGGGAGTCGAGGACATCACAGCACCCACTAACCTTGGACACGGGAAGGCGGGCAAACATGAAGACGGGAGGAAATGCAATAAGACGAAACAGTCAAAATAACGTTTTGCAAACGTATAAGAGCCCTTTTTTCAGATATATAGGCGCATTTGTCTAAGCAACAGTCGTAATACTAACCTCTCTGGTTTTTAATTGCTCGTGCCATCACCCAACAGACACCTGTGGCAAATCGTAACGTACCAACCTCCCCAAACTGGCATTAATGTCGATGTAACCAAGTCAACGCTTTTACAGTCAAAGTATATCACAAACGCCGACACGGTTTAGTCACTGTAGTCATCGTCCCCGCTTTATACGTTTACGACTTAGGTTTAATAGGGAAAAGGGAAACACGCTTACATTTCCATTAACCGACAGTCCACAACAGAGACAGCAAACGCCTCACGTTAGCTCATGTTAGCATTAGCATGCGCTAGCAGTCTGATGCTACCTACCTGTGTCGTGCCTTGCCTGGCCTTGGGTTCTGCTCGCAGTTAGGCTTTGAGCACGTTCCTCCTCGGCGGCGTCAAACTATCACCAAAAGGTGGTGAATACGTCTAACGCAGGAAGAACACCTTCTACTTCGACACTTCGTTTCCATTCACCAGCTCGCACTCATAAAGAGAAGTTGTAAACACTGTGCGCGGCCATGTGTCTCGAACTATCGCGAGACTTGGGCTAAAGTTAAGCAACCCCTCACGGATGTCTCGTTTACAGGAGAATCTTTAAAACGTGACACCCCGGAAAGAACACGCAGACTCTGTTGCTGATGAATTCTATTTATTTATTATTTATTTTGTTCTTCAAACAAACAAATGCCAAGCTATTTACACAACTTTTAGTTCTTTTCCAAACAGTTTCATAACATTTGTTGTTACTTAACATCGAAAAGACTGATAAAGCAAAGGAGCTGAGCTGACTGGGGTATAATTATCATGAAATCTTTTGGGCCAACACTACTGAAACTACAGTTACTGGAGCTGCAAAGAACCAGCTGATCAACTTTATTACCATTAGGGGACAGGCTGTGACAGGATCTTTTCAAAGAATGTAGCCAATGCAGCCAGGGCCTTTTGAAAACAACGCAGTTTATCCAAATATAAAAGCCTTTGTAGTTCAGAAAAAAGAAAACGGCAAACAGCTATGGTTTACACTATTAAGACAGACTTACCAACAACTAATACCACATAATACCAGTGTTTAAAAATGTCATACATGTGTATACAGATGTTCACATATGTGACTTGATAATAGCATAATAATGATCATTAGCCAATTTGTCTATTATAGCAACTGATTGAAACTACAGAAACCATTTTGTGTACATTTAGCATCAATTCAACAGCTGTGGCAGGTAACGATCCACAAAAATCTACCTCAAGCGAAGTGTTCAAGTGTATTACTCAGTTAATCTGATGGTATTCATTAAGTATCAATTGCCATTAGGATTAAAAACTGTATATTGTTTAGTTAGCAAAAAAAACAACAAACTATCGGTTCACTAAAAGCATCTTGCAAGACTAATTAGATATAAATATCCCCAAGCATACTGACTATTCTGAGACCTGGAATTTCAGGCAAGACATCTGACTGGTCAATATATCTACTCAGTACCATCATCATCACACATGATCGAGCAGCGCTACCAGATGCAGACAGAGGAGAAGCAATCTGGGACCCACTTAAAGGTTACTTAGTGTCAAAACCCACAACCATTACAAGACATGTAATAATTGTGCTTCGTGCAGAAGCCTGAGTAATGATCTCAAAACTGTGAATAAAAAGAAAAAAACTCCAATTCATTTAAGTCCGGGGAGTGTTAAAAAAAAAGACCACGCAAAAAGCCTAAACTTGTATCTCAATTTGAAAACGACCACATCACGCACAAGACAAATGTGCGGTTTAAGCCAATTCTTTGTGTCCAACCCCGACAGCTCAGCTCCATACAGTGCAGGCTTCAGGCCTTCATTGAGCCTGCACCTTTACTAATAATCCAAACAGGAAATCCGAACAAATCCACTCTTCACTCTTCAACCAAAAAGGGCATCAAAAGCCAACCATGAGCAAAAATTCAATTAAATCAATCAAACAAACAAACACCGCTTTGCTGCTCTACTCTGTAGCTAACAAGCAACGTTCATGGTAATCCAGCTGTACATTTATTGGGTTAATACAAAACCGACAGTTCTGTCAGAAATCAGTCTTTCTTCAACTTTAGAGAACAGTTAACATGGTGGTTTCCAAGTTAATGTCGTTCAGGACTGAACTATACAATTTAAGGCATGTTGAACAGAGAATTAAAGCAAAACCCACTATGACAAAAACCTAAACAAAAACTTTTACATTATTTACACAGCTCATTTGATTTATACTGATGAGCACTGATTCGTGTGTGTGTGTGTGATTTGATGTAGCCCTGTGTGTGTGCACACGTGTTTCCAGAGGAGAGCCAATGTAACTGAGTGTAGGTTGCTTTTGCTGTAGGTGTGCATGTAGTGTCTGCCGCTCCTTTGGACTCGAGAATCTGTGTAACGCGTAGCTATGTGTTGCCTTGTGGCGTTTTGTCGCGTTTAAAAGTCTTCTCTTTTTTGTACATTTCTTTTAGTTCGTCCAGTTTCTCAGCTGCAGGAACTTCTCGTAGGTTAGATGTTAATCCAGCTGCGTCCACTGAAAACCCAACCCCGTTGTCTCTGATCAGAACGGAGGTATTCTGCCCCACTGCTTTGAAGACTTCCCGAGAGTTTATCTCCTTTCATGCTGGAAAGCACCCGACCAACTCCCGACCCAAACGCTTCCAACACAGATGGAATCCATGGTCGATAAACCTGTAACTTCCTCTAGTGACTGTCCAACTGATAATGCCAATGGCCTGCCCATTCCAAGACCAAGACAGAAATGTTTCTTAGGGTTTTAGTTCAAAAGACAGGTTTAAGATTAACCGGTTCATGGGCTGACTGTACATTAGATCCTCCTTGCGGAGGGCAGCAAATAAAGCACAGCCAGATACCTGTGAGGAGACAAAACACAAACAATGAACCAATCATGCTGCAGAATTAGTCCCGTTAAAAACAAAGTGCCACGGAGCAATGGTCATGCAAAAGAGAAATGATGAGAAACGTACCAACGCCAAGACGTTTTCTCCTGCAGCTTTTAAGGCAGCCATCGGGTCGGGAGTGGAATCATCCTGGCCGACAGCTCCTTCCAAGCCATGTCTGCCTCTTCACTGTGCATGTTGATCAAACACTCTTGGTGGGGCTCTTTGTAGCCACTGCAACCTCCATTTTGATAAGTAGTTATCAGTCAGTCTTGGAGTCGCTGTAGCATGTCCAACACCTCCACATCCACGTGGTTGACCACTCCACTCCCAATTATTTCTGGGATACTGGCAATCTTACAGCAAGTCTATTTTTTCCTCTTTTCAAAAACATTGGTTTTCTTGAAGAACATTCACTCCATATTATCAATGTCTCATGAACTTTTACTTCATCTATTTGCAAATTTTCTTTCTACTTTGAAAGGTAATACAAAAATATGGTTATATACAGGAGGTGGGAGAAGACAGGCTTCTCGAGTCTCTTTTTTTCAGTTTGGGAATATCTTTTCTGTGACTGTTTCAAAGTCGTAGCAATCCTCCTGTTGTAATTGTGCTCCCATCCCCAAAATGGTACCTCACAGCTTGAATGAACAAAAGTGCATAGGTGAGTTGGTGAGGGCAGGGTGTGAGTGCTTATGAGGGTTGAGGTGAAGACAAGTGCACTAAAGCAGGTGTACTCACATCGCCTTCTCAGTTCCCCCCCTATCGTTATGCAGCCCTGCACTCTGTTCTCTGCAAAACAGAGCCGATCCTTGATTCTCCCGCCTCCGCCTCATGGTCGATCAAGTCTCAAGATCCACGACCACACAAAAGGTTAAGAATCTTATGTAGTCGCGAGGCCTGCCACTCGTCCTCCCATTTAAAAAGAAAACGAAAAACAAACAAAAAAAACACCACCACTCATTGTCCTTATGGCAGAAGCGCACTTGCAAACCCCACCCGTCTAATGTGGGAACAAAAACGTATACTAAAAACAAATGAAAAGAAAACTGCACCCACAAATCCATGTGGCTTGTAAACAACCAAAAACTCCAGTATGGAATAGAAAGAGTTCTTTCTTTGAAACCTTAGTCACTATTTGTACGACCAGGATTGTAGAGGCAGTGTGTTCAACTGTATCCATCCCGACTTAGTTTTTTCCTTCTCCACTGTGTTCAAAAAAACTGAAGACTTCAATAAACTCTCTGAAGCTTTTTTTTGTTTGTTTTTTGTTTCCGTTTTTGAAATCTTCTGAGGAAAAACAAAAAAATAAAATAAAAAATCTGGTATCAGCACGGGTTTCTTGTCATTTTTTGGAATACATTCATATTTTCTTAAGAAAGAAATAATACACACACTTCACATGGCGATAATAAAACAGAAATGAAAAACAAATTAAGGAAAAAAATTTCTTAAAAACACAACAAAAATAGCAGCCCCAAGTGCTCTTTATCTTAGTCCAAATACTTTTAAACTTTGTATATAATGTATATATTCATATATATTTTTCCATTAAAAAAGAAAACTCGTCATTATCAAATTGCAACAACGAATAAGTAACACAATATTCTAACATGTCATGCACCGTTCTGTGCAGCTGCACATAAAGATGCGTTTTTTGTTTTTTTTTCCAGAGTCAGAAACTCGACACCTTTCATTCACAAGTTCGAGAGCTGACAAAAGGCAACTTGATCACACCCCAGGAAAATCAGACTGGACTAACCCTCTGACGGATCACCCCTAGACTGAACTAGAAATATTTACGATATAAACTTACATACTTTACATACACTGTGCTGAGCACTGACACGCGTCACACCCACTCTCAAAAAAGAGTTAATGTCTCAATGGCCACACACCCTATCCAAGTTCTTAGGCACAAATGTGCATTCATACACATACAAAAAAGCACATGTATTCAAAATGAGTACCTGTAGTCTTAACTCATTTCTATGAACTGTAAATGAACGTGCATACTCTCTCTCACTCACACACACACACACACACAAACTCACACAGTCTCTCTCTCATCGTGATGCACACACACAGTAACGTCCCTCGTGATTCGCCCTGTCTGCTAGTCCTCACAGTTCTAGAGACAGCTCCCCGCGGGGAGCAGCTGAAGGAAACAAACAAGTGGTGGTCATCATGTGATGAGCGCAAAGCTAACATTTACAGATGTATGCATTTCTATTTCGTCTATCTGGGGATGAAGAGCTGGTGAGAGAAAGGATGTGTTGTGCAATTGCCCTCTCTCTTCTCTCTCTCTCTCTCATTCACTCTCAAATGTCCCCGTTTGGAGAAGGGACGCACACATATGCTCTCTAAACACGAGAATACGAAATTACCATTTGAACAAAAAAAGACAGAAATGGCCTCTTATATTTCATACATCTTGGTAAGCAACAAAAGAAATAAACAAACGTTGTGCAGACTGGTATCACTGACACAAACCAAGCACCACACGTGAGTCACTCTCATCGGCATTCATACACATTCACAAAAATATTCACTTCTATCACTAACCCCATTTGATTTTTTTTGTGGTTTTTGTTATTTATATAGGCAAGTGCAAATCTTCAAGTTTTTATAATTCATTTTTCAATAGCTTTACTTTTTATATAAACGTAAAAAATGCTAAACAAGAGAAATATCAACAGTGTTTGTCTTTCGAGAAAGGATTTGCTGTCTGATAAGGTTTCAACTAAAGGTCCCCCTGACTTTGAAAACCTAACAGCCCGACCATTCACCCCAGCGACTGGTTCACCGCCCTCTTCCAGTTCTGGTGCACATGGGTAATGTGTAATCTACACACAAACCTCATGGGCACTGCTGAACACACGAAAAAAAAAAAAGAAATCTATTCAAATCCCATCTCAATAAAGTGCATTAGTTCAGTATAAGGTGCTTAATCTTTTGAGTGCCAGAGGATACCCATCTTCCTTTAACCTCACCCCCCTCTCCCCTGCTTGTGTGATCAACTGATGTAGCAGGGAGCCCTTTGTATTCTTTCCAGAGGGAAGGAAAGAGTGGGAGGTGCAGATCCAGGCACCTCCACCCTGCACCTCCCCTCACACTTGCTCCCTTCCTACCCCCACGCCCCCAGTTCCCCCAGCAGTGCACATTCGTCATCAGGTATGTCTGATTAAAAGACAAGAAGGCCTCAGGTAGCTATTGCTGCTGCGCTGCGTCACATCAGTAATCCTCCACCATCTCCATCTCATTCAGGCTCAGACACTCGCCCGCGTTGTGGAATGAGTACCCTGCAGGGGGGAGGTGGAGGAGGAGAGAAGAGAGGAGAAGAGAAGACACGGAAAAGAGCAGAGTGAGATCAGACGATGGGACATAGGGGAGTTTGAAGAACCGGCTTAGACAGCATAGGCAGGGGGTAGAGATGCAATCCACAAATGATCAGATCGTCTCAGTTTAGGAGCTCTGAAAATGCAAAAAACATTTGAAACAAATGTAGGAAGCAGTTTTATGAGCGGGTCAATTTGCATTTCTAAACTTTTGACTAATTCACGTTGAATGGCGGTGGCATCACTTCCCTCTACCCAAACGGCTTTTAAAAAAAAAGCATGATAAATTGTCTGGCCGCCTGTTTCCAGGAGCGAGTACCTGCATCGACATAAATAGACTGAGCGTAACCTTGTTTGTGTGCAAATAAGTCATCAGGACGTGCTGCTCCTTTGCTGTGTGTGTAGCTGGTGAATTAGTTGGCAGGAGGCGTTTTTGATTATAACCACAACTCTCCCGTGTGCTCTGGACGTTTACAGACTATAGGAAGGTTCATACATATGAAAGTGAAACGTCTTAAATGCTGGTGAGATCACATACCTAAGATGCTGGGGTCAGAGTGCAGCATCATGGGCTGTTTCTTCTTCATTTTCCCACCCTGGTTGTCATAGAGACCAGCCTTGCCCATGTGGTTGGCTTGAAACATGGACTGCAGGGCGCTTGGATTCATACCTCGCATTGAGTCCTAACACAGAAGAGAGGAGGAGAGATTTAGCACGGGCTAAGTGATGAACTTAAAACCAACTGTGCTTACTTTATTCTAAGTGTTAACATTCCCTCAGATTTAACCGTGAAGCCACACAGACCTGTTTGGCTACTAAGAAAGACTTGTGGAGCACCTGTCGTCTCCTAGTGTGTGTGTGAACCTCTAGGTCAAATAACGTGCAGCATACTTTAGGTTAGCATGACACAGCAGCTGCGACAGCCTGAGATAGAGTCGATGACGAGGACTTTTTTCCCACCACATGAACAATTCAGTCCAGTCTGTGTTTAAGCGCACAGAAAGATATCCGTGTTTACCTGCAGAGGGAAGTTCATGTTCAATCCAGACACTTCCTTTGATAACTGAGATAATCAAGAAGCAGGAAGCAGGAATATGTATCAGTCACACGTTTTCACCATTTAAAGCTCATCAATAGTTTCTGTGCATCATTATAGACGACGTAAAACCCAAATCTGCTAATTCTCTCAGTGTATCAGGTAGGTAAATCAAAACGGACTAGACCGACATAACTGCACAGCACTAGAATGAAAAAGAAGAGTATATGTTTACATGTCAATCCCTCCACGCTCCACACAGACTGAACAAATCAGAGTCAAAGTTACAACCTTTAGTAACTTTTTCGTTGTGATGCTGAACTGAGGTAGATGTTTCGAGCTGGTTTTGCGTCTGACACACACACGCGCACACACACCGTTCCTGAGTGACAAATGTCTGAGGCTCACATCTACCTGCTGCTGCTGTCTCTGTTGGTTGGCTTTCTGTTTGGCACGTCGCTCCAGAAACTGTTTGGCGAATTCTTTGGCTTCCACTGTGTCTCCTAGGTAGGACCGGATGAAGTCCAGCACTGCATAGGGAGACTCCACCTCCTTCAGGTAGGCCACAATTGTGGCGACTAAATGAAGAGAAACACAGTTTACATCTTAGCAGTGCTGCAATAGCAGGAACAAAGGCTGAAATTTATTCACTTACACATATACAAATACTAAAAAAAAGAAAGATGAACAGCGTACCATCCAGAGAGGAGGAGGAGTTGTTGGCAGAGGTGTTGAGAGCGTGCAGCATCTGTTCACACCAGGTAGTGAAGCCGTCCTGCTTCATGCCCTGCAGCAACTTCAGCAGCTTCTCTTCCTCCTCCGTGCGCTTGCGCATCATGTACGGATGACTGTGCAGACACAGGAGGAAAAAATAAAGACATTAATTACAGCAGTGAACTGAAAGACTGTTCTACAAGGTTATCTGCAGCAGTAGTTTGGAAAGCAAGAGAATATGAAATCAAACCATTACAACAGTTCATTGCAGCATGATTAATCTGGCACCGTGTACCTGAGCGACGGGCTGCTGCGGCTGTTCTTCAAGCCCATGTTGTTGTTGCTGTTGCCACGCAGGCTGGTCTGGTTCTTCACAACTTCATCCCACATGCCCATGCTGCCTGAAGAACCTCCGCCGCTACCCTTGCCCTCCATACCCCACATTCCCACGCCATCCACCCACTGTGCACCAATGGAGGAGCTCCCCATTGACATGCCAGGGTGCTGAAAGCGGAGAGAAATCGTGCTGATTGTTATGAGGATTCCCTACGAAATGTCATCTCTGTAAAAAACCCTCACTATTCATTATTACACTCACTCGGTCTCTCTGCTGCTGGGCCCTCTGCTGCTGCTTCAGGAGCCTCTCGGTTTCCTGGTGCATTTCCAGCAGAGTTGTAGGCTTGCCTGCCTTGCTGAGGCCCGAGGAGGGAGCCCCACTCCACCCGGAGCTGCCAGCCCCCGGACCCTGCTGCTGTGGGGCCTGCTGCAGCAACTTCATGATCAGCTCCTGCTGCTGACGGCACTAAAGATGAACACGTATATTTATACCAGAGCAACTCAAAATCACAGAAAAGCCTCCGATATTCTCACAGGTTTTTACAGGAATGAGGCTCAAAAGAAGGAAAAAACTAAACAATTCTTCTCCATTTCACCTGCTTGCGCCTGAAGAGCTCCTCCTCCTCCCTCCTCTTCTGCTCCTCCTGTTGTCTCCTCTTCTCCTCCCGCCGCTTACGCTGCTCCTCCTCCTCGCGTTTCGCCCTGAGTTCAGCGTCTCGCCTCTCCTGCTGGAGCTGGATGGAGATAAGCAACAGTCAAACTGAATATCAGGAACAAACTGAGATTACAGTGACAAATGTTCTTTTCTTTTTCTTCATTTCTGAGAAGTGAAAGGTAGCAGTGTTTGAAAATGTCTATTTTTGTCCTGCCAATAACAAAAAACTAATTTTAGCCTTTTAGTCTCAGTTTGAATGTTTTTGTTCCCAGTATAGGATGATATGCGTCTGCCCACCTTTTGAAGCTGTTCTAGAGTTGGACCCTGAGTAGAAGGATTCATTGTTATGTCCCAAAGAGTGGCTTCACCGCCTACAGGGAAACGGAACCAGATTCATTTAGGCACACGTGATACAACAGCTGATCCAACACTGCCCACGTGTGTATCTGCACAGCCGAGCTGCAGACTGGAAGGTACCTGACGACTGTGAAGCTGAGGTATGCATGTCCCACATGGCCCCTGTATCTGGCACTGACATCGACCTGTTCATCGAAGGCATCATACTCGGCTCACTGCACCTGGAATACACACACAGTAGGTTCAAACGTCACAATGTCCTCATATGTAATGACAGAGGCTAGTACACCCCCCACATGCCCACCTGTTAATGAGCTGGAATAGTTGCTGCTGCTGGAGCTGCTGATAAAGAACTGCCGCTGCTGCCAGCTCCTGCTGCTTTTTCAGGCGCTCCTGGTCCAGGTTCCCCTGAAAGAAGAGAGGGCGAGAGAGAGAGAGAGAGAGAGAGAGAAAGTCAAGACAATGCACCTTCAAACACAGTAATCATTTTATAATGAACTGAGACTAAGAACAGCTTAAGGTATGATTACCAATAGAATTTAAACATTTTACAGGAAACTTGTCAATAAACAACATTGTATTACAGTTCCCCAGACCTACTGGAGTATTTCAGTAATCAACTGTAAAGAGTAATGGTGTAAAATCAATTCAAGTGGTCATTCACCCCTCTCCTGCGCATTCTCCCCTCCCCATCCTCTATGTTGGCTGAGCTCTGACTCACAGTCCCAGCTGGCCCCCGGGTGGGCTGCGGGCGCTGCGTCGGTGGTGGCTGTCTCACCAGCAGGGGCGGCGGGGAGGGCCCCGGGGCGAAGGGTACGCGGCCCCACATCTTGATGACGTCGCCCAGAGGTTGGAAGCCCTCGTCGCAGCCCCGCTTCACCAGCAGCGTCATAGTGAAGTAGCCCGCCTGGAACCACTCGCACATCTCCACTGTGGTGAACGGACCTGGTGGTGGAAGCGACGGAGATGAAACCCTGTGATCATTCTCCCTATTTAAAGCAGCCCAGAAAACTAACTGCTATCACCATTTGATACTAAATTTCAGAGCATGACTGTACCCTGGATCTCTCCCTGTGGGTCCTTATAGAACCACTTCATAGCGGCCTCATGATTCAACGGCAGAGCAGCTGCTGTGTTTCTGCTCTCCTGCTGCTGCAGAGCCTGGGTGAAACACTCCTCCTCCAAAGAAGTGTCCTGCAGAGATGCCACCATCTTCTCTGCCTCCTACGCAGACACGTACACACATTCATTGTTCATTCAATGCAATGAATCCAGAATAATCAGTAGAAAGGTAATCAGCCCTTGTGTGGGTACACGTGTGAGTAGGTGTCTCTGCTTGAACGGTGCCCTCCTGCTATTCCTACCTGCTGCAGGTGCTTCATGCCTTCATCGTCCTCGGTGTCTCCTCCAGATGGAGGGAGGAGAGGAGCAGCAGAGGAAGGAGGTGGGGGAGGCAGGTTAGAGAAGGTGGTGGGGCTGGAGCTCGGCTGGGCCTTAGAGCCACCGACTGGAGTCACGTCTGACACAAATACAACAAGAAACATTAGTAAAACAATGAGCCCTATTTTTAGTACGTCTATTTCTGGGACAGTGATGGTGGATGTTGGGTGCAGAGCCACCTACTGGCTCTGTATTTGATCCAGCAGGAACAGCGGGGTCAGTAAACAAGATATTAAATGACTGAGGCTAAACATATTGTATATCAAACCAAAACATCAACATGACTGAATTTCCTCTCACACACACACACACACACACACACACACACACACACACACACACACACACACACACACACACACACACACA
>JAUMTR010000010.1:11484319-11528721 GCA_032270685.1 Microctenopoma stevenorrisi
ACACACACACACACACACACACACACACACACACACACACACACACACACACACACACACACACACACACACAGCTGAGACTAAAAGGTCAAATGTTAAAAGGTCAAAGCTGAAACAAAATCAGGATCTGTAATTTCAAAAATCAAGTTTATATACTATTCACGTAAAGTTAAAACTTAATAAATGTGCTATAGATTCTATCAAGTGATTGTTGTTCAGTGGCCCATTAAATATTTTGCTTTAGAGAGAGACATACCTTCACCAGGTGTGCTGTTGACTTTGACAGAGTGGCTGTTGCTCAACTGAGGGTGGTCCACCAGTGGGCCGCCGTTGCTGGGCAGGGGCTCCAGAGATGGGGGCGTAAAGTGTATTGGGGGAGAAGAGGAGGGTGACGCTGGCTTCACCTCAATATCAACTGCAGCACAGCCAGATTCCTTACTCTCTGCGAGGCGACCGTGATGATAGGAAGGAAGAAAACACTAATAAGATAATGGCTAAAGCTGTTATCATGTCTTCCCGGGCCTCAGGCCAGCAGGGAAATAATTGTATGGAACAAGTTGGCAACAGATGCAAAAGCTTCAAACACACAAACACTCACCCTTGTCCTCGTCTCCTTCAGCACTGTTCCTCTCAGCAAAGGTCTCCTCCTCATCCTCCTCATCTATCCCCTTAAAATCCAACTCGTCCTCGCCACCCTTCTAACAGAGGATAAGCTAATTAATGAGTGCAACAAATGCTTGTGACATCCATGACAATTCAAAGGGAAAGAAATTAAGTTATTATGAAAATACAAGATGCTTTTCACTTCAAGTATTGGGGATAAAATGATTTCCTTCCACGCAAAAATCAAAACACACCTTCATAGTCATGAAAGCTCCAGAAGAGTCAAAAGTGCCCATCTCCGGGTCCTCCTCGTCCGTACACCACTCGGGCAGGCCGTCTCTGTCATCCTCTAGTCCTTCGCTGCCTCCGTGCCGGCGGCCACCACCATGACCCTCCGAGTCCCGGAAGTCAAAATCGATCTTCCTCCTCCGACCGTCACCTGGTCCACCGTTGTCCCGCCAGCCTGTTAAGCAAGGACCGCCAGGTAGCAAGAATCAGACAGGACGTGATTATATAAATAGCTGACTAGCTTCATACTATAAACCCGAGCTGGTGGGAGTTCACTTCACTGCCACTAGATGTCAGTTTATCCCTGTGTGAGTTAGACCTGCTGAGTGGTTTAGTGGCACAGAGTGTAAACAACAGAATGAGTAGTAATATAACTGGTGGTCTTAACTATTCAAAGGGGATCATCCCTGTATAAGATGTTGAATAATCATAAACATCTATTAAAGTCTAACACATTAAAGTGCTTTTTTATTTTCCTGCTCATGTTATTATGCATTTTCAGGCCTGATGTGAAGCTGTGTAAAAAGGACTATGTGGTTTTAAGCACTCAACACAAAGCGGACATGCAGACCACATGTGAACTCAATAATTGCATCAGCGAAGAGGTGAGCACTGCGAGGAAAGGTCTTTTTATTTTACCCACGTGCTACAGGAAATTAACAGTCCATCATTTAGATTTACATTCATGGTTTTAACTGAATCCATCCTAGTTTAGATGAAACAATCACAGTAAAATTACCAGGAGACTAAATCTTGACGTCGCCAGTTTAATGAAGCCAATCAAAACGCAGCTCCCTGCTGGTGAATAACCTAGTAGTAATCCTATTACAGGTGTACAGCTGCCTGTCGAGCACTTTAAAGAGAAGAGCTTTCATCTCATTTTCAGTACCTGAGTTTGAGGAAGATCTAAAACTAAAAATAAATTATTGTATTTATCATACCATCCCTGCGGCATCCACCAACTCTCCAGTTGTTGGCCGGCTCCCCCTCGTCCTCGGCTTGCTCTTCCCGGAGGGTGCGCCAGTTATCGCTGTCAGCCCTTGTGTACTCCTTCCTCCCTGAACCCCCGGGAGCTACAGACTCTTCAAAGCCAGGACGCCCCACCTCCCGCCGCAGCGGCTTCTCAAATCGACGCTCACCCCTGAGAAAAGGAGGGAAATGGGAAGAAATGTCACATCCGCAGATAAACATTTCAAAAATGAGCTTAAACCATGTTTTTGTTCCAGAGAAATATGCCCAGCGGCAACATGCTGCCTGTCACAACTGAAACTAATGAATGTGTTACATTCAGGTCAACCGACACTTTTCAGTCCAGGCAGATAAGTCTGTAAAAGCAACATCATTTTATCCAAAACAGCAAAAAGCTACAAAAACAACAGAGCTGATTACAGAGTGCGTCTCCCTGCATGCCAGCTCATCTCAGCACTGATGATACATGCTTTTACTATGCCTTGGAGCTCTTGTAGCCAGAATTTATTTGACCTTGACCATTGTACGCTGGGTTTTTCTTACCGGTCATCCCAGCTTTGGCTGCGGTGTATCTCACGGACGCTGCGGCCAAAACCCACCTCCGCATCTTCAATACTTCTTTGGTAGAATCCACCTTCACCACGACCCCGTCCTGATTATATGAACAGAACGCAGGGTCAGCCATTTGCGACTGTGTCACCCATTCTGCTGGCTTCCCCAGAATACGCTTAATAATTGGTAATCATGTGAAAACATCTTGGTACATTAATAAAACATCTCTCACCACTATTAATCTAGAACGCGTGTTCTTCAAGCTGCCGACAAACTCGCACAGCAGCACATTATCATTCTTCTCACTCGCTGTCTTGGTGGTTCTGGACCAGACGGCCAGTGTTTACATTGGCTATTCATATGCACAAAGTGCTGTGTGTGCACAAGGTTGGTTCGAAAAGCCTGGTGCTTGTATACAGGTGTGGCTGGACAAAAGAAGGACTATTTAGACAGGCCAAGAGGAAGTGTGTTGCCCAAGATGGTGGGAGAAAAGGGGAAATAAACACTTTACTGGTTGGCTTGAATAAACTGTTTTCCATGGATAACAGCCATTGTTCCGTCGGCCAAGAGCTCTGGCCTCCATTCTTGTTGCTGTGGATTTATCACGAGTGCACTTAAGATGAATCACTACTCTACTTTATTTGTTGCTGTTTCTCTTCTAGCGGGCGACTAAGAGAGGGTTTTAGCAGGTAGTTTTTACCTCGGCCGCCCCGCGTGGCCCCTCGTCCTCGGGCGACTCCAGCTGGGGCAACTCCACCCACTCCCTTTCCCATGAGCCTCAGTACCGCCACACTGTTCACAGACATGGAGAAGTTCCTCTGCCGAGAGAGAACGGAAAGAGCGAAAGGGAGGAATGTGAGGAATGTGAGCTCGCAGCCACATTTGTCCACCAACACAGGCTTCACTGTGGAGCCGAGGTGCAACATTAAATACCACACGATAAGCTGAAGCAGTCCCACGTTAGGTGGTAGGTGCATTGTATTTTCTGGGTAACAGACCTGCTCCTCCTCAGTGAGAGGCACCAGTGCCAGTGGCTGCATGGGCTCTTCTTGCAGAATAGCAGCAAACTCCTTATCCTGCATGTCCTCTGGGACCTAAGAACAGCAGCAGCAACACTTAGAGTAACTTTAACATTTACATGTTTAAGGAAGTAAAGATTCAAAGTAACTTAACATGCAGCAAAGATTTAATGAGTAGTGTAGTGTTGAAGAGCTTCTCCGCTAACCTTGTTGTCTTTGACATAAAGTGCTAACATCTCCTCTCGGCCGTAGCGGTACTCGGCCAGCTTGTACTTTGGCATGGCGGGGGAAGGAGGAGGGGATGTCACACTCCCCCCACTGGACAGTGCACGGAGCCTGTGTGGGCAGGAGCACAGGAGCGGAGAATTAAAAGGTTTGCGTTACATTTTAAACGCGTATCTTAAGAAAATGCTAATGCGTATAAATGTCTGAATGGGTTTGAAAGCATAAGACATCACATAAACCAGTATTTAACGATGGAGCTCGAGTGACAGTGTTCAGGAAGATGCTTTTCTGCTGTCACACACACACCAAATATTTAAAGCAACACCTAATGACCAAAGCTTAGGTAAAACGTGGAAAAGAATTCCCCTGCTGAACAGAAAAGAGAGAGAGAGCGAGCGAGCGCAGTATTTTCACTGCCTTTAATCAAGATCGAAGAAAAAATTAATAGAATCCATCTTGCAGCAGAGAAAAAAAACCCAAAATGTTCTGTAATAAATCACCCATCTTCCTACGCAGGTCCCCCTGAATACACTTGGCTCAACACAGATAACATATTAGCTTTCCAATCTCAAGATTTCATTTTAAAAAGCTATTACTAGCAGGCCAGCTGCCAAGGCCTGCTGTTTAACAATGGCTCCATTCACATGCCTTCACAAAGTGTGTCACTGACTCACAGGCCCCACATCAAAACCATATGTAGCGCAGAGATGTGGAGCTGGGAGTGCAGAGTAAAAGGTAAAGGAAAGGACCCTGAGAGAGCGCTTGGCAGCATGCGGCACATCTACGAGGTTACACATAAGTGGTGCAGTGACTAATATGCAGAATAAAAGGAGAGCAGAGGAAACATGCCAGTGGGTGGAGTACTAATAAAAATGTTTGCATATTCGTATCCAGTAGCATTTACCTTAGCTAAATTTACAATCAAAGCATGAAATCAAAAACATGTTAAAGACACTTGCATCGATACACTGTTCTACAGAACAAAAACTCAACAGCATCCAAATGTGTGGCAGACTTATTTCCCCTTTGAATTCCACCACAATGACCAACGTCAGATTCTACTGCCAACAAAAGCTCAAACTGTCCAAATCATTTTCATAACGCTAAAAGGCTCAGAACGGCTTGTAAAAGACAGCTGTACGTGGCGAGCACATGAAGCGGCCGCTCTGCAGCTACACTAAAAAGGGTAGAAGGATAAAAGTGGGCGAGAAGGGCCACTGAGAGGAAAGCAGCTGTAGATGTGTAGGGAGAGAAATATTCTGCGAGGCTGGCACTGCATCAAGAATGCACACAGCAGTTACAGGCTGTTAGAGATGGAGAGCTACCAAACTAGACTACGCCCCCCCACCCCCAATAATCGCTACACAAACATTCACAGAGGAGGAAAGAGAAACAGGACAAAGACACACAGACGGACAGACAGAGGTGGACAGGACCCTGCTGTAACAACACCTACACCCTGACTTCAGGTGAAACTGTCTGGCCACAGATCACAAAAGGAAAATGTCTGTGGAGGTTACCAACGCTGCTTATTCATTGTGTTGCTGCACTGCCATGTCTTCTATGTTCCCTTTGTGCTCATGGCATTGCAGTAAGCATTTCATTGTGCACAATAAACCTGAATCTTCAATCTTAGAACTGAAAACAAACTCCCTCAACAAGATTAAACTATTACTGTTACCTCCATATGGATAGTTTGGATGTGCTGACCTACATTTCCCTCTTCTCATTTCCTTGGCTAATGGGTGTTGTCAAGAAAAAAGAGACGACTTATAATAACCTGATTTGTCCAAACATCAGTCTAATATCTAACTGTTAGTTTACGTCACATAAGCCAGAGAAACACAGCAAATGCAGTAGTAATGATCTGGGACCAGCAGCTACTTGGATTTTGTCCTTGAAAATTTGCTCTTTGCCGTCATATAAAATAGTTTCCAACCCAAATTATTACAAGACTATTAATCTATTAAATAGATCCATCTCCATAAATAAAGAAGATTTTTCCACTGAATAGGCTAAAGACACAATTCACCAACAACAGCTTATTCCTAATTTGAGCATAGTAATAGAGGTGTATATCTACAACACTTTGGTCCATAAAAGGGACCATAGCTTGATACCTTAAATTTCATTAGCACACATCTATTCCTAATCCATTTACCATTTACAAGTAAATGACTTGAGTCCTAAAAAAGCTCAGTTCAGCCCAATCAGGATCTAAATCTCTGTGTTCACGCCGAGCTGAAATTACGAAGAAATGGGATCAGTTACCATTCTGGGCCGAAATTAAGAGTCTCAGCAGTCATATTCCTCTCGTCCACACAGAACTGAGTATCTAAAGGGAGAAAAACAACGGATTATTTGCTGTCCAGTGAAAACACAAGTTGTATAATAAAAATGAGTGGAAAACAATAACTGCTTTACCCTGTCCAGATGATCGGAGCAGGCTGAACTGGGCTGGACCAGGCTAGAGCTGGCTGGCTTTAGTTAGGCTTAGGTGACTAGAAGGCTGAGTGGTGCTTACGCTGTGGTCACAGAGCTCCCCAAACACACAGACACAAAGAAAATAGCTGCCAGTTTCAGGTGCTTGAGGAATACCAGGTTATCAGGTCCAAACTAGGTAAGGAAGGGGGTTTGACGATAGTTTGGAGATTGGAAGTTCCTGCTACTTACAGCCGAAAAAGGTTTTTAAAAATAACAAAACAAACAAAAAGAACCTTGGAAATTGACGATGGAACAAAATAAAATGCTCTTGCTTGTAATATTTTCTTTTCTTTTCCTTTTACAGCAGTTATATCTCACATTGAAGTTAAAAATACAAACTGATTCATCAAAAAAGCGAATGCAGAAACGAAGTAACAGCCAAATCTATGGATCAGGCTGCTGGATCAGCTGCCAAAAGCAGACGCGACTCGCAATCTTCCTCTCCTTTCTCTCTCTCTCTCTCTCTCCTCTTCTGTGCCGTTTTCTCTCACTCCAACTGAAATGTGGATTGACGGAGACCCTTAAGGTGACTCCTTTATTTCCTGTGCTCCACCCTTTGCACCACTAAAAGAAAAGGAGACAAACAAAGCAGAATTTGAAAGATGGGACGAGAGAAACCAAACAAGTAAACAAAAGATGGAGTATACTTGTGTACACTTAACAAATTAACTGCCAGTGAGATGTATTCTCACAGCTTGGCAGTCTGCCTATGCTGTAATAGGAAAGGAAGTTTAATTTGATTTGCCATTGTGTAGCCTTGACACACAATTTTTTCTGCGTGCCCTAGACTCACTCAAAGGTAGCGGCCCAACTTGATCAATCTCTTACAGCACGCTGAGCCGAGAGAAAAACACTGGTATCCCTTTGCTGAATAAATGAAACGCGAGCTATTTCTAGTCTAGCACTCAATCACAGCAAAGTGTTTCTGCTGCTCACAAACGTAGGGAGTTTATTTCAGTGATGTGATCCAGCTGCTCTGAACCCATGCACCTGGCTGGGGACAGTTCCTGAAAAATGTCATGGCAACAAAACCAACATCCAGGCAATGTGAAGTTTAGTTGCCTGGATGTTGGTTTTGCTGTTTTGTTATAGGGTTTATTGTTTGCATGTATACATATACGTGATAGCACCCTATGATCCCTAACCACATTTAAAAACACTTAGCAGGTTTCTGAACTTCTATTCACAGCCACCAGGTCAACATCTCCTCACAATCGGCTCTACTTTTCTGTAGACGGTAGTCTAATCTGAGGACTAATGAAATCACCAGATGCACTAAAGGAGCAACAATGACTCATCCCCAAAAACAGGAATGAATTTACAGGTGGAGGCCACAGAAATTTTTCCTCCTCATAGTTTTGCATTCGACTAGTGTCAGTATCACTACTGGCAGCATGAGGTGATACCGGGACCTTACAGAGTTTGCAACAACAGTCCAACACTAGGATGACACATCAATATATGCCATTGCCAAAAGGTTCGCCTACATGCCTACAAGTACAGTCTCAAGAACATGGAGCAGAATCCAAGCTACGAGAACTGGACAGGGCAGTCAAAGGTCCTTAACCCATCAGCAGGACCAGTACATGCTCCTTTGTGCAAGGAGCAACTGGATGAGTACTGCCAGAGCTCTACGTGGTGACCTGTGTGAATGTCTCCAGCCAAATCATTAGAAACAGAATTCATGAGAGCGGCCGAGGGCCCCACATCCTTGTGCTCACAGCCCAGCACCATGAAGCTCCACTGGTCGTCGCCAGAGATCATCAGAAAAGAAAAAGGGTCTAAAGAAGCCACAGTAAACGTTTTGCTGCCTGAACATTGATCAGCATGATCTGTTGGGGGGTGGGTCAGTGTTCTGGGGAGGCATATCCATGGAGGGACGCACAGCCCTGTACATGATAGAAGCTACTAGTTGCAGATTATCTTTGCATCAAAAACAGGCATGATTATAATAAAGGCATCACAGCATGGGCTCACAATACTTCCAAAAATGATTGCTGTGCCCATCAAAACTGAAGAAATGCAGCAGTCTTTTTCGGGACGACACTGTTGGGCACCATGTCCTCTGGACTAAGGAGGAAAGTAACCTTTGTTATTAAAGCTCAGTCGAAATTTGACACATTTTCTGTTTGATTGTGAATAAAACATGGGTTTTCTGGGTTTCACAAATCACTGCACTTTTATATGTATATATGTAGCATTCCAACTATTTTGGAACTGGAGTTGTACACAGATCCACACACAACTAGCCAAAGTGCACTGTGTGTTTTAGTATCCGTCAATCACAGACAGCATTAAAGTTTTTCACCAACAATGCCTGTGTTAACATGCACTTAAGGAACCAGGTTACAGTCAGCTATCTTGAACAAACCAATTTTTAATCGTCTCACAAAAGGGAAATCCTGGTTTCAGCACAGTGGTTTGCAACAATCCCAGAGTGGCACAGCTCTATAGACCATCACCTGTAGTAATCGTTCTATCACTTGGTCACAGTGACCTTTAGGTAAATATCAGAAATACGACATTCACGGCCACCAGGCACGAGTGCTTGCCTGCATGCTACTAGCCAACATGGCGCCTTGCCAGGTGGCATTGCTTTACAAAAAAGGCTGAACTAGTTGCAACTTGTTCTCCAAATGAAGTTGCATCATTTTGCACAAGCCCCCTGTGATGGCAGTTCCAGCCTCACAAATGCACTAACCTATTCAACTAAAATTGGAAGGCTGCAGTTCTTCATGCTAAATAAATATCTAAGCGCAGTAAATTCACACTTCAGTGCACCAAGAACAGAACTCACAACACAAATGTGTGGGCTGCGCATAGACATCATGGGAACCCTCACGGACTGGAGAGGTGACTTAAACCTAAATCATGTATACTGTAATGGACAGGTAGAAGCAGAAAGTATGAATTGCCCTTAATACTCTGGTATCTTCTGGTGGTTAAACTACATAAGTAAGTAAGTAGCTTAATCGTAATCTTTTCTAACACCTCCGAGCAAAGTCTGGATAACCAGATCTTCCCATAATGCAGATTTTACCTTTCACAGGTGTTCTCACCAATTGGAAGTATTCTATTTGGTTTAGGCAATGACTGTCTGGATAAAGTATGCAGGAGGCAGCACACTATGCTAAAAGTATGGGGACAAATACTACTAATTCACAGCTCTGCAGGCTCTATGGGACATTACACAGTCTATGCATTACTGAGTTGTATGGGTAAAGTCTGTTCAATGTTTGTCCAATCGGCTTCTCACATATAGCCTCTGTAATGTATTAGATAAGTCTATGATTGCAATACATTTCTGAAACAAATGACTGGTTGATTTCATTCTGACACTTGTAAATTTAGGGTTTAAATGACTTTACCACAAACAGTTGTCTCACTGAAGCTGTATAGTAAAAGCCCCCCAACACTTCCATGTCAACTGAAGAACATTATTCATTTGATTTAGTATATTTTTAATTGTCGTGCCTTGCCTGAGCTGACTAAATTCTGCAGCACAGCTAAGGTGAATGTATAAATAAAGCCAACCACTACCAAAAAGAAGTTGCAGAAAAGGACCTGTGTCCGAGCAATGATAACTTGAAGGAGTGGTGATCAGAGCACAAATGCTTAATACTGAATGATAACACAGATGTGCATGCTTAAAACAGTATCAAATGGCAACACTGCTTAGGTACTGAGACATGTTTTTGCCCATATCGTCTACAGCCCACAGTTAGTGGCCTCTTTTGAAGGGACGTTTCTATATTGACATTATTTGTAATACTATTATTTTAAGGCATTGCCAACACTATGTGTGAATAAATATGTGGATTATGTGCATTTTGCTGCTGGTGTTGAAACGTCAGCAAACGACCATGCCTACATGTACCTGGTTAACACCAAGTAGAGAAGATATAAGAGGTAACTGGGTGTCTGTTGAGCAACATAGCAGCTCAAAAGAGCTTTAACATAACCAACATTTCAACCTAAAATGCTTTAAAGCAGTCTAAAACTCTACTTGCACTGAGGAAATTAAAGTAGGGTCACGCAGGACTAACATGTCAGACAGAAAATGAGATTTCTTCTGCATTAGCAAAGTATTTGCTGGTGTTGTGCATACAAAACGTGGCGGGACGACGATTGAAAGCTACGGGGATGCAGCCTATAACTGCGCTGACGTCCGTTGCACATCCGTGTGTAACTCTACATGATCCTTGCTAAATAGTTTTACCGTAACGACGGCTAACATGCAGACAAAACAGCTCGATATTAACGTTTGCTAACGTACCGTGAGCGAGCTACGTTAGCTTAACGCTAACGTTATCATCACTCGCCTTTAGTTCCAACTACAGCAGGGGGGAAACGAAGATAAATCGACCTTTAAAAGAACATCTGTCCCACAATATCATATGTATGTTGCACAACAAACATTGGTTAGCTAGCGTGCTACCTAAGCTAGCACACGGTACGCGCTGATCGTAAAGGCCTTAGCTTGTAGGTCCAAAAGACACCAGATATGATGGCGGAGGGGGCGGAGTGTTGGAATCAGACTCCCCGGCCTGCTCCGCCAATGTGCGGACGAGAACCTCTATCCGCTGTCGGCGTTTAGCTAGGGCTAATGCGATGTAAACAACGCAAACGCACTGGCTGAAAACGGCAGATCTTTAGCCACAACGTTTCGCTAAAACTATTAAGCGAAAACGCCCGACTCACCACAGATAAAACCAAACCACTCGAGCTACAAGAGCCGACATTAGCAAGTTAGCTCGCGCTAGCTAGCTAGCTAGCTAAAACACAAGCTGCAAAGAGGAACCACGGCTTACCTTCTCTGTTTATAGCTACCAGACTGATCGTCTACACGCTGTCTCTACAGACAATATATCGTATGCATTGGTCTCTTCAAACACTGTAAACGTATTCATTCAACAGAATCGTACTTTCAGAAAGTCGTGCTCTGTGTATTATTTATTATTTTCTCCCTCTCCTCCAACGGTCGCTGCTGCGTATCAGTATGTGTCTGCTGGCTTCTAGTCGCTGCTCTTCTTGTTGTTTGTGTTTCGGAAACATGGCCGTCCGTGTGACACCACGTGACTGGACATTGACAAGCGGCTAACCAATGTTGTAGCCTGGTTGTAGCAGGGCAAACACACCCCTATTTACCAGCCCGGACACTGCTGTATGTGCCGCACTTTGCAACGACGCTTCGAGCTGTGCAGCGCGTTTAAGATGCGCTGCAACCAGTTAGCCGCCAAACCCAAGAGCGACGCTTCGTCAGCGTGACAGACTGCGTTAATGGCGAGCATCGACAAGAGACAGCTCGCAACGCAGCAACGTGGCGTCACAGCATAATGGCACCAACTTTCCTCAAGTTGTTTTTCATGCAATTTTGAGTCAGTAATATCATGCTTGACATTCACATACATGCAGATCTTTTGACTATTGCCTGGTTATAACCTTGAAAGTGAACTGAATGAGCATGTTGAGCGGCAATAACGATCTGAGCATGCGCGTTACTTTAGGGGCGGCAAATCAGTGTTAAGTCTGTAGAGGGCGCTGGTTTATAGTAGTTATACTACTGACTATAGCTATATATAGACTATAGCTTGCTCCTTTGAAATGTAACTTTATATAATCCAGATATTGCAACCTGCGCATCCCTTTACCTGGAAATAACCGGAAGTTGATAATAAAAACATAGTTATTGATAGTTATTGTCTCTATCATTATTAGTTATCTGCAAAAACATGTTTGAGCTGAACTGTACACAAGCAGCCGACCTGCAAAACTAAAATCACAGACATTATAGAGTAAAAAAAATAACTAAAAGACTAAAAGGCAATAAGTCCAACTGCAGCATGACAAGAATTTTTTATTGTTTTTAGTTCAAATTAATATATATAAAAAATAGGAAGACAAACAAAACAGTTTAACACCTTTTTTTATTAGTTGATATAAGTGCATTAGAGACAAATATTATTGGCTAGGAGAAGATGTAGTCTACCACTAACCAGGGTTCCCCAAAGGTCCGTGTTCTCTTGGCATCACTCAGTTTTTAGTAATATTCGTAATTACAATGATGAATAAACTGTAGGCATGTGCTGCATTATTACATAATGTGTTGGAACTGAAAGAATGATATCCTCCTATTTTATATTGTTTGCATTTGGCCTATGTATGGTCCCCCTCACCACCAACAGCTATAAAGATATTCCAAGTAATTGGAATACATTTATGCTAATGTTGAGGAGAAAACACTGACAACTACCGAAGTGCACTGTTGTTGTAAGTGTATATTACAAATATTGTTTAAACACAAGGAAATTGCTACTGTTCTTTATTTTTTATCAAATAAGTAAAATCCTTGTTTGGCTGTTTGAATGTTGTGCTAACATATACATTTTATTTGAGTATATAAGAACTTTTATTAATGAACAAATAAATGACCTCTAAAATGTTTTTATGTGCTAAAAACATTGTGTCATGATTTTTGGTTATTTTGCCACAACAAAGAGAAAAGACATGGAGCACAAGAATGGAAACAAACCAAACTAAAATAGACGTAAGAATATTTTTAAAAATCTTAAATGTGTAGAAGGATGAATGCCTTCAGCAGAAGCTAAAGAGAAAAGGTGGTTGTTTAGGCTAAATACCAGTCACATCTCAGTGAGTAAAGGCAGGCGAGCTCGAATGTCTTTATTTTCATGTGTTTCATTACTACGGTGTACATTTTAGGACATCCTCAGGTTTTGGGTTGCTAAATTTTAACCTCCCCTACTACTTCCATGCCCAGTTTTAGGAAACTCAACATACAGTTGCTACCTATCCTAGTCATAACCATCACGTCTATAAACAGCATCGTCTGTATCTCTACAGGATGTCATTTCCACTGCATGCAGACCCATTCAGTCTCAGTATCTCTCTCCATGGTGTTTTAGTCTCAAAATAGGTTTTAAATAACAAAGACACACATTATTTCAAGTAGTACTATCCTGCAGGTGTTTTTCTGCAGGTTTACAGACAACACATTCATCAATTCACAGTTACTTGAATTAAAATGTTCTTGCATTTAACCAGGATCATGAGTCTGACCAATACAGGATTTTATTTGCTATGTTTAGATTTAAAATAAAATTGATAACAATATACTGTTCTACATTCCCTTTTTAAATTAAGAACATGCCTGGTAGAAGTCCTTGTTCCACTGGGGATCTTTGTTGTAAGTGTCCTGCAGGTAGAAGCCCTGGTTGCTCTTAACACAGACATGCATTAGAAACTCTCATTCAGCTAACTGCTGTGAACTGCTAAAACTGTAACTGTTATGATTCCTCTTCAGGGCACTCTTGCGAAGCTCAGCCAGAGCTTTAATTAGACTCTTTTCACACTTGTTCTTGCAGTTGCATTCAGACAGTTTCACACTTCAGTGTGTGTAATCATTCAACGCCGCCTTGCACATTTCCACAGAAGAGACAGACTTCTCTCTGCCAGCCAGATCAACTTTGTGCATGTGTTTGTGTTGGTCAGGAATTTCCTGTAATCTGACTCAGTCTGGTTCTTGTACTGCAGTAGTATAGGTTTATAATAGACTAAACTGGGCTCAAGGGCATGGGTGTTTTTGCTACTGTAGCTGAATTAGAAAGAAAATTGCCTCTCAGTGGACACATTTACAGGGGCGAAGACAGATGAAATTCTGATTATGAATTATGAAGTATGATTTGAATGTTATTTTATTATTATAGAATCTAACATGGGATAATAGCCTGTAGCGTCACATCTCATCCTCAGTTCGGGTGATGCTGCTAATTCTGATAAGTAAATCAAGCTCAAACTTACACCTAGTTTGCTGTAGTTATGCAGTAGCTCCCGTGTGTGGTGACCCGCGTGTTAGAGGAGATTTCAGTCTGGCCGCCCTGTACGTCAATCCACATACGTCTGATATTTTTAAATAGCACGCGATCTACCGGCACTGACGTATTGGGCATCAATCCTGACACCACTGTGTGGCTGTGGCATGTGAGGGTTGCTCTGGACACCTATACAAGTGTGCTTGTCAGATGATGCTTGTCAGTGCACAGATAGTAGAGAAATGTTTCATCATTCAGACAAAAGATAAACTTAGGCTCATTCTTAAGCCACATTCTTTATCTGATCTTGCGTAACTGCTTGCAACATTAAAGTTGTAGCAAGACAAACTGCTCAATTTAATTGTGTTAGGACTACAAAAGATGTGTTGTGCCTTTGTGAAATTTTTGATAATGTGTGTGACACACAGAAAGGTTTAGAAAGAAATTCCATTATTCTGTTGTCTTACACGAGGAAAAGACACTTTCTGAGGTGCTGTGGACGCAGGACTGAACAGACATTATAGGACCAGATAACCGAGCAGCCAATGGAGCCAGTCTGACCTGCTGCTGCTTTGCATGCTGAGTCTCTGTCCAACAGTCTTTTCACTTTACTAGATTACAAGGGCAGAACCAATACAGGGTGTCACATTAAACAACATTCACCATCATCACATGAAAGTTTTTCACACTGTGGCAGCACATGTTAAACATGTATCTACAGCAGCGTTCCTTTTTATAACTTTTCCATCTCCAGCTGTGTCGGGATGCATCTCCTTTGCACCTGCACCCTTTCCCTCTCCCTCCTGATGGTGTTCCACCGGGCGAGTGCCGCTGTGTCGAACGGCTTCAGGGACTGCAGTCATTTTTTCTACATGCAGACACCACCTGCAGGGATCAGAGGAGCCAGCCTGAAGAGGATCTGCCAGAAGTACGCAGACGAACTGCGCTACGTCACGTTGTATGACAGCAGTCGCCGCCTCCCCCTCTACTCAGCCTACATCTTTAAGAAATCCGATGGGAAGAAGAGAATGGACACTCCCTGGATGTATGAGCCTCAGGTACAGCTTTGTCTGGGTCATTAAAAACATTCATTATTTCTAAAGCAGTTGGAGATTTAGGTAGCGACAGCGTGTCATAGAGTTGCTGTTCATTGGCTTCATTGTTTGCTCAAAGCCTCCTGGTTGCTGTCACTTTCAAAATGATTAACACTACCTAAATATATCTATGTCTTTACAGTTGGTTTCTGGTGATGAGAGTGGCAACATGAAAGCGCTTCCCCTGAGCGCAGACACTCCTCCGCTGATTGAGGACAGCCAGGCTGTGTTGGACGACTACACAGATGCTGTGGAGTACAGACGTGGTCCACTGAATCCTGACTTGCATCAGGCAGAGCCAGATGACAAATCCTCCACCTACACCCTGACCAATGTAGTCCCATTAATACCAGACTTCCTCGAGACCTCGTGGAACCCATACTTGGACGTCATTCGCCGACGCCTCAACAACTTCTGCCATGGTAAATCTTTTATAGTCACAGGGGTGACTGTTTCAGGGGCCACCATTAAGCGTGAGAACAGGGACCGTCTAGCAGTTCCTAAGCACTTATGGCTGGCATACTGCTGCCCCTGGTTTGACCGTAATTCACCATATGAGGTGAGGTTTATGTTCCCCAGTTATGGGGGCTATGCACTGAATGAGAAGACTGATCACAGGGTGGTGGAAGTCCCTTTGAAGACTCTGGAGAGCTTCCTGAAGAGTCAGACAGAAATAGACAATGACATGACTATATTCTATAACGGATGTGTCTCGGAAAACCACTTCAAGAAGAAGAGGAGAGACCTAATCAGTGTTTCAGGGTGATGCACTGGATCCAGAACTAACTCAAATTAACTTTCACTACAGTGTTAACTGCTCCTGGCTTCAGGTTTGTTATGTTATTATATTTTAGATTGTCTGTGTTACATTTAGCGTTGGCACACACAGCATGGCTAACACAGCATTTTGCAGCGACATGTCATCACATCAGATTTGCACATTGTGGGACTATACTATATGTGGGACTGACTGTAATGTGGGGACCATCTCAAAAATGATGTTATGGTCTCTCATAACTTTATGCATCGTCTCAAATTTATAAACCTGTCTTTTTTAAATTAAGCCTCAATAATTAATCTAACATCCTCAGATTTCCTTGTAATTATTTTAGAAGTTAATTTTAATGTAATACTCATAATGGTAGGTCAAGCAGATGAGCCTCCGTTGGACAAATTGTTATCAGTCGATGACTTAATTAACAGGTTCAGTACATAGTGAACATAGCTGTTGTTTTTTTTGCTTATGCTAAACTCTGACCACTATCCTGCAGATTTTTTTCCCGCATAAAATGATCATTAAGGTATTTTTTTAAACTACCAAGTTCAGCATGCCACACAGTAATCTTTGACTGCATGGGTTAAAAGAGGTTAAGAGGAGGACAGATCACCTTTTTGACCTTCTTCATCACCAGTAGTAGAAACACTGATGTCTTTGCCGTTAGCAACGTAGGTGTGGGTGGATCTGGCGAGGGGTGGCACGTGCATGGATGGCTTTGCATGCTGAATTCTGATTACAGAAACCTGTGTTAGCTCTACTGAGCTCCATGGGCAGATGCAAAGGGACATTTAATCATTAGCAGGAGCCGACAGAGGACATACATCTAACAGTTTTAACTTCTCTTCAGAGCCCTACTAACATGGCTTTTTGGGCGCTGACAGTTTTCCTGCTTGTCTACATATTAACATCTGTGGGGAGAGCTAGGGTGGAGAAAGAGCTATCTCCAGAGTGCAGACAATTCCTCTACATGGGAACACCACCGACAGGGCTGCAGCATGACTCTCTTCAATTCATTTGTCAGCTTTACAACAAGAAGCCTCGCTATGTGACTCTGTACAGCACCAGGGACCATATACCTGTCTACTCTGCCTACACCTTCAAACGCTCAGATGGGGAGAAATGCATGGATGTGCCTTGGATGTATGAACCTCAGGTAAAGAATAAAATGATGCAAACAAGATGTTAAAGCATCTTTTAACATGAATCTCATGCTATAATTACTGAATTCATGCTAAACCAAGCAAATCAATTCATGCAGAAGTTGTGTAATGACTTTCTTCCTACCCTCCCCCTCGTGTCATGGGACCTGGCTCTTGTCTGTCTGCCTACACAGCTATCCACACCCTCTGACACAGATGAGATGCTGCCCTTCCCACATGCTTACATGCACATGAAATTTGAAGACGCCCAAGCTGTTCTGGATGATTACACCAATGCCGTCTTCTACGAACGCGGTAGCCTCAACCCAGACGAACATCAGGATGAGCCTGATGACAAAGCCTCCACCTACACCCTGACTAACGTTGTGCCTGTGGTGCCCAATTTCAACACTGAGGTCTGGAACGAGCAGGAGCACATCATTCGCAAACGGCTCAACAACTACTGCCGCGGGACAGCCTACATCGTCACAGGTATCACCACCTCGGGAAAGATGATCCGGCGGGAAAATATCAACCGTGTCGCGGTGCCCACTTACCTGTGGTCAGCTTATTGCTGTGTTAACTATGACCACAATGCTCCTTACAACGAGCGCTATAAGTTCCCATCCTATGCCTACTATGGCCTCAATGAGGAAAACAAGGAGATGATTGAACTTTCTGTCCAGAAGCTGAAGGAGTTCCTTAAGAAGACGACCTTTGTAGACCAGAATTTCCAGATATTTGTAAGTGACTGTGTCCCACCAGAAAAGATTTAAATTTAATAGAGAAAAATACAGTCACAAGGCACCCGTGTCCAAATTTGCCTTTATCGTAGCTATGCTTCTTCTTCACTAGACTGTCTTCACGCAAAGATTTAACAAATGTTTGGCTCGGCATGCACAATAAAGAGAAACTAAATGACATAAACTCATGACTATTATTATTTACACTGATGCTCTTCCTTATCTTCAATTACAAAGGTCTGTTGAAGGTGTATAATGAAGTACTGCGAGTACTCCTGCTAGAATTTGAACCACTGTTCTAGGCATAACTGTGTATTAGTCCAGTCAGTAACTTTAAAAATAAACATTGGCAAAGTGCAAATAAACTGTCTTTGATGCTTTATTATGAATCATCCTAAGAACATTTCTGTAAACTGATTATTATCATTCACAGATGGAAAAGATTTAACATAAACCTGCTTCCATATTAATCATCTGATCATCTGTATTATGACTCATCCTCCCATAAAACCACTGATATAAATACACAGTATATTACAACATCAGCAATACGATCTGTGTCAGTAAGAAGTATTGGATTAACTGCAGTTGTAGTACTTACAACATGCAAGCTCCCGATAATTAAAGAGAGTGGTCAGAACAGAAGATCTGATTGTTTTACTATAGTACTGAACAATAAAAATACTCAAGCTGTATGTGTCATTTTTTACTTAAAGTATCAAGTTACTGCATGATCCATTTTCCTCTGCAGTTCACAGCAATAAATTTCTCTCAATGACTGATAACATTCAACGTTTTACAATTACCGCTACGACACCACGGCACTTTGAATATATGGAAAATACTCTACAATGAGGGATCAGTTGGCTCGAAGAACAGATGAGGTGAGAAGGGAAATTTTGAGTCTGATAGAGCGGAGACAGAGGTTGTACTTGTTAGACAATAGAGGACTCTCAGTGGTGTGTCACTGGTGAGAAAGAGACACACAAGTGGTGTTGGAGACATTTAAAAGACGTAGAAGGCGAAAGATTAAAGGAAGAGGAGCTACTATTATGACGAGTGCACCTTCTAACTGTGCCTTACTCCTGATGATTGTCATCACTGTGCTGACTTGTGTGCTGCTACAAGAGTCCTGGGCAGGAATCGTCGGGGACTTCAACCATGTGGAACGCTGCAAGGGCTCCCTGTACATGGGAACTCCACCTCGAGGCTACCTCAGCAATTCCTATAAAAAGATCTGCCAGCGGTACGAGGATAAACCGCGCTACGTCACCCTGTACGACCCCCGCAAACACATCCCCATCTATTCTGCTTATACTTTCAAAAAGTCCGACGGGGAGAAGAAGGTTGACTTCCCTTGGATGTTTGAACCCCAGGTAAGCGCCCTGTCAAACTTGATCTCATGGCACATTTGTTTGTTTCCTATCAGAATTTCAGTCCACATCTATCCTGGTAATTGTTCTTTACCTGAACTCACACACAACTTCATACGCTTTTACACCTTTACAAACGTTGCACAGAGAAAGCAAATATTTTATATATTAACCCCTCATAAGCACTCTAGCGAGCTAAGGACAATGTTGCTAAGGTTGACAGAGGAAGCTTTAGATAATTTTTTTTGGCTTTTTATGGTGTTTCAAAGATAGTGTTGGCTTTACCGTTTGTGCCTTAACACACAGTGATGCAGATGTGCTCAGTAATATTGTGCCTTTGTGATCTTTCTCTGCTACAACAGTTGGCCTCAGAAAAGAGCAGCAGCAACATGGAGCCCTTCCCTCATTCTTCAAACATGCATATGAACTTTGAGGACTCCCAGGCAGTCCTGGAAGACTATGCTGACGTGGTTCAGTATGAACGCGGCCAACTAAGTCCCGATGAGCATCAAGCCGACCCACTAGACAAAGCCGCCACATATAGCTTGACTAATGTGGTTCCCCAGATCAGAGAGTTCAACATGGGTCCCTGGGCGGAACACCAGGACATCATCCGCAAACGGCTCAACAACTACTGCCGCGGCAAAGCCTACATGGTGACTGGGGTCACTACCTCCGGGCACACAATCCGCCGTAACAACCTGGATCGGGTGGCTGTACCAGAGTATATGTGGTCAGCCTACTGCTGCACTGAGTTTGACCAAAATGCACCATACTTTGTTCGCTACAAGTTCCCCGTGTTTGGAGCTTATGGGCTTAACGATCGCGTCAACAACCACATGGTGGAAGTTCCCCTCAAGAATCTGGAGAAGTTCCTCAAAGGGAGGATGGATGTAGACAAGAACTTCCAGATATTCTATAGTGATTGTGTGCCAGATATTTAAGGGAAATGAGCACGATCTGTTATGAATAAAGTTAAAATGTTGTTCACAATGTTGTTCTCAACTAGGATGAGCTATCAACTTATATTATAGGTTGTAAACCATAAAATCAGGAATTAATTGGGGTCTTTGTTACAGCACAAAGATACAGCTAATATTGATATTAATTACCGATCACCCTGCAGGTTTGCTTAGCTAGTTGTTTGGTCTGTAAAAGTAAAAGAAAGAAATCCAAATGGCTTGTTTTGTCATAAAAATATTTTGGGCTATAACCACTAAAACTGTCATATTTCAATCCTAACACGTAAGATTTGGCTCATTGAGAATTTGATAAAATACCAGTAAATAAAACTAGAGAAATTTCTTCTTTTTCTGCTAGTAAATAAACCATAACTAATGTGTTATAGGACTTGAGGAACTGTAATGGATCAATGATGAACAAACTGATCACACGGTTGTTTTACATAACTTCAAATACCTTGTAATTGTTGATTTGATCCACAAGATGGCACTGCAGCTTTTTTTTAAAACATACACAATGGCAGCACTAATCAGAACAATATACATATGGCAAAATCCCACAATCTGCTACAGGCTGTCAAAAACAGAAATACATCTGTATGGGTGACTGTCACGTTGTTTTTCTGCTTGTCTGAGGCATGCACAGGTTATAAAATGAAGACAGATCCAGAGATGAAACCTTTTTCCACGCCACCCACCGATGGCTCTGCAGCTCTGTCTTCTCTAGCGGACATCCACAGTAGTGAGGGTCAATAACTAGCAAGAAGCTCCCCTTGTCCCCGGTGCACACTCCTAATATCCCCTTAGATGAATTGTCCCTGTCCCCTCCCATCATCACAGGAGATCCGTGTTTCTCAAAGTGCCGATGGAGCTCTGTCACTGCAACCTGCTCCAGCTCCGCCCCTCCACCTCTAATATGGACCACTTTACAGGGCACACTATAGAAATAGTCAAGGACCAGGGAGGCTTCAAATGTTCCTATCCACTCCCTGGAGCCCAGGAACGAGCCTGGTTTGTCCCCCATTGCGACCAAGGCGTGTTGAATTTCTGGCAGGCTCGGTGGAGGTCTGTTCTGGTTCGTAGGTGGAGTCCAGTTCAGGCAAAGCCAAGAAGCCATAGTCTGAACGGTGCGGTAGCCGCATCCCCAGCCCCTGTCGTCTTGTCCATCACACCCATAGTGGAAGTAAAGGTAGTCTCCTTTTATCAGAGAGCAGCTCGCGGCTTCGCTGAGTGGACTCTGAAGGCCAACATGGACACTGTTTGATAGGGTTCCGGTCTTTGTAATCGTCCCTTCTTCAACTGCACTTCCTCCCCAGTCAATTTCTTCACAGCCCGCTGCTACGACCTTCGTATCCATCGTTTTGATGATAACATTAACTGTTTATGTTCCTGTGTTGGCCAAGCTGTTCATAACACGGCTTTTTCCTCCGACTGTCATTTGGTGTAACTGCAATATGTGTCCGCGCATTGCGGTTGGTTCCGCTTAAGAATTGTTCCGCACGTTGGTGATACATTCAAGAGCTTTTCGCCTTTCGCTTCTTTTTTGCGTGTCTTGGTTGTCGGCCAGCTGGTTTCTAATTCATCTAAACATCTGCACTAGATCTCAATTAGTGCTGTTTTGATTGCTGAAATAACGAGTATCAACAGCTAAAGTAAAAACACGGAATACCGGCAAAGTTCTTTATGTCGTATGTTTGCTTTTACTGATGACGTCAGACTTTCTAGTATATACGATTTTTCACTCCAAATACTAGAAGTTGTGTTTTAAATGTTTCCATGTCTTTGAAGACATTATACGCACTATTTAACGCTCGTGCGTGCGTCTCCGCACACCTGACTATAATTACACTACTCTCATTAATTAGCCGGTAGCGTGTTGGTTCTTGAATAATGGCAACTCTGGATGGGTATACCGGATTCTCCATTCTCGTGGCTTTACTGTGCTGGTGCAGCAGCGGAGGAACTCGTGAAAGCGTCGGACTGGGAATTCAGTGTGGAGAAGTGGAGGTGAGAATAAACGCGAAGAGACGGTTCTTCGAGGAGAGACGCGTTCCCTTCAAGCCCGAGCAACTTCGACTAGGAGCCAACTCAGCAGAGCAGCAGGACTCCTGTGAACCGAGAAAACCCGTGTCTGAATCTGAAATGGTTATCTCTGCAGGACTCCAGGAGTGCGGTACTGAGTCCAGTGTAAGAAACGTGGTTAAAATGAGAGCACTAAATAAATTAAATAGTCAAATGTGTTTTTGTTTATGTAGTTTTGTTCAAATTAAGTTTTTTTATATAGACAGAGGCCTGGCCTACAATCTTTAGAACGTTTTAGACATAAAGCTGTGCTAATAGTGAAGCCCAAATTTGACCAGAACAGGTTACTGTACAGTTCCAGCCATTAAACTTTTGGTCTTTTAAACACAGCACAAAATGTCTGCAGTGTAAAGGGCAGTGTCCTGGGACCATTCATTGTAATCTTAACTGAACAGTGTTAGAACATTACTACTTACCACTAGTATCTTTTAGACTGCAAAGTCATAAATAAGACAAACCATCATCAAACCATAGCAATATATGTGGTTGCCACAGTAACAAAGTAATATCTGGTTTCCATTAGCCTCTTTGCTCTTCTACAGGTTCATGGTGAGTGGCTGGTATATTCCAACCAGCTGGTACTGTTTCCTGCCGTGGTTCCCAGTGCGACAGGCACCATGATATTTAGAGGGGTGGCTACAGTCATACCTGTTGAGTGCCGTTATCAGAGGTACTGCATATGCATTAATGCAGCAATTGTACGTAAATGTCCATGTTATACATAGTGCTTTACAGGAACTTAATGAAGAGCTGAAGTTAGTTGTCTTCACCATGTGACTGTACAACACCCCCTATCCTTGTTTGTGCACAGAAAGCAGACTGTGATTGGACAACCTTTAACCCCAAACTGGATGCCTGTGACATCCACTAGAAGTGCCTTTGGTCTTCTGCACTTGTCCCTTCGTACTATGGCAGGTGAAGTTATCATATTACAAATAAATTAGCTATTTTAATCGGTGTCTATATTTTTTATATTAAATTGCATATGAAACTATAAGGTCCGTTCACCCCTTACAGATGCCTGTACTTCTCTACGTACTTCCTCTGTGTACCGGCAGGGGGAAGCAGTGTTTTTGGAGGCCAGTGTGGAAGCCCCGCTACACCCTCCCCTCACTGTATATGTTGACTACTGTGTCGCTACACTTAAACCTGACCCTCTCTCCTTGCCAGCCTACAAGTTTGTCAATAAACATGGGTCGGTGTACAAAATTCACATCACGGCAAACTGGCGCTCAATCAGATAATTAAAAAAAAAAACATTATCTATTTAAAGCAACCAAGTTTGTTCACATTTAACCCGCATGAAATTTGAATCATTATAATTTCATCATGTATCTCTCCATTACAGATGTCTGATGGACAGCGTATTGCCAGGCTCTTCATCTAAATTTCTCCCCAGGGATCATGATAACAGACTGTGCTTCAGTGTCCACGCTTTCCACTTCAACCACAAGTTTGGAGAACAGGTAGAAGCTCCACAGTGGAGATGATAACATTACTTTCTGCTTGATACCCGTTATCATTGAAGTCTTCTTTCTTCATATGGATTTCTTTTTCTAGATGTTCATCACCTGCCACCTGAGGGCCACTCTGAAACAAAACGCAAATAGCCGTCTTGACAAAGCCTGCTTCTTCCATAAGCCCACGTTCAGGTTAGGCTGCCACACTTTGGTCATCTTTTAAGACAGTCAGTGGTGATTTGGGTAAGTGCATGTTGGCTAACGGGCTTCACTTTAACTCAGCTGGTACTCCACAGAGGGAGGCGGTGCTCTGTGTGAATGCTGCGACACTGATGACTGCTTTACACAGGCTGGAGAGGAGCACAGCAACCACACTGGATACAAAACCCAATCAGAAACAGGTTGCTCAGTCCTTTACAAATACAAGCCACACTATTTTGTAGGTTACGTTTGGTAATAGTGCTGAATGCAAATTACGACGTGACCATACCAGGTTGTGTCTATTCTATACATTAGCTTGTGAAATTACGATGTAGCTCTGTTTTTTCAGAATGGACACACAAGATGGACTCAACAGTTGGGCCACTTCGCACCATACCGCGCTCCCATTGGACAGGTCATCGGTCATTCAGTTACAAAAGAGACTTTCTCCAACTTGGAAAATAGGTGGGTTATAAAGGTTGATGATAAAGCATTCATTCAGTTTTGCTTATGAATAGAAAGTTAGTATTTGCTCTACTGCTTTACACTTAAAGACGCATACAAAACACATGGGATTTCAGCTATACATTACGAGACAGAAAATAAAGAGGCAAAACTATGACCTATGTAAACAAAGTAATAACGTTAACAGACAAGTGGAGTTGTTTTCATCTCTGGCAAAGGATGTGCTGATCAGCTCTCACAGTGCAAGTTGAATTATACCTCACAATCTTGTTTGTAATTCTATAGGCAGACTGTCCCAGCTCAGTGTCCGTGCAGATACTGTCCATGCTGTGAACCGCTGCTGTTCCTGTTTTGACTGAGGATTCCCCTAAACCAAAACAAGTTGATCAGTCATGCATATTTTGAGGATGTTTTATCTGACCCCAGGAAAAACACATGTACTAACGTACACCAATTACACCATCAACACAGATTTGTTTTGAAATTTCTTTTGCAAACCCTAGTAGTGCTTTAACCACTTTCTTTAGTTGCGTTGTTATTGTTATATTGTTACATTTCTTTGTCTTTGACCAAATTCCTGACTGTAAATGTCTCATCTCAGACAGACCAGTTGTAGTTGACTCATGATTGAAGAAAGGGTAGGTTGACAGGCAAACATGAAATGTGATAATCATGAAAACAAAGTCATGAGGAATTTACACAAAGTGGTTGAAGAACTACAATGGAACCTAAAATATCTTTGAGGCAACAAGCACACTAGAATAAACAGAGACTGTGCTAAGAATGGGACAGCTTCACAGCCATGTGCTGTATGTCCTTTATGTCCCTTGTCTGCAGTAGAAACACTTGTCTAGACCTGTGACAGGAAACATGACAGACCAGAAGGGAGCCACGAAACCTCCAGGTTTCATGGCTCCCTTCAGTGTCTGTCTTCTGTGACATCAGGGCGACAGTACTTCCTGAACTATCTCTGTAAATAATGCTAGCCTGTCTGTCACTCAAAATGAATTTCTTGATTCAAAAAAAGATCTTTGTTTTATTAGCCCTGTGCAGTATATATGGGGAAATGTCTAGTTGCTTCTGATTAAGATATTTGCAAACTAATCGTGCCTTAGACATTTCAGTTGCGGTACTGTCCTAGATTGTCATTATAATGCAACAAACCTGTTGTATTTATGCTATTGAAGGAATGGAACACGTTTACCACTTTCCTCATCAACAGTGTTTTCTGTTTTATATTCAGTGTTCCCACTAAATGTTGTGTTAGAATGTGTGTTGCAAGTGTTGGTCTTGGCATGACATACGTCACATGTTTGTTTGATATGTCCCTTAGTTGGCTCTTCTGAACAAATGACCCAACACTAAGGTCTTCTACATAATTGAGGTATTATTACTTCAATTTTACACTAGTTACTAGTCAGATAACCCTTTAAATGAAAGGTAACTGTGGAATGTCCAAAACCAGTAGCAGGGCATCTAGATTGCCCTGCTACTTAACCCGCATGAGTTAATGCCAATTAACTCATGCGGGGGAAATGTTTACAGTGAGCGCACGTAATGTGCAAACTGTGCAAATAATGCATGCAGTTTGGTTCCTTATAATATCCCCTCATGCAGTGCTGTAGATACAAATGGAAGCTTAATAATTGCTTTTTATGGTTGAGGTCTGAGAAGATCAGATTCCTGGTTAAATATTGCAATAGTCAAATTTGATTTGAAGCTTCCAGCGTGGTGTGTTTACTCTAACATTTAACCAAAACTAGGATCTTTCCTTAACTTTAACAAACACGCTTTTGTTGCGTAAAATCCAGCATTTAGCCTGTGAGCCACTGGCTCTACTAAATTTCTACTAGGTTTTATATCTACTACGCAATTTCCATACAACTATTGAACAGTAAACGCAACACCTGTGTTCACCCAGAAAATTACTGCAACTTAACATAATGCACCAACATTTACATTGCTTGTACAGAAGTCATACCTCTCATGTGTTTACTTCATTCCACTATCTTAAATAAAAAGTGGTTCATTGTGTCACTATGCTGGGATGAATCCCAGTAGTTTTTAATACACTATTTGAGACCAGAGTTCAAATAAAGGTCAGTCAGTGGCAACTGGACTTGTTTTAGTTCCTTGAAGATGTTTCACCCTCCTCCTGCTACTCCAGCCTCTCTCTGGAATGAAGAGTGAAACGTATTCAAGGATCTAAACAAGTCCAGTTGCCACTTACTGACCTTTCTTTCAGAGGCTCATTGTTGTGAAATGGAGAGATTATCAGATTAATTTGAGACAATTGCCAGTAGGTTGAAATATGTTTAAATTAAGAGGTGAACGTGTGCACTTTTATGGAGGCGCTCCAATGTTATTTTCACATAATTAACACCACAAATGGAGGTTAAATTTTCAATCAAATGGTAAAACGGTGCAGTCTCAGGCAAGGAAAGATGAAAGTCTGTGCCAACAAGTCAGGGAAATAGCAGAAAGGACAGCGAAAAGAGAGAGAGAGGAAAAGTGTGAGGTGGAAATGACAAGTGTTGAGAGGCCCATTGGATAACTCGACGTGTGAGGCTATGCGCAGCTAGGCCAGGAAAAATACCAAACAAGGCAGCTTGGCAACAGGGAGAACGCCGCACCAGATGGAAAAAAAGCTGATGATATATCCAGAGAATTGCTCTAAGGGCAGCTACCATGGAATATCTGAAGACCTAATGTTAGGGACATGGTTTCGCGTGAAAATGGTGAAAAAGGGGAGTGGTGTCAGAGAAAGAATGTGAAGTTTCTGGTGTCAGACAGTTTGCCAGATCAATCAAATAAAATACTTGTCTGAGCAGAGAAAAAGGAGTAATCTGGGTTCTGAGGATCAGGGCTGGGAACCACTGAAGACCTGCTGGATAAGCCAGTAGTTTGATAGTTTAACATACTCTCACGGAACCCGCTAAATATCAGCATGTTGTTCGCAGAGAATTATGTTTTTGTTTAAGTTACATGCTTGGTTCTCTTTACATTTGACAGCATCGGGTTGTTTACTATCAAGTATGACTTGGACTGAGCATTTTAGGGTAAGTATGAGCCAAATTGCAGCTTATGGTCATCACTCCAGTAATGAAAGTCCTGCCCTGGAATGTCTTTCCATGCTTGTGGTCATCACCCTGGGATCACAACAACTTCAATAGATATGAGTCTTGTCACTGTGGATACCTGTAAGCAGAAACAATGGCTTTCCACCTCATCAGCGGCTCCTGTCCTGGCTCCTGTGTCCCTCACAATCGCGCCCCCCCCATTCTTTCATGTCAGCTTCCTGTCTTGTGTAGCGCCAGAGGAGTAGACCTATCTGGCTTCAAGCCTAAAACCTGGATGGAAAAAAGCTAAACACACAAACATAAAAACACACACTTGAGTGTAACAACTGTGTACTTGCACTGTCATCTATAGAGGGTATAAAGTCTGTGCTCCCTTTGCATTTACCCCTCACCCATGGCTGCCTTGGTTCATTTACAAGCACAAGTGAGGCACAGAGAGAGCATTTCGGTTTCTCCCCAACTTTACATCACTCCTTTCTTTAAATTCATCCTTATTTCATGAAGTGTGTCCTAGTCCAACTCAGGAGACACTGTGACTGGACTCCCCTACCCCCGCACATCCCTCACCTCCCACCCCAATCCCCTGGCCTTGTCATGAAGCATGGCTCACAGCACGTACCTTGTCTCTCTTTCCCCTCTCTCATGTTGGCTCAGACATAAGCAAACAGCCCTTTGAGCAAACAGTGCTGCAACCTCTAAACATTGTCTTCAGCAAACCTTTTGGTGCTAAAGCTGACTCATATGTGAATAATTATTGATATACATGTGTATATTTATAAACCATGTAGTGACACTCACCTATGAGTATATTAGTCAACATATATGAGATATGAGAACAAAGGTACATATGATATTAACAGAAGAGTAAAACAGAAAGGTAAAAGTAATACTACAGTTGAAATAGTTTTTGTAATAGTTACACATTATATATATATATATATATATATAATTTATTTTTGCATTTGCATTTTAGTCCTTTCCGTTTTATTTGTGTGAGCACTTTGTGTAAGCATGCTGTGCATGCACCTTACACATGTCTATGAAATAATAAGGATACTAATATGTACACTTGGTAACTATATCAGTGTTTCCAAATATTTGTGTGTGAAGCTGTGTTTCATTTGACATTGCATGTTGGCTCCTGATAGTACGCATGCAAACATACTTCCTGCTACTGCCCCTGGAAGACACCCCTTCCCTCCACGACACACGGGGTATACTTCCAGGAAATTTCAATATATTTCCTTTACTCTGGCTCCAGACGCTCTGTCAAGTGTCAAGGTTAGGTAACATACACATGTCAGCTTTGATGTTGCTGTATTTCATCATTGAACTTGATTAGCACTAAACTGCTGAGGAGTCCTAATTGGATATTAATAATTTTCATTGCATAATCTTTTTTATCATTAAACGTGTACAGTTCGATTAAAGTTTGCAACATTAGGTACAGGAAATAAATGTCATATGGACTCATGTTGTGTTTCTTTTTTTCTTTTGTTTATATGTTTTACTGAAATGTAATCAGGTTGTGTGCAAGTTTTATAACAAGATAGTCAGCAACTAACACAAATGCACACTGTTCCATGGTGAAAAACAAGCTAGCTTAAATATCCGTGTGTGGCAAATATGTTTGTGCCTCTAGGATTACCATTACATTTGTTGGTCAAATTAGAGGTTAGGTGTTTCAGTCATTGAGATAATCACATATGAGTCTGGGGGGTCTGCTGTACTTAAAGAAAATAAATTTAGGTCTTCAGTATTAATATCTGCATTATAAATGTACTCTATGTCCAGAAGTGAGGCTTAAAAGTTTGGAGCCTATTGAGTTTCTCTATTTCTGCATTTGAACTCAAACACCAGATTTTCACACATTTAATCTACATCTACACATTTAAACTAAAAAAAAAACTGTAGCTGTTGTCAAGATGAATCAATCAATCAAGATACGACTTTGATAGTGAAGATCCACATTTCTCTTCTTTTCTCATTTCTCTCTCTCTTTCTCTTCAGACTGGGCAAGAATGGCCTGCGTGGCAGAGTCCCAAGACGAAAACCACTGCAGAATATGAAGGAACAAGGCTCGTCTCAGTTATGCCAGAAATATCTTGCTGATGCCCAAGACCTTTAGGAAAAAAAGGTGATGACCTGATCTGACTGAGATGCTGTGTCATGACCTTAAAAAAGGTTCATGCTCAAACCCTCCAATGTGGCTGAACTACAACAATTTGGATAAGATGAATGAACCAAAATTCCTCCACAGCGCTGTAAAATAGCTGCCAGTGATTCATTGCAGTTGTTGCTGCTAAAGGTGACCTAACCAGTTGTTAGGGTTAGGAGGCAATCATTTTTTAGGTTTTGGATTTTTACCCCTTAATAATGAACACCTTCAATTATAAACTGCATTTTGTGTTTACTTATTTGTGTCGTATTGGTCTAATAATAAATTTGTTTGATGGTCAGAAACTTATTATCTAGTGTGAGGACTTGCATGGAAAGCTAATGATCTTGTACATCGTTTTTATGAGGAGAATAGAGACGTGTTCAGACACACGACCATTATATGTGTGTCTTTGGCCTGGTTCTTTCATTGTATGATAAGGAACCATGTTGGAAGGAAACTTTTCTCTGAATGTTACTATGGATGAACTCCAACAATCAAGCTGTACATAGACAGGTTCCTTGTATTAGCCTGCGTCCTCCTATAGCAGATACCTGTTTTGCAGATGACTATAAATAATAAGTAATTGCTGCTCCACATACCTGAGCATGGCTCATTGCCATTTTGTCACATCTGGTTCATTGAAATATATCTTTTAGAAGTAGTATTGTACCAAAGGGAGTGTTAGTATTTTAATTTAACACACCTACTAAATGTGCTATTCAGTCTTTTTTTCTTCCAAACATCGAGCAGGGTGATAATTTTAGCGGATCTGCAAATATACTGTATATTAAGCATGATTGATAATGATGACATCCTGGAAAAGTCGGGTGAGGGAAATGCTCGCAAAAAGGGAAGCGATGACTCTTCAGAATGGGATAGTTGTTTTGGTTTAACTAACACTGAACATACAAATGATTTTTCTAAAGGTCCAACTGGGAAAGTGACCATTATAATTACTCATGGTACATCTAAATACATAAAGAAAACTTGAATATGGTCCCTTTAAACAATTTGTTTCTACAGTGTTGTCTTATCATGCATTGACTAGATTTAATAAGAAACATGTATATATATGTATATATATATAACATGTATATATATATATATATATATATATATATATATATGTTTCTTATCGCATTGTTCAATTGATGTTTACACAGTAGGAAATACTTACTTTACCTGGCAGACACTTTTATCCAAAGTGACTTACAAGTGCTTATAAACACAATTACAGAAGAAATTCACCAGGACAGAGAAAGCATGTTTAGCAGCATTAGATATAACAGAAACACTGAGGATGAAAGTAAAGACCAATAAAGCATTTTGTAGAGCTACAGATTGTACAAATCTCTGCAGGTGAGATTACCAGTGTTTGGATAACTGTGATGGAGAGTGGTAATATAGTCCTGCTGCTTGCTTGTAGGTGTTCAGCTGGTTGGACATTGAGGGACGCACAGACATACTGTAGTACTGAAGGTACCACCCTGAGACTTGAGAAGAGGAGCAGCACAACAAAAGTTGCACTAATTTGGCTCCAGGCCAGATTCCGGGTCAGTAAGAGTTGGAGGGGATGGGGGTTGCTGGGTCTTGATGAGACCAACAGCCGTCTGAAAAAAAGTGTTCTCGAGGCAAAAGGTTTTGGATCTGATGGAGGGCAGCCGTTTGCCAGATTGGAGGAGATGGTTATGATGTTCCTCTCTCTCTTTGACATGTCTCTTTTCCCTCCTCTCCACCACCTGTCATTCTGTTCTATTGTTATAGAGAAAGAAATACTTATGTCAATCTTTGAATGTTAGCCCTCTGGGGATTGCTGGACATTCCTGAAATCCCTGTGCGCAGTATCTGGATAGTTTAACGAACTTTCCCTTTAATCAGAGCACGTACATTTGACTTAACAGTGTCTGAGTACAAACATGTAGTTGGAAGTTCTGGATCAATGAGCAGCTGTCTGTCATTCTGGGAAAGGAGGGAGTGGACACCCATGCGTCATGTAGCCGGTGATTGTAAGACCTGCTGGACCTGCGAGGTGGTACCTCGGCGGACACGGCCCAGTGCGCACAGCACCAAACCCACACAGAGACGCATCGATCTGCACACAAAGTGTAAATAAACGAGGACATTCGCGAGCCCATGCATCAGATTCTTGAGACATTTCGGACACAACGTGGATTTACAGCAGTCGCATCATTGAACCACTGGTGCCAGGGATAATCTTAAGCAAACGATATAACGAATAACGAAAATACGATATTGTTCATGTATTTGATGTCAATATTTACACTGTTGGTTCATTTTGTGTTTATTTTTTAATATACTACTGTAATGACGCGTTTGGAAAATGACTGGAACAATGAATGGGAAGGCTCCACACGACCTTCTTTTTGAGACAGTATTTACTTTTACGGACAAATGTTTTCTAAACAGGGATCGCCTATTATTTGGTTAACAATGAAAGAAAACAGTTTTGGCCTTAAGGGAGGATGTCGTTTAGATTGCCATCATAGAAACAATGCAACTTTATTTGCAAAGTCATCAATAAAAAATCAAACAGGATCAGTTTTTAGAAACACCTACCGGATAAGTGCAGGAGATCCACAAAAGAGCTTCGTTTCCAATTAATGGGCAATAGACGGACCTGGGCCAAACCGCGAGGACCCTGCGTGGGGCTATGCGGACACCGCTATGGAGCTTCCTAGTGAGTTATGGACATGCCTTGATGATTTTTTCTCTGTACACTGGCTTTAGAAGTTAGTCTATTTTTACGCTTTACGCAAAGGGGGACCTCGTGCACGGGTCGATGTTTAATCGCTCACTACGCTGCGTAAAAGGCGCGTCCTCGTGCTACACGTACTTCATCACGTTATCGCTATATCCTTAGGGGGGGTAAATAAAAGGTTTTGCCAAAGCCCAGTGCGTGGGGAAAGTCTGATGGGTGACTAGTCGCACCAGCAGCACAGCTTTGACACGGACCTGCATGCCGGTCGGAGCAGTGCTGGGACCAGCGCACATGGTCGTACGTGGGACTGGTTGGATCTGACTGGTGCCTGTAACTTAAGCCGTGCAGTTTGTGCCTGTATTTGATCCTTTCACAATGTGTTTAAAGGATGCGGCACCTGTTTGCGAATGTTGCAGAAAACGGGTAGAGGTAAGAGCACTTGTAATGCTGCTGATCTGCTTCGTGTGCATGACTGAGCGCTGCAGAGGTTGGTGTGCGCTGGGTTTCAGAACCCGTTGATGAAACACGCATAGAGCCTGCAGTTTGTCTGTAATAGATCGTGTTGTCATGATAATCTGTGTCTCTATGTCTCTTTGAGGTTGCTACAGGATTGTACTTATTCACCACAAGGAACTAGACTGTGAAATGTCTTTTTGTCTGAAAAAGTCAAACTATAACCTTTAATCATTTAAGTCTCAAAAAGCCCTAAATGGAGCTAGATTACTGTTAGTTGCTGGCATTGGACAAACCCATTAACACGAGGACTGTTCAGTCACATTCAAAAGGGCTTTTTGAAACTGATAGGAGGCACATGTTGGTTCTGAATCTTACTGCAGCAACAGATTTGATCCTCATTCATGCTAAAGATATGACATTTCCTGTTACTGTAAGGCTCTGCTGATAAAGTTGCTGAGTGTTAATGACGACTTTGTTTTTCTGTCCCATTCAGTGGGAAAAAACTAGTCCCCAGTCATTCTTCTCTAGCCATGACACAGCGGACTGGAAAGTTAAGGGTAGTGAATGTGAAAGCTGAAACTGCAGTTTTTGGCACAGTCGTCACATACTTATGTCAGCAGAAAGGAGTGAAAGGTTATCAAAGGCTGGCGGCTATAAGGGATTCCAGTGGAGGCGAACAGGAAGTTATGTCACACCTGTGTCATCTGATAGCTCCTTATTTACAACTCTGGGGAAGACCCACTCAAAATAGAATAAAGTATTCAAAATTCCATGAGTGAGACGATCTTTCAGTGGTGTGTCTTTATTAGCCCTCTGTGCCGTTTCAATACTAGTAAATCACGCTCACTGACAACTTTATTAGATCCACCCCACCAGGGTGGCCAAAAAACTAGAAACGCTTCTAACCCTATAATTCAGTCCACCTCACTATTCACCGTTCAGCCGGATTATCACCTTTGAACAGAGAGTGAGAAATGATCATCCTGATCACTTTAGATCGTACAGGTGTGTCTGATACAGTGGCCCATGAGTGTAGCTAAAATAGCGTCCTGTCACCTTTCTAAAGCATCTGCCTTATATCTGGAGAGAAGCCTGAACATTTTCTGAAGCGCTGCCACTTCAAGACCCCTGCTTCCAATTTAAGCAACATGCTTTTAGCAGCTGATGTTGGCAGACTGAGCTGTTAACTTTTAGTCTGGTCACAGACCTTGACTGCAAATTCTACCACCATGGTGAGAATGTAGAGAGAGCGTGTGTGCATACACTGTTTAGATTGATGCATTCTCACGTAGGCACTGGTGGAGCTGGAAGGGTCACTGATAATCTTCAAGCTGAGTCACACATTCTCATCTAACAAAGTGACCACGTTTTGGAAAATGACAAATGTCAGAGTGCACGGAAAGGAGGTCAGTGGTTTGTCTGTGCAGACATATGCTCTGAAATGGGTATAAACATTATAAAAAGTATATTTGATAAATGATGTTAGTGTGTGGGGTCCAGAAAAATAGTTGGGCCCACAATATTGAATCCAAATGACACGAAAGACTTCAGCAATACATATACTAATATGTGTACAAAAATGTAAAACAGACCCTCACGTGGCATGCTTTGTATTTAGTGCAGATCATTTCTTGCCTTTATTAGTATTTAGACTCATTATCATTAGGTAGTTCATGATTCTAAATGTCTCATTTGAGAAAGACACATTATTACAAGTGAGTGTTTGACGCCGCCGACGTGATGTATTTGCAGATATTAGAGTGTGTGCATTATTACTGTACTGCACGTCTGCAGGGCTGTACTACTGTCACTAATGTGAGTGGAGCTTTAGAACGTGTGGGACACGCAGTGTCACCGCTACCACTATGTACATACTGAGTTTACAGAAGATTTCTGCGAAATATGGGGGTGGAATGAGTCACGTGCAGCTGAGATCATGTGCAGCACAGAGACTGAGCCTACATGTCACCGACAGTCTCCTCCATGCTGCTGTGATGTCAGTACTGTGCAGGGCATCGGGTTTAAGCCAATCGACCTTTAAAATGACCCCTACTAATGTGCTATTAACACAATATTATTATTATTATTATTAGTGGTAGTAGTAGTAGTAGTAGTAGTAGTAGCGGTATACTTGCTGGCCTAGTGACTGTTACTGCTCATTTTCCTTCAGATGCTTCAAACCTGCAATGTTAGATGAACTTCTTTGTAGGTCAGCTCAGTGAGGTATCAAGGAATTTGTGAACTTCTAGATCATCTGTGGTTTCTCTCATCCTCTTGTGTCACACATCCAGGCTGCTGTGAAAGAGTGCATTCACTGTGTGGCACAGAGAAGCGAGGGCGGTTGCCCACATGACCCACAACAGCACACGCAGTTTCTTTCATGGTCACCGAGAAAACAAATAAGTCAAACTGGTGACCCGAATACAGAGGCTCCCTGTTATATATAAGGGTTAAACGAGGATACAGACATTTCTCCATTGTCAGTATCATCAGGTTCAGCAGGTTTCTTTTCTTATACAAGATGTCACATGGTTTCCTACTGTAAGTCTCATATATAAGAACAGGACACTCAGCAGGGCTAAATTACTAGCGTACAGCTGATACAAGCCTGGAGATGTCCTTGTTTAGTTTGGCACATCTGTGACACCTACATTCAGAAAGTCCTCGCGTATTATCTGCTGTAATAGTTATTAAACACCGAACCTATATTTGTGTCCTAAAACATGACGCGATAATCACTTTGATTTTATGGCTCAATATTTTCTGTGAAATGAAAGTACAAGAGATCTTTTGCCTAGTTGCTGTTCTCTCTTCTTCTCTCTGTTCTGTTCTGTACTGAATATGTTTTCAGAAATATGAAGAGGTTTTTGTTTTTATGGTGAATGTGGTTCCCCACATTTTCCTACATACCCATGTCTTCCCCTTAATGTTCCACTGGTTTCACTAACAGACAACATTATATCTATGCACAGTATGTGTTGGTACTAACGGTTCGTAAAGCCTTGTTGTTAAAACACAGCTGACAGGTAAATAAGTCTTACTTTAGCTGCAACATGTCAGTGGTTGTTCTACAAAGTTAGTGCATAATTGTCACCTAAGCATTGGAGAACCAGGATGATATCTTTAATCAATGAATGTGTTTCCATTAAAACCACAAATAGAGAAAAGTCATTCAGATTCCATAAGAATGAATGTATGTATAGAAGAAACAAAAACCCTCTTCAGTACTATGGAAGCAACATGCTACTGACAAATATACTGTGGTGTAATAGACTATAGTTAAAATTATACTGGTAAAGCTATTAGATATATGCAACAAGTTCATACCTGCTTGTTTTCTAGTTTTGCTCTTCAGTAGCCCCTGGGTGACTGTATTTGTGTATCTGTTTTGTCAGGACTGCTTGCCTTGCTGTTGATAGTCTTGGAGTGGTCCCGGCCAGGCCTACAATCCCCACTGAGGCCAATCTGTGACCTGAGGGTCCTGAACCACTTTATTAAGGAAGCACGAGACACAGAAGTCGCTATGGTGAGAGCTCCTGACAGTAAATGAAGCTTACTGCAGAGAGTTAGGTGCACATAACAACTGATGCAGCCTGGCCCCACAAGAAGTCATACTGAGAGAAGTGTTCTAGAGAAGCACTGATTAACTGTCTGGTCATGTTGTGGTCTGCGCTGCTGTGACGTTGTATTTTGTTGCACTGACTAGTGTTTCTGTTATTGTGTCCATCCTATGTATTTTAATAACGTTAGGATTCCTAACAGAAACATGTCTAACAGAAACTGTTTTCCTAGAATTCATGTCTTGAAGGATGCAGCCTGTCAGAGTCTGTCACAGTCCCACAAACCAGAGTCGATTTTGATGTCTGGGAGAAAAAAAATGTAAGTAACTCAACGCTAAAACAGTTCTATTAATACAACTAATACAATATAAAACGATGATGATAATGATTTCTGCTTAAATTAAAACACACAAACAAATCTTTAGTTCAAAACAAATTAAAAAATACACAATTCTTTATTCATTTTGAAGACTCGGGCATTAGTATTTGTTTGTGGACTATAAAATCTAGAACAGAACCTGTAGAAATCAATGTGAGGGGTAAATTAGTGGCAGGCCTTGAAATGAATTGATTGACAGGCGTGAGTCTGATCCTGACAAAGGGGTTTTCAGACGTGTGTCATAGAATCGATCAAAGGAATGAAGACGTTAGAAGAGGAATTGTTGATGTTGACCAACCTGAAGTTACACAAGAATCTTTAAGGAGTTTGGCCTCTACTAGGCAACATGGACAATATTCACTAACACCCTCCTCAGGAGTGATTAACTGGCATAGGTCACACTAAAAGCAAGGCGCCATAATCTGGGATGTCAGAGGTGCCCATATACAACTTTTTGGGGGCTTACTTTGCTGCATCTGGACCAAAGGACTGCCTGTCATCATTGACTGTGACATAAAGTCCAAGTTGTGCAAGAAAAGGAAATTGTCAAAGTGTTGTAGGTGAACTGGAGCTCAACAGAAAGTGGATCATGCAGCAAGTCAGTGACAATGACAACACACAGGTTTGTCTACTAAAGAATAGTTTTAGCAGGAGAAGTGGCTGATCTTAATGCTGTGGAACTTCCTGAAGCAGCCAGTTCATGCAAACAATCCAACCAACGTCCCAGAAGCATGTGTTAGGTCACATATATGCAGAAATAGAAAGATCTTAAATGATTCATAAACGTTCAGGTACCACTGTATATAAATCTATGAACATTGATGAAATGCAAACTATAAAATGTGATGCCCTTTAAGCTTTTAGGGAGCCTGTAACTCTTTGTTCATTTCTGATGGTAAACCTTTATTTCAAGTCATCAGAGCAAGCCCAGGAGGTGCAATCTGGCTTATGGCTCCTACAACAGGCGTTCATCTCCCTCCAGTCCTTGGTCACCAACACAGAGCTGCACGGTCACATAGAAAACTCTGTCAGAAACCTTCTCAGCATCAACGCTGTGCTGCGCAGTCTCAACATACAGGTGAGTTACAGGAGCTTCTGACTCACCTTAACAAGGGATGAATTTGAATAAACGGACACTTTACAGGTAATACTATTAATTTACACGGAATTAAACTTTAAATAAGAGAACCAGCTGTCACCCTTTGACCCCTTGTAGCTTATTGCCCGCACACAGAGGAAAATGTAGCACAGATTTTATTGAAAGTGTGGGGAAGACTTAAAAAAGACGTTTTCCAGAGTATGAGTCGAGTAACGTGTCTCTTTGTGCTGTTTTCCAGGATTATACCCCACCAGCAAGTGCAGCAGGGCTGGAGGGAACATGGATGGTCTCCTCAACAACGGATTTGCTTCAAGTTCATGTCAACTTCCTGCGGGGTAAAGTGCGCCTCCTCCTTTTAGATGCACAAGCTTGTCAGCAAGATGTCAGCTGATCAGCTGATCTCATTACTCCGGGCAAAGCTAATTTGTGTTTCCAAAGGAAAGACGAGGAATGTTACACTGTTGACCTGCACACTGGCTGCTGGGAGCAGTGTGTAAAACAAGGTACAGCCATGGCCACGTAAATGGAGAGAAGAGAGAAGAGAGAGGAAAGAAAAGGAAAGTACAGTCCCAGCGAGGCTTTGGATGGACAGGAGACGACTGCACCTTGGACGAGATGTTGTGACACATGGACACGGTGAAGCACACACTGACCAAAATGAGGCCTGTTGGAAGCACTGGTTCAGTAGCTGTTCTACTGCACTCTCTTGCACTTTGTGGATGAACTTCTGGGTGTGTGAGTTCCGACTGTGACTTTCAGTCTGCCTGTCGTATGTGTGTGTGTGTGTTTGTATGTGTGCGTGCATGTGTTTCCAGTAGGTTTAACCCCTACACTCACCTCTTTAGAGTGAATTGTGGAATGAAATACCAAGAACATATTGATTGCACCGGGAAATTGCAGGACTGTGAGGTTAAGACAGGGCTCCCAATACCACTGCAAAAATGAATGAGGCGTCACCCCACAAGCCTCTACCATTCTTCCGCTATGCCTCACAGAAACAGTGGATTCTTCTCTTGGATTGTTTTTCAATGGATATTTTAATATATTTTTAAAAGTTGTGTCGTTACTATTTATAGAGATTTTCTATCTGTAAGTTCCAGTCTTTGTGTTTTTTACTGTTAGATCTTTTAAAATGTAGCCGGCCTGTCGCTGCCACGCTCTCTCGAGCACACTTGCGAAAGTGTTTGCCGACATTTACATTCACACGCTGCTGTCTTCAGTTTTGTAAGCTTTGTATGTATGTATGTAGATAATCAGCTGTTACAGTTCGACACAGCGTATACCTTCTAAAAGAGACAGAACAACGGACTAAAAAGTGTCTGTGTACAGTGAACACGGGAGCATGAGGTCAGTGAGGGTGAGGGGGAGTTACATGAGAACTGTGAAACTATTTTGTCGTTATCTGTGTTTTTGTTGCTGCCTAACCAACACTCGACGGGTCTCAGCACAGTGATAGCGGGACAGCCTGGAACACACTGTTTCTACAATTAACATCCTGTGAGGGTTTAATTGCAAATAGTTTTCCAGAACGTGGCGCTGCACTGTCTCCTCCGTCTGTCTGTTGTTCGTCATCAAGCAGCCAGCGGGCAATCAGTTAGGCCAGGGAACTTGAGGATTTCTGTAAAAAGGAAGCTCAACTAATTCAGACTAGTTAAGTGTTCTTCCTTGTTTCCTTGTTTTTTTTCCGTATTTTTATATCTTGTTGTGCAAGTGCAAGATGTTATTAAGGATGTTTGTATGTTTTCTTTCCTGTTGTGTTGTGTGGTTTTGTCCCATCACTGTATGATTTGCTATTTAAATACAAAATATTATTCTTGGATAAAGAAAGGATGGATGGAAACACAGCAGGAGGAAGTTTGTCCATTTAATTCTTCTGTCATCTTCAGGTCACAACACAAGCTGCCATCACACACACATCACTGGAGTTGAATTACTCCTGCTTAGATTTAATGCCTTTGATTCAGGATCAATATTTAATGAAAGTAACATTACAGGAAAAAAAGAAATTCTGATTCAGAAATCAAAAGCATTGTCTTGAAGGAAAGTGTCCACGACATTGATTTAGAACAAAGTAAACACCACCAACAGTTGAACAGTACTGGACAAAGTTTAAACAGATTCTGAGTCTCTCCGACCTTCAGCTGAACCCAGGCTATAAACAGTCTGTGAGAATACATGATTTGACATGGTGCCATAGGAGTAATGTTGCTGAGAGGTCAGGACCCAATTCTCCTATGTGTGGCTGACTACTGACATCTAGTGGATGTTTACTACAACAGCACTGACTTGATCTATAAACTAGGATTTCTCAGGTCTAACAACTTAAAGACATTATATTGTAAACACTTGCACAGACTCTGAAACAATTAACACTGAGTGACACTGAGTTTTCGCTGTCACTACTGCTTCAAGACATGCAACTTGGAAATAAAACAGTATGTGACAAAACAGCAAAATATATTCATCATCTCATCTCAGGATGTTCCAACTGGACCTTTAAATTATACTAGGCGCTCCTTTCTGAAGTTTTCTGCTGCTGCTGCACATAAAATCTAATAAATAAATAAATCTATCTAATAATGAGTTTACTGAGGGTCAGGATAGAACACCTTAATATGAATGGCTGAGTTGTTGCGTGTACGTGTCAGGGGCTCTCCGGCCTCATCGGGATCTTCAGGCTCCAGGTCGTCCACCAGCTCCACCGTGGAGGTGTTGGCCGCCAGCTGCAGTGCCCCCTGGCTGCTGGCCTGCAGCTGAAGTGCGATGTTGATTGCCCTGTTGATGGCCAAGCCCAAGCCGTGGACACAGATCTCCCTGTGACCCCCGCCTTCCAAAAGCTTCTGACAGCGTGCCAGCTGAGCCCGAAAATCAGTCTTCATGTTCACATAGACGTCGTTCCGTCTCTTTGGGAGTTTGCGGGGGAGGCGCTTCCTCAGGGTGTACTCCACCGGGTCCATTTCTACAGCTGAGGAGCTGGAGTCTGTCTGCACTGGAACTCTCAGAGGGATGGAGGACATCCCTGGATTCCGAGGCTCCGTCATGTCTCTCTGAGTGTTTCAGTGGATGTATTTGTTGAAGCTAAAGAAACAAAGTTCAAATGTGGGCAAATTAATCAGAACCTGATACTTTAACAAGCACATATTCTAATTATGGTCCAACTAATGATCTTCATTATCTATGAACCTGCTCATTCTTGTTTAATTAATCAGCTATTCTTTAAATGAAAACAAACATTAAATGTCCTTAAGCAAAAAGAAACCAGAAATAGTTCAAACCCTAAAATACTATGTTTAGGATTAAGACAAAGCAACACATGCTCCACGAAACTATCGTGAAATATCTATGATAAATATTGTTGCATTAAAACTGCACTGATGTCAAAATTTATATGAACATATTATCTTTTCCAAGAAACAGGAAATTTGTTGCCATGACTTAAATGCATCCCATGAATATCACAACTTCCCCCCGTTAATTTCTAACTTCCCATTGTTTTTACCACAACAGTGTGCATACATTTGAAGTATAAAATAATACAGCTTTGTTTTGTGAAAAGAGATGGGGTGCGTGTGCACGTGTGTGTAAAGAGCTTGGCACCATTGTGATGTAGTGTTTAGACATGCGTAGACCTGGCTTCAGTTATGTCAAGACACCAGCAATGACAAATTAACACATATAAAAAAGAGTCTGTCACTATTACAATGGAAAAGTCATGTCTAAATTCAAGTGTAACAAATAAAACAGGCATGTACCTAAACACACGTATTCATGTTCTATGCTATATTTATTGTTCACAATACACTGGAATTTCTGTTCCAATAAATAATGGACACATCTGTGCATATTAGGTATAGAGCCAGCTAATGAAACTAACGTCACCACCGCTGTCAGTGTGGAAAGAAACGTAGCTAATCTGCTAGAATTTATCAGCAGGGGCATTTGAATCAGGTCACAGAACCGGAGACATCACCGGTACCTGCGACACCGAGTCTGAAAAAAACACGATGTTCAAGACACATGTACCAACGCTGCGGCGCTGAGGGAGACAGCACCGGTGCACTGGTTTAACCAGTGGTTTTTGTGAAATGTATATGTTTAACTGGTTTATCCAGCTGTTGTTTATCAAAAACCCAACCATATCTTTGTGTGACACTGCGGTTCTTCGAGACCAAATATTAGCGTTAGCTTTTTCAAGCTACTGACATTAGCAGCAGTCAGGAGGCTAAGCTAGTTACGTGTTAGCCATGGGGCGTTAAGCGTGTATACCTTAAATAAATGATGAATATGGCGAACAAACTTACATTAAGAAGACAAATGAACGACCTATGTAGCTATTAGCGTCTTGGATTCATCTTTCTTTATTAACAGCCTAAAACAACGACATGCGCTTCACCCAGCTGTTTACCCCGGAAGTCCGCTGCTACGAAACACCCGGATGTAAACCACGCAGGTTATTTGGTGTCATTTACTTTGGTTCCACTAGGTGTCAGTAACCGATGAATATGGGGACGTTCAAGCAGGTGTCAGGTGTTAAACAGTCTCTGACCACGCACTCTCTTGTGCGGACGCTGCACACCTACATTTGTCAACAAGGTCCAAAACCTTAAACTGGTTTGGGACCAGACTAGACACCGATGAAACTATGGTTCCGTATGATGTCACCTCTCGCTTCACCTGCATCCTCAAAACTGAAGCAGTCCAGACCGTGAGGAAACGCCTGCTACAAGGGAGCACACTGCCTGACAATAGCAGCTTCAGCCCAGATAATATATGTTATCCTCTTGCACCTGTACCTCACTACCACCTACTTCAAATATAATGAAAACAAAAACATGGCTGTGCCATGGGTTCACCTTTGTCCCCTATTGTGGCCAATCTCTATATGGAAGAGGTAGAGAGCAGAGCCCTGAGTTTATTCCCAGGGATTACACCCAGCCACTGGTTCAGGTATGTGGATGATACCTGGGTCAAGATTAAAACACAGGAGGTGGAAAATTTCACCAAACACATTAACGCTGTGGACATTAACATCAAATTTACCCGAGAGGATGTCACAGGCAACAGCCTGGCCTTCCTGGACTGTGCAGTACAAATTGAGGACGACAGGAGCCTCAACATTGGAGTGTACAGGAAACCTACACACACAGATCAGTATTTGCTGTTTGACTCTCACCACCCTCTGGAACACAAACTGGGAGTAATTAGAACCCTACACCATCGGGCAGAAAAGATTCCCACTAGAGCAGAGGTAAAGGCTGAGGAACACCAACACATCAAGAGGTCACATAGAACATGTGGATATCCAAACTGGGCCTTATTGAAATCCAAAAAAAGATCAAATAAGAACATTGCAACAACTGACAGGGAGGAGAACAAACAAGGTGTGAAAAGAAGATTGAACGACCCTCGTTAAACAGGGGAGGCGGCCTCTGGCATAATCTATCACCCATCAGTCATATTCATGCTGGAGGTGCACAAGAAAAAAAAAGTAAAGTAGACACCCGTTGCATCAGGTGTGGCAACTTCACCTGAAAAGAGCACAAAATCCCATTCTGCAAGTCCTGCTGGATAGACTGAATTGTCTAGACTGGTTGTCGAAAAAATTGGTTCTGCTTACTGAAAAATGAAAATAAAATGACATGTAAACGGGCAGCAAAAAGTAATTTAACATAAATTGAGATACGGGACAAGTTTGGATACCGTTTTATCCTTGTTTATATGAGTTGAGAGGCAGCATTCTCCTGTGATGGATACTTTTTTATTTATTTTTTTTATTTTTGGTTTGACTACTATTGTACATGTGTTTGCGCATAAATAACAGCAATGTGAACGTCATGGAGAATGTGATCATTTTCCGGATGTGGAATTAGTTCTTAGCTATTAAATATTGTTGCAAAAAAGTTAGGATCTTAAAATAAGTCAAGGATTATTTCAACTGACTGAACAAAGAAACAGAACCAGCAGTCTGGCTATGAATGTCTTTAATGTTTCCCAGATCAGAATCACAGCATACAGTGTATAATAACTTCTAAAGTAAACAGAAATATCATCACCTCATTTATTTATATAGTTTTACTTTGCTTTTTTTTAATAATCATCTTTTTTAAATTTCCATTATTAAACATTGTTCTTCATGTCATGTCTTGGGTTTCTGAATTCAACAAAGAATAAAAACAAGACAACAGGTGCAACTTGGCAACGCAGACCGAGCTGAAGGTTTTTGTCACCTTTGTGGGGTGTCGTCAAACACCGATCTGACGCGGGATCTCTAAATGACCTCAGTGATGTGTGAGACATTCTCCAACTACCTAACATGTGTCTCACCTATTAGATCTGACGAACCGACACCACGCCACTGTTGGGCCAACACAACCTCCGTGTTCACAATACAACACAGTGAGTGGATGGAAAAAGCTGGACCACCGGTGTGATCTCTTTGCTCTGTGAGGCATCTTATGGTATCGAAGCCCTCATGTCTGTCCCACATGTGACTAAGTAGCTACATGTAAACATTGCTACATGTGAAGCGAGCTAACATCTCATCACGTGTGTTCACTGTCTCAGTTCAGATCAGCACAAATTACTGGTGAATCACCTAGAACATCATTACAGGTCCTTCTCAAAAAATTAGCATATTGTGATAAAGTTCATTATTTTCTGTAATTTACTGATAAACATTAGA
>JAUMTR010000010.1:11528942-11543518 GCA_032270685.1 Microctenopoma stevenorrisi
AGTCTAATGTTTATCAGTACATTACAGAAAATAATTAACTTTATCACAATATGCTAATTTTTTGAGAAGGACCTGTACATTAGTTAGCTGAAAATAGGCAAATCTGTCAAATTAGTGCTCTCTGGCCCCTGAAAGTCACACAGATCATGCAGCACAGATGGAATCGTTTTCAAATAAAAGCCTGTTAAAGGTGCAGCTTGGTTTTTGCCTCTAGTGCAGCGCTGGAAGAAAAAAAACTATAAAACCACAAAGTTAAATTATATTAGGAAAAAAGTAATATTGTTTGCAGGGGAAATTTCTTCTGCTACAGTGACTATCCTGGTTGGGAATCGTGATGCTACAGGAGGCCCACATGATAATGGGCAAGTAAAGAAAGAAAACAGTAATTTTTTTATGGCATAAAGAGTGGTGTGTGACAAGAGGTTTTTCAGTCAATACAAAACCTTGAGCTAGTGGCCAATTTTATTGCAAACTGCACCTGTTGCCTTTGGTTGTCACAAAATAAGCATTTTCATTCATTCACTCAAAGAAAAGAAAAAAAGAAAAACAACTTATATTTACAAATATTTTGTCTGTTTGATTCTTACACTTGAACAAAATGTACAGTTTAGATCCTCTTCCAGATGTTGGGTATCTGTGTCCTGCCACCCAGTTTGGTATTTTTCTTCACACGTCCGGTTTCCTCAGAGTGGGCCACAGACCGCAGTGAATCTGACACAATGGCGCCCTCTAGTGTTAGCTTATAAAATAGACATGGAAAAAGGACAGACCAAACTAAATACCTTGTTTTCTGCTTCCACCTCCAGTGGTGTCGCTGTAGCTGTGTTGTGGCGAGATTCACTTCACAGCCCTCTTGCTACCTCCTTGTCCACAGGAGTGAATACAAAAGGGTTCATATGGATCCGATCAGGCAGATCCTCCATAGGACAGAATACCAAGGTGACAAACGTGGGTAGAAACATCACCGTGCCTTAAAGTTTCCTTTGAAGTTCATTCTCTCATTCTGCTTTCTACATTTAAGGCGTTCTAGTCTCTCAAGGTCTCTTCACCACAGCGTGCACCTTTTTGTGATCTACGGTCCATCATCTATTCCACGGCTTTTCCTTAACATCTGCAGCACACCCGAGTCACTTGTTTTGTGTTTTACATTGTGCACATTTGCCTTTCAGTAGACTTACAAAATCTCTGAGGAGCACTCAGGTACTTTATTTTTCTCCCCCTCTTCCAGCCCTCCCCCGCCTCCCACTTAGGCAGTAATAAAATAGAAAACAAACAATCAAACAGGCTAAAGCTAGAGTAGAGCACAAGCAAAGACAGCACCAGTGACTAACTTCTTCCATACAGGATGTACGCTACCATGTGTTCATGTGGGCTCAAACTTCAGCAAATCAGTTCAGTTAACATACTGCAAGAACCTGTATCATCACGGTCCATGTTTGAGATCCTTTGAGAGCAGGAAACCAGGGGGGGGCACTGCTGAGCTGAGTAGACCTGCACATCCTCACCCCAAAGGAAAGAGCAGAATCGCAGACTGTGTTGCATCTGCCCCTGTTGAGGAAGTTTGAGTCCCCGTTTTTTTCTCGCAGCTCTGCACCGCAGGCTTTGAAGACCCACTGGTTACCCTCAGTGTGCTTAGAGTTTAATTTACAGCTGATGAACTCACAAAAAAGCCGCTAGCTTCGTGAACCACCCCTTGAATGTGACGATAATAGCAGAGCTGAACTGAGGTCAGAAATTGTGTGGAACAGCACTGACACAGTGAAGCCAGGTGTGTGTGTGTGTGTGTGTATGCGTGGTCACAGCAGGATAGGTATTGGTCTCAATGTTAGTGTACTGATGGAGATAAGAGAGGGGAGTAAGTGATGTTAAGAGAGAGGGGTGGATGGGTAGGCAGCAGGAAGGAGCTCATGTTGGAGTTTCTAGCATGGGGATGGACCTGTCTGTCTGTCTGTCTAATTAAAGCCCACCTTTGCTGATGTGAAGCAATTGTGATATCTCACACATACACGCTCACATGCACACGTACACATTCACAGGCACATCAAACGGAATATGCATGTTCTGGAAATGGGGGTGCAGGCAGGAGAAACCAGCGGTATGTAAAAGAGCAGAGGCTGACTGACTCTGACTGCTTCGTGTTTCACCTTCGCTGCAATACAAAAATAATTCTGTACACGCAAGCTACAACGACAGATGTGGTACCTCACGTACCCTAAACACGGCGATCATCTCCATACAGACGGTAAGAAAAAGTAGCTACGGTGGGATGGGAGGCTTGCTGTGGATGGAGAAACAGCTCTAAATAACACCATGAAGGAGAGGATGAATAGAAGAGTATGTTTTGTCTTGACTGTATATTATGATTTGTGGTGATGACTTTTTTTTTTAAATACATGAGTGTTGAGAGGTGATTTTCTTCTTCTGTGAGGTAAAACAAAGACCAATATCCAAAGTGGACGGATAGGATTTGAGTAGATTTGGGAAACGTGCATTGACAGATACAGTGTCCTTTCCCCCGTCATCATCTTTAAAAATAATTCATGCATAGATCCCCACTGAGAAAACCCTTTGATATACTTTCTCCTTTGTACACATTTATATATAACTATATATAATATCATTTCTCTATATCTATATTTTCAGAAAAGAAAAATCTGTCCACAGAAAACAACAATTAAACAAATGCTTGAAAAAAGTAACAAAACATGAAAGAAAGTAAAGAAGAAACACAATCGAGGGCCAGTTTGGCACTTTGTCATGAGAACACACAGCATTTGTTAGTTGACAGTAAATAGGAATACGCTAGATTTTTCTTCTTTTTTGTTCTCCTTCGATGAGAAAGTAAACACAGTACATAACTGGCACCGAGAATGCTGGTAGAATGAAAGTATTAGATATCAATGTTTTCATTACTATATGCTTTCTGTACTGTATGTACTCTATGCCCTCTTCCACAGTTTCTCAACAGTTTACAAACTCTTAGAGCGCTGGTGAGAGGGAGAGTGTGACATTGCGAATGAGAGGAAGAAAACAGGTTTAAGACACAGATGTAGAAAAGAGAATGTATATATGCACACCGGGGAGAGAAAAAACGAGGTGATGGCAAAGTAAAAAAAAGAAATACAGCAAAGGGCGAAAAGCTTCGTCCCTTTATGGCAGCCTGATTTAGTCTGGAAACAGCAAACCTGCTTTGAAAAGAGGATTTTTAAAGTTCTAAATCACTCCTGAACCAATCATCTGCTGCCTTTAGTCGTTCCGCTGCTTCTCCACACACCACCTGTGGAGGGAGCTGCTATGTTTGCTAAGAGGTGGAGCTGCTTTTGGAGTAACAAGAGAAAAAGAGAACAGAACAAAGGCCGACATCCAGCGGCCTCCTTTTTCGATAAGTAGCAGAGCCAGACTTCCTGGTCCTTAGGTGGCACTTTGTTGGGCCAGTCCCTACTATACCCTGGTAGTGGAGTGGGGGTGGGGCAAGGTGTTGTTGTGGCCGGTGGAAGGGAAGGTGTTGAAGGCATGAAGAGGCTGCATGCTGGTGATGGTACTGGGGATCATGGTGATGGTGTTAGGTGTCATCAGTGGCACGTCGTCAGGGGCGCGACGCAGCGCCAGTGTGTAGTCAGGTGGGCAGGCAGGCCGGAGGATGTCGTGTGGCCGGAGGGGCTCCATGTCATGGTGAGCATCGTGCTCAGAGTGTTTCATCTGCAGAGACATGATCTCCTCCTCCTGGCTGTGAGCCAGGTCATTGGCAGGCCCTCCTCGCTGAGGAGACAGCCGGTGGCGCCGCATCTCGTGTCGCTTGTCGCGCTTGTAGTAAAGGGCGGCAAAAGCCAGGATGTTGAGAAAGAGGAGCGACGCTCCCACTGCTACCGTTACACTCAGCTCAGTTGAGTAGTCCCGGGTGTCTCCAGGGAAGAGGTCTTGGGGTGGACGCTCTGAACCATCAGGCTCCAGCTCAGAGGTGAATGTAGGGTAAGGGTGACGAGTGGTGCGAGGACCTGGTGTCCTGGGCCAGGTTCTTTGGGTACTGGGGCCAGGGCCTGGAGGTGAGCGAGTAGTGGTAGGAAAGAGCTCCTCGTGTAGATTATGGAGGTGAGGGACCAATTCCAGCCAGAAGGCCACCTTGTTGGCCCTGTAGTTGTCTCTAACTCGAGGCTTTAAGCCAATGTGGAGGTACTGCTTGTCCTTTGAGTTGAACTTGGTCCAGATGACTTCTTCAAAGCGGTTGGGCTTGGTGTGAATGAACTTGGTGTCCTGAGGGACTGGAAGGTTGGGGTCCCTACAGGATGACAGAGTGAGCATTTCAGTTATACGCCTCAAATCAATCACAGACCTTAATCAAACTATGAATATGTAGTACGTGGTTCACAGTGAGACCGGAACTAAACTTCCAACAGCTCTGCTAACATCTGTTTAGAAACCACCATAAAACTGAAAATGTGCTGATATGAAATGAATATCAATTTGATGAGCACAACCTACCCAGTCTTGGCAAAGTTGGTCCAGTAAGTCATGACCACGGCGCTTAGCATGACATCATTCTTCGAGAAGTTACACGGGAACAAGTCTGTGGCACCGATCATGGGAACACCAAACACGTACGGTATCTCGTCTCCATGGGCAGCGTCGGCCCATTCGGGGCGTGTCTCGGTCTGGCAGTGGTGGTAGAACGTGTAAAAGTAAACTGGTGACTGAAATTCGGCGTGGAGTTTGGCAGTGGCCACCGCCGGTGCCACCCACTGGTGGTCCGTGAACAAAGCTAACAGGGTCTTCCTTCGCATGTCGCCATTGTCTCTGTCTGCCCAGTCGGTGTACATGAACTTAATGGTCTCCCTCAGGATGTCTTTGCCTGAAGGATGACATGGGGAGGGAAAAGGAAAACAGAAGGAAGACAAAGGAAAAGAGAGAATATGTAGTAAGTTAAGAGGAAAGAAATGACAGTGAAGCGAGACACAGAGTGTGGAGAAATACAAGTACACTTGGCTAAGATAAATAAAATGGAATAAGGAATCACAGGAATCTGTGCTTGTTTGTATTACACGCGTGAAAGACAGCGAGAGGACAGACGGAATACGCCTCTCAGAAAGCGAAATGAGTGACAGCACTTCAGAGGGAACGTGACTGCATCATCCAAATGTGTCTGTATTTTGAATGCGGCCTGCTGTGAGCGGTTTGTAGGCTGGTCTGTTCAGAACAACAAGCCCTGTGATTGGGAGCTGGCTGCCTGGTAGGTGATGAGAGACAGCATTAGCGCCCACAGAGCCCCAAAGGCTAAAGCACAGACCCACAACAGTGAAAGATAATCTCGATGTTAGGCAATCTCTTTGGTATGCCTGTCTGCAGATACACTTGACTGGGCTCGCATTTTATCTCGTCTCTTTCTTCGCCCCCATGATGTTTTGAAGGCATTTCCACTGGGCGATGTAGTTTAGGACAAGTTGTTGATGATATATTTTAAAATGAAAGAAACATATTAATGTAAATTATGTTTATAAAAAACAGTTGTTATAATCCAAAAGTACAACGTCTGTGCTTAATGTGACATTTATCCCACATCTTGCTGAATGTACTTATCGAATCTTATTAATAATAATGATCTTTTCAGCTGTTCCCTCTGCTGGTGGCCACAGCGCATCATTTCCGCATATTAGTTCAGCAGGGATCTTTAAAACGACGCGACCTTCCCCACCAGGCTTCGAACCGGCCCTAGTGAGGGCCCGGGACATGATGCCCTGTGTTCAACTAGATAATAAACTACTAATACAGGAAGTTGAGGATATAATATGGAACAATATGAAGATAAATAAAGTTGGCATTCCTTACCTTCAGGGTATCCATAGAGGTTGTCAACAAAGTTAGAGATAGTGTAGTCGAATGCTGCGGCTGAGATGCCATCACTGTCCTCACTGTCATCAACAAACTTAAGCCCCTCTCCTTGGTTCACTCCTATCAGGATGTCATAGTTGAGGAACTCCCCCTGGTGGTTCAAAAGAATAACAACATGACAAACCCAAAACCAGCAGGCTTTTATATGTTTTTCTTTATTAATTGGATTTTTTAAATCTATTCCTTGTTCTTTTTAAATAGTTCAGCAATATTAGTTTCACCTCTCCAGGTCCTATAAAATCATCCCAGAGAATAGAGAAAATAATTTTAAACCCACATGAACATGATGCCTGAGATGAAGGGACTAGGGACTAAAATATACCACCATGTTACAGAACTGTGGGCTGGGAGTTCACACCCTGGTAAATGTCACTGCCAGAAAAGTGGAAAGGTCACGTTCACACCTACTGTCACACCAAACCTTTTCAAGTTCTCAACCTGCACAATAAAATGTTATTTTATTTAATTATAGACGCTGTCTGCAGTAGCACCAGATCATCACCTGCTGCATGAGGATCTCTGGATCATCAGGCACCACGTCTCCATCCACCACTGGGCCAAAGGCAATGTGGTAGCGGGCTGGCTGGATGTCTTGGTCCACTAGCTCCCTGAAGTTCTTGCGTCTCAGGCAGTCAACCAAGTCAGCCGTCTCTGTGTAGGTGCAGCCCACCTTCCGGGCAAGGATCTTGGTGTACTTGAGGGGCTGGTAGTTGACGGACCAACTGGAGATGGCCGTTCCACTCTGCGCTATGGCCCTGTGAAACAGACCTGAGGAAAGAGTCCAAGAATTGATATTACTGTAGGAGTAACTTAAGTTCTAGTTAAAAGTTGCCTTTTTAATGTAGTAAACATTGAAAAAGCTTTGGTCTTACTAGTTTAGGGGTAGTGAATAGAGAAAAGTGAGCTGCCGCCTGCACTTACAGCTTGGGATTTGCTGAATGTGTGAATGACGTTCAATGTTGGAACAGCACAAGATAGAGAAACGCTACTTTGTATGTGCACCACATATCATTTTCTCTTGCACTGTCTACCTTGCTTTCTACATGAGATGTTCTACATGAAATGTTAAAAGAGCCATTCTCCTCTTTCCTGTACTGGCTGTTTCTTCTCCCAGCATCTCTCGAGCAGTTTTTCGTCCTCCCCGTCTTCCTCCTTGCCTCCTTAGTTCTGCCTGTCCTGCGTTGTTTGAACCACTCAGGTGGCTCGTTAAGGGGCTGCCTGCCTCACTCGTTTCCTCTAATGCTCCTTTTTTCTTTCTCTTCCTTCTCCTGGGCTGTAGATTGGTCAGTTAATTATCAAGCAGAGCTGCATAGCCCCCTTTCCCTGGAAAATCAATTATAGTAAGAAGTAGCTTGGAAACAGCTACACCTACATATCTGCTCTGAGAGAGACAGAACAGGAGACAGACAGGGAAAGCTGTGCATTATTTCATTTCCCTTCAAAACCAGATTTTGTTCCCCAGGTGCCTCTTTCCATCCTCTGTTTGGGGGTATCTTGTAATTTCTGATACACTAGGTCAAAGGCATTTATTTTTCTTTTTTCTCTTGCATCTCCACCTAGTTTTTTTCCCTCCTTCCCTCGCCATCCCATAAACACTGTTGAAAAGATATCATCTTCCCCTCTACATCCTGCACCCTTCATCGTAATAGCATCACTTACAATCCCCCCCCTCCACCCTGTCTGCCACTTCTGTCTTGCTATCCATCCTGTCCGACTCTGCTGTCGAGCTTGATTAGTGACGCTGTGTTGTTGACGTGACTGGTGTCCCTTAAGGGTGGGGATGACAGACTCCTTACCTGGCATCCCCGGCAGGGACGAGGCGGGAGAATGACAGCCTGCGTCTAGTGGGCTGACGCTACACCGATAGATGCTGATGAGGACGAAGACGGTGATGACGATGGGGTGATGACAAAGTGGAAGCATGACAATGGACGGGTGGCAGGGTGGGGTGGGGGTGAGTTGGTTGTCAGCAACAAAGCACATGTGGTTAATGCAGGTTTTCCCGACCGTTAGTTTCCCTCTACTGCTAAAGTGAGGACTCCTGAAAAGAGTAATAACTGTCAACAGGATCCCATCAAAAATACAATCCAGAGAAAGCATCACTTCGTGAGAGCTAATTAAAAGAGTGATACCACTCTTCATGACAGTTTCTGCATTTGAGGCAAACAATCTTTTATTTTTTCCATGTTGGCAAAGTGGAAATCTAGCGTCACTTCAACTACACGACCACTGGGTCACCTGTCAGTGAGGGAAACTGGGTTAATATAAAGGGTTAACACACATCGGTTTAATTATAGGGCTTGTGTGTTAGACAGTGACACAGCAGCAGTGCACAGATGCTCACTCAAGGTTTGATGACACACACTTTGCACATCTACGCATACAGAAAGAGTCAAAATTAGAGACGTGTCAGATGTCTGCTTAGTGCTTCAGACACACACAGAGCGCTGACTGGAACAGATGTGCGGTTGTGTGAACATGCTCGCTCTAATCTTTCTCTCTCTTTCCACCCACCATTTCTTCCCTATTTTCTGTCCTTCGCGGTACTTGTGTCAGAGATAAAAGGAACAGAGGAGAGAGATATTGAGGGAGAGTCTCCTAGCAGCGTGGAGAAGAGAGAAGTTACGACGACAGCTTCAAGAACAGCGTGATCAAAGGCGCCAAGTGTGTGACCGTTTGGCTGAGGGTCGTGAGCTGCTCTGCTCTCAATTCAGATTAAAGTCAATTGGTCCGCAGGCCTCTCTCTATTGGTGGTGTAATGTAAAGACTTAGCCCTCGGGTGTGTTGTTGGTAATGGGGAGCATGAGGTCAGATGGATGTAGGTTTTCAATGGAGGTGAAGCCTCTCGGCTGCAGAGCAGCGGACCGTTAAAAGATCCAGGAGTGCTCACTAACTCGAGAAATGTGAGGTAACGTTGGAGCTCCTGTGTCATTTATCCTCCATAGACCTGAACAACATAACCTGGATCAAACCCGGACTCGCTCATTAGCCACATGACTGCTCAGATACTTCAGTTCAAAGGACAGGCAGTGTTTTCCTATGGGGATGAAGGTGTCAAGTGAACATCACAGGACTTAAAGATTTCTGGGCTGAATCCTGCTGGCTGAGTTTCCATATGGGTAGAGAAGGACATGACTGCTTTTCACTGCATGAGACATGAATCATTATATAGTCAACAAATGCATGAGCGGATTGTTTTGCTGAAGCTTTTAAACCCCGAATTGAACAAGCAGGTGTGTCTGTTTCTGGCATATATACAGAACTAATACACAGAGATGGTGTGTAAGTATGCATTGAGGCTGTTCAAGGATTAGCTAGGAATGATCTAAACTGAGGACTGAAACCTCCCCGATTCAGGCGGAATTCGTGTGAGCAGCCACAATCCATTAGTCAGGAGATTTGTGGTTAATGAGTGATTCACACAGCTGGATTCAGGCTATTACCAGTCACAAATATGCAGGACATTCCAGGAGTTGTGCCTGGGAAGTTATTTCTTGGTGGCACATGACAAAATGGATGTCACAGCAAAAAACAAACAAGTAGTACAACACAACCGAGTCAGAACAGAGTTCAGTTACCCTCTGAGTGGTGTGAAAGTATGAGGAGATTGACGCAGGACGCCCCAGCTCCAGAGCCGAAGATGGTGATCCTCTCTGGGTCTCCGCCAAAGTGGCCGATGTTCTCGTTGAGCCAGCGCAGAGCCTGAATCTGGTCCAGAAGGCCATAGTTTCCCTTAGCGGACTGATCACCAGTACTGAGGAAGCCTGTGTATTTGGAGTAGGAAAGATGGATGTAGGGAAAAAGGTGTGTGTGTTTGGGGGGGGTGGAGAACAAAGACAGAAGAGAGAGAGAAGAAGACATCAGTGTCTACACCTTTAATATTTAGTGCATGTCTGGCAGGTGTCCTGCCATGGATTCTAGTTCTAGCTGAGAGGACTTCTGCAGAGAACGAGCATGTGCGTGTGCGCGCAGGGCACCATCAACACCAGCACTCATCAACGAGGAGCCCTGTGAGGAATGTGGACGACCACAATCTGTGAAGGTTCTCAGTCATCCAGGTCATGGTTACCTCAAAAAAGGGTTAATCCGAAAAAGGTTATCGGATTAACCTTTTTTGAGACGACCACAATCTGAATCACACGCACACTGGATCACAAGGGATGACACATCACGCTTCGAGTTAGGTTTGCAGTGGTATCTTTTTTCTGTTTTTCTTTTGTGCAGCAAACATCAGGGCTCCATCCATGTTCTACACGCACCTCACTGATAATAACACTGATGAACTCGTTCTACTAACAAGCGTTGGTTACATCTGCTTAAAACTACAGCTTGCAGGGAGCGTCTGAGCCCGATTCCAAATTGAAACTATACATATTCATAAGTTGTTTCTAAAGATTTATGAGTACAGAGGAAACAAATGAGCTGAGAGCAGCATACAGGAAGGGGAAGTCAGAACACGCTGAGAGACACATTATTGATCGTGGTCTTTATATATGTTTATTGCCAGACATGTGTTGTAAGACCCTGAAATCAGAAGCTATAAAGAACAACCCGAATAAATTAGTGGATGTGATCTGATTAGAAATGTGCTTGCTTCATTTGCATATGTGGGCGCAGGCTACACCTCCTGTTTTTACTTGGTTCGTCTCATCTTACAGATACATTTGTGTGTGAGTGTGATTTTGGCTCGATACACTTACGAGTGACATGTAACACTGACATGAACATTCTCCCTGTGGGAAATGATGATAAAGCACTGCACGTTCCTCAAATGTCTCTGTAGGACACTTGTTCTCTCTTTCTGCCGGCAGCACACATTCGCCTGATCACTGCTGAGTGTCTTCGATTGTTCCACCAACGACATAAATCTTTTTTTATTTAAGTGCCCTTTAACTGGCAGGCTCTCAGATCCTAATGGAACTCCTAATTAGAGCCTGATTATGGGCAAGTGCAGTGGAAAGGTCATCCATTACATGCATACAGTAGAGGTTAAACGCTCATACACAGTTAGCCGCTAGACGTCTGTGTAGCACAAACATACACCATGTTGTCTGCCACCTAATTAGTCGGATCGAGATCTTTCTAATTAGACACAAAACTGTACATCTCTTCTTTTCTTTGGTGCTAATTTCACTGTACAATAGGTTTTTATAGGCAGCTGGTCAAAAAAGTGTGTCTGTCTCTATGTGTGTGGAAGAAACACACATGGAAATGTGTAAATCAGAATGTAAATAAATAACAAGTTACAGTAAAACTGCAACAACTCAAATGATAATAAAACAGTTTAACGGTTAATATCTTAACAATTACAGAAATAATAATAACCCTACCAGAAGCAGAAAAATGAGTTAGTTACAGGCATCGGTGTGGCCAGACCTCGCTATTCCTCTAAAGCAAGAGCCAGTCTTCTCCAGTGGAAAAGGCGACACCCTGTGGCACAAACCCGAGCAGCCGACCGCTACAGGTCAGGGAGTGTACACACATCTGATGCTTTCACCTGCACTTTGACTGCAGTATAAAACTATAAAAGTTAATTGCTTATATAGAGTCCACGCTGCAGACCGTGTCCACCAACTTCAGGACGGGCACTGGCTCGTTAATGGTCAACTGGTCCATGAGGAGTAAAGCAATATGTGATTTTGGCTTCAGCTGCATTTCATGATGGAAGACGGCTAAAGCTGTATAATGTGATGCACTCATGCCTCCATCCCGAAAGTACAAACCAATTTACTTAGCTAATTAATGTGACATGTTCACACATATCTTTCATGTCAGCAAGCTTTGATTGTTCATTAGTATTTATTATTATTACTATTACTGCCATCAATCTTATGAAGTGAGATCTATTGCTTTTTTGTCTTTACCAAAACATTTTCTGTTCTGGTGGGGCTTCAAAATCCATCCAGAACAAATAAATATAAAGAGAACCCGGTGTTATTCAGTCTGAGCCAAAGCTGTTGTCTTCCCTGCACCTTTCACGCTATGAGTTAGTGTACGACAGTAGGCCACTTCACCCGTCCTCCCCTTCCTCTATAATCTGATAAAAGGCTTAAACAAAACCAGCGAGATGGTTAAAAATGCTGCAGTGCAAGATGAAAGCACAGCTCTGCATGAATAGCCTTTAAAATGGCTGTGGTAAGGAATGGTAGGGAGAGAGGGAGAGAGTAAAGGAGTAGGAGAGAAGGAGAGAGGGATAGTGGGTGTTCTGTGAGTCCCGGATAGAGACACAGTGTTTCATCTGCCTCCAAGACACCAGGGGTTGGCTCACACACACACACACACACACACACACACACACACACACAAAAACACAGGGACACTGATCAAAGGCTGACACTACAGAGAAGACTGCCTCCTTTACTCTCCTTCACCCCGTCTTTTTCTGCACACGCACACACACGCACACACACACACAAAAAACAGATGCGCACAACATGTACACATGTGCGACGCGGGCACACGAGGACAGGACACACGCGACACAAGTGCCCAAGCCCGATTCTCCGTGCGCTGTGAGACGAAGCTCTCTGTGTTTACTGTACTACAGTAAAGTAGCAATGAGAGAAGCCTTAACAAGTTAGTCCAGCGTTAGACAAACGACGACAACGTCACAGAGGTCAGAGCTCTTCCTGTGTGTGTCGTTCCAGAGGAATGAACACACAGATTGGTCTTGGATGATTCGCTCTGCTCCTCTCCCTCTTTCTCTTTGTGCTCGTTCTCTCTTTAAAGTTGTTATTACTTTTGCCTGGCTGTGACAACCAAATTATGTGTGAAATTATACAGATTTTATGCCCTCGTGCTGGGCAGCACCCCTCTCGTGTGTGTGTGTGTGTGTGTGTGTTGGGATATGTGTGATACGAACTCATTTCAGTGGCATTTAGAGACAGGAACAATTAGCTAAATAAAGGGGAGACCTGCTCGGTGTCAGTAGCACTCACATCATGTTAATGATCAGAGCACCATTAGCGCGCTGCTGTATTTCCCCTTCTCGGTTTGAATGCTCCATTTTTATCGTTTAGGTGAAACGAAGCCCTGTTCACCTGCCAACGCTGACGGGAACTTTACCTTTAACTGGTTACTTTTATTGTCGCCACAGGAAATACAGTGGTCTCATAGTTTTACTGCTGACAAAGAAGCCTCTCGGAGAGAGGGTCTCCAGTATTAATACATAACTGTTACCATGGTGACCACACAAGGCACCACACACACTATTTCCTCTCTGTTTCACAGGTTTCCCCTTTCTTTCATCGCCGTGCTTCCCTGTGGTTTAATCCCTCTATCGCTCAGGGTTTAGTCTGAGGTGTGGCTGCTAACCTCTGAAGTGGTCTTCTCTCTCTGTGTGTGTGTGTGTGTGTGTGTGTGTTGTGAGGTCAGAGTGTTCACTGCTTGTAGTCTTTTAAGCCTCGTCTCTGTCTCGGGCGTCCTTTGATGAAGCTTCAGGGTCAGCTGTGTGGATGCTTGCATCAAAGTTTTTGATGTCCTCCAAAGCTTTGTGTTGTACTTCTGTTTGCTCTGTATTTGTGTGGATCAATAAAAATGGTACCGCAACAGCAAGAGAGAATGTGTGTGTGTGCGTGGAGATGCTGGTGAAACAGAAATAAGGTCAGTTCCCAGCAGAGTACGACCATGTCCACACAAGTGTTTCTCAGAGCCTCGATCTGTACGTGCATGCGTATGTGCGAGTGTGTTGAGACACTTACAGAGGGAGGATGACAACGAGGGAAAAGAGCAGCTCACAGACTCGGGAAAAGTCACAACGGAACAAACACAGCGAGAGAGGGCGAGATGATTGAGTGTCTGTGTGATTGTCAGGTTTGTGTGCATGTGTGTGTGTCCACAGGGATGCGGAGAAGAGGACCGGTGTGTGTTTCACTCGCCATCTTTAACTAGCAATGTGCGTCTATCGATCAGGTTTTGTTGCCCTGTGAACACTTTTACAGCCCCAAGGAACAATAGCTCATCAGTGAGCATATATTTTCTTTTGTGTGTGTGTGTATATATATATATATATTTTTTTTTTTTTCTCCTGATTGGTGTTCTCAGGGATTCCTGGATCTGTGGGCTGGTGTCTGTCTTAGTTTTGGAAAATTGTTTGCGATTTTTACTTTAAATAGTTTTTCTGTTCCTTTTTTATTCTCTTTATGACATTTCAATTATGTGCACATTATGCTTTGTTTTAAATTGTCCTTCAATTTTCAGAAAACATATCTACAAATTGTGTTCTAATGTATCTGGAATACTTTACAACTGATTGTAAATTCTTGAAGAAATCAGTCTAGTTTTGGTTTGATGGAAACTGGTACACATTTATGGCAACTTTGGACAGTTTCAAATGTTTGAATTCTTTTGAAAAAGCAAACAGTTGTATGGTATTGGACAGATTTGATAAGTTTATTGAATTGTTAAAAGAAATAGTTGGTAGAAATAATTAGACAATATTTCTTTACCTGGTTGACAATTTTCCCATGATACAACTGGTTGATGAGGTCCTTTCCACTAGTACCTATGAGTGAACTTTCTATTGCACTGAACAGTATCCTGTTTAACTCCTGAACATCATGCTGTTGAAATTGCTAGAAATAAAAAAAAATGATTAAAGGTGTATATCACAATAGTTTGTGTGCATCCTACTGCACAGCTGTAATGATATTCTCATGGAGTAGTTATTCTTTTTTTACTTTTAGCTCTCCTAA
>JAUMTR010000010.1:11544250-11573312 GCA_032270685.1 Microctenopoma stevenorrisi
TATGTAGATATATATATATATATATATATATATATATATATATATATATGTATGTACTGTATGTACACCTATGCACACATATAAGCCTTCACTTCACCACCTCCTTGTATAATTTTTTCTTCCGTGCCTCCACTCCTGTTTATCCATCACTTAGCTCCCATGGGTGTTGGCGTCCCTGGGGGCTTGTATTCAGTCAGGGTGTAATGGCGGGTGAAATAGGGGTGCCATAGGCCAGATCGGACACGATGCATGGTGTAATATGTGCGGGTGTGTGGACAGCGCTTGTGCAGAGCTACTGGAATTGTTTTCAGTCATTGCAGTGTTTGACTGAAAAGGAGTAACGTCCTCCTGTGACACAGCACAGGTATGTGTGTTACACCTCGATGTCATGTCGGCGTGCGTGGACACAGCGCTGCTAAATGCAGGTGCGAGAGAAAATGATTTATTGACGACACAGATTTTGCCTCTGCAGCTTTCAAACGTAGGCTCCTCCAGATTCTCATTATACAACTGCTCACACAGACCAAGTTGGATGAGTAGATTGACTGAGTGCCATGATCAGTACGAATTAGCTCCATAAAAGCACTAGCCTGGAACAACCTGTGAACAAGCAGGTTCTAAGCTGTTCCTGAGTTACAAAATAAACAAAAGAAGCGACGGAGGTGGTGAAACCGAGGGAGGAGAAACAAGAGCTAATGTATCCCCAAACTGCCGTCTGTGTCTGCTCCAGCAGCAGCAGCAGCAGCAGCAGCAGCAGCAGCAGCAGCAGCAGCAGCAGCAGCAGCAGCTGTGCAGTGGTTAGGATTTACCGAGCAAAACAAACAAACAGCAAAAATAACTGGATAAACACTCATTGTGGGTTTGCAGGGGTGTGTGTGTGTGAGTAAGCACCTGAGCATACAAGCCATTTATTTGTGCGTTAATGTGCATATGTTCGTGCGTGTAAGCTCTGGGACTGGTGTCCCCACACACCATCAGCTCCTCGTGCGCCGAATGGCTGTCGTGTCTGTGCATCTCTGAAGGGAACAAAAATGCGTCTCTGCTACTCTACTACGAGCTGGCAAACTGCTGCAATACTTCAAACAGAGCCTGTGCGGCGTTGGCCTAGATACTGGGACTCCTCCCCGCGCGGCCTGCACGGCACAGTTCTGCCGAGCTCGAGTTTTGTTCAGCTGGCTCCCATCGTGGTTGGAATCAGTATCAGAAAAGTCAGTATGCACCTCCAGTCCACTGACGAAACAGTGTGGCTTTGTTATTATCAGCGCGAGACGCAGCTCAGTATCTGCTCATTAAGAGGAAAAAAAGAAAGTGTTTAAATGAAATATTGAGCCGCTAACCTCTCTTTCAACTCGCGGGGTCGGCTGAGGGAGAGCCAGCGCCGTACTCCTCTCCCACACGTACCTGTGCACACACACATTTACATGATGCATTCATCAAGATGTCTGTTTTCCTCCCTTCCGTGGCAGCGTAATTAAAATATGCAAACGATATGATAAAATGAACTTCACTCCGGCGAGGACAATGGCAGCTATATTCTGAATGCCTTCACTGTTGGAAGGCTGACGTCAGATAAGGCCGTCGCACGTCAAATGCGCGGATGACACCAGCACATAAATAAACTAAATCTGCCTCATAAATGTATGGAGAGCAACTTCCAAAATCCTCCTCGAGGGCTTATCTGTCGCACAAACACACTGTCGCACAGTGAGCGGAGCTTTCGATTATTTGACCTTCCGCTTCCATGTACATTGGCTAAACAATTAAGATAAACAGTGTTAGGGGAAAATGGTACACTGCCATGGTGTGTGTGTGTGTGTGTGTGTGTGTGTGTGTGTGTGTGTGCGTGTGCAGGTCAGTGTTTCACAGAGCTGCCAGCTTCAAACTGTGGCCAATATACTTCATACAATTAATTAATGACAAATTAGAAAAGAAAAAAAATCCATTAATAATGTACGAACATTGATGAAAGTTTGAGTTTAAACTATGAATCTCCACAATCAGGCCACGGTTTCTTACCCAGCTCCCACAGCTTCATCTATAAATCATATCAGTGGTAGAAACACTATTTTAGTCCATTACTAAAGTAGGAATAATGACACCACGATGTAAAAATATCAAAAAGTAGGGAGCGTCTCTGACTTTAACTGCTTTTTATATATTTTTAGAAACCTAATACTTTGTTGTTTATTGTCACATTTATTAGTGTTTGTATATTATTTTAGTTTATTAAAAAGACATTGATGAATAACATACAATAATTACTTTAAATAATTTCTCACAAGTAAAGTATTTAACCACTATAGTGAAATATGAAGTGTTCTGACGCAGGACACACGGCTGGTGACAGCATCAGATTGTAACAGGGCTGGATAGGAACCAGAACCTGACGGCTCCTGGACTGTCTTCTGCTGGTGTAGAATCTCAACAAAAGACAAACAAAACAACTGTGCTGAAGGCTTTTATCAGAGCGGATGTCTTTTCACGCCATCATGGAAATCTGCCACACGCGAAGCCAGATAACACTGTTTGTCAACCTGCGCCTCTGTCGTGTCACTCACATCGCGTCGAAGGCAAAAAAGGCCTGAATGAAGTCGCTGCGGGGTCACAGTCATCTCCCAGTATCATCAACTCAGGAGAGCTGGAACCCGCCTATGAAATGAGGGACGCACTTATTCAAACCGCAGGAAACCTTTATCGTCAGGAGACGACATAAACTGAAAGCTGCATCATCCCTCAAAGTTGTCGCTCAGACCTCACACGGCATCACACACAGCCAAAAATCCTCCTAGAAAAGGTTCCACCTGTCTTTCTTTAATATCATGATGATGATGACTGATTATAGTCATAATCATGGGTCACATATCTGACGAGACAGGACCTGCGTACAGAGTGAGAAAAGTCAAGAAAATCCTGTTCCCATGTCCTCGCTCCCAGTGGACCACAAAGGCAAGAAAATGAGCGGCCGACACGCTGAACAGGCACAAAGAGAGAGCGCCCATCAGGTAGCGGTACGTAGTGTACCAGGATGGACAGGGTTTATCTGGTCCTGCAATTTCCCCTCACTCTCACTCTGCTATGGAGACACATCCCTCGCCTGCCTTTCATTCAGCCAGCTGTGCCCGGACAAGCCTGTGCATTAATGGAAGCGCGTGACATCACAACTCCGCCGACATGAATGTGGGAGTGTGTTTCAGCGTCCGCACTCTTTCTTCTTCCCGCTGTCCATCATCCGCTCTCCTCTGATCTGTGAGCCAGCTGAGCGCCCGCCCGTACGTGACGAGACTCCAGGCTGCAAAAAGCACGTTGCGCTGTCAAGCATCCGCTGTGAAGAACAGAAGGTTCACAGCACGGGAAGAATGATGACACTCGGGGTGTGATTCGTACAGACGTTGACAGCCTGAATCATTATTATTAGTAGTATTATTATTATTTTTCTAGCCACAAATTGCCCTGACAGAATGAGTCGTACAACAGCCGACAACCACAAAGGACGCACTATTTATTCTGCTCGGGAGGAAAACTCACGTTCTTTTATTCAGAACCTGAACATAAGCTCTGTTTTTAGTGAAAACATCAACAGGCCTGTGTCTTGTCATCTCAGTCTAAGGAAGCTCTCATCCTTTGCTTTAGGTTTGATTACATCGCTTGGAAATTCTCAGACACTTCACTCATGCTCATGTGTCTCAGTCTCTGGGAAGCTCATTGAATACACTTGAAAGGTCAGCAGAAAACACAGTTTCACTTCACGTGGAGCCACTCATACCACTCACACTGATAAGGTGGAGAACCCGAGTGGTTGCTAGTTACTGTTTGATCAGTGTAACGGCTCTCTCCGTCGCAGAATAATGACTGGAGCCGGCGCAGGGTGATTCTGCTGTTAATCGTGTTTCACAAGACGAGGAGTCAAAGCAGTGTAGTAAAACAGAGCGATGTACTGTAGAGAGAGAGAGAGAGAGAGAGACTGTGACTCCACACACACTGATTTAAAAGACGTCCATGTCCTTAGTGGATAATTCAGTCAGCTACATAAATACACACAATGCAACCTAGAAACTGTTGACGGCGAAGAATCTTCCTCACAATACTGACTTTTCATTATTCAGGTGATTTTGAATCCATTAAATGTATTCAGAAAACAAGCCGCGCTGTCTGTAAATTTATCAGACCATAAAATAACCACATTAGCAGAAAAAAGGCTCCAGGTTTTGTTATTTACACTCCAGCTCAGAGCGGCGGAATTAAATCTTCTGACCCGACCAAAGTCAAAGTTTGTCCAATCAATTTGCTTTTCCGTGCCTGGTGGCAGTTTTGCCAACAAAGATTTGGCAGTGACGCTGTTTGTGCTGCACAACCACGGAAATGAAGATTGTAAATAAGCATCATCTTTTGTGTTGGCAGAGACACTGCTCCACTTCGAATGTTCGCTGTCGTTCAGCCAAGCTCCTCGCATCTGGGTTGGGCCAAGATTTGTTCAAAAACAGGGTGTCTCAGAGTCTGAGCCTCAAAAAGAAGTGCATGTTTTTATTTCAGTTTTCCTCTGTTCCCCGCCTCACCACCTTTGCTTTCTTCTTCTTAACCTTCACTCCACAATTCCAACAAAAACCATCAGTCCTTTAGGCGATCCACAGTCTATCACCCTCCCACAGCATGGGACTATTAGACTTATCTTAGCCAGAGTCGCTCCTAATTTGGCAGCCTCGCAGCAGTGGGTGTAATGTGTTGAAAGTTATCAGAGAGAGGCCAGCTCCCTATTTGGCAGGCAGAGGGGCAGTGCCACCACTGACTCTCTGCCAGGTTGATTAATAAGTAGTAGCAGAGCAGCTACGCTAACAGACTGGCCTGCCTGGACTCTTCCAGAGTTCTGTTAAATTAATGGCACACACACACACACACACACACACACACACACACACACACACTAGTATTCATTCTCTCTCTCTCTCTCTCTCTCTCTAGCTCACTCATTTACACACATACTCACACAAATTCACACACACTCAAAACTGCAAACAACAATACATCACAATTGAGGTTTGCTGATAACACAGAGGAGACTCAGAGAAAACATGCGTGAACACACACACACACACACACCAAACTATTACTGTGCTGCCGTCTCTTCCAGCAGATAGTTGTGTGACTGACGGATCATCAGAGCAGCATTATGGCGTTATTGTCAACGCATCATCTCCCTAAAGCAGGGCCGCAGCCAGGCGTAACAGAGCACCTTCTCCTTCTGTTGCCATTAGTTACCGTGACATGACAGAGCGCACATGAGTGTAACATATAACAGCAGATAAAGAGCAGACGGATACAAGTCAACGGAAGCAGCTGCGACTCTTTGTTTGCTCGCGTTCCCTCCTGGTTTATCCGTTCACCTGTCACACGCTCAGGCAGCGCAGAATTAATGAAACACGGGGAAGAAATGACTGTGTTCCACATTCAGAAACACTGCAGGTCAGAGCAATCGGACGTTTTGCTAAATGACTGCAGGGGAGAAGAGCATTAATTCTCAGGACAACATCCTTGTCCTGCTCATTTTTCTTTTACCTCTCATTCATGCTAATATCCCAGTTCTATGCCTTTATAAATAAGTAAGGGAGGAAGTGAGAAAGTACAGTAGAGGACAGAAGGGACAAATGTCCAAGTATTAATGAGAAGGTTCCCGTATAGTTTGTATTGATTTAAAAAGTGTCTCTCCACACAAAACATTTGTTTTACTCATTGCTTGTTTTAGTGCAGTGCAGTTTGTGTGGTTGATGGTTTGGTTCATATTTAAATTTCATTCATTAACTCGTTCACAAAACAACAAGAACCCAACATTTTCTCTTTTCGTATAATATTGTAAATGTGTTGGTACCAATGGGCGATGGACTGGGGTGTATCCAGGGTGTACCCCACCTCTCCACCGAAGACAGCTGGGATAGGCACCCACCACGACCCGAGGATAATGGATGGATGGATGGTACAGACTGGAAAGATGACTACTGCATAACTAATGCAGTAAAAGAAACAGTTGACTGTAATTAGCACCACACAACTTCAAATGTTTGGTATCCCTGCGTGCCTCACACTGAACGTGGAGCAGAGAAAGAAACACGCAGACAGCAGATCGCCTGCAAGAAGATCAATGTTCCTGTGACTCATGCTGTATTTATAACATTAGGTTGGGACGCTGGAAACCTTTGTGTATGTGACCCCAAGTCAAACATACAGTAGACAACCGTTTTAGCAGAACAGCGTGAGGAACCAGTGACAGAGTCAATCAGCACACACACATACATCAGCATGAGAGGAGTGAGCTGCAGCACCTACAGCTGGTGCGTGGACGACATACTGGCCACAGAGAGAATAATATATTTACTGAAATGCAAACTAGAGGTGTATGAAGGAAGTAGGGCGTTCTAATGAAACGTAGAATGTAGTGTACTACTTTCATATAACATCCGTGAAACCACTGTAAAAATTATATCAGGCTAAATATATTTAAGGGTTTTAAAACATTTTTAAACCTTTTTGCCAAAACAGCAGAGCCTTGTGTTTTTGAGCAAACATTCCTGAAGAAGGAGCTAATTGTTCATTTGTTGGGGACTATTTTTAGATGTGGAATAACACAGTTAGAGCACTGGGGGGAATAGTCTAAAAAAACATACAAATGAGTTGAAATAAAGACATTTATAATTGACTGAGTCTTAAAAATGTATCACTGTTATTCAATTAAACTGAATTAAAAAGGACACTGCACTGAGCTGTTTCTTCCTCTTGTTGACAGAATAAAAGCCTTTTTACAAAGTGGTTCAGCCCTTTCACATACCTTCTCATGTTTCTTTCTCTTTCTTCTGCCTCTACTGAACCAACATGGGACTCTTTTCTTCGCCGCTCGCGCTGTTCAGCGTGTGCGTGTGTGTATTCAGTGGTAGCATTAGCATAAGCTACAGGTGTAAACAGTAATGGTGGGGAGTAAGGGGGAGCACAATACCAGGAGGTGGGCTCACACATGGAAGGATGCGCAGACACTCATGTATCCATGGACACGGCTTGAGAATTCAAACGCTGGCTCACTGACATTCTTGGGCCTGGATACAACGAGTTTAGAGGAATGCTCTGTGTGTGTGTGTGTGTGTGTGCTTAAGTGTTCAAATGGGCTGGAGAGTGTGCAGCACGCAGGTGGAGCTTGTGAAAACACAGCGACTCTTGAAAAACACGCCACACACAGGTTTCCACGCTGTTTTCTGTGTTCCAGCGCCGGTGAAAGATGAGTGCCCTCTCGCTGACCTTGTGTGTGCTTAGAGGGGGAAGGTTGTTTGACATTGGCTACACACGATTCCTCGCTGCGTGACGAGAGCCACATCAACTCATCCTCGGCTGTTGTGAAAAACACTGTTGCCTGGCAACTGGCCAAAGGTAGAACATCACTGAAGATGATGCGAGGAAGGCCGCTGTGTCCGTCTTATCTGTTCCCGCCCTTCACTTACTCGTTCACTCTTGTTTTCAGTCACTTCCCACAGCACCTAGCTTCTCAGACTCGTTTCTGTTTAATTCACTTTGTTTAAACAATGTTTGCGGGTCTTCAGAGATACACAGAAACTCAGCGTAAGAAGTTTGTCACATGTCAGGACAGCGTCTGCAAATTTCAGCTAATTAAGTTCACAACTTTTTACACCTTGTGAGCACTAATTAAATGAAATCTAAGACTATGACACTCAGTGCAGACCTGTCAGTGTCACACACAGACACTGCTCAGACTTAGAAAATAAACGTTTGACTCCTTTAAACATCATCATCTTTGCTGTTCTCCCTTTAACTTTCCGACTCTGTCCAACCTGTGTCATGCTCCACTTCCTCTCAGCCACACAGACAACCTGCAAGTAAACTAGTTACCAAAAGAGGTTTAATGCAGTGAATTAAAATGCTAAATGTTGATAATGTTGCCTTATTTCTGTCCACCATGATAGATTCCCTTCTCGTCTCACTTATTTTCTTTTTCTGCCTTCCTCTCCACATGGCACCGACTTCACTCCCTGGATGCCAGGCTGTGTTTGCGCTAAGGGCAGCAGTTTGTCACGTCCCTCATACATATGCAACACACACTCCAGGTGAGACAGAAAGAGGGGGAGGGAGAAAACCGAAGCGAGGTAATGAGGAGATGGAAAAGGAAAATGGAAGAAACAAATGGAGAAGTGGAAGCGAAAGGCACAGATGACGTGGATGTGTGCAGAGGTGAAGAAGACGGAGAAATGAAGATGGAAGAGAGCAATCGTTTGAAACGCCAGGACAACAAAATGACGGGGAAAGAGAGAGAGAGAGATGGAGTGGACAGAAGTCAAAGCCATTAACCTGCAGGCTCGGTGCTGCTGCTGCTCTGTGTGTGTGTGTGTGTGTGTGTGTGTGTGGTTAGTTGGTGGTTGGAGACATAGTTGTATCCTGGGGCCAGGCTGGCCAGGTCTCCTGTCGACCTAACCACACCTGTGTTCTCCACCAGCCAAGATGGATGACCAGCACCGCTGGGTAATCATGCGCTCCGCTAGCCGGGACACGAGCAGCTAAAGCCAGTGAACACATGTACAACACTGAGTGTGCTACATTATCAATCCATCCTATAGCAACAATGCTGCTTGATGCACGTATAACTAACTAAGCCACTGGTGACATGCGTTAGCAGTGTCCAGCATTATGCTGCGATAATGACCAGGAGGTAAGGTGCTGCCACAACCAGCTCCTGAGTGCAAACAGTTACCCATCACACTGGAGAGGTCGGGAACGCTCATACAGTTTCTTCTTGAGGGCACTCACAGTGTTCAGTCGCTGAGAAAAAATAGGCATGCGTGCCAGATTTTCTGTTTTGGAAAGTTATAGCAAAACTGTCAGCGAGCTCCCAAACTCCCTGCGATTCCGAGCAGCGGAGAGAGACTTTCAGACGCCGTTTGAGGCTCAGACAAGCGCCTTCTCTTAAAGCGCACAGGTTTCAGTGCAGAGCCACAGCTCAGCTGAAGTTCACATCCCTCTTATGAAGTTTACAAACTTCTTCTGCAGAGTTTATGTTGCCCTGTCTTCTCTGCGTCCGTCTCTATGTTTTCCATATTACCTGTAGCACCTTTTGGGGGCCGGGCGGAAGTCAAAGATAAGGTAGCATATACTCAGTTAACTGGGTTAAAATCTTTATCAGCATAATAAACAAACCGTTTAATGATCATAGCTGCAAAATGCATTTCTTTCTTGGTGCATAGATTGATCATTAAATGGGAGCTGATCCAGTCTCAAGTATGATTTTCTCTAACTTTAACCAGCACGACTCCCAATATGTTAAATAAAGGACAATAACTTCACAATACTTAGTATAACACTTCATTTGCTGCGAAATGTATCAGTATGTGTGGTCAGTTGCCCGCTTTATTTTCAGTGGAAACTCCAGAAGAATCAAACAGACAGCGGTACCCACTGCTCTACGAATACATCCACACTTACCCCCTTTGTCCCACTACCACAGAATAATATTGGGCTTGGTGCTGATGTATCTGTGCAGAGAGCTTTCAGAAGAGGCTGATTTGCCTCCTCCTCCTCCTCCTCCTTTTTCTCATCCCAACAGATGAGAGATTCAAAGTCCTTCCATCCGTCTCTCACTTCGTATTTCAGTGTGTCAGAACTCAGAATTATTAATCTGCTAATTACCTCTCAGAAATCCCTCATTTACTCCCAGAATCCAATCACTCTCTGATTATAATGAGAAAATTGTGATAGGGCACATTACATATGGGATTGATTGGTCCGCATCAAGACCGGGGCTGAGAAAAGAGAAGTGGAGTGGAGGGGATGGAAAAAAGGAGCAGGGACAGAATATTTCTGAGGAAAAGGATATAGAACAGACGGTGAACAGAGCAAATACTGAGAGAAATGAAGCGTCTTCCATCTAGTAGCACAACACACGACAGAATAAAAATAATAATGTAGCAAAACATTGACCAATCATCGTTATTAGACCTAATAATGTGCCAATGGAATAGACATTAAACTGAGACAGCGGAGATAAATGACATTACTGTATAGCTGTGTATGTATATGTGTGTGTGTTTAAGCCATGTGACTGAGTGGCTGCAGACTGAATGTGGTGATTTAATCACAACTGGTAATTATAAAAATCACAAACAGCCCGTTATCCTGGCCACCGGCAGAGCTTACACATTTACCATATTCATGAGCAAGGGGAAACGTGTACACACACACACACACACACACACACACAGAAAAGAGGTGCGGGAACACACAATCTGTCTTCATCTGATGGTCTCAGGCTAATGTTTCAACCACACACTCCCTCTCACTCACAAACGCGCACATATGTCTCCCTGCAGGTGCAGCGTATATATATATAATTATGAATTCTATAGCTCGTGGTGCGGCTAGATACCGTGGTCGCAGAGAGGACGATTAAGGCTTCCAGAGTGGCCTGCAGGAAGTGAATCACATTCACAGACATCGTTTAATGCTATGCAAGGTGAAGTAGGAGGGCGGCGCTCAATGTGACACGGTGAGAAAGGAGCGAAGCAGGAAGAAGTCTGTATGTATGTACAGTATGTTTTTGAGTTTTCAGCTGTTCCATGTTAAAGCCGCCTGCACGTCTGCTCGCTCGGTGGAGACAAGTCATGCAATCTGTGCATCAATCTCCCTCCCGCCATCCTGCTGAAGTCACCACGTTTCCAGAAGCTGATAATGACGGGCGGATCTCGCAGCTCCTCCCTGCTCAGCCTCCCTCACCCGCTCCATACCTCCCTTCCTCCCAATCTTCCCATCTTGACCGCTCAGAAAAACATGTAAAGCCTTCTGCTGAAAGCAGGGCAGGCAGGCGGGCGGGCGAGCGAGGGAGGGATGGGCCATGCAAGTGAGACAATATTGAGATAACATTGGGAAGATGTAAATACATTGTGGGTTGTCTGTGGGGGTGGGCGGGTTAGGTGGAAATACTGGGTGCTCATCCTGACAAAAGGCTTTGTGCTCTCATTGTTTTCCTGACAGGGCAAACAGGGCGTCTGTGGAAACGCCGATAAGAGCAAAATAATAAAAAAAATGCATGATTTCATAAAATAATTCCCCTGTTCGACCGGAATTAGAGGTGGTGTGTGTGTGTGTGTGTGTATGGTGAGAATGTGCACCATCTTTATATTGTTTTCTTCGGAGAGTTCGCACAGATATAGGGAACGTTCACATTTTCATTAGCACATAAGCAGGATTAGGTGTTGTGTAGATGCTATGTCAGTGCTGATAAGTTCACTCGGCTAACATGTTTCCCAGGATTACACCGTCGTCAACCTTCTTCACTGCAGCACACTGCGTGCGCTCCTCTTCCACAGCATTCACAGCAGGGCTCCAATTACAAACCACATGCCAAACTGATGCCAAGGTGAGATACACGATACATTTTTATTCATTGCCTGTCTGTGGAAAACGCTGCTGCCTGTTCACTGTTAGGCTTTTATAACCGGCCTGCACTATCAGCAGCAGATAAACACGGATGATCAAGATGCTAATGATAACCCAGCCATTTGCCGACGACGGCCTTCTGTTACATCTGTTAAAGTCATGCACAGCCAGATGCGCATCCTTAATCCACAACAGGTAAGGTATGAAACACTGCGGTCGGGCAGCGGCGACCTCACTGTGTGAAATTGTTCACTGGGATGTCTTGTTATGTTGCACTCAGCACTCTGAAGGAGGGAGAGGGTGCTGAGGCATCGAAAGAGGGGGCCGGAGCAGTCGATGAGCCATTAGTCTCGCTAATTGTTAATGTATCCAGGACTGAGTTAAACCACAGAGTTGGTGTTTCAGGCTGAGGTACTTGTGGCCGCTGAAGCGTAAGATCACGGGATGTATGAATAGTGTCTGTAAATGTATGTACTGTACATAAGCGCTGGTTTGAACTACAGCTCTAATTTTCATGGCGTGATATTTTCTGCTGCAATGCCACAACAATTCATAGACGAGTTTATAATCAATACTTCACGACATTTGTCTGACAGCTACTGTATAAAATGGTTTTAAGAAACAATACTGTTTAACTGTTAATGCTGAAGCATCCAATGTATGTATGTGAGGGATGGTGCAAAGCAGTGTGCTGTATTTTTTAATCAATCTAATGTCACGACCTCTTAGAGTAGGGACATACTTGCTTTTCACCAATGCCTAGGTGTAAATAACTGCGGTCCCACTGCTGTCATTGTGCTTAATTTCTGTATTTTCTGTAAAATATCATCCACTGAGGGTCAGACTACGGCCTTATCGTCGCTTCCTTAAAACAGCATCTCTTCCTTCCCTGTGCTTTTGTGAAACACAACCAGAAACCGTGGCGAAGGAAAATGCAGACACGGACACCAGCCGACTGACTCTAGAACCCTAACTAGATAAGCAAAGGGACATGCAACAACACCGAGACCCGCAATGTGCTAATTGCTTTTGTTGACTCTACTTGTCTACTCACTCCTAGCATCTAGTCTGTCAGTTTGGGCCAGTGGGGAGTACAAATGCTCTTAGGTGTCATTTTATAAAAGACAACACCATGTAGAAACACAGTTTGCCTCCAGAGGGTGAGACAGAGCGTGGTGATCAGGTGATGAGGCTGACAAACAAGTAAAGTGAAGTAAGGAGAACATGTTGGTTGATGAGAGGACTGGTCACGACACAAAGAAAAGCTTTCAGAGTTTAGAGGCAGGAACATACAGTGGTGTCTCATTAGGAGAAGCCTTATCAGGTCCACACAGAACAGAACAAAACGGGTCCATGGTGAACACTGTAAACCCCACTCCCACTTGGGATTAGAGAGTTTGGTCGCAGCACATCAGAGAGGGGGAAAAAAAACATCTCATTTATCAGCTCACTCTTTCTGAATCTAACAGGCTGTTGGGACTTAATTAGGAAAACATTTTGACCTAAAAAGCCTCTTTTCTGTCACCAGCATAGGGACATATTAATGCCTAAGTTGTCGTGGTTTGTTCTAGAACATTTTCTCTGTTCGGTGGCCCAAAATAGCCTTTGGTTAGAGGAGCATTAAAAAAACATGTCTCTAGGTGGAGTGTCCACGATAGACATCCACCTCGCCCTCGCTAATAAAGAGGCGCTCTGTCAGGATGTACAGAACTGGTTCAGGTGACGTGTTTTTGTCAGATTGTACAGTCTGATCGCCTCATTGGCCTGTCTGCTCTCCCCCTTGTCCCCTTGTCCAGGAACACAGACACACGCAGAGATCGCTCAAAATACAGATTTCGGCTTCAGTTGTGTTGACTGTGCTTCTTTCCTCTGTGTTGCTAGTGCATGTGTGAGCCAGTCACCAGGAGAAAGATGGAGAGGAGGACAGAGATAAAGTTTGTCACATGCCGCTCAACCAGCCAGTGGGAGTTTCATCACTGCGCGTTCTGAAATGAAACACTGGGTGAGGCTGAGGGGCAAATAAATTCCACTCTCTCAGCTATATTATTATCATCACTAATAATGTGGGATAATTATAGCTCTATAGCACATTCTACCCCGTCTCGATCCCTCCAGCATCTACCCCTTCACTATCCGCTCATACTGCTGCCGACCTGAATTAATAAATGGGAAATTAAAACGCGATGCTTCCGTAGGCGACGTCAGCAGCTCAGGAGTTTGCCAGGTCTCTCTGCTGCCTGGCTGGATCGACAGTGGCTGCGGCTTCGCTGCCGTTCATCCGGGCCCTGATTCATAATTAATGGTGGTTATAATTGCAAAGCAAGAGCGTGAGAGACAGACAGCTAGTGGGAGAGAGGAAGGGAGAGGTGAGAGCAATAATGAAAATTGAAAAACACACACATGCACGCACAGTTGACATTTTACATGGCTTTCATTTAGCCATCCTTCCATTTCTTATATCATTAACATTTACACACACACACGCGCACACACACGCGCGGAGATGAACATGCGCACACACACGTCATCCACAGAATGGCTAATGAAATCAGTGTCCTCTGCTCCTCTGTTTGAAGGTCTCTTAAACAATGAGTGAGGAGGTCAACCACTGAGGGCAAAGTTTAAACTTTGTTCTCAAACTGAAGTTAAACATAAAAATCGGCTCCTCGCTTCACTGTCTTCTGTCAGGGACGTTTGTTTTCCTGACAGAAAGTGAGTTTTGGGAAGTATTTTGTGTCCATAAATAACCATTTGTGAAGGAAATTATTTCGAAATTAAAAAATCACACGCACTTCTTTAAACTACTCAGCTACAGGAACCTACCTATGACATCAACTGTTCTTTTGAAGCCATAAGTGGGTCTCTGATCCATTTAGAGGGACTAAGACTGAAAGGGTTTATTGAGTTTAGAAGATCCATTTGTTGTTACCTTGGTAACAGCTATTCTTCTTTGGGTCCACAGGCAGAAAAGCTCATTAAAGAAATATTCTCAATATATCTACGCTGGTTTCCTCAAAGACATGGTATTGGAAGATCGCATGCTGATATCACACTAGGTCTGGTATAAAAGTCAAGTTGCCACATGTGTTAAAAATATCACCACAAAAACACATCTCATTCATGTTTGCCAAGAGAATCCAATGACTCGCTGGAATATTGTTACGTCAGATAACAGGAGGAAAATGCTGAGGTGCTAAAAAGCGTGTTGGCAGTTTGCCTTGACAAAATGAATCTGACTGAACTTTATGATGACATTAATTAGGAAACTGTATTTAATACAGATTGGTCAGCACTGGCGTCCATCCAAATTCCATGAATCTGATGGATGCGTTTTCAAGTCCCGTTAGTCCATGTTAAAATGTGATATCAGCTGTACAAACAGCTGGTTGTTGACTTGTACAAAATCAAAAAGCACAACACATTTTCCCTTGATAAATGGCCAGATGTAAAGTTTAGGGGGGGAAAAGCCAGTGGTCACAGAGAAGATACCACTAAAACTGAGGTCCAGTTTTAGATTGTTCCAGCCAGTTGAATGGCGAAAGTAATTCTAACGCCACACTGTTAGAAAAGTGAAAATCAGAGACACAATAATGGTTGAAACATGGGGGTATCTGTCTTTTCTGGAATACATTCACAGTATTGCACCCGTTTGTAGAGTCAAAATGTTACAAGAGTAATACGGTAGCTTGGGGGAGTGAAGGTTAGAGAGACTGCTGAATGCAGAACCAAAAGCTTCACACCTAAACTACATACAGGAAAAAAGGGTTTCAAATGATATTCAGTCATCTGACAAGAGCTTGATTTGGCGCATACTGATGCATTTAAAGTGCAGAATGTATTTATTTTCAAGGTTAAAGAATGTAATAAATGTAGAATCAAGGCCTATAGAGGCTAAACACAACAGCATTACGAAGATGAATTCTAGAAACACAAAGTAGAACAGTGAAGACTATAGAAAATGTTCCTATTTAATCTTTATACTCTACTGCTGTACTAACTACATACTGGAACCCTGAAATCTTCAACCTCACTCAGTCTCTTTTGTCGAGGCAGACACTCCATTCAGATTTCCTGGTGATTCACTCTATTATCTGCAACTGTATTTACTAAATGCCAACGGGGAGAAACCACAATAATAAAGTAACCTTCATTTTCCTTGACTTTACCGCCTTAACTCTCAATAAAAGCGAGGCGAGCCGCTGAGAGCGGGAAGACGGAGACGATGCTGAGACATGAATTAGAGAGATTCATAATTCATTAGCAACCTTGATAGAGGTGATGGAAGAATTGGGAGGAAGCAAGGCAGTGAGTGAAAGACTGACTGAGGCTGAGTGAAGAAGGGCTTGAGAACATTGATTTCCGTCATGTTGGGGTCAGCTGACCTTGAACGTGTCTCAGCCATAGCTGGTTTAGCTCGCATCACGGCCTTGTCTTTGTGATTAGAAGTCAGGAGCAGAACAGGGAGCCAGAGGTAGGGATGTAGGCAGGATGTGTGTGGGAGATACAGTTTGAGTGCTCTCTGCAGTGACATAGATTGAGTGCCTCTCTGTGATTCCAAGACAAGGTAATCAGCAGGTACACGTAATTGGGTCAATCTTTCCTCTTTATTGCACCCACTCTTAGTACGGATGACTGAACTTTGATTAAGAAGCACCTGCAGGCATGTCTCTGTCGTTTGAATAAAATAGGCAATGTCAAACTCAAAGCTGTCAGAATCTTTTACATTTTACAGCCTTTAGCTCAATTTCTACTTGTGTTTAAGAGGGTGGCAAAAGTAGAGCTATAACTGGTCAGCTCTGGCTGCTTATGAATCCTCCAACAAACTGCCGAAGGGCCAGGAAGCCTCAATCAACAAAGCAATCACAGTATTTCAACTGGAGCAGGTAGGTTGTTATAGATTTTTGGATGCTAAAATAGTCATCTTCTGTGGGCGATTTAAAGATTTCTCATCTGCTTTGGCTTCAAAAGTCCATCTTTCACCTTAGAAACAACAGAAGCAAATTACCCTAAGGTCCACAAAGCTGCTGATCTGGAGGCCTTGCTACGATACAGTGATATTGTTCCAGATTTGCTTATCATGAACGGCTTAGTGAAGCTAGAACGGCGACTTGATTTACCTTTCAGGCCCTTGTCCTGTTCCACTTTACGGCTTTGAATTGTGTTTGGTTTAAGTAATGAGTTATACACACAGGCTGAGTGATTGATGGGTTGACAGATTGGCCAGTATGTGCATTTTGGAAAGGAGTGTCAAAGCATTCATGTTCTGTCAACAACCACCGAGCCAAGCCAAACATCAAACCTCTGCACCATCTTAGCTCATCCCCCTGAGTAGTCTGTAGAGAGCCAAAGGAAGATATGACACTCCTTAGTATTCTTTGACGAGTGTGGGGAGCAGTTATCTTTCCGCCCTCCTGCCCTTCTTTCCTCCCCTTACCCACAGATCGATCTTTCCCCTGGGACACCTGAGGCAATCAGGAGGTGTTGATTGGTGCCCCTTTCGCTTGCCTGATCCGTCCTTTTCATTCTCGTCAACTCCGATACTTCACATACACTCACTCGCTCTCCAAATCTCCTGCCCTCATTGCCACCCTTCATCAACACTCTTCCCCCCTTTCCCTTTGCAATCACTCTCGCTAATAACTCACTCCAGTGCTCTCTTCTCTGTCTTTCTCTCCACCCTGGATTTCTTTATTCCATTACTTAGTGGCGTCTCACGTTTTGCTGTTTTTCCAATGCTCGAGGACCTTCAAGCAGCTCATGACTCATGCCACAAAAGCGAGACCCTCCTCCACGTTCTAAGTCGATGCATTTACAGTTAGTAGTCATGGTATTACAAGAACCCTTTTGTGAATGCAAAGCTTAAAGAGTGCAAATCTGTCCACTAACAAACTCATAGGCCAGTATGGAATCATAAGCCAGATTTCAGTATTCAATATGTCTCCTCAGTATTAGTAGATGATACAAATCATCATCTATGAAGCATAGAGAATGTTAACATGTTACTGTAAGAGAAACATACTCATGGATGTAGAAAAACAATCCCAATATGTTGTGGAAATGTAGAATCGATATATTATTGGCTTTGTGCTGTCAGACGATATTAAACACATTAATCGTGTGTAAGGTAATCTAAGTGTTCGAGGGTAATGTACAGTGTATTCTGATACTGAGTCGCAGTCACAAAGCTGCAGTTAAACAAAACAAACCTGACACGAAAATAACAATCAAAACCCTTTCGACATGACCACAATGAAGTGTAGGAACAAGGACACTAAAGCCAGAAGACACTGCTTGTTGAAGACCAGAGACATGACCCAGAAACACTAGATAAAAGATACACCTCGCAGCCTGTGGGCTTGGTTGTGTTCAATGCATAAGCAGAATGAAATGTGCATTGGTCTGTCGTCCGTGGAGTGCTTGGCTTTCCTCCACCCGCCTGCACTGTCAGTCAAAGTAATAGGAAGGGAAAGCCAGGGCTAAACGGCTACTAATGGGAGATGACTAGAGAAACCTTAGCACTGTCCTCGCTAACCACTAATGCAAGCTGCTGAAGAGGGAAAACACTGTCCCAACTGATGCTAGCTGCTAATTTAAACTAATGAAGAGGGAAATCTCTGGTAATGCTAACACAAACTGCTAAAGATACAAACATTAACACTGTCACGACATATGTTAACTGCTAATTTAACCCAGAAAAAAATGTGACATCTGCTAATGTGAACGTGCAAACTAATAAGATGGGAATGATAACAGTAGCACTGTCCTTAATAACAGCTGCTGCTGACACCAGCACGTGTGATAATCATAGTTTAACGTGTTATTGATTCCCCTCGGCAATCCCTGCTCACTCCTGGACTCCTGGTCAGGGTCTGACACAAAACACTGCAGCATCGGCAATTTTGTCAGTTCATCAAGGTGGAAGTTTAGCAAGGAGAGGGAAGCTGTAGTAGCTGACACATATCTCGAATGTGCTCAGATTTTTTTCAATCGTGTAACAACTCTCACTGCTGATCTTTAACGGCTGCTTCTTAGTGACGTTTTGAGGAATATGATTAATAATGGTTCAGACCATCGACCTACCAACATGTTAGAAATAACCTTTTTGATTTTTAAAAAGGGTACCGGTGGTCTGCACTGATTGTTATGGTTTAAATTATTAATCATTAATAATTACTGGTTACACTCACATTCACAACTCAACTCACTAGGCGCATATTAAATCCGCAAAATATTTCAGAAAGCATTCTCTTCATTGGAATTCAGCTGATACAGACAGAAGCCCTTTTTTTCTAGCTATTAACCTTTCTGTCATTAATTGCTAACTGTTAAGTACTTGTATAAAGCATTGATGCTTGGAATCTCCAGAAAACGTGTACAGGTAATTGATGGGAAACCAACTGCAGACGGGAATGAGTGTAATGTCAGAAAGAGTGGCTTGAAGTTTGGAGGAGCTGCATATAGAGACAGAAAGATGATAGATAAAAGTGAGAAAGACAGGAGGAGTGCTAAGATTAATGAATAGACGGACTGCTTGTAACGCAGGAAAATGAAGATGAACGATGCCCATGTTCAGAACCAACAGAAAAAAGTGCAAAAACGGGAGAGAAATGAGGACAAAAGATGAAGCGAGTGACGAACGAGGGACAGAGGAAGGGTGATGGTGCTGTGTGTGGTGTGGAGCAAGAGGAGAGGGGAGGAGACAGATGAACTGACAGAGACGGAGACAGAGGGACAGCTATTAGAGTTTGAGACATATGCATGGCAACGAGAGAGGACAGGAAGAGCCGGTGATGGATGGGAGGGCCAACGCGGGGTTACAGAGGAGGATGAGAAGATGACAACGGCTGGACAGGAGCACGAGATAGAAGAGGAAGAGGACGGTGAAGAGGGTGAGAGAGTGAGAGTGGATGAGGACGGACTGAGAGTTGAGTGGAGCTGCCTCTTAGAGAGACAGAGAGGAAGAAGGGTCATGAGGAGGAGGAGCGCTGGAGGAGAGGAAGGTGTATTCACTTGGACAGGCTGTCATAACGCGAGCTGACTGCTCACCCTGATGTCCTGAACCGGCCTGACCCACACTGCTGAGGGTGCAGGGGGCGGTGGAATGAAAGCAGGGCATGGGGGGGCGGTGGTGAAGATGGAGATAGAAAGAAAGGTAAAGATGGAGGAGGGGGAGACAAACTGTGAACGAGAGGAGATTTCAATTTGAACTAGTCTCTCTTGCCTGGGTGAAGGCACCACAGAGATCTGCACAGAGGGGGGGAAGGACGGAGAAGTAGGGTGGGCTTGTCTGAACTGTCTTTTTTATTTTAAGCATGTGCAAGAGACAGAGAGGAGGAGGAGGCGCGGAGAGAGATGCTGGAAAGAGCAGCAGGCAGTCTGCGTGGCCTGACTGTTGACAGATTCACACTTCAGAGTAACTTACATGAAATGTAACACTTATTCAGCCACAGAGAAAAAAAATAATAGCTGTTTGCAAACACGTTGCAACAGGAGAATGGAAATGGAGTCAGTCACTTTTCTAAGAGAAAAAAAAAACCTAAAATGCTAACAGCAGGATCACAGTGGATATTCAGAATGATCCCAATATTGATATTAGAACAAAGTACACAGTGGAAAAGAAGATTAATAAATGATGGCCAAGGTGAGTACGGAGAGGACATCTGCAGCCCGGAAACGAACTGAACAAGTCTGCACTGACGTTACTGGTTTACAGTGGGTCACACAGTAAACGTTAGTTTTACAGGTTGACCGAGTTCAGCGAAAAACACTTGAAATAAATGATTGAATAATGCAACCAATAGATTAATATGAAGCAGTGAAATGCAAAGTAAAGTTTGGCATTGTAAATGAACAAAACGCTCCCTCAGCTGCCAGCGAGACTTTGGCTCAGCTCGAGTGTTTCCACTCTTACACAAACTCATTCACAATCACACCAACTGTTAAATTATTTAGCTTTCCAACTCCTCCACTTGTTAAATAAGTGTTTCCTTAAAGATTTGTGGCAAGTTTACACCGGTAAGTTACTGCAGCCTGGACTTAGTTTACCTCAGCGCACAGTGCATTCTAATAGCTGTTAAATTAATGAGTTAGCAACAGAAACCTTTCACAGTTTGCAGTTTTTATCGAGTTACACAAACATTTGCACATTGTTCTGGATAAATCTAAAAAACATGCTACACTTAGAAAACTATGGTTTTAAAGTTGTTTGTTTGCTTGCTATTTTTAGTAAGTATGGTTAACTAGTTAGAATTTACTGTGAACAAATTATGAAGCAAATATTTGAGCTGATGATTATTGTTACGTTATTATTAAAGATTTCCGTGATCAGCTCAAAGGTGAAGAACTACCACACCATTTGGGTTTAACACAGTAATGCTAGCCATGCTAATCGAAGTGATAACTATGCTGCTGCCACCTTTGCCCACCACAGAATGGGAGTGTGCCAAATACTCCTTGGAATAAGTAGCTTTTCTAACTTTCTGTCTTCACTAAAAAGCTCAAAAACAACGGTGAAAGTGCAAGCTGATGGCGGGAAATACGTGAAATATGTGGGCTGATAGTAACGATAAGAACTTAGCTGCAATTAGACAAATGACAAAAAAATGATGTCATTTTGTCTTCTTCTCCTGAGTATTAATTGAGTATTTCACACAAAAGAAATATGAGGGCGAGAGTGGCTACAGAAGAACTAATACACTGAGGTTAGAGGATAGAGGCAGGAACAGGAGGAGTGAGAGGAGGGTGCAGGACGAAAAGGTGGGGTTGCTCTGACAGAGGCTTATAAACCATGGAATACCCGGTGGTGCACACATACATCTGAATACTTACAGAAAGAAAACATAATGATCATATACGTTGAGGGCTGCCACAGCTGTATGCACCTTCTCTGGGTATGAATGTAGAATGAGAGATGTAGAACAGAGATGTAGAACAGAGAGTGGAGAAGGGTTGTAAGTGATGAGGGAATCCGCTGGGGAGTTGAGATGTTGCTACAATGCTGATGTGGATGCCCACACACAAACACTCACACACACACACACGCAGTATATGAATAATGCTGGAGGTGTAGAGGCTATATTCATGGCATGCATTATCCATGGTATATTTAATGCATAACAGTGTGTAGTACACTGCAAGTGTAAGGAAGCAAAATGTACTGCAAACAGCTTATGTCATGTTAGTTCTGGATGTGGTGTGTGTGTGTGTGTGTGTGAGCACATGAACTGAAGGCAGCCCTTCAGTTAGGTGTCAGAAAAGCATTTCCTACAGACGGACGCTGTATTTTGAGGCTGTGCCGACATATACAGACCCACATGTGAGCCCATAAAAGGTGCAGAGAAATGGAATAAATACACCAAATCCCCTCATCATATTCCCACACTGGGCTGCACTCAATTTAGCGCACTCAAACTGAGGACGGAAGGTAAGAACACTGCCAAGTTGTCAGATCAGGCGCCAGTTGCAATTTGCTTTTTCCACTACTCACATCTGCTCAAAGCCCACTTAGAGTCAGCTCATTTCCGCAAAGTCACCCAGACATCTCATGTTTACATGTGTAAAGCAAAACACGCCATTCCATTCTTTTCTATTCTCCAAATAAAAACAACAGTCTCACTGTTCACATAAAGTCATCTCTCCAATTGAACTGCATGTTTTTTCCTGCATGGATCATTTTTCTTTGTGCTCAACCAATTAACGACCACATTCTCGTCCTTCTCGTTAGAACCCGATGTGAGGAGGAATGAGAAGAAAACACCAGTGAGCAGGACAGTTACCAGATGTTGCAGGCCACTATAAACTTAATTAATACTAAGCAGTATTTATAGTAAGCATAATTATACCCTCACCCTAAATGACGAATACCAATGTAATCTCCTACAGTCTAATAAGAGAGGTAGCATTTGAAAAAGGGCATTAGAGACTGTCTTTTCTGTAGCCGAAGATCACAGAGTGAACACAGCCGAGAACATGAATCAAAACACTCATGTCCGTGATTGAGTTCCAGCATCGCTCTGCACTGATGTTCTTCAGAACACACTTGACATTATAAAACACCACAGAGAAAATTAATCTCTCCCTCACTTTGGGGCCCTGCTCTGAGACCAAATATTTGACAAGCTAAACCTTTAATCAGCGAAATTCCCACAGAGAGCAAGATGGGTGCTGTTTCTCTGCCAGATAGCGCCGGCGTCACTGGATCGTACATCACACCGTCTCCTTGTAGGTTAGACCCCAGGGTGCCGTAGCACTAATGCTCCAGACAGTGATGTATATGGATGGTCACATACAGTGGCTGCAGGCTAGAATACATTAGAGACAACTTTCCACTGTGTCGCAGTGGGCAGCTGTGCAGTGGGTGCATTCGCTCAAACTAGGGTTCAAATCACGGCGAACGCACAACTTCCACAAGCTCGAGTCTGCCAATTTACTGCAGATAAGAAGGCATGCTGCTGGACGATCACTGACACGAACCGCATGTCCTTTCTCTGAGTGCTTGACTGTGGGCCTCTTCGGGGGCCTTCATTAAAATGAAAGCCTGCTACAACTTTTGTTTTCCATTCATACTCCTTAGATCCTAACGACCGCACAGACAAGACGAGTCAGTGAGACGCCGCGGCGTTCCAGAGGTGCTGAGGAGCAGCCTCGCGCAGAGAGGAGGAGGAGGCATGTTTGGACGCAGGAACTCGAGCTCGTCGCGGTAGCGATTCAGAGGTGTACCATCTGCTCTCGTTCAAAGCGCAGCAGCTCACCATGTAGACACATGAACTGCTCGCAGCGCGCGCGCATTCGTCCGCGAGAAAGCACTGTCTGAGGAACAGATAAAGGTTCATTATCATCAGCTCGTCTTTCTTTCGGCGCAGTCGGCTGTAAGCGTTTTGGAAGCAGAGAGGAAGCGTGGTGAGCGGATGAAAGGTACACAGTCGAGCGCAGCCTTCCCTTTAGGTTGGCGAATGCGGCTGGTTTACGCCCGCTGATTGGCAAAGGGTTGGTTCCTCGGGATAGGCTGGTTAATTAGTTAATTAGCTCCAGCAGCTTCCTAATGAGATGCCTACACCGCTTCACCCGTGATCAGTGGAGGAGAGCTGGAGCAGCACAGGTGGATAACAGACACACACACACAGTACACAACTCGCCCAGCTTGTGCATATTCATAGACCATTTCATCACAAACCCATAAACAATATGCATGAATATGTTAAGCTGGAGAAAATGGGAAAATGCACGAGCGCTTCACATGAAGCTCTGCAGAGGACCACGTGCTGTAAGAGGTCACATGGTAAAGTGTGTGTACATGTTCAAACAAGCAACATGGAATTTCAAGCTGCTGAACTCACAGCCTGGACCCTAACTACAACGGACAGCTTTTCCACTGTGGGCACGTGTCTGTGTGTGTAATGGCTCTATAATTTGGCCTCTGTGTGGAGGAAACCAGGTGGAGAAGACGAGAGGCGGAGGGGGGTTTGGCTCAGAAAGCGGTCAGGCTGAGAGGTGGCCTGGCTGGGGAAGGGAAGAGGCATGAAACTGTGGCTCTGTGGGTCTGGACGTGGGGCTCTGCACCAGAGAGGAGGTGGAGCAGCAGAGGAAAGCAGGTGTAGCCTGGCTCTCACACTGCTCGCAGCATCTGTTACTGGGCCAGTAAGTTACTACGGCCAGCCTGTGTTTGGCATGTGTGTGTGTGTGTGTGTGTGTGGAGTAAACTGCACGGATGGCTGAACTCTATTTCAGTCACTACTCTATCTGTGCCCGCCTCGCTTCTCCTTTGTCAAACTCTCCCTCGGTCCTCTGCTGTCTCCGTTTATTATGTGTGTGTGCTCGTGTCAGGTGTCCGGTCACGTTCGTCATTATCACGCTCTTCCTCCTGTCACTCATGACTGCCCCGGCCAACCATGTGGTTGACACCAGGCAGCCCCGTCCTTGACCGCACACTCCCTGTAGATGCAAATCACATTATTACCATTAATTCTGCCTGTGTGTTTATGCGTGTTTTCCTGTGTGTGTTTAGGACAGGAAGTAGGTGTAGGAGTCTAATAGTGTAGACACACACACACACACTCAGCTGGCCCCATGTGCAGTATTGCACAGGCGTGATGGGTTAATACAGTGTTGATGGCAGGGCGGAGAAAGAAGAGTGAGGGCGAGTGGAGATCCAGTGGAGAACAAAGTAAAAAGGTAATGGCGCCCAGCTGTGCCTTAACCCTTTACCTCCTCTATGGGAGAGGAACCACATGTCCAACAGCTGGAGCTCCAGAGCGCTCCTGTGTTTCTGGAACCTATGGGATGTGGCAGCAGAGCAGCGTGGCGTGGAGAGGCACAGGCTGGAGTAATGGACTGGGGAAGTGCAGGCAGTGAGTGGAACGATGGGGAAATGATGCGAGGATAAACGGGGATATTTTGCACAATGTGGTGGAAGCACAATGCATAACATGCTCATGAAAGAGACAACCATCCATTTAATGACAAACGGCATCATGACACTATGCACGGTGCAGAGTGTTGGACGGGCGACAGCTTGTGTTGACCGAGCAGCTGAGACCTGAGCCAAGGTCAGTCTCCGTAACACTAAACCTCCGTTTCTTTGGCTCTTTTTAAGACTATTATGATGTTATTTGGCTGGTTTGTCTTTACTATTGTCAAATTGATATTTGGCTGCCTCGGGGCAGTGGAACATCAAACACAAAAATCATTTCACCCTCCACATTTCATTCAACCGCTTCTCCTCCGACTGCACGCGGCACAGTTTTCATCTCAAGAGGACAATGTGCAAACAACACGACCGTGTGAATTTAACTCCGGCAGGATTCCTGAATCTGGTTTTAGTTGTTCTGATACAGGTGCTAACATGCAGGTGAAAATGCTGACAGCCAGAATGTAATGAAGCCACACAATGTGGAGTATCGCTCGCTTTCCTCAGCTGACAAAACTCTTCCCTGTCGCTCTTTCCCGCCGACACGCAGCCAACGGGTGACAGCTTCAGCTTCACACCTGCTCTCTCAGGACGTTTGAGAATTGTTTGGGGAAACGCAGGCAGAAGTAGAGGAAACAGGGTTAAAGCAAAGTAGATACGGCACAAATGTAAACTGCAAAACTATAAAACCTCATTTTCATCTGTTGCTAGACTTTTGTGACACACAGTATACAATGCACACAAACTTAGAGTTAAAGAGCAGACACACACACACACACACACGGGGCCCACAGTGCTGTGCCGCATTAAATACACATCCTGATGCCATCTGCTGTTTGTTATGTACAGTATGGTTGTTGGCTGCATGCAAAAAGAAGCTCAGAAGCTGTGTTAGTTTTAGTCCAGAGACGTAAACATCGCACCTCGATGCAGCAGATTCCAGCATCAATACTGTGCTATGTCAGCCTGGCTGTAAATATGCATAAATATGACGGGATTCTATTTTGGCTCCTCTAACAACACTGCCACCTCCAGTCTCCCTGTCAGCGCGAGATAATTCAAACGGCTGTCTTCCCTCCATAATGATGAGCCATCCCCAGCTATTACCGGCACAGTGGTCCTCACACACACAGCTGAATGTCTGACGTGTGATACACCATTTTGATGATTTTTTCATTGGCCATAATAACTTAAATAACAAGAGTCTATTCTAGGAGTGCATAACGCAACGTATGTAATATTACCATACATAACTACACTATACATAGAAATACAAAAACAACTAGCTGACATACTTTCCTAGTACTGATGAGGCCAATACTAATAAAGAGAGATTTACAGTATTGCTATACTCAACAAGTTCCTGGTGAAAGCAGTAGGTGTGGGAAAGCAGAGAGGGACATCATAAAGCAAGGTGAGGAAGTAGGAAGCATGTCAGGTGAGAGAGTATCAAGGCCAGGGACAAACAGAGGAGACACTACGTCTGGGAAGAGATAACAGAGAAGCTGTGAGAGACGTCTGAGTGCAGGTCTGTGAGTGTGTGAAGCTCACCTGCCCATGGGAATGTGTGCCAGTGTGTGTGTGAGTGTGTGTGTGTGATGTAGGCCAGATGAGGTCCTAATCCCCTCTCAGAAAATAGTGGACCAGCCTGTCCTCTTTCTCAAAGTCAAACTCTATACCACCACACACACACACCTAAAACACCACATTCCCCCTTTCTCTCCCCTCACACAGAGTCAAGAGGACTTTGCTCATCAATTCTGCCGGGGGTTGCTATGGAGACCAGCGCGTGTGTGTGTGTGTGTGTCTGTGTTCGAAAGACGTGTTGTAGCCTGTGTGTGACTTAATATCTTCTCTAGTCCTGTCAGGTTGTGTTTCACACTACTGTCTGGTCATGAGCTCGCGCACACACACACACACACACACACACACACACACACACACACACACACAGGACCCACCCCCCCCACCCCGCTGAGGCACTGAGCCAATATTTTTCACATCCTCACTCTCTGAATACCAATTCACTGGTTTTACAGAGTAACAGTGTGTGTGTTCGTGTGTGAGGCAGAGATATTTTAAGAAGAATTCATCAGACCTGTGTGTGTGTGTGTGTGTGTGTGTGTGTATTTAGTCGTAGCACTGAGGAGATATCTTGATGTAACGTGTGTGTGTGTGTGTGTGTGTGTGTGTTCACAGACAGCAGTACAGAACACATATAATTGTGCTCTAGATGAATGTCTGCTCTAGTGCACGCTCGAAAGCGGCTCTGCAGGTTTTATTTTTAGCATCACAGGCAAATGCAGCCCCCTCTCCCTCCCCAGCTCCCTGCCCTCTCCCTCTCATCTCTCTCCCGCTGCCACTTCTCTCATCTCTCAAAATCTCTCACCCTATGCTGTGTGTGTATATGTTGGCCACAGCATGCTCTCACACACACACACACACACACACACACACACGCTTCGTACAGTATGTTGATATAAGTGTTTCAGCACCCAAAAAAAAGCTTTGAGATCTTGTACTGCGTTGTTCCACCACTCTGCTCTGATTAACATTGTAAATGTCTGAATGAAGACATACTCTCACTTTCAAGACATACTTTCTCACCCCCCCCCCCACACCCATCTCACACCGGAGGCGCAGGAATATAAAAAGCTCACTGGGGTGGAGGTGACGTATGTACTGTAAGCATGTGAGTCGCTAAGGCAGCCGAGGCAAGGTCAAGTGCTCAGTGGCCCAGAGAAGCTCTTCATTACATGTTTAACTCTGCAGAACTCCCCCGCAGAGACCTCGCCGGAGACCGCCTGCTGCCTCTTCCTCTCCCGCGGCACCACTTCAGCCGTGCCTGCCGCTGTGTGGAACTCGGCAATGTACCTGTCTAGGCGCAGACAGGTACATTACCAGATGGAGTCGGGCGTGTCCTGCCAGGCGGAGAGGCGGCTGTTAAATAAGGGTGTCAGTGGAAACGGAGGGAAAAGATCACACCTCTCAATCAGCCAGATGGAAAAAAGATGGCGAGGGCTGATATTTCTTCCCTCAACCTTTCTTACTGACATTCATGTCTCCCTGCGCCTGACTTATTATTGTTTGTTTTTTATTATTTCTCCCACATAAGGAGGATTTATGACAGGTAGGTTTACCTGTTAAACAGAAATCTAAATTAATTAACACAATCCTAACGATACCTCTATTCACACACTTCCTTCTCTCAACACACGGATCTTGGAGCTATTCATCCCACAGGTTGTAAAGTGCTTCTGCGTTCCCGGCTGGGACGGTAACTGGCTTCACGTGAGGCCTCAGGATGGAAGGACTGAACGACGCGGCGAGCAGGGACGAGAGGCGAGAGAGTCCCACCACTTTGAATGTCTCCTTTATCTCTAGCAGCAACATGTTGTGTAGAATAATGCTTTCTGCACTCTGGCATTCATGTGTTGCTGTGGATGTGGTTCCTTCAGTATTCTCTGCTGCATGTGTGCGCACATGCATTGTGCTCGTCTCTAGTCACAAGAAGGTCATATCAAACTCAGAATGTTTTCATTAAAATCGTGAGCCTTTCAGCTCCCGACAAATGAAATCCATTGCGTTTATTAAAAAACTGTAGCAAGGATATTTAGTCATCCAATAGAGATTTTCTTTTGCTTCACTGCACAGTGAGGTCAGAAGTCACGGTCGGTTACACAGCAGCTCTACATCATGCTTAAGAGCTCAGGAGGACTCAAACAGGGAGGATACTCAGCACTCAGAAACTTAAACCAAGGTCCTCCAGCCGCAAGCTACTCACCACCGTTTGAAGCAAATACATAAAACATTTGATTAATTTCTTACTATACCTGTAACAATGGTCATTTTATAGCCTCGTCGTATGAGGCATAGACATGACTTGCTGACCTTGCCTTTGCCCACTGTCTATACGTTGGCCAGACGTGCTGCATGTCCCGTCTCGTCTCATTTATCCAAAGCGAAGATATCTCAGTACACCGTCCGTCATCTCATAAGGAGCACGCAACGACGTTGTCAGGCAAAGATGAAAGCACGTGGGGGCCGTACAAACTACTGATACCATGTTGAGTTGCTGAATGACATTTCAACAAATGGGACCAACCTGTTTAAATTTCATCAAATGATGTAACATCCTTTTGTTCTTTTACCCATTTTAAATCAGTATGGATATTCAGCATCTGGATATTAAGCATCTGGAGTAATTAAGTATTCCTTTTATTTATATATACTATATATTTA
>JAUMTR010000010.1:11579184-11681199 GCA_032270685.1 Microctenopoma stevenorrisi
ATTACAGAAAATAATGAACTTTATCACAATATGCTAATTTTTTGAGAAGGACCTGTATACTAAGAATACAGTTAAATATTTCACACTTCTGAAACACACTCCTAACCTTGTAAGCAGCCTTCACAGAAGAATTCAAGCCAATAAACTTTAACTCATGTGTGTGTAAAGGCAAGGGTCCCAATACTTTTGGCAATATAGTGTAAATTAAGTTGTTTTGGGATTTTTTTTTGTAACTGTGTAATATTGTAATTTCACATGATAATATATTACTGTATTCAAATATAATATGTAGTACCTACCTCCAATTCAAATGGGTCATTAAACATAAATGTATCTAATTACTTCCTAACCTTTTGCCTCTTCTTCTCCTATTCTTTTTCAGTGAGCTTTTAGGTCCAGACTTTACAGAGACCTACTATACAGATGATGCTGAGAGTGCTGCATCAGTCGAGCAGACACACTCACACTGAGGAGAGAGAAATTTACAGGCAGCTGCAATAGAAAGTCGCTATGGCAACTGCTTCACTTCAACTTGTTTCCGCCTCTCCTCTCTCACTCTCCCTACATGAGTCACTCTCACGTGGACAAAGTCTCATTGACTGTTGCCGTGGCAACATATTGCTCTCGTGCATTTCTAAGTGATGCCCTTCGCCATTTCTCTACCTGAATCTCATTTCATTAGTGGCAAATGACCACATGCGCACTTCCGACACGCGCGCACACATCCGTGCATTCTGCCTCAGGAGATGAAGACTGACAGCCACTGGCATCATGGGAGACAGAAAGCAGATGCGCTGATGTACCCGCCCACACCCACGTAAGACACAAACACACACAGCAAGCAGGCTGTCACAGTTGACCTGTAGACTCTGTGTCCGTGGATCAGACGCGGGGCGAATCGTCGTGGCACAGTGACAGATAGGGCTGAAGCCCTCGGGGGCTACAAGCCCTCACTCTCCTTCCCTCCCTCTTCTCCCGCCCTGTCTCAGGCTCTCTCCCTGCCTCTGGCTTTGTTGTGTATCTATCACAGTTGAAGTTTAGCATGTAATGCCCACAGAGGGGAGGGTTCCTCCTCCTTGGGCTGGAGAAGGAAAGAAACATATACAGATAAAAACATGAATATGATAAAAACATATACGTCGTGAAAGACGTACATGATTTCTACTGGGACGAGCTGTGCATTTTTATCACTGCTTTGTCACACAACATAGAGTCCCGTGTACCAGGCAAGCACTTCAGGAAATGGGAAAATGTCCAGAATATACATCCAAAGCTTCAGCAAATCCTAGATATAGTATGCAAGATTATCAACAGATGGTAAATACTTCCACACAGACATGCTGCTGACGCTGTGCAGAGAGGCTTACCCATAATGACATGGCAGCGTGTTTCAGTGTTTACATGTCTGACTAAAGGCACATCGGGGCTACAGCAACAGGTTGACATATGAATATGAAATTATAACCCATGTTCAGTGCTCGAACCTCAGCCTCATGTCAGCCTTTCAAAGGTAAAAGTCTATTTAAAACAAATGTCCCTCTGGTTGTTGCTGTGATAGTTATTCTTCGGATGCTGCAGTGCAGTGATCTCCTGTATCAGCCGCCTGTAGGCTGTAAACAGGTGTAAAGCATATTCATTTAGAAGCATGTTTTTACTTGGCAGATTCGAGGCCTGTGGTATTTTTGCAGTTTGAGGCTTAGGTCACAAATGATTTGATGACACTCACTCTGACTGACTCTGCGTGTGGATTATATTTGTGTGTCACATGCTGGATTAGTTCCTGGCAACATGGTCCCTGTTTGCATTTATCCATGTTCTTTGTTTTTTTTTTTATTAAAAAGACAAGCGGTGGGTGGATGGATTTCCACTGATCCTGGAAGGACTGGTAATGTCCGGCAGTGGTCAGAATAGACATAAGCACACTTGTACAGACAGTAACAAGTCTGTGGAGACTATTTGTCAAAGGACGAAGCTGCGAGAATAAGTAGGACTACCAAATATCTGCTCTCTGTCTTTTCATTTATACCATATCTGCTTTCTATTTTTCACACACAGTACCTTCATGCCGTCACATACTCATGGCGAACACCATGAGTGGATTACAGCGGTTGGATTTGAGGTCAGTAGTACCAGTGAAACAGTTAAGCCGAAAACGTATGAGCACAAGTCGCTAAAGCTACGCCGCAGGTCCAGAGCAATGATTAAAACATTGCATGGGAGGTGTGCCTCAGCCAAACTACTGTGCACACTAAAGCATAAAACCTAAGGTCATCACGTTTGTTAAATGGAAAACAAAATAAACCGAGATTTACATGCAAATGCATTAATAAATAAACTTGATTCCTCCTTACGCAGTAGAAATGTAAGCTGCAGCTTACGTCTGTGTTCTGTGCACTCCTGAGTGCAGAGTTTGGTGTTTGCTCTCTAGTGGAGAAGAAGCGTCAGTGGAGCTTTGAGTTACCAACTTCTGGTAGATCTTAATTTGCTGAATACGTCAGTTTCCATTTTGTTTGCACTCGACACACTAACTTTTCCAAGTCAGCAACGCTTATTTAGGGTTTTACTGAAGACTTTCCCACAGGCTTATCAGACTTTAGTGTACTTTTAAGCGGTTTATTTGACTTAAGGCCTTTTCCACCTTTTTTCTGATCTGAAAAAACAGTAGCTGTAAGTTGACAGTCAAGACAGTCGCACTCCTTTCACCTCATCATCAACCGGAAAGACTTACGACAAACGAAACTGATTAACTCAAAATGAATTTGAAAAAGGTGAACAACTGATTTACCAAACAATGCCAGTGGCAGAAAAAGAAATTGGCTGTGCTCATCCAACATAAACAAAGCAAGATGGCAGAGAGCAGCTGAGGGCTGGGGCCCCGAGGAGATTAGCGTGGCTGCTGATCCTTTCAAGCAGAACGGAGACAATGAGACGATTAGGCCTAAACTTGTGTTGAGTGTTCCAGTTTAGCACACCGCCCACCATCGCCCTCAGAGGCGCCACCCTTCTGGTCTGCCCGATGTGACGTGGGCCGTCGTCTCCTTTCGCATTATCAGCTGAACGATTAGTCATGGGGATGGAGCGCGGTCTGCTGACAGGCATTGATTTTATGGGAATTGATGTTTGCTGTCAGTAAACACCGACACATGGAGCAGACAGCAGAAAGAGGAAAGACTGATGTACGTCTAGGTGGTGCAGCTGAACTTCAGGCTCCAACTAAAAAGGGAACGGAAAGCCTATACTTATCTTTTTTTTTGTTTATACATTAAATAATAGCCGAGGATTAACCTCAGCCGCTTCCTGTTGGACTCGGCTTTGCTGGGAGCCACAGCAGCCCTCGGGAGGAACGCACGGCAGCTCGGTGCGGAAGACACACTGTTTGAAAAGCATGAAGTATATTACTTCTGAACAAATCCGAGAGCACGGGCTGAGATATTATCTTCGTATACGTTAAACTGAGCGCGGAGGGATGGGAGTGGAGGACCCTCTCTTTACAGAGAGCCATAATTAAAAAGATATTGGATCACGATGGGTGGAAACGACATCTCTAGGGGAAATAATGCAGCACACAGAATTTTATACCTTCTCCAAATTAGCACTTTTCTCCCCGCGCACACGGGCTCCACTCAGTGTACTTTTCCACCATTTCAATTTTCATTTTCATTAGTATGGATAGGCCAGAGAGCGTGTGTGTGCACAAACACGTGTGGGTGTGCGGCAGAGATAAATATTGACCTTTAAACTGAGGTTCCAAGCTGTAATAATAGGGAAATTGCTCACAGCAAATGATGAACTGTCATCTGTGTGCAAACACATAGAGGCTCTTTGGACTAGTGATCCAATTAACAGAAAGGTTACGCGGTGGTGAAATTATAGTCGCAAAATAAAGTGCGTTAGAGGAAACACATACATTTGTGCATATTTCTTGGATAACGTTTTGGTCATGGTGGACTGGAGGGATTACAGGACGTCCACCCACAGTGTGCGAGTTAGAAACAGGCAACAGCATTAGTTAAATATATTCAGAAATATTACACAACTATTTCTCTGGCTGGAGCCCCAAACCAAGCAACAGTTGTCTGTGTAAATATACAAACACAGTCATCAAGGACCTCCTGCAGCGGATCAGGACAAACCCTGGGTAAATTATGAGCTGAAATCAACTGCATTTAGAAAAAAAACCAAACTGTACTCTGTCTGTTTTTTTTCATATGAGATGAGTGCGTCTATGTGCGTGTAGAGCAATGTGTGTAATAACCTGTAACCTGTAAACATCTGTGAAGGTTCTCAGTCATCCAGGTCATGGTTATCTTAAAAAGGTTTTATCCAAAACAGCTGGACTTGTTTGGTTTCTTGACAACGAGAAAGCCCTCTGGAATGGAAGGGTGAAACGTCGTCAAGACGGTTTTGTATTTATTAAGGGGGAAAAAAGCTGCCAGACACCGCTTCCCTGACTGGTGCAGTAGAGTGCTCACACAGTACTGAAATTTCGAAACATGCTTTAAGAAAATCAACCCCAGCACACAAACAAAAGAAGCAAACAAAAACATATCCTGCAGGATTTAGTGAATTTCTTGCAGTCGAAAGATGCCGTTTGGCATCTGACACTCCAGCATCAGTCCCTGTGTACTGTGAGCCTCTTAACATCCTGATTAAAAGGTGCATAATTACTTGGAGATGATTAACAATTATATCGCCTTGTACAATATTACATTTTCAAGTAGTGTTTGGATCTAACAGGTTGCTGTAACACTGTCCGACCTCCTATGAAGTATTATTAGTGGCCGATGCACAATGCTGCTAAGCAGACGCATGCACTGTTTTCCACTTGGTGCATTTATGGGAGTTCATGGTATCATCATAATAACCAGAAGTCTCATTCCTTGATGTTAAAACCGTGTTTCTCAACTAGTGGGGCGGGGCGCGAGACACATGAGAATCCATTATTATTATTTCCCATACTGGAACGCTAAACCACCCCCAGCTGCTAGGTGGCAGTGGCGCTCAAACTAATCAACAGGCTGCCTGTTTAACCCAGCAGAAGTAGACCGAACCCGAAAAACACACGAGAGGTAAGTAGAGAGTGTGGCAGTAAAATGTGACCAAGCCGACAGCATGAAACCTAACAAGTTAAAACGGCCCCTGGAGATCCTACACCCCAGTTACATTTATAAGCCCCATGACTTTTTCAAACGAAAAGTTGATGAGTATCGCCAACAGTCTGGTCATTTTGTGAGTGCAGCATAGCCTCGTACAGAGTTGCCCATCACATTACAAAGTGCAAAAAGCCTCACACATAACACCCTAACAGTGGGGACGTGCAGGGACCAGCGGGGGGTTCGGCTGATCCTGGCTGTAGGGTTTGTCAACCGACGCGCCGAAAAACAAAAAGCAAACAGCTTCTGCTCAAAGGTATGGAATGTGCCTACAGCATCCATTTAGTGCTGTGTAAGAATAATGTCTGCTATTACGCACTTAACTATAGTTAAAATGTACTGTACGTTTTCTGGTGACGCTTCCTCAGCAGAGGGAGTGAGCCAAGAACAAGCAGAAAGAATGGGAGCACTGGGAGGGAGAATAGCCAACAACATGCTCTTATTAGGCTCAATAACATCTCCAAAAACACAAGTACTCAGCTCTAATTCTCTCCCACCGTCTATCTATCGCTCTCTCTTCCTCCTCGCGCTGCTCACACCTCCTCCATGCCTCTTGCGCTTTCTAAATGCGACTGCTCCCTCTCCTCTTCCTATCTCGCTTCCTGTAGCTCTCAATCTATCTCACGTCCTTCATCTTTTCCTCTTCACTCTCCTCCTCCAGCAACCACCCTCACCCTGGCCTCTCTCGGCTTCTGCGCTTGTTTTGTTTTCTGATCTTTATTTTCTTTCTGAAACCCCGTTTCGTTTCATCTCTGGCTCTGTGTTTATCTATCAACTGCTAGCCTATTGCTGTGGGAATCTTATTTGCAATCTCTCCTGTACCTCAGCTACAAGCCAAGCACGTCCAAGCTACTTGTTTTTATTCCAACTGCAATTAGTAGTCTTCCTTTCTTCTCCTCTTTGCTGCCCTCCGTATCTTTTTCCTTAAATTCTATCTTACATCCCTCCTCCTTCCCATCGTCCTTATAAATAGTGTTTGGATTCGGCCGACTTTTTGTTTTGCTCACTATTAGGGAGCAGATCTATGCCACAAATTGAATGGATGGGGGAGTGAATACACATGCGAGCAAACATTCAGGCACACAGCCCCTCTGTCCTCCAAAATGCCACAGTGACAAAGACGACATAAACACAGCCATTGTCCTTGTTTTCCCTCTGCCGGCTTCCTCCTTTCCCCTCCTAACAGTCTCCTTCTCTTCCTTTTTCCACATCCTTTTCTTTCAGCATTAAGCCTTTTGGACTTGAGTTGACCCTTCTCCCCTTTCTCCTTTCTTTTCATTTCCCTCCTCTTTAGCTCCACGGTCTTCAGTCCTGATTGCTAACAAAGTGGCCTACTTTTTAGTGCTGGTCATTCACATGCATTTTAAGATAACACAGTTCCACAGTCTTGTTCGATAAAGAGAGTGAATGCTGGAACACACTTTTTTTAAGTTCTTATAGGTATCTTTTCTAACAGCCCGAGTTCCCTCTGGTTTCAAGTTACTACAATTAAAACATCGTATTGTTTTATTCATGAAGCACAGTCTGATCCTGAATGTGAAGGGGAGGAACTGAGACATGTTTTTCATGTAGAAGAAAGAAAAGCCTCAGCGTCAGCCGTATAGCTACCTCAGCTGTAGCACAGACACATAATAAGTCATTTTACCGTGTGGGAGACCTTGTTTTCCACAACACCAGTCTTTAAGGATACCATACTTGTTATTACGTTAAATGATTTACCATTCTTACTGCTTTAATATTCTCCTGACTCTTTTTTCCTATAAAAGCAGCTACTAAATAAAACTGCCCTCACTTTTTATTGCTACCCATCAATCGGAGATTATTCTAAAGTCCATTTCTTTAAACTATCCTAAAACCTTTAGCTTAGTGCTCGCTGGGCTTCTTCGTGTGAGAACAGTAACAACTTGAGGTAAGAGTTCGACATGACAGGAAGTCTGTCTGAGAAATGTGGCTGTAAGAAATGAAGATGTTAATTTATTTCCCTGTTTTTCTTTTCTTGATTTAAGAGGCAGAAATATTCATGAGCCAGTGCTCTTGCATTCAGTGACTTACTAACTAATAAAGAGGCTCTTACTTTAAGGAATGAATGTCAGTGGAATGCTCTGAAACAATCATGCGTGTATATATGCTGTGTACACACCTGCATTTACTTCCTTTGTATTTACACATTAGTGTATGTCTGTGAATAAGATATATTCATGTGTGCCACAACGCTCCGGCTCGTCTCGCTTGTCCTCGCGCAACCTCTCATTATCCCCAATCCGCCTCCCTCCCTCTCGCCCTCTCTGCCCTCGCCACTTCCCTCTCCCCCCTCCCCTCTAACTATCCAGTCATTACTGGGGCTGCCGTTCCAGCCCTGGTTTCACAGGGTGTCTGGGGTCTAATTGGGACTGAATGACTGTGTGTGTGTGTGTGTGTTGCTGTGAGGCCCTGTTTGACAAAGGCTGGGATCCAGGCCCCGGTAGAGATGCATTCTAAGGGAATCTCTACATACATCAAACATATGATACCCACATTAATCCTGTCTACCTTTTTTAAATGCATACTACTCTTGAGGAGAGCAGATATAATAAAAATAAACTATATACAACTTTGTGTGTATTTACATGGCTGTAACTTCACGTCTTTACTGTTCGTGTTCAGTGACAGTTTGTTGCACAAGTGCACAAGTTCCATCAGCAGCAGCAGCAGCAGCAGCAGCAGCAGAGAAACAATAAATTGGGCGTAGAGAGTCTCCGCTGTCGTCTCCATTCAGACACCAGCGTTCCCATTAAGCACCGCTGTCAGTTCTGCCACTACCCAGCGTTCTCCATCTCATACATAACAATACCTCCTTAATTGGAATGCTACTCGAACAGTTACAATACAATCCAGGTGAACGCACACAAACACGGGCAGTACAAAGTGAAAAAAGATAGAGACAACACCCCCTGAAAAACCAGAGGCTAGTCAAAGAGAGTGCAACTTTAACTTTAACTTAACAAAGCAACTTTGCTTAAAATGTGTTACAGAACTGCGTGTGTGTGCACAATGGAGAGAAATGATTCATCTTTCCTGTTGTGTCTGTCAGTCCCGTACGTGTGTCTGTGCGCCTGCTCGGCCGCCCTACAGTTTAAGCCGCGCCATGCAGCAGCGTTTCCAAGAGCTGGGTTAAATTTCACCACACTGTGTGTGACTAGTGATCGAAGTGCAAACCCATTCAACTGAAATCAAACATACCTGTATTTACACGCACGGAGACGTTGCCGTTTATGCTTTCGTGCCATCTCACCCCACAGGGACATGAATTATCAACAGCCACTTATCTCATCTTGTCTGTTTTGACATTTACTGTAATGTCATGTTGGAGCAGAACATTTCACATCTACTCCAGGGGTGTCAGGCCCCCTGCTCTGATTGGTTTTCACAACTTACCTCCACCACACCCACTATTCCTCCGTTGCCATACAACTACACAATAAAAACGTTGCTAAGAAACGTCTGCACTGGTGTTCAGAATCATATTAGAACTGATGGAAATTTTCCATCTCCCGTTCCACATGATCACACTTTCCTGCTGTGAAAATCCAGAGTCCAAACTAACTTTTTGGATTCCCATCGTAAAGTGGGTATATAAACGTACCTGGCAAGAACATTCTCACTTGCTAAACTATTTATATATATTAACAGGAATATAGCACTCCAGCTGCTTCATTCTTTACACATCATCACTTAGCATAAGGTCGATAAATCTATATACGACTGCTACTTTTTAAATATCTTATGTAACTAAACTCCCAAATAAGCATTTAGACTGCCTAAACATTACCTTTGAACATTTAAAACAACAACAAGAAGCACAACATGACCATCAATCGACCTCGGTCTGGGGCTCCACGCAAGACCTCATCTCCTGGGTGTCAATGATTCTGAGAAAGGTGAGAAATCCTCTTATAACTACACGGGAGGAGTTGGTTAGTTAGTGAATGACCTCAAAGTAGCTGGGACCACAGTCACCAAGAAAACCCTTGGAAACACATTACACTGCAATGGTTTCAGAGAGTGATTGGGAGAAGGTGCTGTGGTCAGATGAGATCAAAATTGAGCTCTTTGGCATTAACTCAACTCCCCGTGTTTGGAGGAAGAAAAATGCTGCCTAACCCCCAAAACACTGTCCCCACCGTCAAGCATGGATGTGGAAACATTTTGCTTTGGGGGCGATTTCCTGCTAAGGGCACAGGACAACCTCACCGCATCAACGGGAAAATCGTAAAAAATTGTATTTTGACCACTATCTTGCTGCGTGATGAATCCTTCCAATTATTTTCCATAGCATATTTCTAGATTGGCTAACATAACGCTGCACCGACTGCACTCATCCGGCTGCTGCCCTCATGAGTTATATCATCATTAAAGATTAGCGAGCCTGTTCCAGGAGCAGCCATGCAACCCAAGGCCTGACCCTGCCTCCACCGCGAATCACAGATGAGCTCGTATGGTTTGGATCATAAGCAGATCCTTCCCTCCTCCACACTTTGGGAAAGGTTATTCTTGGTCTTGTGAGTGTATAAAGCATTTAGAACTTCAGGGCTCATGTCTGTAACCTAGCTTTCTGAATCTCGCTGCTGTTCGGGTATTTGCATCTTGTGGCAAATATCAGGAAATCCAAGCGGAACTTTCATCCTTTGATTTTAACTCAAATATCTTAAGCACTTAGCTAAGACAAATAATTTGGCCTTGCTTTTCCAATACCTAATACATATTAATAATTAACAATGTTAAAATAGGAGCAGGGCTAATAAAAGGTTTATAAATAAAAGACACTGTACGACAACCTCTTCCTCCATCTATTCTGCTCTCTTTTTTTCAACCATATTTCCAACATGTTATGGGAAAAGAGATGTAGCCATACACAGGGAAGGAACTACTCCTGTAGCTATTGATTGCTACAATTGCTTACCAGTATTACGAATCTTACTGCATGCTTTGAGGTCTTCCCTACAATCCACTCTGACAATTCCAAACTTCATTTGTTTCAGTGAGCACTTTAAAGTTTATTGATTTGGATTAAATAGACCTAGAAATGCTCTTGGCTAGCTGAAAGCCAGCACTGGGGTATTTACTGAGGTCCACTGGTTAAAGAGGAGCTGAGCCAGCCTTTGCTGTCCCTCGTAGCCATTACAGACGGCAATAATCTCCCAGGACCGTCCAATCCTTTCCATTCCTCGGCCTCCTTCCTTTTCTTCCTCTTCAGGTTCTTTGTCTTGTCGAAGGGTTTTAAGCTCGATAAAATACTATCTGTCAGCATGCAGCAGAGTAGGTGTACTCTACACGATATTTACACATCCTTGACACGACGTGGGCTGAGCGTTGAGGTAATGGGGAGGCAGGGAGCTTCAGCAGCAAATAACCGAGAGGCCCACAGAGAGACAGAGTGATAGAAGGAGATGAGATTGAGTGTCTGTAGTAATGTTAAAATAAAGTTAGTTTGACAGTACGGTTGATTCTTTCCTGTAGAAGTTTCTATCCTGTTCTGTGCTATTTTACTGTTTGTCACGTTAGAGCGTCTCTGTGTGTGTGTGTGTTCTGCACAAAGCTGTCCTGTTTTGTTGGTTTATTTAGCATTTTCATGCAGAAAGCTCCTCAGTCCTGCTCCTTACAGTTTTCCCCCCTCACACCTTTCACAATTTTTAATGCACTACTCAATCTTGTCCCCGTGCCACCTCATCCCATTCAAAAGCCTTTCATAATCTTATCACATAAGGATGCAAAAAGGCTGAAATAAATAACAAAAAGAAGGCCTCCATATTTCATTTGCTGGTCCCTTTGTCCTTGTATTTTGCAATTCAGAAACATAGCTGTTACAGTGTGCAATGTCTGTACATAGAATATTAGCCTGCATCCATGGTGACAAGTCTACAGGAAAGGGGGAACTTTAGCAGGAGAGCATCTCCCTGGATCCTCCTCATCATAAAATTGATGAAACATGTCAAGGATACGTCCTCACGTGGCACCATTTTTTGATAACGAGGGATTGTTAGAGAGTGCCGTTAAAGGAAGAGAGCGTTATACAGAGAATGTGAACATCTAAAATCTATATGCAGAGATGCTGCGTGGCCCACGGGCCAGCGTCTGTTCGCGAAGTCACAACCACAGTGGAAACACTGTAATACTAAGTGACAGGCAAGAGAAAGAAGGAAGAAAATTAAACATTTTCATTCTCACAGAGGCAACAACAAAGTCTTATTATTCCTCAAGACCATCTACCATTTTACCATCCAGACGTCTTCTGTTGTTTCTCACTCTGTGGCCCTTTGATGTCTTTCATCGAACTTGCCATCAACAAAGCACCAACACATGGCTTCCTCCAGCGCTAACTAATGTCACTCTAAGTCGTTTTGTCAGTTTTTCTTGTCTTCTCTCACTCTTTCAACATTCACAGCGGAGGCTTTTCCTGTTTGCAATATCCTGGATGAGAAAAGTAACTTCCTAATTATGAGAAATACGAGTATGGAATGCTGGAAACGCTCCACTGAGCTGTAAACACTGAATCCTGGCCTATGTTGTTTGAACTTGATATTTATCTATAACTATCTGAGTGGAGTTTTTGTGTATGTACTGATACTTGATCACATCACAGCACATCAGAGCTGGTGAGATCCACTCACCTCATTGGCTGTTTCTTTATTCTTCCTTTTCTACACACAGTTTACAAAGGTCTCTAACGTTATCTTTGCTGTCACTGCAATAGGCATATTGTTACTTAATAAATACCTTAATCTGTTCTGTGACTGTGCTACACTGAATTAATTTGTTGTAAAACTGTGTCCTTATTGGGCTGTGTATAATTAATTACGTACTATAAACCCTAGTCATTTATTGTTGAAGAAAGAATAATGTAAACCTTCACCACAAACAGACGTTATACAAATGTAAACAGAAACATTTTTGATCATTCAAATTAATAGTTTGTGCAGTAGGCTTTTTTAGTGTGAGGTCTGTAAACAATGTTTTATTATTTTACAGTATAATATAAACCTGCAATTAAGGTCTGTCACGAGAAAAGAGACACATTAGTATTCATCATTTGAAGAGTTTCATTTCACATTTGTCATTTTTCTAACTATTACCAATTAAGCTGCACCAGTCAATATTTGTATATTAGCAATGCTTTACATGATCGTGTGTAATGTGAAAAGGGCCACTCACAGTGTTTACTGTCTCTCTGCTCAAATGATCAGCTTCCTTTTAGTGTCTGTCCATCACTGAACAGGGGAAAGCAAACAGCAGTCTGGGAGGCGATAAAGTCGCTGATGTTAGCGTTGTGTTTATAGCTTTTCTCCCAGAAACATGGTACTCCACCCAAAACAATCTATCATTGCAGCTTTAACGACATCACACCAGATTAAAACAATGATTACATTTAGCTGGTGCCTTTTAAACGTGAGAGTCAGTCAGTCAAGTTGAAGTTGAGGTTCCAATCTTGTGCTTCTTTGTGAACTGTCCAGAAATCGAGGCAATTTGACCCTTAAGATGCTGCTAGTTATATGTAGGCAGCTTCTGGTAAGAATAGAACAGGTTCGTTTTTCTCTCACAGTAAGGAAAGGTGTCTCTCTCTTTAAAGAAATGACAAGAAGATCCATTTGATACGTGACCTTCATATCTGCGTGTTCCATATGGTCGAATAAAAACAATGACATGGGGCCATTCTACAGTTCCTACAAACAGCATTAATACCTGAGGAAACATAAACCTTTCACTGAGTCCTTTGATTAATGACACTTAGTATTATACTGTAATTCAATGCCCAGCTTGTTGATTCATATTCTTATCATCACTGGCCATGAAGATAATTGACTACATTATTGAAAAAAGCCACAACTCCCTTTGACACATCACATCATTTGCATACTTAATGTTTGAAAAATGAGCTGCATTTAGCCCCGATAAACATTTTCATCAAAAATGGGTCACAGGAAGAAATAACCCTCACTATATCGAAAGTAGCAGTTACAGAAAATACCTCTTTTGCTTCCTCCATCCTTTATCTTGTGGACTTTTTGTTTTCTTGCTTTGTTTGTTTCAGACACCACCAGGACAGGAAGATGTTGTCAAAATACATATCGACGTTTTACTGTAGTATATTGATGGCTGATCTCTGCGGTAGAAGAAAATCACGAGGACTCATGTTTGACTAGCTGCAGATTGCTGCTGCAGAATGAACTACTGTATAATGCCTGCTTGTCAAACACTAACCTCTTGTAGCGCTCCACTCTTAAGTCAAACCATAAAACATGTGTGCAGTTTTATAAAATGCGAGGTGAAGGGCGTGTTGGCAGTTTATGCCTGTTTTACATTGCTTAATGCAATGTGATTAAAATTGTAATGCCACCAACTCTACTAATCTGTGTCTGTCAGCCTGCCTTTGATTGTACATTTCCTTTAAGAGGATTTGTGTTGTGTGGTCCTGTTTGTTTTCCACTGTTTGTGTCAAAGGGAGGTGACATTGTTCCTGGCAGAAATATGTTCCAGGTTTGGGGCTCAGGTGGCTGTAGTTTATCTCTGATCAGCGCTGACACACAGCACGGCATAATGTAACACACTCCCTCTGCCTTTTTCTTGATTTAGCTCAGTCTCATCGTGGTTTGTAATCTTCTCCATGTCCAGGCACATGTGCACACACAGACCTACGCGGTGAGCTTCAAGCTCCATCACTCTTTCTGAACATTGACACTGAGCAGCACTGTGGTCCAATAGCCTTTGCTCCCTCACACCTGATCCAGCGGCAGCACGCGGCCATCTGACTGAGTGAAGGGCGCTGCCTTAATCCCTTGTTAAGTGCAAAGCATAACATTTTCCTTGAAAAGAATAGCTTGTGAATAGGCCTAAAATATGGCGCGGCCTAGAATATACAGCTTCAAAGCATGCCAATTTGAAAAGGCTGTTGATCCGCTGAAAGAATGAGGACAAAATGGTGGACGAAATGGTTGAACTGATCGTGCAAAGCTGTAGTTGTTATCAGATAAAAACTGGCCATGTTGTTCTCAGGCTCTCTCCCTGAAATCTGTCCAGCCTGTCAAGAATGTTATACTGTCGGTTGGGAAAAGTCATAATTAGGTATCCAGCTGAGGAGGGTTTATGCTGGGTTAATTTAAGACACTTAGAGTTTTCCTGCAGCTCCAGTCTGGTTTCTTGCTGAAATCTTTATCTGTGCAACGGTTCCAACCACTGCAGGAACACTGCATTCCCTTAGGGTGGATGATTGCACAGGTCAGGCTCAGCAGCAGCTTGGAATCACAGTGCATGTGTTATAACCCTGAGAATCCACATGAGACATTTCCAACAGAGAAGGTGTAGCCAAAGGAACATACTGTAAACTACAGTTTGTCTTTATTTATTGACTAATAACACTCTTTATTGCATCCAAATGAGAAAAACTCTCTCCATGGAATAATAATTTATGTTTTATATTTCTTTTTCCACAGAGTTCAACTATATATAAAAATCCAGAATGCTAATATGCAAATATTGGACATTTTAAAGGTTTGCTAGAATTCTGACGTCTGGTGCAGTAAAGGTCTAGTAGCTAAGTGCAGTGACTTTAGGCATTTGTAATTGAGGGGGTTCTTCAAATTGATCCGTTTTAAGCAAAATGTACTAAAACACATAAGAGGGCATCAGTGTGACTCCATTAAAATTACATCCTGGAAGAGTGAATAAAAAAATCACAACTAGACCATTGTCTAAAGAGATAATCTAGAGGAATATACTGTACAGCTTGTGCATAGCTGAATGAATAAAGAATGAAGTTGTACTGGGGGGAATTAGACGCATGACCTCATGAGTATTTCCAAAATCCCGGTTACCAGTGTTACTAATGTGACTGTGCTGGAGCTAATTTCCTTTGGGAAATGGTTTTATTCTTCACAGCTTTGTGTATCAGTAGCCCTATGCAAAGGCGATTATCTGCAACTGCATTATTATACAGTTCATGCGTTTGTTTGTTTTCTGTGTGTGTATTCTTGTGCGAGGGCATCGACGCCGCTCTACGTCTGACAACTATTTTTAGTATGAGAATCTGGAGTTTTCCTCCTGTACGTGATGATGAGTTTCTGTGTAGGCTAGTGTAATCGGATTAGCGAGTCCCAATCAAAATGAGGTTAATTATATGTTGTGATGGAGGAAGAAAGACATACTTAGAGGAGGGTGAGTGGGTTGGGGGGAGGAGGGGTGTCTTAACTGGGCTTCGAATGCCTGCTGACTGTGGCAGCTCAAAAAAGTTGTGTCTGTGCCAGCGCGTTTGATCACCAAGAAAAATTCTCTTGTGTCAAACTTCCTCCGACTCCCAACTTCAAAAAATACCCCAATCAAAGAGCATCACGGAGCAAGAAAGAGATTCACCCGCACAACCCTCAAAATAGCATAAAGAGAAATATGTATCAAAATATCATCATTCATCTTTTTCTCCAAGAAACAAGTCCAAAAGCAGAACAAGGAAGAGCGGGGTGGGGTAGATGAAAGTGCCGATAAAATCACCTCTGCAGTGTGTGTGCAGCAGGTAGGACATAAATTAACTGTGGGAGCTGTGTCCTTATTCTAGTGGCCGATTAGACCCAAATCTATTCCACAGGGGAGCACGGGTGTCCTTGGATGTCCCCAGATTTGCTTTTTCCCGCTTGATTTGATGTTATCATCGTTGACTTGGAATAGGACTACCTTAATATTTGTGTAGGTCCTTACTCAATAGCAATTTCATCCTTGAGCTGGGGATTGAGGCGCAATATTAATGCGGCTCATTGTGTCTGGTCTGAATGGGCGCTTTGTCGCTCAAAAATCCTGACAACAATTTGGTTTCGGGGGACAATGCTGTTTGTTGGCCAATGTATTTTCAAGGGCACAGTGATGATGATGATGATGTCCAAGGCGCTCTGTCATTTGAGAGCAAGATAAAAACACACACAAGTGTTGTAGACGGCTTTATAATAGAGAGTATCTGGGCTTCCATGATATAAGGCTGATTATTTGCATGGGAAACACTTTTAGTCAGCACATACACTTACACCAACACATCGGTATACATCTCATATCCAAAGTCCCACCACCAAATGTCTGACTTGTTTGCGTGTGTGGTGTGTGAATGTGTGTGTGTGTGTGTGTGCGTGTGCTTTCCACTCTACTGTATGTGTACACATCCCCCAAAAAGACTTCAAAACAAGAAAAAAGGAAAAACATGCAACAAAAATACCTTCGTCTCGAGGCTTGTTCATTGAAGATTCATCGTGTTTTTTTGTGAGCGGACCTAGGGTTAAGAAAAAAAGGGGGGAAAAAGAGAAAAGAGAAAATTCAAAAAAGATTACTGGCAAAAACAGAAAAAAAAGAATATCAAAAAAAGAAAAGAAGCAAGAGCAAAAAGGACAAATCAGCAAGAGTTCATGTTTGCTTATTGTTTTGTTTCTTTTTTTTTCCTTAAAAAGAGTACAAAAACAAAAACAAAAGGCATCACAGACACAGATTTATCACAAGAAAAGACACAAGATCAAGATTTCGGTGTGATTTCCAGCTCTTCCCCCTGCAGAAGAAAATGGCTGCCATTGTTTCTGGTCCTACTTCCTCTCTCTCACTCTCTCTCTCTACTTTCAACACTTTATTTAAAGTTGCTCCCCGACTCTAACTTTTGTGGCAGCCGGGTGGGGTGGTGGGTTGTACAGTAGGTGGGAGGTGGAGGTGAGGAGGGGGGGAGGAGGAAATGTGGGTTTATAAGGCCTCTGTGGTTTGAAGAACAGGACCCAGCCCTTTCCTTCCACCCAGTGACCAGAAAAAAAAGTACACATTTTTCAAAAGGAAGAAAAAAAGAACAGGCAAAGAAGAGGACACCTTTTAGGAAGAATTTGGGTCCTGATGCTCAAACCCCAAAACTTTAGCTGTGACATTTCAGCACACAGAAACTTTTGCACATTAGTCATTTAAAACACAAAGACACCTTTAATTTGACACACAGATAAACAAAACAATGACCCTGTAATGGTAAAAGCCGTGTTAAACATGTTTCAGATAAAACAGGGTCACAGAGGTTCGTGTGTGTATGTCATTAGTTAGTTGTTAGACCAGAGAACTATTCCCCAGGCGGGGAAATGATTACACAGCACAACAGGAGTGTGTCAATTTGAAATGACAGAAAGCGTGACGCTAATTGCGCAGAGGAGTTCAGGTAAAAGGTGAATGTAATTTGATCCCCATTTTTTCTCACTGGCTGCTTTTAAGCTACAAGAGTGTTAGACAGGAGGAGAAAGAGAACAGAGAGATGAAGAGAGAAAAAGAGAGAAGCAGAGAGAGAGAGAGAGAGAAATACAACCACGGTCATCTCTTTTATTTGATGATGAACTGCCTATTTACATGCAAAGGGCCTGTCGGTGTGACCAAACGCTTTTCCTCATACACCCATAAGCAGGAGATGACGTAGGTAAAAAAGTGCACATCTCACAGCTTTGATTTGGTCCTGTTTCATCAGCCTCACATTTGGAGTTTTCCCCCGTATGTTTGATTCATGGTCAGAAATCACAGAGGAGAGACAGGTCCCAAAAATGATTTATGTATACTGTTGAGCTTGTCTTTCAAGAGGCCAATGTTTTTCTAGAAAATACTCTTCACCTTCAGTCAGTAGTACTACAAAAAGGACTTCTCACCTGAGCTTTGGCAGAGACTGAAAAAATAACGTATATAATAATCAAGCGACTTACTGATTATTCAGTAAGTCTGCTCTTACTGCTCTGTGTTGTGCAGAATAGGTAAAAGGCACAGCATAGAAATACAAGACAGCTGTATATGGTCAGAAATCTGAACATTAATGTGCAGCCTCTGACAGACTACTAACATAGGGATTTCAAAATAAAAGTAATCATCAAAATGTTCATCATACAGTTAAGAAAATACAACAAAGACAGTCTCTGACCCCTAAAAACTGTAGTTTCCATAGAGAAAATAAATGGATTGTGTTTTAAATAGGTTAATGTTGATAATGACCTTTGAACAAGAGTTGCGAACAAACTTAAACTAAAAATACCAGATAATGTTCCCAAAGTTTTATTGAGTATTAATACTTCAGTACAACAGCCAGTTTTGAAACTTTTTTTTGGTCTGTGTTCAGGCACTCCCAGCACATGGTTAAGATTAGGAAAAAGACTGTGATCACTTAATGTGCTTAAGTGAAGCAAACCTACACTTTTTCAGTAACCTTCGCTAAACCTCACACAGGCCGTTGTGCTGTGATGATCCTGTGTACTGCTCACTCATAAACACCTCCGTGCAACTTGCTTTCCGTTAGGTAGTGCTAGTGTTGATGGTACAGTATGTATATGAAGAACAGACGTTTTATACTGAAAAACATTATACAGGCAGATGTCAATGAACAGATGTTTTCGTGTTCTACAAGTCAGCATTGAAATTGTGCACATCACCACAACGTTGCCGTGATTTTAATTTAAGTGCCTCCAATTCTACAGAACCTGTATTGAATTCATGACTACACAAAGTGAGTTATAACTGGTGCACAACAACAAAAGTTCAAATATAAACCGGCCTGAAAGAACCAAACTTTTATTGAATGGAGGGGGAATGGGAAAAAGCAAAAATCAAGCAACCATTAGCGACCGGGCGACACGCTGGGAAACTGTGTAAAAACTGAGCTTGATTGACATCTTTTTGCAACAAGTGGGCGAGAAGCCTGCCAGTGTGAATCAAGCCGAGTAAGAAAAAGCTGGTTTTCTTGACATTTTAAGACTCTTTTCCCAATCAAAGGACCTGAAGTGACGGGAGCATGTGCAGTTTGATGGCGAACCATACCCCAACTCCCATGAACCCCCTTCTCACACTACACGAAGATGACAAAAATAACCAAAAATACAATCATAGCACAGCCAGAATAGATGGGAGAAAACATGTTTTGCTTAACTATTGAGAGGTGGAAAAGGGATATACAGTATATGTATTAAAATAAAAAGGCGTATTGAACAGGATTGTAAACTAGTTTCCTCTTTGCAGTCATCATTGTTCCTGTAAACCGTGACTGCTTCAGAACCTTAACCACGCATGACACAAGTCATCCAACTTTAATGAAATGCTTATTTTATCAAAGGTAAAAGAAAAAATAACCGATAGTGTCATCCTGTGGGTTGGAAGAGTTGTTGAGCCAATTATCTGTGCTACATCTTTCAAACATAAAGTGGCTGTTAAATAATCTTTTCGACTTCTGTGTCTACACCCTCTCTGCTCTGTACAGTCTCTTTCTTTTAGCCTTCCCTCTGTGAAAACAGTTTTCTTCCTTCTCTTCTTGTGTTGTGCTGTGTCTGTATGGAAGGGAAGAGGCAGGCAGGCTGGCTGACTGCAGCTCACTTTGAAGCTGGTTATATAAGGCTTCACTTCGGCTCCACTTCTCCCGACGGCCATACACACTCACGCATGAACGTCAGACTTACGCATCCTCACACTGTGCACAAGCATCCTAAACAGACACTCAAGAGACAGAGGTATGCGTGCGGCGTGGAGATTAACATTTATTCATTGACATGGAATCAAAAAAGACAATCAATACTTATACTTTGTGTTTTTGTTTGACAGGTTTGTTAGACTTACATTTCTATCCTGTATCACCCCTTTTGCAATTCTCTTTACTTCGCTTATTCTCTTTCAAACCTTGGGGCAGTTTACCTCCTTATTTCTGGAAGATCCTCTCATGTAGCATCAGTCTGGATGGGATGTGGTTATGAACTTTCATCTTCAGGCCTCTATGAGTTTTGGCTGTTGTCACAGATGGACTAGTTTTACGTCCCTATGTCCTTGCCCTGATGAATGTCTTACTGCTATTTCACTTGTTGGGCTTTATTTATAAGAGTAGACTGGAATAAACGACACCTTAATTTAAAATGAAGTTGACAAGATAATAAAGTGTATTAGACATATATAGAACTGGCGGACCGAGGTCCAAAAAGTGTGCTCATATCTTCTCTCGGTGGTTAAAAGTGGGAACGGTAAACACCGTCACTAAGCACACACTCAAATCAGAGAAATGTTACCCACTAAATTTGACCGTTACAGAAAGTAAGTGATCTTAAAGTCATCTACGATCAGTCAACAAAGATTTTAACACATACATTTACTGACCAACAACAATCTAATGAGTTCTCCCCCACAGACAAACATCTAGTGATGGAGTCGGGAGTGTGTCAATGCAGGAGCTCATACTCTTTATGAGGGGAAACAAAAAGTAGAAACCAAGACCGGGAGTAATAACGGACAGCAACAAAAAAACAAAGTGACATTCAACACAGTATTACTGCATAAGACATGCAAATGGTACATGTAGACTAAATTTTGAAGGTACAATATTAAGTATGAACTATGCAACAGGCAACTGCAATAAGTGAGAAATTTACTTGAGTTTCTGCTGCTAGTTTTTTAATCATGCTAACGGTGAAAGAGTTACAATGTTTTTAAAACGCAGAAGAGACCTGTTTCAAAGCCCCTGGACAAGGGGCTATTCAACAGGTTAAATATGTGGACCCAGGCATGAGGACATTTGGTAAAGAGGCTATTTCCTTTGACTTTACATGTATATTATTCATTCAAAAATGTTTCTATGGGGTCAGAGTAAGAGTAAATGGGTGTTGAGTAGCGTGTGTGCCAGTCCAGCCTGATGTACGAGGAAATGGAACCGTGCATGACGCTTTACGAGTGAGTGCTGACTATGAATGATGGATGCTTGTTTGGAGCTAGGACTGTGTGTGTGTGTTTGTGTGTATGTGAGGGGAAAGAGATGGGGACACTGTCATTGTCCTGGAGCTGAAATATTGCAACAGAATCGCAATGAATAACTCACTAAGATTTGCGTGAGCAGGTTGTAGGTGAGTAAGAAAAGTGGGGGAGATGCAACTGCCCCCTTTGAGAGTCACTCACCCACACACTCATTCTCTATTTCACACAGTGTAACTCGGTGTTCTGGTGTATGTGTGTGTCAGACTGTGACACAGTGGTCCGATGTACAGGCAATCGGGCAGGCAGGCAGACGTATTACACCGCCCATCTTCTGCTCCGTTATCCCACGCCACTGCGCTTTAAGGTGCCAACCCTGCATCTGAGTCTGTGTGTGTGTGCAGGTCACAGAGGAGATGAGTAAGATGTGACTACTCTCCAAACAACTGTGAAGTCCATTTTCAGATGAATGGCAGTTAGAATAGGATTGCGTGTCAGAGCGTCCTTTCAGGTGATGCTCAACGTTCACCCTTCAGAGGCGTTGTAAATGGGTATATATAGTCATCATTAGTTACCCTGTCACAATTAGTTTTCTGGTGCTCTCGTATCATTAAGTCTCAATTCACTTCTTTCAATTAAACGAGGCTGATTTGCATGACTGTTTGTCAGACAATGAGAGGAGCGAGAGGAATACAAAACGCTGAGGCCTGAATCCAATCAAAGTCCCACAAAATAGCACAATTAGCCTAATCTTTAGGTTGGAGAGCGTGATGTTGAATCAATTTAAAGCTAGAAATTGCTACATGTACACTTGTTTATGTACTGTATAAAGACAGCTTGCTTTGTTTTTTATCCTGGTGAGTCACAAGACAATTTATGATGACCACAGGGACTTTTCTTCTTTCCTCTCGTCCATCTCACTCAACGCACTGTAACCTTGACTGCAGCAGCGTTAGGTGAAAATAGGCTTTGGGGGACTTTGAAAGTTATAGGACAAAGACAGATGAGACTGCCATGATGCTGTCTCAGCCTGTTTGAAGCCGCTAGCTGGAAAATGAGCACCGCACGTGAAAGTTTACCAAAACTAACAGGTCTACTAAAAAGCAACAAAGGCTTGATAGGGGCTAAATGGCTAATGGGTGTATGGACTTGTACGTTTTGATTTATCACTTTCTGTGAGCTTTTGTCTTGTGTTACCTTACTAGACCTTTGGCTCTAATCTATCAAACTGCTTCCCAGCCAATTTCAGCTTCTTTTTTCCCCCAGGAGTTTCTAGAAGGAAAAATATAAAATAAGAACTGCAGTCGAGATAAAGCCACACTTGGTTACATCTACATATTTCAGAAGTGCTTGATAACTTGGGATTATACTGCCCATCTCCTAATTTCCAATGCTTGAATTATTTATTAGACGAGTGCAAACTCAGTTCTGCTTCCTTTCCGCCCTTGTTTTAGGTTATAAGACGTAGATACGTTATGGCTGAGCTCTGGCCTGCTTTAGTCTCATTCTGCACTCTTCTCTAGAGAGAACACACACACACACACACACACACAAATAAAGTTTGTTGATTGGGAGTATTTATATCTGTATACCACACGAGTTCTTTCTTGAGGCACCAACAGATGGAGTAAACAACAGAAAAAAAAAGAAATTGGAAGCTTGTTACAAAAATATATTTGCAGAGTAAAATATAAAAGACAACAATGTTGGAGGAGCTACGTTTTGTGTGTAAACAAAGATACAGACATTTATACAATGTGTACACAACTGTCATGTGAAGCTCCATTACAGTCGCAGGAGGAGATCACGTCATCCTAACTTTAGTCAACTTTCCCTGCTGGAGTAGGTGAGAGTACACATTTTGATTTTGGCACTGTGTGTAAGTCAAAAGAGTGGCTGCTTCAGTGTGCAGAGTAAGATGAGACGAGATGAGATGCTGTAGTACAGTATTTAAAACAACCACAGCCACAAAGCATCTGTTAGTTAGTCTATTAATAATAAATTCAGACTGCATTTAAAATGTAAAACACAAAATATCAGCGAAATAAACCTCAAAAAATATCTTTGGTAAAACCTGGGCTAGAGCAGATCAAACAGCTCGACGATGCACGGACTGTGAAACGCTCAAGGATGGACACGGAAATGTTGATGAAGTAGTGTTGCAATAACTTCACCCACATCAAGCGGACATCTGATGGTGGCGGTGTCCTTCTGAACATCTACAGAGTAGAGTAGTGTCTAGAAACACTGAATGTGAGCACTGTTACTGCACCGTGTAATGCACTAGTGTAAGCCTATACATGTATACTATGTATACTACGTATACTACAACTTCTTAAAGATCTGAAAACTGCGGTTCATGTACACAGCGGACAGTTATAAGAAGTAATTATATTTTCATGGCCTCTCCCTGAGTTATTTATCTGACCTGTTAGTACCTCATGAGCCTGCACGTAATCTGAGATCCTCTCATGTTCCTGTAGTGATTGAACTTTCGCTGTTAGGGCTGAAGAATTACCTGTGAATATTAGATGTGCAGAGTCAGTAACCTCCTTTAAGTCTCTTCCTAAAACATACTTTCAGCCTTCACTTATTTTAGTAGATCTTATCAATCTGTTATTGACTTATGCTGCATGTTCCTCAGTGTTTCTGCTTCTATTTTTTGTTCAGTTGCTTTTTAATTTACCTTAATGTTTACGGGTTTTTGTGAGTAAGTGAAGCACACGTTTAGAAAAGTGCTTCTGGGGTTAGTTCTAGGATTTAGGTTTATTATTATTATTATTGTTATTATGTTTTTAAAAGCCGGCTGACTCTGACTGCAACTACCTCATATCATCGATAATCTACTTGTGTCTTTCCTTAAACACCAACTGATTTAATCCTCCGTTAGATGTTTCCAGTAGACAGATCTGCCATAATCTTAATGTTCCAACCACAGAAAACAGATGTAGCTCACAGTCTCTGCACTCACGGAGGCCGTTACTACATTATAGGTAAAGAAATGTGAGTAAGTAATGAGAGCATGCTGTCAATATGTCTGTTAATAGAATATCTGTCAGTGAAACAATGTAAAGTCAGAATACAACATTGTTTAATGCAGCTGTGATCAGCTGTCTTTTTGAAACTTGTTTTCTTTCACTCCATTTCTGACTTTTTTTTTTATGATGCATCTAGTATACTTTGCTTCTACTTCCCTGCTCCCTTTTTCCTCTCACTCTGTCAACTCCCTTTGCTGTTTCAGGCTCATGCTGCCGCACTCTCAAGCCTCTGAGAGCCTGAGAAATATCGACCCAACCAGAGAAAGAAAAGGAAAAGAAAATGAAGGATGCAGAGGGATGCTGACACTGGGTTTTCAAAATAGTGTGTGTACAAGGAGAGACCAAAAGAAAAGAGAAAGGAAAAATGTCTGTGTTCATGGGAGGAGAGACTGTTGTAAAAGGGAAAGAAAACGAGGCAGAGGGGGTGTTTTTAACGTCAGAAAGAATGGGAGGTGAAAATGGCATGGTGGAAAAGAGTGTAGAGGGCAAGAAAAGAGGACCAATATGGAGAAAAACAAGAGGTATGTTGTGGAAAAGAATTGGTGTAAAGATTAAGGTTGGACAGAGAAACAAAAAGAGATAAAGAGATTATGAGAAGCAGAGAAAATAGGGGTAAACAGTCATGTAGAGAGTGGCGGGGAGTGACATTTATGGAGTGATGAAGATCGAGTAGGCATGAAGGTTAAAGCCATTTTCTCCCCATGTCGCCAGACGCACACACGCTTATTGGTTCATGCGCTCATGCATACACTACATGGACAAATGTCTGCTTTAGAATATAAACTCCACTCTGAATTACACTTACTTTAGATTTATCACAGGATCGTATCACTGTACAGTCAGTGTCAGATAGAAATTCAACCAAGAATATTGATCATAATGGAAACTATGAGCTGCAGCATTAACTTTTCATAAGGTGACCGAATAAAGACACGGAATCCAATAGTTGAATTACTTTATATGTCAAGTTGAATCTCAAGTGGAAACACTGCACATGACTTTTAATGAAAAACACACGGATATTTTTGAGGTCTGGTGTGAATCTACACGACGTCATTTAAAATTTTTCAAATATACATCTTATGAACAAGTGTTATTAAGCTGTTTATCCTGCCGCCATCGAGCGGTTCTGAAAGTGAGGCTGAATCTGCAACACGAGCACAGCCCCATGACACCAACAACCACAGCACAATAACCCACGACTTGTGCAAGTTTACATGAATTTAAATATCGTGTTCACCTTACTAGCAGCTGCTAAGCATGATCAGAGCTGTATGAATCTGTCACATCAATGGTTTTTTGTGTTTACAGGGGTTACAATGATCAACTGTTCTTTACAATACTTGTACATCCTATAAGTCACAATTAAAAGTGCACTATTGTTTTGAAAGTGGCACGGAGATATTTGCCTGGAATAGTTTACTGCTGCTGTTCAGATCTGTGGGAAAAGTCTCTCAATAGCACGATTCCCCCTGCTCCAGGTGATCGATTGCTTTTGCTTTGAGACACTTTCACTCCATCTCCCATGACACAATTTGCCTGTCAGAACAGCGCCCGGTGTTTGTCTCTCTATGCAAGAGATAAGGGGTAAATTTGGAAAAGTCTTGCTTTTTTAACCATTTTGACATTTGCAGTTTTGTCAGCGGAGCCGTGTGAGCTCTTCATTGGGCTAACCTTTGAAGAGTAAAGAGTCTTTATGTTGTCTGACATATGGAGAAGGCAGAGGAGGTAAAGGGGAAACAAGAAAAACACGGTGGGAGGTTGTTATGTTGAGTTATCAAAATGCCGACAGGCTCAGCTGCTCCGCTGCCATCTCATGTAGTATTTCATCTCTGAGGTAGTCTCTGCAGTATATTGTCTTGCCTTACCTTTGTCCATGAAAAAAATAAAAAAAATCAACAACAAAAGAACCAATGTGTTTGTGCGTTTGAGCAGTCGTTCAACCCCCGGGGCCATTTCTGCCCTGAACAAAGGCTTGTTGGTGAGCTGCGCAGTAACCTTCCTGTATGATCCGAAGTCATGTTGCTGTTTATTTGGCCACGTGGGCTTTGAACTCATCTTGCTGCTTTAACATGAAATCCTTTTCCATCACACGTAACTCAGAGGTGCTCACCTCTTCTCATCTCCATTATAGATATTTAGATTACACCAGTGATATCAGATAATAAACCGACGCCATGCTAATAAAATGGCTCAGTATCAAAAGCAAGCTGTGAATTCAGAAAAATAAAGTCACTTTCTTTGTTTATGGTACAAACTAGCAAATTTTTCTGCAGTTTCTTTTTCCACAGAAAACCAGCTCACAAACAAAACAATTACTTACTACTACTGTAAACAGATGCTTTATAATGGGCCTCTTCAAACATTTATATACACTTGAACTGCCAACCCAGAGATCTACCTCCTGAGCCTAATGATTTATATAAAAATTTTGACGAACAAACATCAAATTCTGGGAATAATTACTGGCATTACACAGTTTAAGCAAATATTGAAGTTATTGTAAAAGAATAGAATAAGTAGCAGTAGAGTTTATCTATGCTGACAATGGAAATGGACAATTTTGCTGGATAATGACTTATATGGTAAAATTACTTTTCTTTCTATATTCTCTTGGGTCAGTAAGTTTCAATGCACCAACATGTGAATTACAGTGTATGATTTGTAATTCAATTTGCACAAAAAAGCTTGCTACAACAGTGTGACAGTAGCACTAGCACAGAGAAGTCCTGCTCAATAATGTTACACAGCAGAATCTATTAAGGTTTTAGGAGTCATTTCACACTGTGCGGCAACATTAATATCTCAAAATGAGCAAGGCTTGGTTTTATTTGCCATTAATTAAATGATTCATATGTATAAAGATAAAAAGATTAATTTCCCCTTTAAAACATAGTGTTAGTTTGAAATACTGACTTTCCACACATCCGTAAATGATAAGCTGTCTTACTATTATCATCTACAAATACATAACATAAAACCTAGCAGAGCTGGATTGTGATTTGAGGTACTGAGCACAAACACAGAGAAATGAGGCACAAAGCTCGTCTGAGACTGACCCTTCTCCAACCTTCCTTCCTCCATCTTAATACATCTACTCCTCTCAGGCCAGCCTTGTAAGAGCTTATTCCACCAAAGGCTGCAGCACTGGGACATGGCTAACCAGTGAGCAGATGAGGCTGAGCTCCTAATGCTGACAAAGTGGAACAGGGAGGGAGTGCCAAGATGGAGCACGGGGAGTAATTTAGGTCAAAGGCCCAGAAGGGACAACAAGATGCAGACACTTGCACACATATATGTATTTAACATTCTTTGTGCCTTCCTTTGACTTTTCATCTCTTCCCATCCTCGTGTTTGTGAGCCGTGCATATTCCATTAGAAGAAAATTCAATTTCTACTATTTCTTTCTATTTATAGTAATTTGTTCCACTTAGGTCCTCAAAAACGGGGCTCAATGTTGTCATATGATAATCGGGTCTTCTGGGAAATAAGGTAAAGATGACAGCAGTGATATAACATAATACATGTTATTTTAATGCTTTTGGACGGTTCAATCGCCATCTCTCCCTCATGCCACCCCAAGCTACGCCACAGCACCACACCTCAAGTGTAATGTGTTGTGTCATCTAGAGACTAAACCTGGAGCTGCTGCATTTACTGTATAACCAAGTGCCAATTAGGGCAGTGTGAAGGTTTTTGATTGAAAATTTCTGTAATAAAACAATCTCATTAGTATTAAAAAGTTCCATATATGTAGCTACTAAAGTTAAAGTTTTTCCTTTGCTGTACTATCCATGGAGGTTAAATATGTCTGTGCATGTTTACAGGTAAGAGAAAAAGACTGAGGACAAGGGCAGAGCTGATGAAAACCGCTCTGAAAATCATTGCCATGGTATCAAGTAGGATGTCTGGCATTTCACATTTGCCATATCTGGCAAAGATCAATATACTTAAGCTTTTACTGTGTTAGTGCGTGCAGGTTTGAGGACTGTGCTCTCTGTCCGTGGTGCTGAAATGAGTGTACAGTAGAGTACAGCTTAGTACATGATGCTGCCGTTTGTGGCTTTGACACAGAAAGTGGCTGTCACAGAAAGACTAGTGAATCAGTGGAACAATCTTCGGGATGATCTAAATCTCTATGCAGCAATCCAGAAATTCTAAGAAATGTTGAAAGATGATCTAAAAATGTTGATACACTGAGCCTGTATTCATCGATGCACAAGTTTCTGTTATGAACTTGGCTAATCAAGGAGCACTCACAGTAAACAAAATGTGAATCTGTATCTGCCCTAGGTGCATGTGACACAGCCTTAACCAGTCATTATTGACTTTCTCCTACGTGAACATATCAGCACGCTTGTTCTACCAGAGGAGGAGGCCTTACCTCTGGATAACCTCCTGCCCGCCTCTATCCATTCATCGCTCCCTCCCTCACTCTATCCCTTCATTCCCTCTGCCCTCACCATTCAGTGCTGAGGGAGGCACTGGGAGCGTTGGGACCTGGCAAGCGGAGCTCGGTGGAGGTGTAATCATGAGTGCGTTTCCACATGTGTGTGTGTGTGTGTGTGTGCGCGCGCAGAAAGGGGTGATTTGCATTCACCGCCACCGGCCACCTCAGCTTCAGAAGCCCTGAAGAGATGGCCCTTTGAGCCGCATTAAAAGACATTGGGAGTGTGTATGTGTGTGAGAGCAAACGAGAGAGAAGGGGGATGGTGGGGGAGGTGGTAAAGAGTGGCAAAAAGCCATACGCCTCCTACTGCACAAGGAGCAGTGCACGTGTCTGTGCATGTTTCCGTGTGGGTGCCGATATTTGAGCACACCTGTGTGTTTGCACAACCCCAAGTGTGTGTTATGATACATGTGCATCTACTGTCAGTTAGCTGTGAGGCAAAACCATTATTAATCCCCAGACAGCCGAATTCTGCTTTTTGCTGTGTGCCTCAAAGGTTACAGAGCTCTTTGATCTTCCTATATCACTCTGTTCTCAAGGTTACTTTAATAACGCAAACACTTGCAGTCTCTTTCTAGCTTTCATTGGCCAAGGAAACAAAGGTAGACAATATCTCGTTAAAGGTCCAAGCTGTGCTGTGATCTGTTTTAAACAAGATGTAACGCAGCATTTTCCTATTTCACCAAGCAGTTCTCACAATAAAGTGGTAATCGTTTTATTCAGTATGAGCAAAAACGATTCTCATTTAAAAACTAAACAATGTAAAATCAATTTAACTTAGCTACAATACTACAATTCACTAAATTGTTGCAATGCCGCGCTACCTTATATCTCTTTTCAGGCTTATCTCCGTTTCACAGCACTGCTCTGTAATTTCCAAATGCCGTTGGTCTCATCAACAACATAGTAACAGGATAGCTGACCACGCTGCCCCGAACAAGCCGACTCAGCGTTTCAGAATGTGAACTGTATCAATAACCTGGAGGATTAATTATAAAAGGCAACTACACTGAGAAGTGAGGGCAATTTATGACTTATCCTGTGCAATATGAGACAAAGCTAAATCCCATTCAGGCTGTACAAAAACACGTACAAAACATATACAGTACAAGCAGAAATGATCCCAAATATTAGGATATCAAACAGAAAAATACAGTTGTGATATAAGCAACTACTTGACAAAAAAGTCTATATTTTAAAGCTGGATCTGAACTTAGCATGACATAGAAATAGAAGTGTTTATTTCCAGGATATTTCATTGTTATAATGACTTTCTCCGGTGTTTACAAAGGGATAGCGCTCCTTCATGGTGATTTAGCATAGCGATAGAATTATAAGCAGCAAATAGAGTTTCCACAGATAAATCCACAGGTTAAAATCAAGAGTAGTAATTTAGAGCTGTTTGCTGTTTCTCAGAGGACACATCAGTGTAGCAAGACATATTTTAACCCACATAAAGTGTGGGTCATCTGACACTAACGGTGTCCGTATCTGTCTATGTTGTATGTATCAAAATGCAAATAGTTTCTAAATCAACTGATCTTCCACTTCTAGTCATTTCGGAGGAGGCTCCACATGCATACTTACAATATGTCACTGGTACAACTACTGTTCTACTGTTCGGGTAATTTCATGGCTCTGAAAACAAGTTGTAAGCACCACACTGAGACTTTCTCAAAATAGTAGATGCTTGCTAGCAAATGTTTGACGTGGACATGCTAGCCTTTGCTGCTTAGTATCATTGGCTTTGTCAATACATGAGGCCAATACTGATTTTCCATTCATTTTGTTTTTATTCCCTACAGTAAATATGTCACTTTATCCAGTAAATGCTCCACAAGCTACAAACTAACTTTATCTGTGTGCCGTTTGGCTGGGCAGGACGTTTACAGTGGGCTTATAAATGCTGAATACGACATCTAGACGTAACGCTGAAGAAAGCAGAAACACTGAATTGTAAAATTGGGGATAGAAATAGTATAGAATCTGAAGGATGCCAATATGATGTAAAAAGCTCAACGTTACTTTACCGCACAAAGTTAATAAGAAAAAAATGTTTTTAGGAGCAGATTACACAACCTAAGATAAGAGAAAATCCTATAGATTGTTTGTTATTTTAAACGTTTTTTGGCAAAAAGACAAAATGCAATAGAAAGTTCAAGAAATATTTTTTGTCCTGAAGTGGGTGTTCTGTCTCTAAGCACAACTTCGCCTGTGGGTGGGAGCTGGTTTTTAATTGAATGTTTTAATTGATAGGACAAGGCACATCAAACTCCATCAAATCACATTAGATGTACTTCATCAAACCCCGAGTTAAAGCAGATGCTATCCTAGACTGTGCTGGAGCGCTTCTATAGAAGTCAGGCCAAAAGAACATGGACAGTCAAAACCTGAGAGCTTATTATTTAAGTGCTGTTGTAAAGTCAATTCGCTCTCCTGAGGCTGAAAAGATCATTTAAATGGACTGTCTACAGCTAAATCCTATTTCTGCCTTCATTGCTCATCCAAAGCATATGGTGATGACTGGGAAGCTGTGAGAATCTTAGGCAGAAGGTGGGGGGGTTTGCTTAAGAGAAAAGAAAGGGGAGAGGAAGTAGGCCAGAGAGGCAAAATGGCGAGAACGCAAAGGGATGGATGAAAAGAGTGGCAACGCACGGAGGAGGGACATAGTACAAGCTGAATAACCAATAATCAACATACACTGTTGATCAGTTTAATGCCGGGCTTTAGTTTTCCACTTCTTCATGAGCAGACTCTGTCTGGAAAAGTTTTGCATTGCAAAGTGAAGCAAAGGACTGGAACAGCACAGCGGTCAGCTATCAATCTGTATCACTGGATAAGACCACTGCAAAGACATACCTTTTATTTAATAATTAACTGAAAAACAGAAACAGAGAGAACGATGAGGGAAGAACAGGGAGCGGATCTAACCGGTGACCTACATGACTGCAACAAAAAAAAAAAAACACTACAGAGCTTACTAGTATCATGTGATGTGCATGAACATGTGTACACACATGAACACACACCCACTGATATTAAAGCCCACCCATGCATGCATGCATCCAGACACTCTCCCTCCTCAAAATCCCCCTCCGTCTCTCTCTCCATCGCTCTGGCTTACAGGCTATAAATAGCTGGAACCGAGCCCTTGCTAATTCCTTCATTCAGAGTCTAGTGGAAAGGCAAAATGCACACAGCCTTTGATGCACGCCCTGACAGGATGATACAGGAAGCGGTGGATGGTTGCCAAGACAACCTCTCCACCCCATTTCCCCCTCAATTGTGTCATCTAAATTCTGCACTCCTCCAGCCTCCCTCCTTCCCTGGTTCCTATGCTGTCTTCATTTTAGCGTCTCTAACTATACTGTTGCTTCAGAGGTTAACTGAACCTTCAAAATTAAAGATCAATATCATAATCTGGCAGCGTACTCTGTCTCAGTCATGTAATCTCATTATTTAACTGTTGCATTCACTTGCATCCACACTATGGTAAGATACTGTCTTCTATTTTTTTAACAAATTTCTAAGATTACAATCGATATCAATATCTGCTGAGCACATCTTAAAACGATTAAATGTTACAAACGTAGAAGGGACATGAACAAAAGCAAATTCACACCAGCTGAGTCTGAAAGGACCAAAGCAAATTGAAGTCTAAAGACCAACACCGAGCTTTTACTATGTGTTACAATGTTCTTCGTCTGTTTACATTACAGTTGTAAACTAGCAAACTGTCATTCGAGATTTAGTTTTTAGTAATTTTGTCTGTTCTTTTAATCCACTTTAAGAACATCTTTTAATATATTTAAATATTAAACGTATGCTCTTCACTGATATTACATTACATATACACTATTTTGTATGTATTGTTAATCATAAGACCAGCAGTGTATTATTACTACTATATTACTGCCTATACTGTACTCTGGTGACATAATGTATGTTTCGTCATAAATTTAAAGAGCTAAAATCTAGTGGACTGTAGATATACTTGCTACCTCCCCTGCAGAATGAAACAATCACCAGCACTGTAGTCAACGTTTTAAAAGTTGGCATCAATTTTGTAATGCGGCGCTATACATGAAAACAAATGCATCGCTGTTTTTTGGTGACCACCTCTAATGACATAAAAACACCTTCTAATTAAGTAAAAGCTTATTACAGGCTCAGATATTAAAATCAGAACCAATTATAAAACTGCACAGCGTTAAACACAATCGTTCTATCTCACTGTTTTCGACCCACAGAACTCTCGGCCCTTCTCATGCTTCATATGGGCTCTTCCCGACCCCTCTCTTTGTCTCTGCAGATTTGTCTTGTACGATACATTAGTGTCAGTCGTTCTGGACACATTTCTAATAACCTTTCTTCCATTTCAACAGTCCGTCAAACCTTCAGGCAACACCAGCTTAGCAGTCAGCAATTTAGAAAATCCTTTTCTTGGCTCATGTCTTACATCGGTTATTGTAGGTCTGTGCTGAAAAGAGTGATGTTACAATCCTGACTTTTGAGAATATCAAACACAGATAGAGTTTGTCATCCCCGGGGAACTGTCTTTACATATTTACTGACATGTTTGTTGTTTGACAATTTTAAGACAGAAAACATTCGACTCCACAATACTTTCATTTGTCAAGTTTCTAACATATCAAAAGAAACATTAATACCTAGGAGTATATCCTGAGGTACTACATCAAAGGCAGCTGGATTTGCTGATTTAGTCATGAAGATGTTTTTGCCACTCGTCCAAGTTGTTCGTCTGTTCCCAGGGGTGAATGTAATCTGATTATCCTGCCTTAACATCGAGTCACTTAATGTCATGCATTCCTCCTCAACCCTGCCCATCACCAAACTCCCCGAACTCAGCGAACATGATTTAATACTCTTAGTATACAGTCAACAGCACACTTACACCTTACCTCTTATTCTAGTTGTCCGTTACCCTAAATAAGAGCTGGCACACTACAGCCACATGTAACCAGGCCACACGCGTTGAATTCAGAGAGTGGTGTCTGACGTTTCTGAGAACTAGTCTTATTGCTTCATGAGACTTTATTTGCTACTCACACAGCATGTGTATAGTGTGGTAGACTCTAACTAATCAGTGTTTACATTTTAAACCACTCCTATTTCTTAGGATTTCACAATAAAAACTATGTGAAGAGCACTGTAGAGTGCAGCACAGGGAGGGGCAGAGCATTATTTATTTATTTAACTAACCAGCGTTGTCCCATTGAGATCAGAGATTTTTTTTCCAAGAGAGACCTGGCCCAGATTCTAATACCAGGCTCATGCTACTAACTTATATCACAAAGCAAATCACATTCGACATTTACACATCAGCCAATGAACCTGCAGCCAACGCAGTGTCTAGAATCTGTTGTGAGAAGGTGACCTAATAAATCAGACTGAATTTTAGCGTATTTTCAGTGTTTTCGTCGATAACAGTAAGTGGATGTTATTTTGCATCCTTTATAAAGTGCTAAATACTATACTAGCTCACTAACTTTGGATTAGTAGTGAGATAAGTGATAAGTATCAAGCTATGTCATTTTCAGTCAACAAAGCATTTGCAAGGAGCAGTTCATATTTTTCATACCAATAAAAAAAAGTTTGATTTGTTAGTTATGCACTGGAGCTTTTCCTGTCACTTTGTTTATTACACGTTGCTAGCTAGCTACTTTATTGTTTCTCCAACATCCAGAGGCAAAATACCAATTGTACCGGCTCATTAATCTTTAATAAAATCGGAGATGTGGAACTAGAGTAAACCCTAAGGAGTAGTATTGAAAAACCAAACAGTCTGATTCCATTCATGTTACAGTGATGCTATGCACTGGTATGGGCCATTAATAATAATAATAATAATGATCAGGTCCCTTTATTAGAGCTTTTAACAACACAGGAATCTGTGGCTTTCAGTGTCCTTTTCTAGATGCTGAACTATTTGAGAGAGATGAATGGAAAAGTTCAAAGTGAGTGACCGAGTGACTCTCTCCTCACCCTCACCACCTCCCAGAATAGGACAAAGTCTCTGAACGAGCAGACAAGTCTCTGACTGCTCCATTCCACCCTTAAGGATAAAGCACAGAGCAGAGAGGAGAAGGCTGAACAAAGGAGAAGGAGAGGGGGCGAGGTGAAAACATTAGAGGAGGCGCAAAGGCAGAGATGGACTTGTTTTGTAAAGGCTGGAGCACAGGCTGGAGGGAGCCTTACGTTCTGACCTCCACTTTCCATAAAATGACAACTACCTAGTGATGCCTGACTTCAAATCTGACTCACTGTGTCCTTGTCTTTTTATTAAAGGCTGTGTTTTGTCTCCTTTAATTCAGGTGAGCACGCACACATTAAAGGAAACTGGGTGTGTGCACGGAGAGAGAGAGAGAAAGACAGTGGCTATTTCACGAGTCCCCCTGGGCGCTAAAGGCACCCATACTATATGTAACAGCAATTGTTCATTCTAGGGGAAATGTATTTTGCTTGCAGAAAGATTGTAATCTATTTTTTGTCCATCATCCCTTGTTTCTCCCATTTTGTTCTTTAGATAGTATCAAGTGGGTCTGGCAGGAGAGAGAGACGACATAAAGAAGGAGATGGGGCAGAATAATCAAGATTTTATCTGGCTTCAGAAACAATGTATATCAAATTCTACCGCTGCATACTGACATGCCTTTCTCTCTTTCACTCTCGCTCTCTCAATTATTTATCTGTTTGTTTTCATCTCTTTTATTTATTTATTCATCTCTAGTCCTTTGGCGATGCCAACGTCGCAGCGCAGCGCTCGGCCGCCCCGCGCATTATCGTGTTAGTATCGAACCCCTCTTGATGAATCTTCTCAGAAAATTGAAATATTGCAGAATGAGAAGATGTGGGAGTTTGAGCTTGATGCATTGAGATAGATGAAGTATTGGATGGAATAATTTATGAACCAGGGCTCGCACCCCGCATCTCAGCCCAAGAAGCATGGTGCTGACAACGCAGAGGTTAGCTGTTCAAACCGCCGGGGATTATCTGGCAAAACCAATGTACACCCTTGTTGAACAGGACTAATTGTGTAGAGCTAGCAGCTTAAAAGGCATTTTGCAACAGCTTATCAGGGTTAAAGCCCAACCTACCACCAATACAGTTACTATACACTTCTTTTCAGGAGAAGACGTGCGGTAAGTTTGCTTCCCTGGTAATTAACCATGGGAAAATACAACCAATATAATCGGAAAATCAATGAAAGAATATATCTACAGGTTTAGGTGTTGACATGCAGGAGCTGAATAATGTCACAGATATGAATGTGAAGAACTGATGCACAAGTTGATGCTACACAGCTGGAGAAAATGATACGACTTACAGTAGTCACAGTTATTATGACCTAACTGATGAACATGACAACAAAGCAATGGTTTCCCAACTACACAACTACCGTATATAACATGCCATGTAAATACCTACTGCTACTTCCTATTCCTAGGCTGTTGATTCCAGCTACACTGACTTATTCACCATGAAGTCTCGCTCTGTTAACGGTTGCTGACTGCTGAGAGAAGCATGTGGTTTGTCTGTGGGCCTCGGGCAACGGCGACCAGTCCATTCTTTCCTCCCCTTTCCATCATCCATCGATCCAGCGCAACTCTGCAGGAGCCAGATGAAAACCTCGCGCTATGATATATGGGATGTCATCTCCAGTGGAACTGGAGAGGCCACTCCCTGCTTGTAAGAGAGCAAACAGCTGGGGGCCAAAACCAGTTCCCCCGAGTCTAGGGCCTGATACTGGACACAGAATACGAGCTGTGTTTATAGCCACTCTTTAGATTATAGTGTTATTCCAATGACCATCAATTGATTCCATTAGAGTTGCTAGTTAAGAAAAGTCAGGTCCACATATCATTACTAATACTTGCTAAGTTGGTCAACCGATGGAAATAAATTAGACAGTTAAGCAGATAATAAGTAGATGATTAGTTGTGCCTTGTCACGTCTTCTAACCTTTAAATGGGTCTAATATTGGTTGCCGTGGAATTAATGAAGAAAACTAAAAACAACACATGGATACCTTTACAACTTGCTAAGCACTTAAGTATTAATTGAGGAGCAACGAGGATGCACCAAATGCTATCAGTCTATAAACAAACACACACATTCATGTCCGAGTGTCCCACTTTCTTCCAGTTGCATTGATGGCAGCATTAAGAAGTAATTCTGCAGGATTAATCCACTTAAAATTAGAGAAGGTTTTTAAGGATTCGGTCTTAAATGTGCCCTAAAAAAAGGATACAAGTAAAAGGCCTCAGGAGACTTACGCATGTGGTGTTCAAAAGTGACAAGAATCAACACAGAATCAATGGTACAGCATGGAAGCATTGCACTGCTTATTTAACTTGTGGTGCCTGTGTGTGAGCAGACAGCAAGTACTGGCTGTTATTTGATCCCCTGCCCAAAAGCTTGCTCCTCTCAGATCGGCTTGTTTTTCCTCCCCTCTTTTTCTTTTGTTCTCTCTCCTTTCTTCACCTCCTGCTCTCTTCATGTGTGCAGTCCTATCCCTTGTTCTCCTCCCTCTCTCTCTGGCTGCACTGCTGTAAAAATGACTTCAAATCAATGCAGGAGGAGAAGTAGAGGATACGATGAGATTAGATAGTGTGCTGACGCTAGCACTGTCATGCCTTACTTGACCACTGTAAATATACCAGCAACAATGATGAAGGATGAGGAATGAAACATTTCCATGTTACCTGCTTTTATTTGTTTATATATATATATATATATATAAACAAATAGAAGCAGGTAACATGGAAATGTTTCATTAAACCATCTAAAACTGAAAGGTTACCAAGTTTGGAGCTGTTATATTGATCATATATGCAATCGAACATAGCATATATTTTGCAGACAGCAAAGTAACCTTTGGGAAGTGCTGCAGAATGGTTAGGAGGAAATTTACCTGAACACAATCAGTACAATTATGATTTTTTTTTATTATGTAAAATGCAATATGCAAATTTGATTGATCTACTATTCTATGCTCAAACATACTAAAATATATTGTTTATTTCTTTGATGCTCCACTTATAACCATTCTATTGAATAAAACCAACAAGAACCAAACATGCATGAGAGTATAGTCGTTTCCAAACTTCTTCTTGCCAATGTAGATCCTATTCAAAGGTTTCTGCAATGTTGATAATATTATTAAAAAAACCCTCCTCACTAAGATACTGACTGTACAGTACAGAGTTACAGAAGGTGTAGTGCTGACGCTTTATGTTGATAAATGCATTTCTCTCATACTGCAGGTATTTTACACCTCTGTGACACTTCCAGATAGTGCTCTGTACACCAGCAGGACAGCGTTTTAAATGAGGGGCAGACAGTGTGTGTACATCTTTGTGTGTGGCGCTGGCATTTCCAACAGGTCGTATATCTCTAAAAAGAAGAGGAAAAACAAGCTGAGACTGTGTGAAATGATTCAAGACCTGATGTATGGCGTTCTATGTGTGCCTGAGGAGCTATAAGTGGCAATGACGGGGTGTCAAGGGCTGAAGCTGCGAGGCTAGGAGTGGGGAGGCAAAGGGAAGGGTGTTGAGCTGTCAGGGACTAAAAATAAAGTCCAGTCAAGTTATAGAAGGGCTGAAAGAAAGTGAAATGCGTTAGAATGAGGGAAATGTTCAGAGTGGAAATTAGTGCCTCGCCACACACGCCACACACACACACACACACACACACACCAATGTGTACAGATAAACAGCAAGCGAAGCATAGATCACAGCAATAACACATTATGGATTTTCTTTCATGTTTCAGTTTTGATTTAACCTGCATTTGCGTACTAATGACAAAACAATATTTTATACACAATACACAGACTGTGTTAGAAAGATTCCCCTTAAAAGTTGCTTTTTGAAGAGTCTGAGGTCAAAGGAAGTCTACAAAAAAACATTTTCTGAGCCTTTCCTTTGTAAAAGCTGCAGCTTATATTAGAGATACAAAAATGAAAACGAGAAACCTGTCTTACAACACCCTATGTAAGGAGGAAGAGAAAGAGAGAGAGAGAGAGGGAGAGGGAGGGGTGATGGAAGTCTCTACTTCAAATCACACCTGCCAACAAAATGGAAATATTTCTCTTTTATTCCTCACACCCCTTATATTGCCTGGGGAAGGAAAAACATCTGCAGTGTGATGTGAGTAGAGAAAAATGGGTTCTTGATAGTAAAAAAAAATGTACCTAATATCAACTTCATTGGGTTGTACTGTAAAACCACGGAAATGGAATTGAAATATTAATATATATATTTGACCCTCCTTTGAATATTTCGCATTTTGATTCTTTTTATGTGCCCCCACACATACCCCATCCTGAAATAGTAGTATTTATTATACACAGTATGTATGGTGCTGAAGGTATTGTATAAATCTACAACAGAATTACAATATTCTGTTCACTGTGGGTGAACTTCCCTGGACTTCTTTCCCACAATAAAAGTTACTGATCGTTTTTTAAACCCCTCCCTAAAACAGCTATTGTCCAACCACAGCTACTCTAAGTCCAAGTCTAACGTGGTGCAACAGGCCTGTCAAGCTTAGAATTTCTGCACGTGTTGGAGCAGTGTGCAGGGGGCAGTAGTGAGGTGGATTAAAAAAACATTTTTTATGTTTCCAAAACCAAAAGGTCAAGTAGAAAAACCATTAAGTTTAACACATGGTTTGACAACAAGCAACAAAGCACCCATCTAAGATGCTGCTTGTCTATGTGTAAGCTAAAAGCCGTGACCGACCAAAAAAATAGCTCAGAGCCCCAAAGACTGAACAATTTACGCTTCAAGACTGTTCTGCAATTCCATCCTTAGACAATCTGGAAGAATCACATCTCTGCAGACAGCTGATCGGTAATGTACGGACATCTAGCAAAACATGGCAGAACCAAAATTATTGTGTCTCCATGTATCTGTAGTTGTTAACCGTGTGCTATTCTTGAGCAGCTCAACGGGGATATGAGTGAAATAACAGTCTGGTCTTTTGTTCGTACTAGTAACAGTCGAGTAAGGATGCTCTTTCTTCATTATCATGAAGAAGTCAACTTGTTCTAGCTCAGTCTATAATCAAGGATACATGTTTTGGAAAAATTACTACAATTTTCCAGTGGTTAAATGCATTCATTATCTGCTGTGCAAGAACGGAAAGCTTGACAGGCTTGGCAACAGTAACTAAGGGGGACAGGTTTAGCAAAGAAAATCACCTGTTTACCGTTCCCACTCATACACATTTACTCCACATCCCTCATCTCAGTCTCTCTACCAACCCCACATTTAATACTGTCTACTCACCATCCTCTGTGGGCACGTAGACGTTGAGGTAGAGACAGTCCTCACTCTGGTTCTGGATGTACCCCGCTGCCACATCCAGGTTATCTGTGAACCACACGGGCAGCATTATCTCTGGCAGCACACCGTGGACATTCTGAGGACACACAGGGGCAAACTGGGTGGCGTTGCGGATCTCCTGCCAGGATCCCGGGGCCTCAGGGGGCTGAAAGCGGCGGTCACCAATGGGTGCTGTGGCGTAGGGGACACCCAGGTACTGCTCCACGGGGCCCAGGATCTCATTGTTCAAGTCTTTCTTGATGCCTCTGAGCTTGCCGTAGTTGGTGGTTACAATCGGGTGTTTAGAAGGGTCCATCTTCTGGCTCGAGGTCAGGCTGACGAGCAGGATGAGTCCCACGGCACACATGAAGCACCAGTCTGTCATGAGAGTAAGGGGGCGTGTCCGGGACAACAAACCCCACTGAGTTTGCTTACTCAGTCGAAGCGGGTACATGACTGGATTCATACTGTTCAGCCACCTGCTTCCAGTCTGTTTCCTAGAATCTTTTTGAGAATGAGGTTTCTAAGTGACAATCTGCAGCATAAGATAAGGATGGAAACGTGTTTTCTGTGGACTGGTGAGATGGAGGGCAAAGCAGTTGCTTAGGGAAAGAAGGATCCTCAGAGTGCTAAAGAAAGAAGCTGGGTGCCAGGTCAGTGTAGGTTCTGAGCGATGGCTATCCGAAACTCTTCCCCAGCCATTGTTCTGTTGCGTTCCATCCCTCTTGGTCTTCAACGATGCAAATAAATTTGACTGATGTTTTTACCAGCCGCTGAATCCTGCAGAGCGAGACAGAAAGGGAGGAGAGGAGGGAAGGGGAAGATACAACAGAAGGAGGCACAGGGGGAGATGAGGAGGAGAGAAACATAACAGGTATTATAGCTTATCAGAAACAGAAATATATTCCATTAAATGTCGTCAGTGAGTGCAGCGTTTTCCCTTCAACTACTGCCAAGCGAAACCATTTTCTGAAATGAAAGCAGTGGAAATAAAATCACCCACTAAATTCAGAGCCAGTATTGTCGAGATCAAGTCAACAGGCTTCAATTTGGGAACATTTTAGGCAGTGATCAACGCGTTTTCATTATATCACAGGCAATGAAAATGCAGCTCGGCATCAGGAACAAAACGAGCACAAACACAAACCTTAATCACGTTTTATTTCAGCAAACATTCCTCTGCACAATTCTACACAACTCTCCCATCAATTGTGCATGAAAACGCTAAATTGGACTTGCTCATCATGTCCTTGTTGGCCTACAAGCGACCATGGCACAAATCCTTCCTGGTGAACCGTGTTTACCCGCCGGTTTGCCCCTAACGTGCACGTCTCAGAGGAGAGATAAAGTAGTGCAGCCGACGCAGTCACGCCACTTCACCAGTCTCCATCTAGCAACACTGCTGCGAATCCCTCAGCAGTCATGGATATTCATTTTTCAAGGTTTAACTTGCTACTTCTGGAAAATGACAGTAGACAGTGTGGTTGAGGGGTAGAGAGCAGAGACTAGGGTGAGCCTTTCACTGCCCAGTAAGGTCAAACTTCAATAATGAGCGCCTGTAAGCAGCTTATAACAGCCTTTCGGGCTACATGCAGAGCACAGAGACACACACTTGCACACAGTAAGCCTAAATTGAGCCACACATGACTGAGTGCCCACAAACTGTACTGTCATTCATGTAATCTACTGCACGAATGTGCAAATCCTCATGTAACAGAGCCAGCGTCAAAAATGCGGGAGGCATGGAGGAGATTATAGCGTCATAACATTGTTGGCTGGTGTTACGCAATGGCACAGAACACAGACCTTAGCAGTAATGGAGACAGAAATCTCTTTTATGTTCACACACACACACACATTTCAGCGTTATCAGATTTTTTAAATTCATCATTACCTCTTACTTCACGCATTCTGTTGCTGTATCACCATGTCGTAATTGACCCATTTTAAGTCATCATTAACCATATTATTTCATCGCCTACAGTATTAGAGTTGTGTTTCTCGCCCTTTCCCACTGCCAATAAAGCCACCTTAATTACAAAATCTGGAAGTTAAGTGTCTTGAGGAAAGATGACAGATAATTAGGGTCTATAGGCTGATGAGCAGACGAGCAGTCTCACTCACGCTGATGTAACACATACAAATATGAAGGCTCACTCACGGAATAATAAAGTTTTTGTTTTCCTCTAACGCTCTTTGAAGAGATGATATACTGCAGCCTGTGAGGAAAACAGATTTATGTTCTCTCAAAGAACGGTAATTGCGAGCGAGTCCATATCGTTCGCAATCGCTCATTGTCTTCTTCTGGTACAGTGCATTTAGCCTAAATATATTGGTGCCTGCCTTTGTTTCTCTCAGTGTTGTTCAACCCACGCGCATGTGTGTGTGTGTGTGCGTCTGGGTTTGCATCCTCTCAGAAAGAAGCGGGCAGTGAGATGTGTTCTCTAATTAAACCATGGAGAGTGTGGAGGCCGGCCTGCTTTCCTCTGCACTCAGGGACGAGCCCTCCACCCACACGCTCGCACGCACGCCACATCCACCATTAAACTTGTATCCGCATGAAAGAGACTGGGAGATGGAGAGGCAGAGATGAGGACAGAGTGTGAAAAAAAAGGAGCTGGGATGGCGAAAGACATGAGATGAGAAGAGTGGGAATGTTGATGGAGAGGGAACGGGTACTGGTGTTAATGAAAAGCTTCTCTCTGGTCAGCGGAGACCCTTCAGAGTCCTTGAGTAAAAGCGAAGTGAGGTGCTGCTTCACTGACCCTGGAGTCACTTACTGAAGTGGAAATCTAATAGACCCACATCACCAGTCTATGGGAGGGGGGTCAACTGGGCTTAAATCTCCCTAAACTTGTTCCTCAAGCCTGGGCACGCACATAGAGCACAAATCCAAGGGCCTGGCAAACAGGTTTGTGCCCAGAGCGACCTCCAGAATTTTGGGGTGCATCTGAGTGTTTAATTGCTAATTGGCTCAATCATAGGGCTTAATTGGTCCAGCTTTGCTGTGAGCAGTGGGAGAGCTTAAGTAATGGATGGAGCAGAGAGGGAGAGATGATGGGGGTGGGTGGTTGGAGAGCTGAGCGTGGAAACAGAGCCATGAACTGCAGGACATATCCATAGGAGAGTGTGTGGCACTTAAAATGCAGGTAGCATATGCACTAGCAAACTTACACACACATTTAATTTTTAAAAATTGTTCACAAACATTCATCTATGATTCAAGACATTAGGAGAATGTTTTCACTCAACAGGGGGGAGAGAGCAGGAAGGGAGACCACACAGGTTGTTTGGTGGCAGACAATCAGTATACCCTGCACTCTACCTCCATCTCCCATCCCGTCTTACTTGGTATTTCTCATTTCAATAAAAAGAAAAAAAACTGGAGTCATCGAGCACATGCCCAAAAAAGCGAAACAATGCTGAAAACAACTCAACAATATTGAAATGTGGAACAGACACGGCCAAACATCAAACAGGTCAAACTAGAGGTACAGCAGCGGGCCAGAGCCCCCTTGTCAATCACCTTAACCTGACCCCAGTGGTTAATAACCGATAATAGATGATGGATTGATTAACACTCAGCACAGAGATGACAAAAGAGAAGAAGAAGAAGAAGCATTTTATCTCTCAGCCAGTAACATAATTTCTTTCTATAAAGGAAAAGGACACAGCGCAATGAAATACTCATCTAACTTTGCCTTACCCATTGCTGTGAGGTTAACTATGCAGGATTAGATTTATTTGACAGCTATTTGTGGAAAAAAAACAGGTCACTAAATCTATTAGTGTAAGTGTAAGAACTACTACTACTCTGCAGAAGCATTAGTCAAGAAGAACTGTGAGAGAAAGAGCTCAAGTGTAACACTTTCATATCTGGTGAAAATGGTTATATAAATGGATCACATTACATACTGCTCCACAAGCTATGACTGAGACAGTCCCAGCAAAATGAACTGTTCCAAGCTGTACCATTTCCTACACAGATAATTAGACTGCGTGACACATTGGAGGTGTTCCTGTTATTGTGTCTCTCTTGTATCTGTATGAAAAACGTTCTCCCTTGTTAATTACAAGTCTCCCCAGAGACTTTATTGCGCAAATTACTACTGGTCCTTTATTCTGCAGATTCTCTTCTTCAAAAGTGACACCAGACTTTGATGTTGTTGCCATGAGGAGAGGCACTGCTTCAGTGCTCACATTAAGTGTTTATGATTTTACGTTTTCAACAGCTATCCTACTTTGTTATCTTTAATTGCTGCAAGGAGTGTTCGGCACCACTTTCCATGCTGCGACACAGGCTTCCTCCAATTAACCTGCTTTTTAATGATACATATGAAGGTCATGTCTCTTTGCTCGTGGGGAATTATGTGTGATCAGTGAGTGGGATTGAAATGGCACCCAATATAAAAAACAGGCATTATTCCTTTATGTTTTACCTGTGGTTTGAATCCGACAACTCTATCTAGCTGAATAATGTATGTCAAACAGGAAACGGTAAATTATTAAGCAAACTACAGCTGAGCTACACTTCTACTACTACTAGTATTACTACTAATTTATACAATACAATACTTGTGATAATACTTTTTCAGTAGACTAGGTCTTTAGCGTAATAAAACGTTTCATTAAGAGAGGTTTGGGATTTGCTGCGTTCAGTTAAAAATGTTGCAAACCCAACCAAACCCAAACTTTTTCTGAGAGTAATTAGGAAAGTAAGTATGCACACACAAGTAAGATTCAAGATTATTGCTCAATACGTTTTTCTTCTACCTTGGATTGACCTTGGTATCAAGCATAATTCGTTCTGGGAACATATCAAGGCAAACTCAGATGATTCATGATTCACGACCCACAAATATTTGTCTGATTCGTCTTATCTGATCATGAATAATTAATAAAGTTACAGCTGGTGCGACACCTGCAGAAATGCGCAGAGTTCTCACTGTTTTCTGTTTGTAACAGATGTGAAAATGTAGATCAAAGAGAAAGAGGTATTAGAGAGAGAAGCCGTGGTCACGTGAGACTCAGCAGACAAAGCTTTACCATACAACACTGCTCATTCCAAGGACTTGCTTGGTAGTTAAGCTAAAGTGAATTTAAATGTTTTGCTTGTCCAGCAAAACACTTGCAGACCAAGTTACTGGCAATCTAAGATTTCCCTGCATTACAATGGCTGTTGATCAGCCATTTTTTCTTGGTTCTCCATTCAACAAATATCACTCTGCCGAATTTACTGTCCATTAATATTATTCTTCAAGGTACAGAGCAGAGTAATTTTGTCCTGCTGAGACAGCTCCAGCCTTCATCATTGCTCTGAATGGGAGTTACTCAGCTGTTGTGGAAACCATTTCTGGTGAAAGGTGAATGGCTTGTGTCCATATTGTTGTTCCACTGCTCGTCTTTATTTCTTCCAACTCAAAAGTAATAGTAATAGGCAACAGATAGTCTATCTAACTATCTAACTAACTCTAACTCAAATGTCTACTAGATTAAAGTGCATAAGGTACTTATTTGTCACATTCACAAGTATGTACTTGCTCTTCATATGCTTTCATAAGCTGAATATGAACTTTTCCTGAGTTGGGTTTCCTGCAGTGGACAAATCAGCCTGGAGATCACACTTTCAGAATCAACTCCATCACCATTCTGGCACACAGCTTACCCAGCACAATCTAAATCCTACTAACACCAATTCCATACAGTTCTACTCCAATACAGTTGCAGAATCACCTACTTCACCCTTCACCCTCCCCTGTAATTGCTTGCCATCTCTCCTTGAGTCAGTCACTACAGCAAGTTGTGTGCATGTCAATGCACAAGTGTAAAAACAGACACACCAAATTTACTGTCAGTGTGCAGCCAAGTACGAACTCACAGCCATGCATACAAATACATCACGCTCATTATCATCTCAAGGTTCTACGAGTGAGAGTCTGAACTGGCATACACTAGCTGATTTCTTTCACATTTGCTAATTGAAACACATTAAAAAGAGTAATATACTGATCAGCAAGAACATTATGACCACTGACAGGTGGAGTGAAATATCTCTTCATCATGGCGCCTTCATCATGGGTGGGATACATTAGGAAGCAATTCAACATTTTGTCATTTGTGTTAGAGCAAGTTGTGATGGCTAGACAACTGGGACATCTGCAGCTCATGTAGGGTGTCTGCAGTAGTCTGCAGTGGTCAGTATTCCCAAAGGTGGTCAAAGAAAGGAACAGTGCTGAACCTGCTCAAAAAAAACAAGTGCTGCAAAAACAAGTCTGACTCATAGAGGCCCCACCTGGCAACTTGCAGGACTTATCTGCAAGGTTTAGTGGAGCCATGCCTCATGGGTCAGAGCTGTTCTGGCAGCAAATCACAGTATTAGGCAGGTGGTCACGATGTTACGCCTGATCGGTATACATAAAAAGTTGTATGTAATATCACAGTTTGTGTTTTTGTCCCCTGTTCAACAGCAGTTTGAGTGTGTGTCAATCGCAAAAGTATATCCGAGGGCATGGTAGAGTGGATGCTGAGTGATCAACTTGAAAAAAGGCCATTTCATCTCTACAGATGCCACCTTACTGCCAGTGGATGGGGAATGTGTAGGTGTCTCTGTGTGTGTTTGTGTTTTTATGTTTTCCATCCTGCTGACAGCCTCGGTTTGGGATCTGAATAGAAAAGAGTCGGCAAGCAGGTCAGTGCTCACTCTGGTTCATGTCAAGCCCGAATTTTCATTATTTTCCAACCCGTCTTCTGTGTAGTAGGAAGGAAATAAAGCCAGATCGAAGTTCAACAAATATAGCTGAATAGAGGTGGTATGTTAATGGAGATGAAAGAATGTAAAGTAGGAAAGTTCCAGTCACCTAACATTCAGCGCTTCTTAAAAAATTCAGCAAACATAGAATCAAAAGCATTTTAGGTCAAAGATGTGATTTATATTTAAGTAAAGTCACAGAGAATGTTTGAACAGTGTCTGTTTTCTGCAACAGGGTGGGAATAACACTATGATTAAGTAATTTACTATAATGCTGCTATTTCTACCATTCACTATATTCATATATTATATTACGAAAAATAAACACATAGCAGCAACGTTTTTTTTTCTTTTTTTTAAACTCATATTCTATTCACTCCTGGAGACTGGACTGGTCTGACAGATACTGAACCCCAAGTTGCCCGCGGTGTGTCAGGTCAGCTGCATAGCAGCTCTGCCATCGGTGTATGAGTGTGTGTGTGCTTGTGTGTGTGAATGGGTGAGTGAGAAGCAGTGTAAAGCCCTTTACGTACCAGACTAGGTAGAAAAGCGCTATATAAGTGCAGACCATTTGTACTTTACATTGTATTTATTGGACGTGTAAATTACATTTACCATTTGATGTCATGACTATGTTTCTTTCTGAACAGGACATATTTATTGGCAACAAATAGTTCACAAGATAATTTCTTGCATGGTGGCATGATGCCAACAGCACAGGTCAGTCCCCATGCAGGTATTTTATAGCTATTAAAAGAATGCAGCAGATACCATTTTTAAATAAAAAACATTTCTGCTTCACAAAAGCATAAAACTCTTTCTTTCACATCTAAGAAATCACATCAAAATGTTTCTATACAGCTTTTCTATCTTCAGGCTTTGCCCATTGTCATCTCTCCCTCTACAGACTCTATTCACTCCTCCTGGAGACTGGACTGGTCTGACAGTGGAACAGAATGGCCTGATAGACTGCCAGCTACAATACAGACACAATGGGACTATAGAGAAACAGAGGGAGCGGGGGCTTGACTAAGCGGGAGGAGTGTGCAAGGGCTGTCCGTAAACCTGTTGACAACACAGGAATGTACACACATACACACTGGAGGTGCGGTAACGCCAAAACAAACGTGATGTGTGTACGTATCGAAGAGGGGGTGTTGAGGCTGCAGACCACCAGAGCGTAAAATTGGAAACAATGTGTCGGCAAGAGTTAAAAGCTAATATTTACAAGGCTTTAATTTGCCTTGGGAGCAGCGAGTTTCCACTGTGGGTCAGTGCGTATATGGAAGAACTGATCAACACATTGGGGCATGGAAGGTGCATCACATCCTGACAGCACTGCCTCCAAACCACGCACAAACACATTCACAAGCTATACACAGTTCCATCAGCTCGTCTGGCTCGCCCTGGCTAAATTCTCCTCACACACAAAGATAAAGTGTGTTTCCAGTTTTGACAAGTTTCCTTTATTCTCGCTTATTTTCTGCCATTCTTAAAATGGACAGACACTTGCAGAGACTCACTGGCCTGCCGTCATGCTCTGATTACCTGCTGTTCCCTTTTGCCTGTCTCCTCTATAAATCACAAGCTCTAAATCTCCCTCCCTCTCCTCGCTTAAGGGCAGCTCCTGTACCATTCACACAGCCCCTCCTTCACAGATCCTCCAATGGGAGCATCCAGGAGAAGCAGAGGACAGCGTGGTCCTTGCCCAGGGGAAAGAGCTCCTGTGTAGGCTGGAGGACACTGCCACTGTTCAGTGAAACGTGAAAGGGAGGGGAGGAGATAGAGCAGTTGGCTGAGAACGGCACCATTAAACAGGTTCCATATATCATAAATATTTTACCATCTCCTAAGTGGTTTTGACCTTGGATCAGAGTACTGTAGGGTAAGCCACGGTATGGGAAAGACATGGGCAGAGTTTTAAAATTTATACAAGTTTGTTACAGTGGTAATTAAATTGAGTTGAACTTGGTCTTTTAAAGGTCCTGTACGTGATCAAAACCTTCTTTACTCTTAGATTTTACCAGGAAGGATTACACCAGTTTTTTACAGTGCACCAAAATGCCAGTATGTGTGAGCACAGTTAGGATGCTGTGTAAAATAAAATACTAATATTTGACTGAAAATTACACAAACAACATATCAAATGTTTTATCAGACAAATTGTTTCTCAATGCATATAATCATAGATTTTAGTAACGTGTTCCGAAACAAGTTGGTACAGTGGCAACAAGACACTGGAAAAGATGTGCTATTCTAAAAGTTTGTCTATAGGAACTAATCAGGTTAATCTGCCACAAGGTATGATCAAGGTAAAGTATCACAAGTAGATGAATAAAAAGAATGGCAGAAGCTTTCATGGATGCTCACTGAACTGTGAACTGTGTGGCACTTAATTCAACAACCTACAAACTTAAGAACAGTATCCATTTACAGTACGTTCAGGGAATCCAAAGAAGGTCAAAAACCAGTACTGAAGGGCTGTGATCTTCAAGAGTGACACACTTGTGTGGAGTAAAATGACCACATGGGTTCAGAAACCCAAACTCATTTAGTGAAGTTGCGTGAATCGATGATGAGTGTCAGTCATAGCCTGCAGCTGTTCAAACAAAAAGGCACTAGGCCTTAGTTTACAGCCATACGGAGAATCACAACCTGCGACTGATTTCCAATACAATATGTACTTCAAGAGTCAGGAAGGTAGAAGAACTTGTCCTACGTCAGCAATGATTTCCAATACAATATGTATTTCAAGAGTCAGGAAGGTAGAAGAACTTGTCCTACGTCAGCAATGTAAGAAAGCGCCTACCTATAGTCAAGCCCATAATTAATCATACCCCTGGCAAATGTTTTACTTTTATTTAACCAGCAAGTTATTTTTTGACAGGAAATGACATTATAGGTGTCTCCCAAAAGATAATACGACGATGTACAAGAGGCATTATTGAGGAAAAAAACTCAAGTCAAAATTTGTAAGGGGTATGATTAATTATGGGCTGTACATCTACAGTAGAGACATCTATCCACAAACTAGTAAAGACTCTACTGAGCATGCTGTAAAAACAGAAGAGGAGGGGCCAAGTGACACTGGGAACTGAAGTCAGGGCCATTGGGCTGATGACCAGCTATGAACCTTGAGTGAGATTGATATACATAAAGATGAACGGCACAGAGAGTGAGAGGGAGAGTTGGGGTGGGTTGGAGATCTGCCATGCTGATCTAGTTGCCTCTGACAGATGGTCAGTAAGGCACATCAGCAGCTCATGTCTATGACTTCCCAAACAAGAGGATATATCACCAGTCACTGCTTCCCTCTCTACCTGTTGGTGTCCTCATGTCTCCCACCTTGTTCTGTTATGGACTTATTTTTTTAACAATTAATTAAAATCAATGCACTAGACTTTTGGGCCGCATCCTTTTCAGGCAGAGAAGAGGTTGAGGGATAAGTAGCAAAAGAAAGGGCGTGGTGCACATAATCCTCAGATTATAATCAGCATTATTAATAAGTAGTTGCAGCAGATAAACACGCTTCCTGTCTTCCACACATCTTCCTCACTCTTTATTTCTCTGTGCTTCGCCCGCTCCATTGGTTATCACCCACAGCCGTTCACGATTAATGTAAAAAACATGGAAGTGTCTCTTATGTGTAATTCAATAAACAGTACTGTTTATGTTCTGTTTATCATTTGTGTCTGTTTTCCTGCGGCTACAAGAAAGGTTCGGGTTCAAGGGTAATGGGTTTCATTGGGTTTGATAAATGGTGCACTTCCCTAAAATATATTCAACTTAGGTTTGAACATTTTAATGGGCGGATTATTCAACAGTGCCACCATCAAAACTCTTCAATAACCAGGTATCATCCTAGCACTGATTCCTTCTGTGTATCTATATCGCAGGTCTGGCTGATTGAGGTCTGTTGGTTTGGACTGGCAGCAGCGCACAGGATGACTCTTGCATCTTTCAGCCGCCGCAGGGCTTGTTGGGAAAATGTGCACCTACCAAAAGTGTCACTCCCTTCCTGCTTCTCTTGGCTCTTCCACACTTTTCCTCAGCCGATGCTGTCTTTTTAGCTGGCGCTTCCTCCCTCTCGGTTCCACCTCAGACAGTTTGTCTTTTCTCTTCTCGCCTGTAATCTGTCCCCTCCCTTTACCCATTTCCCCTTCTTCCTTTCCTAATTCATCCATCCTCCTCCTCTGCTGCTGCTGTACTTGAGTCTTTGTGTATGTGTGTGACAGAGACTGAGACATGTTTGAGGCGTCACAGCAGTGTGGTGCAGCAGTGGGATACCGAACGCCTCCTGTCTGTTCATCAATGTTTTCTCTCTCTATCTCTGCATCTAAGGAATCAGCAGTATTTGCCCGTTGGCTCCAGAGGAAATATAATGAGGTGTGCCAGTAGCGAATGGTGTATCCCAAGTTGCGAGGACGCCTAAGAGACATGTTGCTCCTGGTAAAGGAGGGAAGTCAGCTCCTTACCGGCATGTATAGCACAAAACGTGATGGTGTGTGTGCATGCTGGCTGTAGCAGGGCTCTGTGTTGCTCCCACATCTGGGATCAGTGCTGCACCGCCTTTCTGAGCGCCAACTGGAGCAATTATAAGCAAACCATTTTCGTGTGTGCATGTGTGTATTTGCCACTTGTTAAGTTTCTACACATGCACCCAGAGACGCAGTGTGCAAAAGAAGTAGGTTACTGTTTTTTTTCTCTCTTTTCTTTCATTCCCCTAGTCTCTCAGTTCTGTTGCATCTCACTTTGTCTTCCTGTGCTTCCCCTGTTCAGAAGCATAAAAAATGAATAAGACAGTGACGCTTGTTTGATCTGCTCATGCAGCCCTCGCCATAATTTGAGATGAGCAGTGGGAGGAGTTTGTGTGTAGTGCTGGTGCTGTGAGTAAGAGGAGTATGACCTGAACTTTTAAAAGATGATGCAAATCCAGATGCAGCAACATTAAGGCTTTACCCTGTCTCCAACCAATCTCACTCACTCTTTTCTTTCTCCCCTGGGTGAAATTTCCACTGAAATATATTCCACACTCAATGCCCCTGTGCTTTTCTCCTAAATCGTGGTGCCTGTGCATTGTGAGTGTGTGGGCAGGCAGCAACAGCCCTCTGACCACAAAGAGAGTACAAATCCCCTGCTCATAAACCTATAATCTTTATAGCTCCCGACAAGAATAACTGTCCTTTCAGGCCAACAGTAGGTGCTGCTTCTGACTGTAATGGGTGATTCCCGTATTTGACTGCACAGATTAAATTGACAATTTAATTCAATAGCTAAATAATTTGATGTAAAATCTGAGGGAATCATTTATGGTAACCTTAGACCATATGCTACACGGCTCACGTGTGCCAAAGCAAGAACACAACACCAGGCACTTAACTGTAGAGTCTTGGCTTTAAAACCCAATGTGTCCTTTGCGGAGAAGCCAATCAGAGTGGGCTAGCCCAGTCTCAGGGAGAGCAGCAGCAGTCCGGTCCAAAACACCAAATGACACCACTGAAGTTGGGAAGCAATTCTGCTTTATGGCTGCCGGCTGCTCAGAGGCTTTGTAATTAATTACAGCGGCCAATAATAATTAGGGCTGGACACCAGTGAGCAGTTGCAGAGCAAAATGTGGAGGCCCGATGGTTGATCTGGTGTCTTGTCTCTGGCCTCTGAGCCCTGTGGCATGCTAGCACCTGCTCGCAAACTGTGGCAGCTAACAGCTTTCAGTGTGTGTGTGCGGGCGTGTGGGTGTTGGCAAGACAGTTGGGTGACACGGTCTGTTAGGAAAGGGAGGGATGAGGGGAACTGTGCTCTCTGACAGGGTGGCTGATTCACAACAATACGCCAGCATCAGCCACTAGGCTCTTGGGCTGACTGAACTGTGGTGCTGTGATTCAGCTGCTTTGTTCCACTGGAGCTGGATAGCTCTGTGACTGGAACACCTCGTACATCGGTCGAGTGAAAAAGTGTGTGTTTAAAGACAGGACACAGCCGTAGACCTACCAACACACACACACACACACACACACACACACACTGCATTACATATGAGCACAGTGTGCATGCACACACAGACGTGTGAGTCTTCCAGGGGCAGAATCTGCGTTACTCATAGGGTGAGTAGTTATCAGTAGATTGTTTCATTAACATTAGAACCATTTCTTTCAGCTTACAAAGATGCACATGTTCTGTTTTCTATGAGACAAACTGATTTTATTTCTATTTCCCTGCTTCACCAGCATCCTACCTGTGATTTGTTGGAGCGTCCATCCACATGGTCTAAAAAAACCTTAAGCACCACCTGTGCTACATTAGGAAAGCCAGGCTGGCTCAGCCCTTTCCTATAAATGAACCTTTTACACCTTGTGCCAAAATATTTAGCACTAATCGCACCAACGTTTCAAGCGCTCTTCTCAGCTTCTCCCCCTCCTCTTTTTCCTGCCTCTCTCTGTGAGCTCTGCCTCACAACCCACCCGTCGGGCTCAGTTCACCAGCATCTGGCAAGCTTGCTCAAAAGCACACAGAGCACTCATTTGCATATCGCTTGCCTGATGTGTTCACAGTCGCGAGTGTGCTCATTTGTTCTGCCAAATTAGGAAGTTTTTTTTCTAGCGGTTTGGATTCTGTTTTTAGCTCTGGGATTTTCCCTCCTTTTAGTTGTGGTCCTGCTGTGATACAAGCGACGGCGAAGGAGAGGCAGACCCGAAAACGCTGTTACATAATAACGTAATTTAGACTGTGCCTGAACAGCATGATTTTCCCAACAAACTCTGTGTGTTTATGTATAGCTGTGTGAGTAACTTGCCGTCACTTCACCCACTCGCATATGGCTAACCTTCTGCTCCACAGTATTCAGCTTCATGTTAACATATAGACATGAATACCTCTTGTATCATAAATAGTTTCCAGTCATTTGCAAATGTGCATTTGGAAACAGCCTTAATTAATATACATAAACAAAGCCAGAGGGCAAAAAAAGTGTTCCACTGTAAGTAAGTGTCACAGCAAGTGACTCATGGGTAAGGAAAACATCATCTCCAGTAAATAACTCAAAAACACATGTATTCTGGTACATTTTGACTGGAATAGCACATTCCTTATGTTACCCACAAACCCCCTGAAACACAAACAACCACTCGTGAAATAATTACAACTATTGACAATTACATTATATTACTTGCTTTTTACAGAGACTCGGACACCTTTTGCCCATATTTAACCTATATTGATAAAAAAAAACATACTACTTAGAATAAGGACGTCAAACTAGTATTTTACTATAAAACTATTTTTACTATAAAACCGCATCAATGCTCACCGGTGGACAGACTGATTCCTTATGCACTGACCAGCCACAACACGGAAACCACTGACAGGAACATTGATTATCTTGTTACAATGACACATGTCAAGGGAGAAATGTGGTGTAGCAAGTGAACAGTCAGTTGTTGAAGTTGATGTGTTGGAAGCAGTTAAAAAAGGGCATGTGTAAGGATCTGAGCGACTTTGACATGAACAGACTGTGATGGCTAGGCCGCTGGGTCAGAGCATCTCCAAAATGCCAGGTCTTGTAGGGTGTTCCCGCTACACAGTGTTCAGCAAGTACTGAAAGTGAACCCAAGAAGGACAGCTGGTGAACTGACGACAGGGTCCGGAGCACCCAAGGCTCACCGATGCACGTGGGGAGCAAAGGTTGGCTAGTCTGGTGCACTGCCTAAAAAGATCTACTGAAGCACATGTTGCTGAAAATTGTAATGCTGGCTATGACCGACAGCTGTCAGGACACACCAAACATCACAGCATAGCTGCAGCCCCCTGTACGTCACTGAGATGCCCTGCAATTGACACATAGGTGTCAGAAGAAGGTGACCTGATCTGATGAATGTGTGCATCACATATCTGTGGAAGAGAGGGCATCAGGATGCACGATGAAAGTCCGATCCACTGGGGACTCTGCTGATGTCTTGGTGCCAGGTACCAGGAGATGTGTAGAGTCCGTGCAGTTTCATATCTACCTAAACAATACCAGGAAATATATATGTTGTGTCTGATTAGTGTAATTTGTCAGTCTGTGTGTGTGTGTGATCCTACTAGTACAAAGTATCAACTCTTTCCTTTAAAATGAAAATGTGACTGAGGTATGTGTTATCATGCCAAAAGTCCCCAGAATCAATGTGGTTTCCTTCAAAGAACAGAGGCGCTATCATAATCAGACGTTGGAGGATCAACCAGAGAAATCTTTTTGTCAAACCTGAGATTTGCTGCAGGCAGTTTTGCCACAGCTGTTCACAAATCTTCTAGGTAATTTCTAGATATCTGAAATGTGAAACCTACGCGCTCTATCCTGCTCCCATGGGAAACAATACATCTTTGACACAAGTGAATGAGCTAGCTAGTATAACATAACCTAGATAACAGGTACTACCATATTACTCATAGAAATGATTAAAGAGGCTCTACTAAAAACAAAATATTACATGCACTGCTAAAATGAATTGTCATCTGCATAATGGTTTTGTATTTAAAACAGACAATGGAAACCCGTTTTCTCATTCTTTCATGACAGCTTTTGCCTTGAGATAAAGTGATCTAACAGGAGATCCTAGTGAAGCAATGGTTAAAGGAAAATGAATCCAGTCCTCAATTAAGACCTTAAATACTGCAGCTCACGGTAATTAATGTATGACTAGACTTTAATTAGCAAGAAAGCCACCTCACATTAGTCTCTGTCATTCATACTCAACTGTAGAAATCCATACCTACCCTACTCAAGACACTACACAGTACACCTTAGTTAGAAATCATCACGCGTAACCCAGTCAAAGCCGGGAAAACATGTGTTTCTCTCTTACATGTAACCTGTGACTCTGGGTGTGTGTGTGTGTGTGTGCGCGCGTATCTGCAGTATGGAGCGTGACGGACCAGTGCTGAGAATAATTAACTCCTGTGACCTAGTCACTGCAGTGACGAGAGCAACTGCTGTGACTGGAACCCTGTCAAATAGACTGGTCATCACACTCCTCAGGCGGCCTCAGGAAGCCTCCACACAAACAAACACACAGAAAAACATACACACGGGCAGACGGGCAAGCCGAAGCACAAAGAGAGCACAGAACTGTCATTTGTTAATTGACACGTTCACCACATCTATAAGAATGGTGTCACGCCTGTTAAATTGCCTCCATAAGTGTCTGCACAACACCCATGCATACACGTGTACCTGCCTGCTTGGTACACTTGGCACACACTCATTCACACCATGTGGCAGCAACAGTGCAGAGATGCACATGGCTGTTCGTTAGCACCCCTGACATCTCTGACAAATTGACTCCTTTATGGGAGTGGAAGTGTGCAGCAGGATGAGGGAGGGTGATGGGAGGGTGAGAGAATGAGAGGCCACAAGAGGAGAGCATCTCATTCACGTGGTCCATAGCAAAATGATATCATTCAGAGACACACACACACACACACACACACAGCAGTGAGATCATGGTGAAAAGAAGATACCAAAATACCCTTCTGCCATTGCGAGCTACAGTGAGATGGAAGAAGTGAAGTGAAGAGGGAAAAAGGTGAGGAAAGAACAGGACAGGAGGAGGAAAAGAGAAAGGAAAGGATTGATAGAAAGAGAGAAGCATCGAGGCGATGGGCTAACGGAAGGACGGGAGAAGAAGAGGCGGAAAAAAAGAAAAGAGACACAGTTCGAAAGACGAAAGATGGAAGGAAGTGAGAGTGAAGAAAGAAAGTGCTGGAGAAAAGAGTGAAAAAGAAGCTATTGAAAGGAGCTACTAAAGGAAGTGAAGCAGAGAGGTACCATCTCATCTCTGATTACGGGGCTGTAGGTTATGAAAGAGAGTTTGCACATATTTAATGAGCTGACAGGAAACCCCAACATATGATAGGCGTGAGACAATGACAATGGCAATAAACGTTTTCTGATTCTGATTCTGAGCTACAAGAAACTGTTCATGAGAAAAAAGCTGGTTGTAAGTGATCATCTTAGTCAAACTTTCCTCCTCGCTACACATTGCGGGCATCTCTCCCTGCAGTGGCACTGGACAACGATCACAAGTTGTGTCTACTTAACTAAGAAACATTTTGAATCAACAGAACAGATTTTAAGTCAAACAGTCCCAAAGCATGCCACCTTTAAATAAATAATCGAAGAGTGTAGGAGGAAGCGATGACAGAAAATAAGGTATGGTAAGAATCAGGTATGAGGCACATACACACTAGGAATAATGTCCTTTTGGTTGCCATGCAACCATAATCTTCCCCGAAGTAAAAACGTCCAGGAAAATAAATCCATCCCTGCAGGTACAAGTACATTCACAATCCCGCTGATGCGGCATGCAGCATAATTCAAGGTGAGAGCCGCTTATCTTGAAGCATGTGCCAAAAAGCCACCCTGTAAATATAAACTGTTTGTCTCATTCTGGAACGAAAGCAACGCTGTTGTCACTGATTATCTCATTTTCTTCTCATGATACTCAGATGTCTGCTCATTTTCTTTGTGTGTAAAGTAAGACATTGTACACACCCCTTTCGCTGATGACAATAAATTTGAGCATTAAAAAAAACGAAAGAGAAAAAAAAACAACCTGAGGATGGCAGAGATAAATGAGACACGGTAAATGGATGAGGAATGGGACAGCCTCACAACTCCTAACTAATTCCTTCAGTGGGGGACAACACAGAGCAGGATTCATATCCGGCATTATGAAGAGAATGATGAATCTACTGCCGTCAGCGACGTACTGTCTTCAGCTCGCTTTAAAACAGAGACTATAACCAGCACTCCAAACCAGCTGTAAAACCAAGCATGCAGGTAAAACCTCACTGATTAATGGTAAACTCAAAACTCAACCAATACGACCACTATTTTATATTTAGGCAGATTAATGTTACAGAGGGAAGAAGGCGATACTGGATAAAAAAAGAGCATGAATCTGCCCCTAATTACACATCTCTGTTGTGTCACTACGTAATAGCTGGTCGATATTGTGACGTTTCATGAGGCGAGCTGCTTAAAAGAGGAACGTTTTGGAATAATCACAATTCAAATTTGTGAATAATGGCTACAAACCCAATGGCTTTGCTGCTACTGTTTTATTAGTCTGGCATGATCAGCTTTGTGGCGTTGATTCAGTTCCTTTTATCTGTGCAAGGTTTCGATAGGTTTTTATTCTAAATTGGGCTTTAGTCGCTGCTGCTGAGCATCCATTTTCATTTAATGTACCTTGCACATTTTCACAGGTCTTTCTGAACCTTCAGAATGAGCTTGTTAATACAGGTATGTAACACTGTCAGTGTGAAATAAAGAGGTAATAGAATTCATGGCTACATCTTCGAAATACTGAAATCACTTCAATGGAGTCAAATTTATTTATGGTATCTCAGAATAAAGATCTATTGAAAATACAGGAGAAAAAAGGTGTTTGATGCCCAAGGTCAGATATGAATGGCTAATATGAAAACCAAATAAAACAGATTGGTATTTGTTAGATTAAAATTAAATTAAATATCACATATCACGAAAAACTAAAAAAAAATATAAATGGTTTGTTAAAAAGTGCTCAAAATGTTGAAGAACTCAAATAGTCATACACCTAATTAGAAATCTATTACCATTTTTATTATTTCATCAATAATAAAAAGTGTTGTTATCATCAATATATTTAAATATACTATATTAACATATAGATATAAATGGGTCTAAGTAAAGCGGTGATGGTGATTGTAACAAAACGAAAATGCTATAGGTTGGCAGGTAATTCCAGCAAGAATAGGTCATTTCTATTTCTGGATATTCATTAGTCACAAACACTTCAAAACAAATGCAATAAACTTTATTTTACACACCGCCACCAGGTTATCGCCTCTAACTGGCCTCTGTTATTAGAGTATAAAGGCAGGAAAATAATGACGCAACGACGAGCAACACATTCTTTTAACTGTCTGTATGACTCTATCTCTGAGACACCTCGGCTTCTTTATTATTAGGTTTCTGATGAAAGAGCGCAGCGAGGTCAGCGGGGCTGCCGTTTGACATTTCCAATTTGTTTGGGTTGTTCTCCCCCTCCCCTGACACACACACACACACACACACACACACACATCGTCACCTCCTGACGTGGCCCGGGGCTGTTTGGCTGAGTTGGGTAACGAGCCTGTTGCTGGCTGCAGAAGTGTTTGTTTGTGACCACTGCTTATTGCTGATGCTGCTTGATATCTTGGCTGGAGTCTTATCAGTTTGGTTGCCGAGGTGCTGCGGTTGCTCCGATATCTTTAAAGGCAGCTCGATTTGGGCAGCTGTCAATGTCTTCGTCTTCCTCTCTCTATGCTCCTGTTTATTGCTATGTCGCTTGCCCCTTTTTAATCATTCTGATCTAAACAAGGATGGTGGGAGGCTGATGGTAAAATACTGTCATTGGAAATTTACTTTTACTATTGTAACACATTAGCACTGGAGAGCTGAGACAAAAATGTGAATATTGTTTTTGTTCAGCAGCTATTCAGATGCAGCCCAGCCAAGATTTATTTTTTGGGTCTTGTTCTTGGTGGCAGGGAGACGGGAACAGTCACGGGCTCTCTCGCTTTCTTTGCTTTTAACCAAAGAGACTTATAAGAAGCTAGCGCTGAGTGTCTGGCTCAAGGACACATGTGGTAGGGGTTGGACTAGGAGTCACACTGGATTTCAAACCTGCGACCTTCTACATCCCAGTCTGACGCTTAAGCCACTGAGCTACCAGGCTGCTTTCTGTATAGGCGGGTTCATTTTATGGCAAATAGTGGATGAATGAGATGTTCCATACTGTTAAGTTCAAAGTATGCTGATGCTAACACAGCAGGGAGTTAATGTAGCATATGTTGGACACTATTATCAAAGACAACCAGAGTAACACAGAGTCAGGGCAGCCTGGATTAGACGCTGCTTGCTGTGACCATGGGTGCACACAAAACACGATGGCACAGTAGCAACAGTGAGAGGAGGAGGTATCAGACTAAGGTTGACGTGAACTTTATTCATTTTTGTTTTTTATTTTTTCTGTCCAAACCGAAGTACTTTAAAAAGTAGTAGCAGTAGTAGTAGAACGAATGAAAATGTGAGCAGCGGTTTGCTTGGGTTTACATTCTCAGGCAGCAGAGGCACTTTTGTCTAAACAAAGCAATCAGCTGGTTAAGCTTTTATCAGAGCACCTAGAGAAAATGAGCGGTAATGTCCCGAACATTTCTCCTTTTACTTCTCTCTCCAGCTGATCAAAAAGCTGTCACGCCACATTGCTCCCCGTAATGGTTTTTTGTCTGGACTCCTTGGTATTTAAATGAACAGAAAGGAAACACAGCGGCAGACTGTGGCTCTGAGTGCTCTGTCCACATACGTGTGAGTGAGTCACAGTGTGCACTCGCTCTGTTGGTATATGTGTTAAAAAGAGAGACAGAGAAAGCTGAAGCTGAAAGGAAGGACTGACTCATACGGACAATGAGACGGGCAGACACAGACGGAGAGAAAGTCGAGAGAGGGTGGACACCATGGACAGGGTGACTGATCAGGACACATCAATAATTATCTGTTTACTCTCTGCAGCCTCAGAATTTAGTGTAGCCTCTTCATCCCTCTGATAGTTAGCAATTATAGTTTATTGGATATCAGATTAATAGAGAATTGTTTGGGTGGGTGAGTCACAGAGGATGAAATACAGCACATACACGTGTTTTAAGGTTCATGCTCACAAATGAGACAAATACACACCCAAGTTTTTGTGTCTGTGTGTCACAGAATTTGTTCTCCTCAAAGCATTTCTAAAAATAGCAGCAACACCGCTTCCCAGCTACACAGCGTGATGTGTTATATAACCTTGTCAAAATGCATAGTGAGACCGCATCAGCATCAACAACTAGGCTGCTACCTGTTCAAATGGTGCAAGGCTCTCCGTCACTCTCTCTCTCTCCTCGCTCACACACAAGCACACTGCAGATTACATGCTCCTCTTCATTATTCATGTGGCATTTCTGCCTTTACTAGAAAGTGTACAGAAGAAAAAGAACAAAGAAGCTATGAAGCGTGAAATGGCGAATGTTTACTGCAGCAGATCTGTCTTAGGGAAAGAAATTAGCTATTAATAGCTGTAGTCATTAGAATGGATTGTTCCTTTGTTCATGTTGTTAAAGTCGTCTCGTTTCAGTCATGACAGCCGACACGTCTAGATGGATGACGATCTGCTGTTCCAAAAATACGCCACCACGTGAGATCATTGTTTATTGTTTGAGTTTACAGGAATGATCATGAATTGAACTTTTCTTTTTTTAACTGTGACTCTGAAGGGGCCACTGTCCTGTTTCTAGATTTGTGGCAACACCCACCAGTAGCAATTAATTATAACCCATGCCTGTGTCCCTTTTCGCTCTACAGAGCTTTTGCCATCTTTGTGTTCACTATCTTTGCTCACATATTTTCAGTGTGTCTGTGCAGCCCCACAACATAATTTTCAGGTGCAGACGAGCATTGGTTCTCAGCGCTAAAGGTCTGATAATGATCTACGGCACCTGTCAAGTCTAGTTGCTGAACACAGTGAAGCATTTAGCAGCAAGAGAGCTTATATTTCCCTCAGGTGTTGGAGGAGAACCAAACAGAGCTAAAATAGAAATGACATGTTTAAATGTATCTATTGTGTAGATACATGACGTACACAATACAATAAATATTCACATATTAATATTGCAAGGCTACTAAGGGTTATCACATATACATTTCATATAAATATTCCCACCCTGAAACTGTGTAAAACCTGCTTTTAATTTCAGATCTTATTACACCAGCAGCTCATCCCTTCACACTGGTTTGCTCAGGAAAAAGGTCAAGTCCAATTTGCAGATGGTTTAATTTTCTTTTTAAGGGAAACATTTTGAAAAACATTTCAAGATCTTCATTTCATGTTCTTAGTGAGCCATCACACAGTATGTGGATTAACTATCCATTTAATACTTGATGCACACGGACACGGGGTGACGTTCACGTGCATGTTCGTACACACCCTTCCCCTCATCTTTTATCACACCGTTGGTCACTGCATGATTCCCTGCTTACTTTTAATCCAATGAGGTGTGTAATGGCTGCAGAGACGGGGTCTGTTTAAAATGACTGCAGCGGGTTACGACTCTGGAGAATATGGCTCATCTGCAGGAGACGCAAGCTTTGGCAAGTGCACCACGCCTCTTATCTCTAAGCACTTACCACTGATGTAAAAACAACCTGATAGAGGAAAGCTAATGGGAGCAAACGTCCCCGCTCGACCATTTAGGAGCCAACAGGAGCTAGGGCTGAATTTAGCGTAACTGACTGCGGACAACCCCGGTGCAGCTGTAGCACACGTACGAGTGATTTTCATGTGGACGCGCACTAGCTGCATGTGACAAGGCGCGACTGAAATATGTAGTGTATAATACACAGACGCCCCCACACTGTGTGACTAGATGACAGGGCCTGCTGAGACAGCAGATACGCACGCACACACACACACACACACACACAAACTCCGCAATAAGTAAAAAGAAAACTATACGCACACTGAAGAGAACTAGTGTGTGAGGTGGATGGATTATTAAACAGTGTGCGTAGTCATGTGGGACAGATATGGCTGGGTGAACGCGAAGTGGTGTGTGTGTGTGTGTGTGTGTTTCTGCAAGTGTACCCTTATCTCAATTGAGATTTCCAAATCAATTTTGGGTTTATCCCTAACTGAAATTCCATTATTAGCAAGTATTTCTTTTTGTTTGTATGTAATGTTTTTATAGTGCATTCTGCAGATGAGGAGAGAAGAAGGAAGGGGAAACGTACTCCCTACATGTCAGCGTTGTCTTCTGTCTGTATCCGTCTCCTCTGTGTCTCATCCCCTCTAATTCCCCCTGCTAGCCTCTTTGCAGTCCACTTTGTTGTGTGTTGTAGACCTAAATCTTTCTGTGACCACTTTCATCATTCTTTATCCCTCTATGAACCCCATCAACTTCCACCCTCCAGCATTCCCTCCACCCCCGTCTCCATCCACATCTCTCTCTTACTCTTCTATTACCCCTGTGGTCGGGCTTCAGCAGACACGAGTAGCCGGACACGCCAATCCACTGCTCACACACTGGTCAGAACAACAAAACCGTAGCTATCCCGTGCTATTTCCATGGAAACCACCTTGCTATAAACATAGTGAACCCTTTAATTAGTATCATATTAATGGTCAATACCTAATAACCCAATAAAGGCTTTTAGAATATAGAGTTCAGCAATCTTTATATTTACAGTACTACTCTGTAAGAATCATGTACGAAACAGACAAATTGTTTAATCAACAAATTAATCAATCAATCAAAATTCCGCTTTCACTTCTCAGTCATTAAACTACTACTCGTATGTACAGAGCATCATACCACAGCTCACCTCACAGGCTTTTTGCAGTGTAATGAATGATAAATGTGATTAGACTCAACAGAGCTTTTTCCATAACACTAAAATCAAACTAAGTTAACATTTTGCCTTTACTGACAACACGAGGAGAAGAAAGCCAGGATGAGGGAAAAACTCCAGCATGCAGGAGTGTGGACTAGATCAATAAAAACACATGTTTATTAGATTGAGACGAGCGGTGACAGAGCCTGGCCCAGGAGTGGAACATCTAGCGTGTAATCTTGTACTGTCTTCTTTCTCCCTGCAGAGCAGCAAACTCACTCACTTACTCACGCCTCGGGCCATAAAGAAGCATGCAATAAACAGACGTCAATCCGGTTTGGGTCTATTGACTTGGGGAAGGGGAGACAATGGAGACAGAATGATGGGTAGAAATTGAGGACCTCAGAGTCTCCTACGTTCTGCAGGTGGGCCGCAGCAGCGCAATACCGCTGTTATTGGAAGATTTAAATTGAGTTTGGGGAACTTAAGGCACAGACGGAGTGCACAGGGTATTGATGTATTGTTACTATATTGCATTGTGTTGTGTCCTACATCTCATTTACCTTGGCCATTCAACTTAAGTATTCCACTCTAGCAGCAGGCTGTTTCCAATAGTATAGTGGCCCTAATTAGTGCACTGCAACATTTGTTTGTCCACTGGCTATTAGTCTCAATGCCAGTATGGATGCTTGTGATTATTCCTCACCTAAGCGCACCATTGGTCTCTTAAACACAGCCAAGAAGGCCATTTGTAAAAAGAAGCTTTTGGCAGGCACACGTCTCGCATTTTGTTTGCGGAATGAATATGTTGTGTATTACTCATTTGTTATGTTTGGTAACATTCTCAAAAGTAACTGAGCTGGAATGATAATAGAAGAATGTAGTGATTGAGACAAATGGAGCACCCCGACACAATGTACAGTAACAATACATCAGCCACAAGCAGCAGGCGTGTTGCTCCGAACAGGATTGATCGAGAAAATAGTGTGGAATTTGTCTTCTCTTTTGTTATTATGCTTTTTTTTTCTCTCTCAACGTGTCCGAGTCAGAGGGAGGGAGGACTCAAGCCCCCGCTGCAAATACACAGGCCCATAGGAAGAAGCTTATCTGCTGGCCTCAACGTCAGGGATTTTTTAACATAGAAAAGCTACACAAACAAAATGTCACTAAATTAAACAGGAAAAGAAAGACGAGGACCTAACCTTTACGAAATTGCTGTGGGGGCCTGTGAACTGACTTCTAAATCAGAAAGTGCTTGAAGGGAAAACTGTGGCCACATTTTCTTTCTTAACTTTTTGTCATTTATAATGTCAATTGCAATAAATCATCGATTTTTTCATTATTATTTTAGTTAAGAACATTATTAAATTTAGAAAAATGTTAGGGGCTGTATACAGATTACGCCCCATGTTTGGCAAGAGCCACAAAAGAAATCCATTTGATGCAATGATTCAGAACTCTTTTTTTTATAATACAACTCATGTTTTGGTAATTCACCTAAAATTAACCAGACACATAAATCAACATAGCCTGGTAGCTCAATAGGTTAAGCATCCGACTGTGATGCGGAAGGTCACAGAACTGAATCCCAGCCCAGATTACCAGGTGGGTCCTTGACCAAGACACTCAACGCTAGCACCTTGTAAGCCACTTTGGATAAAAGTGTCTGCAAAGCAAAGTAAAGAAAAGAAAGTAGAAAGTAAATAACCAGAAGTCGAGGTACCTAATAAAAGCATCTGAAAGAGATCACAGCTAACGTTACTAAGAAGACAACTAGCCTGAAGCGACTTTAGCTACGCCAGACTATTAAGTCTTACTGATCGAATATTCTTGTTTCCTTTTGTATACACATGACTTTAATTATTTTCTACACAAAGTATGCGCAGAAGGACAAAGAGGACATCAACGGTCAGTGTGTATTTATTTTTATATCACTGTGGACATTTACTTAATTTGGTTTAATGTTAATCACGCACTGCTCCTTTTAAACACATTAGTGTTGAAGCCGTTAACGAAGTGTCTCACTTAGTGGGTTAATTAAGAGCTGCATCCCCCCACTGAGACGATATGATGTAAAATGGACTGTTCATTCATCTTGGCTGACAGTGAATCTCTATGAAATGCTTATGCAACGAAAAAGGATTCAAATCTGCGAGCCTGTCAACAGTCTGCACATTTATTGCAGGCTTGAAAGTGAAGTGGCTGCGCTTTACCAGTGATCTGGGCCTGTCTGTAAGAAAACACGACGTGGCCTAGGAGCGCAGCCATATTGTTGGTTATGTGTGCAGTTTCTTCAAAGCAGGGCAACTGGGCAGGTGCCTGAGCAAACCCATCTGCACCTGCATCTGTGTGAGTGTAGGTTGTGGGTTTGTTCTGTTCTTTCGAAGCAAAAAAACATTATTCTAGTACAGATGATGCCTCCCACACACACACACCTACGGGCAGTGGTAAGCACAGAACTCTGCTCACATGCACGTAGTCCAATTGTTCTGTCCATGTTGCTATAGACAGTATTAGAAATTTCAGCTTCCTGTGAACTGCTTGGTGGCTCAGGCAGGTACAGGTAGCCCTTTTTTCCGAATAAATGTACTCACTAAGTTTTGGTGGAAAGCATTACATGTAAACACATAATAAATCATAATCTCTCTGGCTGTACTGATGTCCCTGACTATGAGGGCCAAACTCAACCCAATACCTATGTTGGCCTCTCAAAAGCCACAGTGGACACGTGTGAACCCACAAACGCATCCACATTTGCCTGAGCCCTCTTAGCACACACACACATATACATGTCTTTGTCAGCACACTGCACGTCCTCCAGCCTAGTTGCCCTTTCGCCTGCTCCCCAACACGTCTGCCCAAAATGTCTCATTGAATATTTAATATGTGCACCAATCTAATGATGCCAGAGACCCAGAGCGTGGCTCTAATTATTCAGGCTTCCACCACTGAGTCACCGAGGCCATCACAGGGGCTGCGGTTCCTTCCAATAAACCTCCTCATCTGTGTTCCCCTCTGCCTCTCCCTCCTCGTCCCCTCCATCTTTGCTCCCCTCAGCAGCTGCCACAAGTGACCTTGGGCTCTCACCTCCTACAATCCTCACTTTGTGCTTTTTTCTCTGCCTCTTTAAGTCTACCTCTCTCCAAATTACATTAAATGCCCATTGCCATGTCTATATATAGTAAATTGGTGTAGGCAGAAAGCAGAGTGTAGTGCTGTAATAGCAGAGCAGTATTTAAATGGCTCTATCTCCCTTCTGTTAGACGTGGAATGCTGCCACAGTGTTGGCACAAAGCATCTCTATGAATATGCAGAGCAGCTACAATGATGTGTGATTTACACCAAACGTGTGTGTGTGTGCGTGCGTGCATGTGTGTGTTTACAGGATGAAAGGGTCAGTGACGGAGAGCGCTCCTTTTTTTTTCCTCAAATGATCCCATTCTCTTAAATCCTGTTGCTAGAGAACGGCTCATATTTACCGAGTGATGCAGAGCTGAAAATAGACGTATAGATGTGCCCTGAATAAAAGATGACAGGACAGAGGAGCCTGTCATCCTGAGTGCAGGCGTGTACATTGCATGTTTGTTGTGCACATGTGCACTTGGCATGTTCAACACCCCGAGCTGCATGCCTGTGAGCTCGGGGTTGCATCTTGCTCCACCACACGTATGCACAGACATACAGGGGATAAAAATAGAGAGGGTGGAGCGCTCAAAAAGAGTCTTCCATCCACATTTGCACGCACGACTAACTGCCTTTCATCTCCATCTGACCAATGAAGTGTGATGAACTGGGAGAGGATAATGACAAAAAATAGGGGAATTTATATTTTTCTTGTTATGCTTGTTTCAATAAGAAGCAATAGACACTGCAATTTATTCCATTATTTTTCTCAACTATCACCCCTCCGAGACAGCACAGAATGTTTTTGCATTTCAATTTCCCCCGTTTCCTTCACCGTGGGGAAAACTATGAAATCTTTATCCATTCCTCTCCACGCGTGCACAGACTTGAGGTCTGACTGCGCTGCAAACTTGGAAAGTGGCGTGCAGCGATGGCTGCTGCTCTCCTCCTGGTTAATCTCAATGCGCTCCAACAGGGACGCTTAAATCTCCCAGTATGCATTTGTGCCATGGAAAACAAAGCTTTCACCTAAGAACAAATCTAAGCCATATCTCACACAACACTTTGATTTTGCTTTTTTTAACTAAGCACAAATTTGTAGGCTGTACTGGGGATTGAGGGAGATTGGAGTGAAGGAACAGAAAGAGTGCGTGTTTGTTCAGCGGGCACAAGTTAATCAGGTAATTATTATATTTGTATGCCAGAGGTTTTTAGGCTTTTCGCTGACAGGCCCTGTTCAGCGAGTGATTTTAGACACGCTGACCCCAGTCTGACTTCAGCTACACTGCAGTAACAAATAGCTTAAATGTTAATTAATAGAGTTAAGTTAAGGTTAGTTTTAATACAATAACTACAAGTCTTACTTAACATACTGTAGTATGGACCTGGATAGTGAATTTTTGTTGGCCTGCCATTAATCCCCGAGTGAAACTGGCTATGAATGTTATTTTTGCAAATACTTTACCATCAACCAAAGTATTTGGACAAACTATTTGCACAGGAGAAGTTGAATGTCTGAACTTGGCCTTACATGTTAGTATTTGGGCTGAACTACACAGAAATCCACACAGTGGATAGACAGAGTAGACTCAAATAACCTCTTCTTCCGTCACATCTTCAATTTCAAATTCCTGCTATCAATTATTTAGCTAGCAGGATGTTCCTTAACCTTTCAAGACCCTTATCAACAAACATCTGCTGGGTTGTCCTTGAGCAACCTGATGTATCCCGGCTAGCTTCAGGGTGATTTTTCTGCTGCTGATCCTGACCTCTCTGTGGACGGAGATGGGCAGTGATAGACTGTCCCCACAGGAATTGTTATAGACACTGTGTTATTTTTGTACGCTCTTTACTGAATTACATTTTTTGTTTCAGGAAACATCCCTTTACACTTGGGCGTCCTCTAAAGCGAATGTGGAGCGATAAATTCATCATTGAAATGTGATACCAAAACACTGTTATACGTTTTATAATGCATTTTATAACTAACCACGAGAACATTAGGTCTGTTTCACAGGTCATCTTTGATCTCTAGATGAATATAACACACCAGCCCGAGCCTGAACTGCTCTGTTTAAATCCATTTGGGGCTCGTATTGAGCAGAACAGCAGCCACCTGAAAATAGTTAGTACATTCGTAGTTGAAGGTTTTCGGGGAAATTCTGACATCGACCAAGAAACATGCTGCTTCTTTTAACAAAATGATGCTGTCAATATGACAGGGTGTTCTCAGATCTTAAGGTTTCAATTAGACATTTGTGTGTGAAGGGACAACACATTCTCTCGCGTTGCTGCGGCTCTTTTTAATCAGAGAGAAAGCCATGTTGAGAAAGAAAAAGCGCGCATGCTGAATCTATTATTCCAGGAGACTACAGATCTTTTGCTTGGGGCAAATGTGACTTTGCAAAAGCCTGTTTTGTGGAAGGCAAGCGACTCTGAGCTATTTTTAGTTACCTCCCCCTTCCTTCTTCTCCTCCTGCTGCTGCTGCTGCCCCTCTTTTTCTCTCTCCACCTCTGTCCATCCTTTTATTATTCTGAGGAGGGCTGTTCTCACTGCTGAAACACCCCTGTGCACACAGATATTACTGAGGCTTCACAATTCACCTCAGCACCTGTGTGTGCGTGTGTGTGTGTGTGTGTGTGTGTGTGCGTGTATGTGTCTGAGTCTCTCAGAAAGAGAGCAAGGGAGATGGAGTGATTTAGCTTGACAGACAGTTTTGTAATACAGTTCTTCAAACTGTATTCCCTTAACACCAGCCTGTCCAAGCCATTTATTCAGAGCTGTTCTTGGTCCTGATCTAATGAAGGCTACATCTTGGATCCATGAGTTCACTCGAGAAAGCCGAGTGTCCAACAGTAACATTCTTTATAAAGGTCTTAAGGAAGGGCAGAGGTCGCAGCATACAGCGATCGCGCCAAGCTGGAATTTGAAACAGTATTCAAGCTTCTTGGAAGAGCAGTAGATCCTCGCTTACTGGGTCTCATAAAAGGAACCAATCATAAAAAAAATTTATTTCCTTAATGGCATGTATGAGCAGTTTAAGAGAGTCATTGTCTTGCAATTAGAATTTCCTCTTAGGTATTATACTTAAACACTACTGGACATACTGCACTGTTACATAAACGTTCATCTCATGGTGGTATAAGAGGAAAAATCCATCCTCTGAGGTCCAACTTAGCAGAAAATATCTTTGCAATCCATCCATCAATTACAGCCATTTTAGTCTAGACTGACCAAATATAACCTTTGTGTTACCATGGCAACAGAAAACTTCACTTTGCATTTTGGCTCGTTTTCTTATCCTCAGTATTTAACAAGATCTTGTGAGCACTGTTGTCTGTTAGCGTGTTTCTTCTTTGGCAATGATGTGAGGTGGAGAGTGATTGTTAGCGAGGAGCCGTGTGAGGGAGTGCGATTACTGGTTTGGGAGTTGTTTAAGAGGAGTCCGTTTGTCAGGTCCTGCTGCTTTCTAACGCCCTGCCATTTACCTGACTAATTTCAGCTCTGTCCAGTGGGTTGACCGCACTCTGTATCTGACCAAGCTCAATGATGAAGGATTCTATCTAAAACAAATAGTTGCTGTGACACACTTCATGGCTAATCGCATGATTTGCTAAAGGTTCAGCGTCTGATTCGTCAAATAAATGCAATGACGACATTTGATCAGCTGAGGTCTGATGCGATTATATATCTTTATCGCACCATGAGTCACACATCACCTGTCTTTGTGCAATCCATCCCTCCCCAGCACTCATTTAGACCCTCTGAGTCGATCTGTGTCTTTTTGTTTGCTGTCCTTGGGCTCCTTCTCTGACTCACTTTCAACACTTTCTCTTACCCCACTCACTCTTTTTTATTTAATTTTTTTTATCTAATTCCTCTCCACATGCAATGCTGCACGGGCTCCAGTCTTCTTAGCAGCAGAGTAGGAAAGGGAAAACAGAGGGAGAGCAAATGGTGGTAGGGAGGAGGAACGGGGTCAAACAAAAAGACAAAATGATTGCAACGAGATAAAGTGGGCTAAGACAAAGCTAGAAGAGAGAGGAAGAATGCGTCATGGCTCCAATCAGATATGACAGAGAGAGAAAGAGAAGAAAGAGAGAAGAGGAGAGGATTGATGGGTTTAGGGGGTGGAAAACCATAGAAGAGGCAGAGGTTTATTAAAAGTGGAGTGTTGGGTCGTACGCGGCTGCAGCGGTGATTTAAATTAAATGCACGTCTGGCTCCATGTGCACATGTGAAGCTGGTCTTTGTGCATCTTTTTCAACAGTATGTGTTCATATTGCCACATAAATGTATGTATTTAATGAGATTGTGTGTCTGTGCGTCAGCCTGGTTTTGTGTGAATGTGTTTAGTCTTACAGGAATAATCAGCCCATATAGAGGTCCCAAAACAACTCGTGGGGTGGGTGGGTGTTGGTGGGTGGACAGAGTGACCTGCAGAGCAACACGGTGCCACTCCGAGTGGCTCCATGCCAGCTGACCACAGCTCTGCGTCCATTTCATCCACCAGTACAGGCTGAAGGAATAGGAGTAATGCGTGTGTAATGCATTACACACGCTAACATATCTACCATGTCAAACATCAACATTTGGATTGATATTAATCTAAAATATCCAATATTAGTCTGGTTCTTTGCAAGATTTTCAGAAAAGAAATGATTAGCAAAATAAAAATCTGAAAAAAGCTGCACAAAACAAACGTATACCCGGTTTTGGTAAATGCTTTTCTTTCTAGTCTGATTACTTTTGCATATGTGTGATTACAGATATTGGTTTTCTGAAATAACATTACTGTTGCGCCCACTATGACATGTAATCAATTTCCTCCCTCACAGCTGTACTCGCTGGAGTCTGCCCTTCAGTTCTTACTGATGCCCAGCCAAGGCCTGCACCCGCCCCTATTGCCTTTTTATTGCCGATCACAAAAAACGATCACCTGTAGCTCATATTGTGCAGCCTGCAGATGTTCTGTGTGCAGTATAGTGTCCCACCATGTCTGCCGAGAGTGATGTCAAGTGTGAATCCTGCAACACATGCAACAAAAAAATATCTCGTGGGAGAAGCTTGTAAAAATATGCAGCCAACCTATGTGATCGACAGTGATCAGCCCTCATTGGTGATCGGTATCGGAAGAAAAAAAACTTGATCAAAGCATCCCTAACATTTATATATTTAACAGATAACAATGCAGCCTGAATAAAAATTGATAGAATTGGCAATTTAGTATTATTATCAGGACACCGTTAAATACTGTATTAGTCACCTTCCAAATGCAGCCATAAATCAGAAACATATTATTCTGCAAGTCATGCACAAGCATAATCTGCCAACTTGACTTAAAGTTACATCTTTCAGGCAGTACACACACACTTTTGTACTGCACTTCCATTAAGCAGGGGACCTTTCAAGAGACATAAGAATTAAAATCATTACAGTGGAGACATTGACATCACCACGATGACAACATCTAGCTTTTTTTCAGATGTTAGAAAGCTCCTGCTGTTGCCTAATATCAATAGAGCGCCTTCAAATATATTGTTATGCTTGTGCAAGCTTTTATTAACCCAATGATATGTCAAGTGTACAATAAGTGAATAGATAAGTTAGCATGGGTACCATCGGCCACAATGCATTAATCAGAAAAATAAGTGGTAAATGCACTGCACCATGTTTAACCATGCTCACAAGATTTTCATCAAAGGTCCATTGTCGTCTTTATTCTCTCTTCGTGCTTCCCTATCCTGAGGACGGTCCCAAGCAAGCCAGTGCTAGTTTAATAATACGTTCACCGCTGGTGTCACTGAGCACCTTTCAATCTTAAGAGCCAAACCTCCACCCACCAGCCACTCCGGCTCCTCTCCACAGGTCCTCAGCGCCGGCCCGCTACGGCGCTGCGGCTGTTAGAGTTGTCATTATCATCTTTACACAAGGAGGTAAATTCCTGCTACTTCCTAATCAACTGAGGCCATCTTGACTCCAAGCCTCTCTAACTCTTTTCTCAACCACTTGTGGGCTGACAGGTTTTGTGTGAAGAGCTTGGTAAGAGATAAGTGCAAGTCTGTGTGTGTGTGCGCGTATTTGCAGTATTTGTCTTACCACAGTGTGTCTGTGTTGTGCACCACTTCTGCCATGCGCATCAGGGTTTTGCGAGGCGCAGTGTGTCCATCTGCACACGCTCCTCGATGTGCATGTCTCGTATGTGTGTTCGCGCCCCTCCTCTGTGGTCCCCCAGCACGTCTCTAAGTGCGTGTCTGTTGCCAGAGTTGAGCCCCACACCGCTCAGCTTCGGTTAATGAAGAGACTGGCAGAGCTAGTTCCATTCGCCGCCATGAGGGCACTCCAGTCACCACACCGCAATTTGGAGACATCTGTTTTATCAGCCCCAATTTTAATCCAACGCCACAAATGTTTCAAAGTCAAATGTGTTTAATGCCAAGAAGAAGTCAAAAAGACATTAGACAAACTTGGCTTTTCTTAGCATCCTCGGTTTTAATCTGTGTGTGCTTTGCCCTTTTATAACCACCCTCTACTCCTGAGTCGTCTCCATCCCTGAGCTCTGTGATCGATTGGGAGGTGATTGTTGGAGCAGCCGGCATTTGGACTCCCAGGCGCCACGGTGACGATGAGCTGGCAGACTCGGCTCATCCAAAACTCATAAACAAAGCACACTGCCCAATTACTTTAATAGAGCAGAGGCACAGAGAGCCTTGCAACTCGTAAACGACAGAACAATTAATATCAGGGATAATAAAAGTGTAATGAACAACCAGGCCTGACTGATGAGATGGGCCATAACGTACCCATTTCATTTTTGTATACGACAACTCAGGAGACTCTTGAGGCATTTCTTTTAAAGGTGAGGAATGAGAGAAATTCAAGTCATGGTTACTCATTCCCTCAGTTCTTTTCAGGACATCATCATACTGCAGTGTCTAATTTCCAAACTCATGATCCATGACCATCAGCCAGTGATGCTGAAATCTATCAATACGGTCGACCCTTCTCATAGAGGACGGACAAGAAGCTGGATTACATCACTTACATGGCGTGTAAGTTACCCAGCCAGGTAATATGTATGCAAACTTTGCTTTAAAAAGTCACAGAAGGTGTGGAATAAGCAATGTTTTAGCATGTGCTTCAGTGTATGGTGTATGAGGCATTCAGTGACTGACCAGAGCATAGGTCATTTGTGTTTGAGAATCACTGGCATAAAATGTCTATAAAATTATCTATCAATTATCTCTGGGGCCACATATTGTGACAGATCGATCTTTCAAACAGCTCCACTCTCCTTGCAGACCTCATGTTCACAAACTACAGTATGTACATCCTGCTGTTCCGCACTGACACTTTTTCTCTGAGTATAATGAACACCAGTGCTCCGTGCTCTCAGTGATGTGTGCAATGTCTTCCACTTCGGTGTAAGAGGAAGCCCTTCCTTATTACATACAGTGTTGCCTTTTACATTCTGTACACGCACTTCACTTGATGTCTATTTATTTTTTTAATAACATTTACATTACCTACTCACATGGGGGCATTTGCTGTTGCCCCACACTTTCACTATACTTACTCTCTCACTCTCTCTCTACATACAGTGGAGCCACACGTATGACTTTTAAAGAATGTGTTTGTGTGCAGAAAGTAAGTATTTAGCAACTACAAACAAGCATAAATTGTGGCTCCATCCATCCATCCATTGTCTTCCGCTTATCCGAGATCGGGTCACGGTGGGTGCTGGAGCCTATCCCAGCTGCCTTTGGGCGAGAGGCAGGGTACACCCTGGACGAATCGCCAGTCCATCGCAGGGCCTAAATTGGGGCTCTCACAGACCAATTACTTCTTCTTTAAGAAGCTCTTTTATCCTCCTCTTGTTACTTGTATTAATGGAACCTGTTTGAACTGGTTATCGGTCTAAAAGACACCTGTCCACACCTTCAAACAGTCAAACTCGAACCGTCCCCAAGGTAAACCCAGAGAGCTGTGTTTGGAGGGTGAAGAATGCTGAGTTGCGTCCCAAGAACACTGAAGCATGGGGGTGGAAACATTATGCTTTGGGGCTGCTTTTCTGTAAAGGGACTAGGACAACTGATCCCTGTTAAGGAATGGATGAATGGGGCCATGTATCTTGAGATTTGGGACAAAAACCTCCTTCCATCAGTGAGAGCACTGAAGATAAAACGTGGCTGGATCTTCCAGCATGACAATGGTCTCAAACACATCACCTGGGTAACGAAGTAGTGGCTATGTAAAACGCATGACAAGGTCCAGGAGTGGCCGCAACAGTCTCCAGACCTCAATCCCATAGAGAATCTGTGGAGGGAGTTGAAAGTCTGTGTTGCCCAGCGACAACCTAAAAACATCACAGGTCTAGAGAAGATCTTCATGGAAGAATGGGCCTAAATACCATGTGTGTAAACCTGGTGAAGACCTACAGGAAACGTTTGACCTCAGTCATTGCCAACCAAAGGTACGTTACAAAGTCTTGAGGTGAAATTTTGTTAGTGACCAAATACTTAATTTCTGCAAGATTATACAAATAAAATATAAGATGTATTTTCTAAAAATCATACAATGTGATTTCTTTGTCTCTAACAGTTAAAGTGATTAAAAAATAAGCAACTGCAATAGTAATTTAACTCCACTATATCACAACTCTTCCTTTCATGAATGAGAATGAGACTGTTCAACTGACATAACAATATTTTCCATGTAGGACAGAATTGTCATGCGTCTCCTGATTTCACGCACAGTTGCTGGTAGGGATATAGCCTTGCGTCCAGACTCACCACCAGACTCAACCACCCCCCCAAAACAAACACACACACACCTTGCTTATCCTTCCTCCCTCTTATCACTCTCCAGTCAATCTCAATCTGGCACTACCTGATTGTTTTGTACCAAGCAGGCCCCGGGAGCCTCCCCACTATGTGCTCCGTTAGATTGTTTAACTGATGCACTGTTTGGCAAAAGTAATGACACTAATTGTATGAACCTCATTGGCCGATAGTTTTTCAGCATCATCAGCTCCAAATCACTCGCCCGGTCCTTTCCTCTCACTGCCTTTGTGGGCAAAGAAAAAAAAAGACAAATTCTCAACTGGCTGACGTGCACTGCCTCAGATGAATCATTTAGAGGCAAATTAAGCTCTGTCATTTTTCCAGGAAATCAGAAGAGGCGGGCGAGGGGCAGCTAACAGCATCCTGCTTGGCAGTCACTGGACTGACAAATAGATGTGCCAGAAGAGGAGAGTAAAAGCTGAAAATTAATAGCATTTTGGTAAAGTTTAAACTCGGTTTGTTTAACATTTTTGATTACTGCTTTCACTAGACACAGTGGTGTGATGCTGCGTTGTGTCACTAAGTTTGTCTTTTTTCTATAAATAGCCTGGAGAAGGATCAGTTTGTATATTGTACTCACTCCACAGGCTTTTATTGTAGCTTTGCCAACTCAAGAGTGCTCACAAATATTGACTAAAATGTCTTCAAAAAAAAGGACACAACATGCACTTTAGGGAAAAATAATTACTGATGTATTACAACTATTTCTAAAACACTTTATTTCAAAAAAGGCGGAAGGACCAAAATGACTAAATGAATTTGCCTTCCATTATAAGCAATACCATATGATTCGATATTTATATGTCATTAAACACAATGTAATCACTTTCTAACATTTTCTAACCGACTTGACAGTTGTCTCTCAGCTTCGATTTAATTTCTAAACAAATCACGCTGGGAAACTGAGCAAAATGTGCTGTGTAACTGAGGCACCACGCACTCAAAGCCGCGTCCAATTGTGTTGGACTGCATTTTGTTACATGTTAAGAATTTTTATGACTTTATTTTACTGTATCTCATTATAATATTGTATTAACATTTTAAGCACATGGGTGTTAACAATTGTAGGTACAATCTTTACCTTAATTCACTAAGTGAATGAAACAGCTTATGTAAAAAGTCAATGAGTGGTGTTTTCTAGGTATTGCTTGTGTACACAAACCACATACAGCATATCCACACGTGCTTCTTTATCTTTTGGTTTATGTTTTTCTGTATGTCTGATATAAGGTGCTGTTTGCAGTATGGTCACATTCAAGGGCAACGCTGGATTCAGGCTGTAAACCACAGAGTCCTGTGTTCGTGTGTGTGTGTGTGTGTGTGTGTGTGTGTGTGTGTGTGTGTGCGTGTGAACCATGATGTGCCGTACACAGAACTTGTAAACAACAATCCAACACAGGACCGGACAGCAGCCCAGTCAGATCAATGCAGGTTCAATGTCTACGGGCCCCGTGCACGCACGTATGTGTGTGTGTGTGTGTGAGTGAGTAGGTGAGCCAGATCACTGGATCAATCCACAGGGGAAAGAGGTTGACAGAGTAATGACCTATCCACTGTTTCATCAGCCTCTCTCGCTCTCGTTCTCTCTGGAGCTGGGTCCTCGACTTTCTTGCTTTTCCCCTCCTAGCTCGCTTTTACTGCTCATATACCCATCACCCATTCATCCCTTCCCTATTTTCCCTCTCCCTTTGCCAGCCTGGTCCAGAAATAACTCCTCTCTGTCGCTCTCTACCTTCTACATATTTCCCCTTTGTTCCATCTTTTCTTTATCTTATAGCCATCCTCAATAATGCCCTATTTCCTTTTGTTGCCAATCGCCTTCTTCCCTCCCCTTTTGAGAAAATGTAGTTTTCAAGCACTCCCCTCCACCCTCACCTCCAGCCCCAATAACCCAAACAATCCGTTCTTTGATGCATCATTCACGGTTTTGTTCTCTAATGCACTCTCTATCTCTTTCACAGCCACTCCATCAAATCTTCATCATCAGCTTTTATCCGGTGTTTCACCGTTCCTCCCCCCTCCACCGCTTGTAATGTCTTGGTTTCTCTCTCCGCTGCTTCTTGACTCTTTCTATTTCTATCCGTGCAGCAAAGCTCGGCCTCTCACTTCATCCCTGCTCTTTCAACCCTGCTGTTTTTGATGCTACGTCCCTAATATCTCCCCTCATACCCTTTTTCATCACTTTCACTTTCCTATTCCATTTCTTCTGCATTCAGCCCCTCTTCCTCATCTCTTTCATCCAGCAGCAACCCCCCGCATCCTATCCCACATGTGCTTGCATTTTCTTCCACCTCTCCCTTTCAGTCCGTCTGTCATTCCCTGGGGTGAGTGACTGAGTGCTAATGCCCAGGTCTCACTAATGGGATCATTCTTAACATCGGGGCAGCATCAGTGAGGCTACACATCATTCTCTAAAAGCCATGCTTATCATTGCAATAGGGCTCTAATCTCCACATCATATGCCATTCACGTACCAAAATGTACACACACGTACGCACTTGCTGACCGTGTGTGTCATCATCAAGGCACGCGCCAGATTCCATTTTGTTTCTTATCGACGCTCCTGCAGTGAATTTACCTGCAGATAAACACGTAACCCATAGGATGTTTATCTTTCCTGCACAACAGTTAAGAAGCATGTGTGCTGTGTGGCAGAATGTATGCACTGCGAAGGGCAGATATCCGACTCGAGGCTATTAAACTAGTGTCACAACAATCTCTAAGTGCAGGATAAATGTATTTGTGATAGTGTGTGTTTGCTGATACAATCATTTTATTTTTACTGCCTCGGACTTGCTTTTTTTTTTGCAATGTCAATGTGAGGTGAAAACAATTGCAGCTATATAAACCAAAAAAAGGGTCTATTTCTGTCAGGGCTGAAAAATTTGGGCTCCCAAATGGCAGCACTGTCATGTGTTGATGTGTTGCTTTGACTGCCTGTGTCCACCTGTGCCCAGAAATAACATGAACAACACAATCTCTCCGCAGCACCTGCTTTAGGGCTTACATAACTGTGAGTGGAGACCGCACAGAAACGAGCGGTTAGAATGAAACAAAGACAGGAGCGATGGAATAGCCTGTTTATAAATGTGCACTTCATGTGTGGTAGAAGAGGCTACGACTGTATCCTGTAATTTAATAAGATTAAAAAAACATAATCCTGAGACGTTACTTTCAACCTTTCTGTTCCTTAATAATAAGATCATTCTCTCAAACTATTTTAATCACTGACCAAACCAAGTTGTTTTAAAGTGCTGAGCCTTGTTTTTGCTGGGCGTTACTTTTTCTCATGCACAGCTTCTATAATCAGGGAACCAAAAGGTCTTGGTTGGGATCATGAACAGACCATTGTTAAACATGGGTAAAATACCTCAGTGTTGATTATTGAAGATGTGCCGCAAACAGCGTTCTCCAAGTCAGACCAGAAGGCTCATGTGACCAATGTACTCTGACTCATGACTCCAATGTTACGCAAACACCACCTCCACCCATACAGGAAAGGTTTGGTTCAGTTAGAGTTAAAGGCTCAAAACACCAGCTTCACTAGGGAAACAGCCACCACAAATTTCAGATCAAGAAGACTACACTTGACGTAAACCTACATTTAGTATTACCCAGCTTGCTGTACGCTTCAGCAGGATATTAGTTTGATGTTTACAGTACTGTGAAAAAGGTTTTTGTTTTCTTTTTTGCACATTTGACTCCCTTAAATGATTCAGATCATCAAACTAATATCATTGTTACACAAAGCTAACCCGATGCTTTCGGGATATAGATAGATATATACAATAGATAGATAGATAGATATATACAATAACATAAATTCGGAAAAACAATGTCACTGAAATTCCATGATCCACAGTACCAATTATAACATAGTAAAAAACGAATTAAATTAATTATTAATTTCAACATTCCAAAAGTGAGCCTTCAACTAATACATAATAATCTTTAAAACAGTGCTGTGCCAAAAAAAATTTCAATGGTGAAATAGCAAAGTACTGCCTTAATAGGAAGAAAACCACAGAGGATGTTGCACATTCACCATTATTACATACTGACATATGGCATGTTCATATAATATTATATTAGGTCGAATTTTGATACAGACTTCGTACTAAAATATTGCTTCATGTGACATTGCTATTTCCAGCTGCTTTACATATGATGAGGTGGACATTAATATGGTAAAAAGTATGTGCATCGCATTTTGTTTTTGTTTTTTTGGTTGTTTTGTTTTTTTTGTTTTTGTATTTCTTACTTCTGCCAAACTCCCTTTTTAAATAGAAGAATGAATTGTGTTAGAAAATGATGAAAGTAAATATGTCTAAAATAATTAAATAAAAAATAAATAATCACATTATCAGACAGAAATTAATAAACAACAAATCTGAATGCCACAAGCAAGCAGAATTCATGCTTGTGGTTGTATTATTGGCCTCTCATTGCATTTCCTATTACAACATTTTTGCTTCACGCAAGGTAAATACACAGACTGATATGTTTTAATAGCACGGAAAATTTAAACCAACCTTTTAGAAGAAAACTAATATTCTGCTTGAGTCTGATGCAAGAGCAACAGCAAGCAACCCATGGATGTCACACTGGCGCCAAAGAGCAATAAATAGATACAATGCTTCATTGTACCACTTTTAAGCTACTGACAAGAAATGTAGCTATATCTTACACACATGTATTAATATGTGACATTGAGAGCATTCACACTTCTGCGTAATTTCCTCTGGACTGTTTTACAGCCTTTCAAATGAAAAAAAAACAGTATTATTTATGCTCAAGTGACTTTAATGTGTGCAGACTGTGTGGAATGTGTCTGCATACACTAACTGTGCATTTCTTTTTTTCCACAAATTCTCAAATGATCTCGCAGATGCTGTGTGTGTAAGAAGCGTGCTCCTGATATGCAGCCCACTGGAACTGCTGACAACACTCCAGCACAAAATGATATTCAAACAAGCGTATTTGCAGTAAACAGTGTAGTGTAAAGAGTTCAAGTGTGTAGAAACTGGTGCCCATGCGAACAATGAATGAGGTTTTTCGAAGCTGTGACCATTCCTCCTGTTCATACTTAAACATCACTGACATAAGGGATCTCATGGTTGAATCTCTTCAAGACCAATAAGGACAGGAGGACTGATTATGAAAAGTAAAGCCCGTGGTTGGTACAAGTATCTACAGAGCAGAAGATGAGAGGATTTTTCAAAACATATAATACCTCTCTGCTTTAGATTTAGAGTTTGTTCCTTGGTTAAAAAGGAGAAAACAAAGGTATGATCAATAATACTAGAGGGATGAGACTGCAATGAAAAAAGTCTCACTGGTCTGACGCTGAGGCAATTACAGCTGACGTCAGCTAAGCAGAGCTTTATGATGATGACTGACTACAAGTGATAATTTACCACCACTTCACTGCTTCCAGGTTGAGGATAATGGTGGAGATTAAAGTGCAGTAGGTACGGGGGGCAGTTTTTAAAGAAGCATGCGTCATGAAACATCACCTCACAGGGTAATGCGTCTGTGCAGCTCACATCTGACATTATTCGAGAAACAGACTTTATATCTATTTGCATCTTCCAGCAGCATGAATAGTGTTTTGAAGGTCATTACTAAGCTGCACTGTGTTCAACTAATGGACAACTACCATGTTTTCTAGGCGATCTCATATTAGTAATACCATTAACATCAGAAAAAGCTTTATATGGGACATCTCAAAAACAGTAAATAGACACAGTCTTATATTTCCATAAAAATTGAAATTGCAGGTGACAATGCCGGATGTTATTAAGCAGAAGCATATTCACAATGTTCTGGTGAATAATAATTGGAACGCAAGTATTCTTAATACAGTATAATGCATAAAACATGCTGACTGTAGGGCTGGCAGGTTTGCTAATCTCTCTAGACTCGCTCCCCTGGGAAAAAGTTGAAGTGGTGTTTGAATTTGCACCCTCTACTGCCCCGACCGGCTCAATGTGATCATGTTATCACTGACCTTGACTTGAAGAACCCTTGGGAATCATTTTACTTTAATGCATAAAAGCACAATGTGTAACTTGCTCTCTGCTCAGCTCTGACTCTAAATCCATGTCGTGTCGTTTACCATCCTGACTGACCTTGAAATCTGACTGAGACAAGAGTAAACGTAATAGCATTATAACTGTTGTACAGTGAAGACTTGTGAGCTAAAGAGGGCACTTGGCAGATCAGATTATTCCCTAAAACAAATTTGCTCTTATGCTGCAGTGACAGCTATGGTGAAATATGCCCTAGGCTAGTAATTGTGCATGTGTGTCTTTGCATGTGCATATGGGCATGACAGGGTGAGAGCCGCTAAGGCACACAGAAGTCAGCGGTCCTGCAATGTACAACATAATGTGCTCAGACAACAAAGAGGACTGTTCTTCACCACAGGACTTTAGTCTCTCATACTCCTCCAGATATTAACAGATTAACAGGTGTTAAAAGCCAGTGCTATGCTTCATTTTTGTTTAAATACATTCACCCATTCCCCTACTTTGGAAAACTGCAAATTTACATTCGATTTACTGATACTATCTTATTTTTTTTGTATATTTTATCCATATAACATTGCTTCATTCCCAGGTTTGTGAAAGGACAACATAATAGATCTGGTTGGCAGATATCTGACCTAAGACAGACTCCTTTTTACCCTGATGCAAAGACCAATCAGCAGGTCACTTGTACTGTTACTGCTACATTCTGTGCCAGTATTTTTGTGGTCTGCATAAAACCAATCCAAAATATAATCACTCCTAACCTTTTGTTGAACCATACAGTATCTGAATTTGTTTCAGGAACTTGCCCCATTCAAGACACAACTCATGTGGTTCTGACATTCTCCTTTAAAGACCGACAAACTCCATGGGTTGGATCTCTCAAGACACACTCAGAAATAACGTCTTCTGCAGAATCTTTTCCCTCAAGCCTTAGCAACAGTAGGCTACCACCTGAGCAGAAAGGGATCCATTCACCACCCTCAGGTTTTGCTCAGCTCTTTTTAGCCCTGCAGGCATCCTGTACCTTTGAATCTTCACTGTCTTTGTCTTTTTCATTTACGCACAACCACAAGGGATGGTGCCAGCTCCCATATGTTGTTGCTATTGAGAGTTATTCGTTAGAAAGAACACGAATCCCATTTGACAAAGTTACAGTGATTATCAAACAACATGAAGAATGCTCATGTAATATCAGTGAGGCCACAAATGCTTCTTTTTTTCTCAACATCATCACGTACAGTTGGAAGCTACCACAGCTCTCTATGATGGGGGCTACGTATATTTCTTTCTCACACAGGTGCAAACATCTTGTCACTCACTCTTAATAAAAAATATTTTTCTTCTTTATGCATTCCCTCTGCCAGAGTTTTCTATATTTAACCTACTTTCAAAACAGAACACACAGCTTCTGGCGGAGAAAAAAAAAATCCCTTCCTGTCTGTGGCCCTAGCAAGGGACCTCAGGATATGAACGAATCCCGTAATCGGTGAGCCAGGCCTTTAAATCAAACCATCCATTCGCCATAAGTCAAACCATAAAAAACATTTTCCTAGATCTGATCCTTTTAGCACACCGAACAGTTAGGCAAGGATGAAAACTAGACAGGGGTTAAACTGTGTGACACAGATAAAATAAAACAGGCACAGGAGATTGCAAAAGTGTGTACATGCAGAAGGAGCGGAGCTCTAAGAGATGCTCAAGACTGACAGTCTTGAGATTCAGGAAGAAGTATAGAAGAACTGGGGTAATAATAAAATGGGTATTGGGAATAAGAGGAACAATGACGGTGGGTACAGTAAAAGATAAATAGAGGGCGGAACTTGTTCAGAGGGCTCATGTTTGTTAATAGGTAAAACAGTAAAGAGCCAGCATTGAAATGGAGGAAATAGATTAGAGCATGTTGAGTATGGAGTTGAAAAGCCTCCTTTTATAGCCATGGCTGAGAACCTCCTAATTGGTCAAATACCTGAAAAGCCCTGCTCTGGAGAACAGGTCAGACAGAGAGCAAACCAGAGAGGGGGGAAAACGGGAAGAAGTGGGAAACATTTACAGACACAAGGGGGTGCCATGAAAAGGTTGAGTTTGTGAGTCCAATGAATTGAGGAGTTGTACAAGAGCAGCATTGACCTCCACCCAACTCCCTGCTCTCTACTCCCCTTAATTCAGCCTCCCGCCCTCTCCTGTTTTTGCTACCCCGTTGTAAATCTACAAACAGCTGAATCGACAAATTCTAAAAAATACATTTGGCTTCAGTTGATGACACAACTGTGGCTTAGCATGGCCCCTGGGTCCTTGTTTGTAACAGTGAGGCCAAAAAAAGAATGGTTTTGGATGAGAGAGTGTTATATGAGGGCCTCTCTAGAGAAATAATTTATGAGCAGCCTGATCAATGGGTTAATTAAGTGGAGAGAGAAGAAAATGGAAAGGGCAGGAACTGGTCAAAGTAGCCAGTGGCAAAAGGAGAAGGAAGGGGGTGGGTAGAAGGATAAATGGATGGAGGTTACTAAGGTGACAGCAGGAGAAGACGACAGATTTTGGCAACTGAAAATTTGGAGGATGTGGACCTTGGGAGTCATATTCCCTTGTGTTGTGACTAAACTGACCAGATCTATCAAATAACTGTCTGATGACAATGTCATACTGTTAGTGGTGATATTGGCGTACCTAGTGGCATCAATACAGCTCCACATATTCAACTTTAAAGTCTTGACTAAAAAATTTTCAAGAACACAAGTAATGCGCACGTCTTTTAGACCTTTGAAGAATCAATTCTTTACTTTACTTTGCTTGTCTAGATAGACTAGGAGTCAGACGGGGTTTGAACCTGCAACCTTCTACATCCCAGTCTGACACTTAACCCATTGAGCTACCAGGCTACTTACTTGTCAACAAGATCTCAAAAAGGAGGAATATGTATGTCAACCAGATACATACAACAATTATACTTACATACCGCACGCCCTTGCAGCAGTTCTGTCTTTCAGAATACGGAGCACCTTTGATGGGCAGAACTATAGAGTTCATGTGGTGAAATGTGTTCATTCCCCACAAGAGGCAAAGAGAAAGAAAACAGAGCCAGAAATCCTGCTGACTTGCAGTTTTATAAATCAACGCCCCCTACTCCAATTCCCGATATTATTTCTACTGCAAGTCCTTTGAGTTTTAATCCAAACGGAAAGAGATTGTTTCATGCAGGTACCAGGGGAACTCTGGTTGCTTTGTTTCCAGACCTTGGCCTTGCTGAAACACACCTATTCTAATCCAATAAAAGCCATGTGAAAGCAATACACACTAAACTGAACACTATTCTTCCTAAAGATATTACCTCATCTCATGTTTTCATGATGGACTTTTTATAATTCATATTTTCATATGCATAACCATTTAGTAGCTCTGGGATTCTTGCACCTGATCTTATTTTTCTTAACTAATTTATTCACATTTTCCTTTAATTGGACACCTCTCTGTGGCAGCAAACCTATCTCCCTCATAACCTGTTAGCACCAGAATGTGACAGTGCTTTCACGCCTGCAGGTTTTAGTCCATTTTGAATTAAACTCAAGTTCGTTTTGATCGGAATCAAATAGTGTGTCATAACTCTGGTGTGGTCCACCTGAAAAGAAAGCATACCAAACCAAAACAGGACCGAAGTCTTTAAATCGCTTTATCTGAGGGCATTAAAAAATGTGTACTCTACTTCATTTATAATATTTAATACATGCTGCAGGACAAGTCACGGACAAACATGATGTAGTGAGAGGATGCAGTGTCTCGCAGATATCTGATTGGATGAATGTGCAGATGATTTAACGTAATAAACAAACCACCGGATAGACAACTGTCCGACGTAAACATTTATCGAGTAATTGTGTTCCTATATTTACTTGTGTTTTTCCAGCAGAAACAAATCTGACCAATGAACACAGAGAAAGTTATGGTGTGATTTGAAGCGACGGTTTTTGGTTCACTTGGTCTTTTTTTCTAATTTTCAGCCGTTTCCCATGACCTATATAGTCCGTACTTGTATTTGTTATATATCTTATATCATATAGTTCTATGGTGATCATGCTTCCCTCTTTACTAATTCTTTACTGACAGAACTAATCCTGTGTCCTTGTTCTTCCTGCCTTTAGGACTTTTTTTTATTTTTATTTTTTTATCACCAGACAGTCAGGAGGGATGTATGAAGAGCACTACAGGGACTAGCGGTGACAGTCATTTTCACCAAGATACTGTAGCCTGTGGGTAGCAGATAAGTGCATTCAATAAAGTTCAGTACCAGTCAGAACAGTGACATTTATGTTCCTTATGCGGTGAAGTGCTACCTTTGAAAGTATGGAGTGCGAAAATCTGCCCATGTGATGTGTTATGCCAGATTGAAACTGAGCCCCATCTTTTCTGCTACCATTTGTCAGCAAAGGAATTGTTTCACCCTCCAGAGACAGTGTGAAGAGCCACAGATGAATGATTAAACTAACATGCATTGTTTTTTCTGAAAGATGAAGTATACACACGCTGCATCCTTAAATAATATGAGAAAACAAAAAGAAAGTGTCTTTGGTTCAGATAAATCACAGGAGAAAAGCATGCTAAAGGTTTTGAGGCATTTGCTCTTTACCGTGTGCAAAAAAGCAGAACATTTTGTGTTCATGTATACGTACGAGTGTGTGTGTGTGTGTGTGTGTGTCCGTCCTGAGGGTTGCTGTTTTCTTTGCTGATTGTGACAATAACAGGCATGATCATTGCCTGCTCGGCATCATTGAGTGCAAGAGTGTAACACTGCCATTCTGGTGCTCATTCATCACTGTCTGCCTCTGCTTTCGTTTCTAACCAGCGGACACACACACACACACACACACACACACACACGCAAATTCAACCAGAAAGTAGCAAGAGCCTGTCAAGTAAGAGACATCCTAATTCACCATGTAAGAACAGGCTTATTCTTTTCATTAGCGCCCGCCATCATGACAGCTAAAGCCCAGCAGCATAACAATGCATCAGGCAGCACTAGATGGCATAAGGAAGTAGACGAAATGCTCCATTTGTTTAGAACAGGTGGGGGTAAAACTCAGTTTTTATATCGGTTAAAGAATGATGCACTTGCACACGTTGCCACACAATGTTCAAGCATGGGTGTTCATGCCAGTAGAGAACATAATGATACTGTAAGTGTGTTGCCCGCGCAGAGTTCCTCCAGGCAGCAGTAACCCCCGGGAGACGGACAGCTGCGACTGGTATCTCTACAACCTCGAGTGCAGCTCTGGTCGTGCCTCAGACTCAACCGTCGCAACCCACCGTCACTTATGTCAACAGATGGACATCAAACGGATAACAGCATAGCCTGTACTACAAGAGACAGCCACTGGCTATGCCACCACGGAGGCTCATTATGTTTGACTGACTGAGACCGGTACTCAGTGTGTGTCTGTGTGGAAGCGTGCGAGCGAAATATGTGTTTTACAACCCCCCTCATCATTATACAGTGCAGCCACAGTGATAACACTTGAGCATGTTGGCCAACATAGGTAGTGCTACTGCTGCTGCTTCCTCTGCCAGCATTACCATTCAACTGGTCCTTCTCGAGCTAGTTGTTGGGGCTTTAGCTGACAGTTCATTCTAATATCTGATAATGTTTCACATACTGTGTGTAACAGCATGGAAGAGACAGCAGATGTTAGGAGAGCAAAATAGAGACAGTGGTGTCGCCGTTATATGGTATTCATTTCCCTTTTTCCTCCAGTGTTGCTTCACAGTTTGCATTTCTAAAACATTCGCCTCTTTGCTCTTCAGCTCACTTTCTCCAGTTTCCGTTCCTTGTGACATCTGGGCTCGCTTGACTTTCAGAGCACATTCTCTCCTCCTCTCTCTCTGCGTGTGTCTGAGGTAAAGGGCAGCTATACCTGCCTTGCTGTCTGCCTGGCTCCAGACCTGTTGACCCAGAGCTTGTTTGTAATGCAGAGGTTTTACTATGGTGTACCCAAGAGGATGTGGCTATTCCTGACCTTGAGGTGCTTTTGACCACATCTCCAACAGTGGTGAAATGCATCTGGTGCATGCTTGTAAATAAAAGAAGCACTGCACAGCTAATGCATTAGTCTCTTAGGTTGTTGTGAAATTTAAAATTGTTGGGCAATGAAAACTATTTTAAAAAGCTATTATGGCCAAAAACAAGGCACACCAGTAAAATGTCCTTGGATACAGCAGAGGCATACAGTCACACAGTTTGCCAGAGGGATGAGCTGCACTGCTCAGAGCAACTTGTCAGTCAATATGATTGGCCAAAAAGAAGGATGTGTTCAATACAGGCTGTGGCTGACTGCAGTGTGTTGATCCCATCCAATCTGTATTGTGCTTTCAATTGAGGGCTCAACTCTGTAAAACAGACACATCAAGTCCCACCGTAGCCTTGCGCATCTATTAGGTATGGGATCTTTTGTGGTTTCAGTCTTTGCAGGTTTTCTATTGTCAGAGGGAATGTGGTGCTGTATCCAGCCTCATCCAGTGTCACCTAAGAAGGGAGCTGGCAAACTGGAGTAGTGTTCGTTGCTGGTGGTCAGTCAGGTGGTGACAGAGATGTTTAGAAATTTGACAAGTTAACATCTTTTTTTTCTTCCTAAACTTGTCAGAGAGTGTTCGACCTTGACCTAACCTTAATGAGCCCACCAGGGATGCTACAGCACTGTTTGCCTCTGGTTGGCAGATGACACAGGAGACTGAAGGCGAAGAGTGGCGAGAGAGGAAGAAATGTTTGAAGGGAGTGCATAAGGGGAAACAATATAGACCGGGACAGATCCAACGGTAGCATATACTGTAGCATAAAGATGCAGAAAGACAGAGGCAGAGAGAAAGAAAAAGGAAGAATGGTGGAGAGACCCTATGTCTCCATCCAGCACTCGAGAAAGCAGAGCTCCCACTGAAGAAGCTCAAACGAAGGAGAACGCTGGGCCACTGTGTGGGGACTGTGGGAAGCCAGCACTCTAAGAGAATGACAACAGTGTGAGCACAGAGGATGCAGGTACTTGTTTTAGGGATACAACAGTATACTGTATAACGTTTTACCTTGGCTTTTCCAGAAACCATCAACAACTGCACCTAACTGAGTTTAATAGTATTAGCAGCAAAAATGGATATGCCCACGCACAGGTTTGCTCGTTTTGAATGTTATAAACATATTAGGGTATAATGATTTCATGGTGGGATTCTGCACAGAACCACCGAATATTCTTTTAATGGACTGGTGATGTTTGTTTGTGTTGTTTTTTTAAATTTTGCAGCGATACACAGACACAGGTAAAAAACAAAACATCCGTTTCAGGTAGAAATTCTTTATGGGGCTTAACCTTACAAAAAATGCTGCCACGGCAACGAAAACAGCCAGGTTCCCTTTGAACTAAATTAATGAGTTGGCTGCAAACGGATTGAGAAGAGAAACAAACGCATACATGAATGAGGAATAAAGGCAATAAAGGAGTCACACAGAGTATATAGGGTTTTACAAAAGCATACTGTCTCTGGCAGAGGAGGGAAGCAGTCCAAAAGTCAATTTAATTCATCGCGTAGAGAGCGGTAGCCTACACATGACAACAAAAACACTTAGGAGACTGGGTGATTACATGGCGAGGCGGGTGCTCGAGGGAGAAGGGGAGGAATATTCCCATTGTGAACAGCTTGTCGATTACCAAAGAAAGAGCATCCATTGGAGAGCCATTCCATTTCATCTGCTTCTTTTTCCAGAGAAAAACTAGTTGGCGGCAGGGCTGCGAAATTGGCAAGAATCTTGCAATATGATCATAATACAGATTTGATATACTGCAATACAACACAATGCTGTAAGCAAGGAGATATATGTACTGCGCGTTTGTACATTGAAGAAAACTGTAATGGAATAAACATGCATGCCATCAATCAAGTGTACTTTGTATGCAATCAGATCATCATCAAATCTGAATATCTATTTCGTGCCCAACACATAATGAACTGCCACAATTACCTGCAGCTAATCTGTTGATTTTTTAAAATGGATACGGTGAACTCAAGTGTGCGGATATTTACTTTATTTACTTATAATTTCAGCAGTAACACAAATCAGGTCACAGAAGTCAAAGTAATCCCACAGAGATACGTTTATGTATTATTCCCATAAGTTTAGCTGTCCTGACGTGCAATTTGTCACACTAAAGCCTACGAGTTAGCTGAAAAGTGTATTACCAAGTCACACTGCAGGGGTAACAACAATCTGCCAGCTGTCTTCAAAACATACTGCTGCACCTTCAAAGCAACAACTGACACACATTCAAGTAGTTCCCTCCTCACTTTCTCAGAACATGGGGAAGGAATGGGAAAGAACAGCGCCTCCCCGAGGACCAGAGCGTTCAGCCAGCCTTAGCTTTACTAATTTATTTCGACTTTGTTAAACAAACATTTGATTTCACCAGCATTTATCAGATGAGTCTCCAGCTCTCCTGTCAGCGTATCAGCTGTCATAATCCCGAAGATTTCTATTTATTTATTTATTTTATTTTGCACAGATGACATCTCTCACCTAAAATTAGCAGGAAGTGCTGTCGTGTCTATAGTCAGGAAGCATCGACCTAACCCGCAGGGGGGACCTGCTGTCACTGATTCATCTTCAATTAAAAAAGAAATAGTGAGGGGTAAAATTAGCAGCAGTTAACGGACACACGGGGCTGTTAAGGAGTGTGAACGTGCGGCAGTGATAGCCATTTCCAATCACCCTGTCACAACGCTGGGCTGTATCTGTTGACTGCTTAGGAACCCGCGCTCGGAGCCATCAATCTACTCGATGACACGCTTTGAACGCTTCGGCCCCATCTGCCTGCGAGTTTTGCTGCACCTTGCCTATGACGGATGGCATTGAGCAATGGTTTCAGGGGGCCTTGCATGCAACTGGGTTGGACACACACAGAGGCGAAAACTAATGGGCAAATTCTTTCATGCAAGATGCCCACACACATAAAGTGATGCATGCAGGCCCCCTCAACAAAGCTAATTGTCCCTTGTGTTTTTCTGAGATTAAGAGGAGACTGGCATTGCATTGATAAACAGAATGTAATGCATTACATTATAGAAGAAGAAAGCAGACTTATTTTATGGCCCTTAATTTTCTGCTCTTGTTCTACGTGTACATATTTCTCTCCCAAACACAATAGCCTGCAATCACTTTACGCACTCCTTCAGCGCCACCGTTACACATCTTCACAGGTCTTCAAAGTTTGCCAGCCAGCCGCTATTGAGAAAAAATAACAACTCCTCTGTGACAACATCTATTCAGCACAAGGACAGTCTCAACCCCACCCCACCCCCCACCACCACCACCCCTCGCCTCCATTAAAATGCTTTCTGTCTACGGAGAGATTTCTCCCTTTCTGCTATATAGGGCAGGCTAGCTGCCTAAACCAAGGAGAGAAGCTGAGCTGAGCTGAACTGCCTTCCCCTTTCTCGCCACCGCAGATAAGAACAGAGGTCTTCTTGTCCCTGCTGAATTCTATCATCTAGCATGCCCTGCCGATCCGAATACCCGACAACACCAGCCACAGCATATAAATGTGCCCCATTCTTTCTGCTCTCTGTGTGCATCTGCTTGTGTGTGTGTGTGTGTGGGGGGGGGGGGAGGCAAGCATTTAGGGAATATGTTCTAATGGCCCTGGCGTTTCCTGGGGGTCTATTGACTATTAAGAGCCAGTGAGAAGATGCTCATAATAAGTTAAAGGACGATGCAACTGTTGAAGAGAGACTTTTGTGACTCTGTGCGTGCCTGTCATTTCTTTCTTCTGTCGGCAACAGAGGCTGGTTTTCCTCACACGTTTCCCTTCCACTCTTGTTTTTTACCATTAGACAATCCACACAAGAATAGGCATGCACGATGATCGTCACATATTAGGTGACATCCAGCACTGATGCAATCTCAGCGAAGCACTTTGAATAATTCTGCTGTGAATTCTGCATGTTCGAGGATGGAGGAACGAGCCCAGCCTGGCTGAATGGCAGCCTCTGTTTCTCTGGTATTGCCAGAGCAGCTCCGAGGCCAGGTCCTCATTAACGGTACAGAGGACGAGTCTCATCCGAGATGAAGGGGAAGCTCGCCTACATGAAGCATGAATCATGCACAACAGGTGTGTGACATCACTGCAGCTGATCTACATACAAACATACATAAAACATACACAGAGGTGCTGCACAGTTGGCCATGAACCTGTGCAAGTACAACCAATATTGTATAAAAGTACACGATATTGAGCCCCTTTTTTCTCACATGCAACCCTATAAATGACATGTTTGCATTAAATGACGACAAATGGTTTTGTTCATGAAAACTGGGTTGACATCCACTTTTTCGCGTCTTTTCAGTAGGAGTCGTGGACCACCCTCTGAAGCAGACATGCACAATTAGAAATGCTAATTTGATGCAAACAGGGGTAAATAATCAGCAGGACTGCTTTTTCAGTTAGAACGATCTCCTAGATAGACACTGGCAGGAAGCGTGTAAACCTCAGCCTACCTGTTAATTTGTGATCCGCGGGTGCTGGTAGGGTGCCAGATCCCCACTGGTGCTCTGTGTTTTCGCACTCCTTGTCCTCTTCTAAACCTTTCTCCAGTGGTGGTCAATGTCAAGGGAAGCAAGTAAGTGTCGCTACAAAAAAAGATTTGTTAAAAATGTAAAAAAAAAGAAAAAAAAAAAAAAAAGGAAATACCGCGTGTAAAATTTCTCCCCCCTCTCAGCACCACCTGGTTCAATCCAACCGGACCGGCAGGTGGGACTTCATGACAATGACCGCGGAGACTGAACACTAAAAATAAAGCAGCTCAACTGCATCACACAGCACACGGCACACAACGTTATTCCCCATCCGAGCAGCCCGGCTCGGCTCGGCTCGGCTCTGTCCCCGTATTCTCTAACACGGTGATATATTAATTCATTTCTCGATGGCAGTCCGGTTTGCCTGCAGAAGAATGTCTGGTTTTATCGACGACAGAATCACCCCCAGATAACCCGGACGTGTCTGCGGGGATTCGGCGAACCGCCGGGAAGTGTCACCTGTGTTGACCAATGTCGCTGCTACTCAGTTTTTGAGCGTTTTTTCTTTCTCCTTGTGGGACGTCGTCGATAAATCCTCAATAAATTCCTTCACCGAGAGCCGTGACACCGCCGAGCAGCGCTTCGAGTCCCGGTTTCAAAGCCCGCACTCGCTTGAGCCTGCGTCGGTAACGGCGGACACACGCCGCCCGGTCCTCTCCGGTAGTTGTTTGCCAGGAGATGCTGCCTCTGCTGCCGCCGTTCGCCGCTGCCGCTCGGTGGCTGCCGTGACCGCCTTTGCTCGCTGCCGCACGCGCGCTCACGTGCGCACCGTCGCGAGCTCGCAGTCACGCACGCTCGTCCCCGGCGTGTGACGCGCGCCGCAGTGTCCTCCCTACCAAGCCGGTCGCCCTGGCAACGCTTTCTTCTGACCTCAATATAGTCGTTTTACTATAAAAAAAAAGCTTGCGTCGCGTTCACCTCAGTTTATTCGTTGGCAGCTTTTCATCTTTCACTCTTTCACGTATGAATGCGCCTGTTCGTACAGAGGCTGCCGCGGCGCTTCTCCCCGTCTCCTCCTGCGGAGAAGGGATGTGAAAAATTAGTGCTGAGGAGTTTCATTTTTTTTAGGCATCACTCTCCTCCTCTCCTCTCGCATCCTGCCGGGCAGATCTGCATCAGCATGACGTCAGAGGGCGTTAAAGGGATACTACCCTCATTTCCATCCATCCGTTCCTTAATCTCTCCTCTTCATCCACCATAACATTTACCCTTTCATTTAGGTTAATTCTCCACTTCTGCCTGACTCATCACTAAAGCAAGCTAACCATGTTAATGATTGCAGGATAAATATCACAGCCGTCCGCTGAGCTCCAAATGGCATATTAAAAGAATTTTATAGTGATACCACAGAATATAAAGCTAATATAATAGGATCAGGACATACACTCACTAATCAGTCCCTTTTGGAATATTAATCGGATTTGCTGGGCTGGGTTTCTTTATTTTATGGTTTACTTTATAAAAATGTTATGTTAGATGAATGCGAACATCAAGCACGGCCAAGTCCCTGATCCCATCAATGCAGTCGGTAATGGCTGTGTGGTGGCAGCACCTGCTCCTCTGGATGCAGCACAGCCACATGTCGGCTGTATTACCAGGGTCATAACACAGCCAAACATCTGCCTCAGTCACCCACTCACTGTGGAGTCATGTATCCACAGTTGGCGGACTGACGTCTGCCAGGAATTCCTAGCTTACTGGGTAAAAGTCCTCCCTGAAAAACTTTAAAACATTTTTGCTTCACAACATTTTTCTTGTTTTCAAGTTTTTCTCTCTGCAGTCATTTGAGCTGAAGTATAACGAGTGCCACCTCCGCCCCAGAGACATCCAAATTATGCCCATGTGCTCCCAGGCAGCATCCTGGAAAAGATCTCATTTTAGAGAAGATTTACTGCTTAACACCCATGTGCCAGTGTTCATTCACTTCCTCGTATAAACCCCAGGCAGGAGCTGCTTCTGCCCTCACGTGGGAAGCCAGGCTGTCGTCAATCAGCCCAAACACCGTGTCAGCCCCGTCCTGCTTTTTACCTTCGGTCACCTCAAACTACCTGAGGGGCAACAGATGAGGCAGGGCGAGAAGAGAAGAGACTGCCAAGGGGCTACAATCTCGGCTATCAAGACAAATTGTCTTTGCTGCTGGATGTACATTCCCCCAGTGATATCCTATCAGGCCAAGGTGAGCAGGCAGTGTGTGGATGTGTGCGTGTGTGTGGTCCTACAAATACTGCACTTCATAGACTCTATCCAAGCGTCAGAGGTAATCGCCCAGGAGGCGACCGTGACAGGTGAACCCACACATGGAGACACGCGCATTCACTTGTGCACACACTGCTCCTCGTCACACAGCAGCAAACGCATGCATCACGACACACATGGTCCCATTCGGCCCCTTCCTTACGCACACGTGTAACAACACAAGCATACATCACACAGTTAAGACAACACGATGCACGCTCGCCTCCGTGGAGCCCCAGGAGGGGGCAGGTTTGGTTTGTGGAGGACGCTGTCTGTGGTGTTTATGTTTGTTCTCGGGCCTCCAGGACACCATACTCGTCCACAAGTCGCCAACGCTGCTGCGAGCTGGCATCCCTCACACGCTCATGCCGGCGGATTTAACATTCCATTAACAACGGGCTGCGACAACTGCTACATTTTGCTACATTGCAATCAAATAATTTGTTTGCTCTGAGGTGTATGCAGTGATATGTCACTGCAGTCGCATGAAGCCATTAACCTTTCTCTCTGAGAGACCCGCACTATGCAGAAAGCCCATTTTCTCTTCGCCTAATTTACTTTCCTGCAACCTGACCTATTGAGCATGCCCACAAATCCCTTCTGTGTTTGCAGACTGTGAGAGCCAGCTCTGTCACAGAGATTAAAGCCGACTATCAAAGAGGAACAATTATTTGTTCATTTATGACTAATTCTGAGTTCTGCAGTGCTGTACACACTGACCTGTGCAAAAATACACGTTATACACATAATTGCAGGCTATCATTCCCCATCAGGGAAAGTAAAGGGCCTGAAAAGTTGTCATTTCAAATAACTGAGAACAAACTCCGGCTAGCAGATGCCAGGAGCTTTTAATTTACAAAGCTGTTTCGGGGGAAAAGAGGCTGCTTTAGCACAGTTGGACGGTAGCTTGCCAGGAGAGGGAGAGGAGGCTGCACATCACAAAACGCATTATGTGAAATGTGTTCGTGCTCCTCCTGTTCCTGCAGCAGCGATTATCCCTGGATGTTGGAAATCTCAGTCTCCTCCTCCGCCACCTGTGTCCTTATCTTGTCCTCTGTCTTTTCACCCTTACACCTCTGAACCTCTAAACGCAGCCTATCTGAATTCCTTACAACGGTTTCCTCTCTCGTCATGTCTGTCTCCTTCACTGGTAATTGTTCCTGGCTCCTCTAGTTTTTACATTTATTCCTCATTTGCATTGTCTCAACTCTTTCTACCTCTCTGGCCGACACCTGCCCTCCCGTTCCTGTAAAACTTGTCGTTTTTCTCAGTAGTAGACAGTGATTTCTTTTCTCTCTCTCTGTCTGATGCTCTTACTGATTTGTCTCAGCACTTTCGATTAGAGGCTCCCACTTGCCAAACAAAGCTCGCATTGCTTTCTCGGTTATACGCATGTGAAAAATAAATAGTATGTAACAGATAAGTGGTCCTAATCCAATGACACAGCAGAAACATCGCTCACATTTGAGAAAGTTTAATAAGGTACATTGTGCTTTTTTCAAACACTCTATATTCTACATGCTAAGATTACTTTAAAGCTGCACTAATAAATAGTTTCACCAATCTCAGCTCTTCCCGTGACATACATGACTGTGTTGGTTCACATCTCCTCTTTTAACAGGAAGAAGATGTTGTTGAGATAAAGGCTATATAAACCACTATATGCTATCTACACAACACCAAACAGGAGACAAGCATGTTGCAATGCTGGTGGCTCATATTTGGTTTCATTCTACATTATAATGAATGAAAAAAGTCATTTATTGAGGAGATCCTCTTTGAGAGTGTTGCACAATAATGTGGACTGTGTGGGAGGGGTTGTTGTTGTTGTTGTTGTTGTTGTTGTTGTCAGGGTTTGAACGCCCCAAGCTGCTAAATCATTAAGAAATGTAAGGTCAAGTGAGTACTTTCAACTTTCATGGTACTTTTATCACCTGCACTTCCCCCGCCTTCTATTTTCCTGGCTTCCTCAAATATACATGCTTTTATTGGCATCGTACAAGTACAACAAAATATCATTCGGAAACAATCCAGCAGATGCCCAAAGAGGGCAGAGTATAAAAGAACAACAGTCCTAAATAGTCCAAAAGTATTAAAAAAACACACAACTAGGAGCCATCAAATGAACCTCGTTGCCTCTCCTATGGCTGCTTTCTTCTCTCCCCCCGTCCCAAACCTTCCCACCCAATTTTCCTATAACTCTGCACCTCAGCTCGCATCCAGGCCCATGGGGCTGTGGAATTCACTCTGATCTGCAGCAGCAGGAAGCCTACCAGCTTAGCGCTAAAGTAGCTCCACAGCAACAGCTGCCATCACATGCCACCCCCTCGCCGCTGTCTCCATAATTCAGCGTCCCCATACCACACACAGGCACGCCCCATTAGCTCGAGTGGCATCTGCTTTCATTGTACCCATGTGAGCACTGGCATGGTCGTCACGTCCGTGAATCGGCCAGGGCTAATTGCAGCGCCACATGTCCCTTTGATGCAAGCTGCCAAGGTGAGGTATAAAGAAAGATACCTGCACACTGTGAATGCATTTTTCATTACTCCCTCTCCCCCAGAAACTTTTCCTTTATGGTCTTCTGATCATATATTCACATGTAGTCATTATTAACATTAATAGGCTCATATGCTGAGTGTGTGCTCGTGCCTGTGTGCGTGTGTGGAGGGCCCTGCTGTGGGAAGCAGAGCTTGAGACTGATGTTTTATTCATGGTAAAGATAGGGTAAACTCACATAAAAGGAAAATGTGCTATTTGATAGAAGCGTGGAGGTGCACTTCTTTGCTTTTAGCAGTAATGGACGATGGCAAATGTTTAGCTAATGCAAACGCAACATCCTGTGTCATGATCTTCCACACTTCTCACAGACTCAACCTGCCTTTAACTCTGAGAATGCTCTTGTTGAAAAGTAGGAAAACTTTGCTTTCTTGTTGACCTGGAAATGCTGCAGAAAGTTTAAGAGGACACTGATCACCTTTCAGACAGCCAGGGCAGTCCTGACATGGCTAAAATAGGACGGATAAAGCTTAACTTGAAGATACAACCCATACGAATTGCTGTTGGAATACAGGAACAATATTTGATTGGACACTAACTTAACACTCCAGTGAGCAGAAATCCATCTGTGAGCTGTGATTGATATTTACAACAGATATTATTCTTGTCTACTCGTGGTTCCTGTCGACACCGGTGCACAGTAACGCACGACTTCCAGTAATGGGATTAGAATCACATCTTCAGCTTCGTTGGCATTTTGATCATCAGCGTCCTTGTTGTCCTTCCAGTCGCGCGCTGGGAGTTTGCTATTGCTTTTTTCCCCGTGCATCTGCACAGGCTGGTCTACACTATGCTAATGTGTTGCAGGGGCAGGGGCTCTCTAGAGGCACAAGCCCTCAAAGATGCCCCCATCTCAACATTAATTAATAAATCATTATGCTGTGCTCACTAACTTCTACAAAGGATTTGAATTTGAACGAAGCGACGAATGTCACACACTTCGAAGACTTGTTGAACTGAAGCTAATACATTATGTGTATGTATATAAATAGCTCAATACTGTGAGAACGATAAGGCTGTGCTCAACAGCAAGCAAACACAATGTTCTATTCCCCACATGTTAAATATAATGTGCGTGACTAATGAAAGCTATTAAATTATTTTTGTTGTTGAGCAATTGATAAATGTTGCTTTTTAGTGGCTATTACATAATAATAAGTTATTATGGGTCCGTTTATTGCCAGTAGCAGTAGCTGGTTAGGTTAGGAGTTTGTTTGCTTGTTTGGATGTCTATGTGTGTTTTAGGGCTCTACATGCACACTCCATTATGAATAATAAGCAGAAAGAGACATCATTTTACAGGTTATTAGGCAGACTTATCCTGCCTGACATTTTGCAGGCTGTAATTGTTTTTGATATATTTAATTCCTTCCACCGCTCACATTCCTTTTGTTGTCGTCGCAGCTTGCTGCATTGTGAGCAAAGCATTTGGCAGGCGGAGGGAAAGCATAAGGAGAGGAGCTAAATCAACATAATGAAAGCAGAAAGTGGCTCCTCTGGGAAGAGTATCCAAATGACAGACATTTCGACGACTGTATCACCAGGATCATCGTTGTTCCAGATGGATGATGTTCGACTTAAAGCATAGGTTGCTTGTGATGTGTAGCACCCCAGAACTTTTCAGCTTTATTAGATTAGGTGATTAGATGAAACCTTAATGGTTCCCATGGGGAAACTGGGCTTGTTGCAGCAGTGGAGAGGAAGATCTAAATAAGAATTAACAAATCGTACTGATGATAATACCACACACACTTTGTACAACAAGACATAATGAGATTACTCAGTGGATTTACAGCTGACACGGTGTGTAGATATATGGAACTGTGTCTAGAACGGTGCATCTCAAACTATAAGCTATGGGCCTCCCCTCCAGCTTCATTCTTCTCTACACAGATAGCAAAATTATTCTTCTGAATATTTTGGCCACGTGTTTTTCCTCTGGCTCAATACTCGCCCAGTTCCTTTGGCTGAGTCTGGCCCACATACAGCATAGCTGACTGATGCTCGCTCACACACACAAATACTGCTGGTCGTCAGTTGACACCGGAGGAAAACAGCCAGAATCTGTCCAGATGCAGCAGAGTACTGGCCAGAAGACCTGGCCACTAAACAATTTCTGCCAGGTTGATAAAAAGCAGTAGATTTCTTGACTGATATCGTCCTTGATATTAAGCGTTTTAAGTCTCATGTATTGAATAAACCTACAGTAACCAATTTGTGTTCTGTCTCAGCATAACACAGTCATGACAGTCCCATAACCTTAACCATGTGTTTTCATGACCAAAAAGGTCTGGTACAGTCCTCATAAAGCCACTTCATGGTTACTACTTTATCCTAATTTAATATTAATTCATAATGCACAGGCGCATACAATTGGACAAAAGGACATGGGCCTGCTCATCCCATGTAAAATCTAACAAAACATGATGGCAACTCTGCAGAAAAGTGAAAATACCTCCTTTGTTTGTCTTATCTTACTGAACAACGTGCAAACAGTAAAAAAAATCAATGTGAAAAAAACAGTGATTTGACTTCCTAGTTCCTCACTGTTTTTTGCTTTCTCTGATGGTAAATGGAATGAAATGTACAATAGACAAAGCGCACAAACAAAATATTTAAATTACCCAAATATTTGTACCAGCAAGGAAAAACACATTTTGCTCTCTTTTAATAAATCAAATCTCATAAGGGCAACTCTGAAAATGTAACTTTCAAAATGTTTGTCTTCTGTGCCAAACTTGACAAAAGGTAATTATGTCTTTTCCTGCAATTATAGATAACAGCAAAAAAAAAAAAACAGAGTCACTCTGAAAGCTGCATACAGATTATAGTTATGGCAGACTCTGTGTGCACTCATTTTAAGGTAAGTGTTTAGAAAATGAAAATAAAGCAATACATAGATAATATTTCTCCAGCAGGGTATACAGTCATTAAAAATGAGCCTTAGTGGGTGAGATGTAACGGGGTCTTTGGTTTAGATGTGTGTTTCCCTGCATATACTGGAATTAAATCAAATTAGACACCTGCCACTCACTTACAGGGCTGATTCACTGATATATAAAGACATTTTACTGTGAATACACTGACCCAGTAGTTTTCTTCCTTTCTCCAGGTACATGACTAATGAGAGAAAAATGGCTTCTTTTTGGTTTCCTGCAAACAATTCAAAGTTGGCTCTAGCTGGCAGAAGCCCCATTCACATCCTTGCATTCCTAACTGCCAATCCTAGTTGTCCACAGAGGTGCTGGACAGCGAGGCTAACCTTCTAATAATCTGCGTTCCTCATTCTGTGTCAAATGTGTCCAAAAACCTGAACCACACTTCTCTGCCAATTAGCTTCTCTGATGGAATTCAGACTGAGAGAAATGTTGATTACCTTTTAACCAACATTTGCCTTGTTAGAATATTTAAAGCCCTGTAATGTTGAACTTCCATCCCTACCCGCCTACTCCATGCATTGAATTTAGCCCCCGGCATCCGCACGTCCATCAGAAGCGGTGCCATGGAAATTGAAGAGTTGTTGCAGAAAAACAAGCATTCAGAGGGGGACTCATTAGAGGTGAGAAAACAGGCTGATGGAGCCAGAAGACAGGCGGAGAAAGCAAAGTGAATGAGCTCGATGACCTGAGCAGCCCCTAGGATGACTCCATGATGTGACTGGTATACATGTTGTATGACAGCTCTGATTAAGATTTCCGCCTGTTAGTCTGCTCTCTCTCTGTCTGCCTGCGTCTCATTTTCTGACTCTCAAACAAATGTAAAATAGGTAGATGGAGCAATGGAAATGCTGAAGGGAGAATGGGGGAAAACAGCCACAATTAGGGATGCAATATTTGTTCGGAAGCATTAAGAAGAAGAAGAATCCAATTTATTGGTATTAACATGTCACATGTTACAACGAAATGTATTCTGTGCATTTGACCTATCCCTCCCTGGGGGGAGCAGTGAGCAGCCACAGGCGACGCTCATGGAGCTAGCTCTGTCTCACTCAGGGACAGACCTGGTGGGGGATGGGCTGGCAGCTGGGAATCGATCCTGGGATTCCTGCTTCCTAGCCCTCTTTCATAACTGCTCTGCTACCAGGCCGAGCAATGTCGGCCACAAAGCAAATTTAGTGGGGTCTGATTTTTTGCATTATTTTTAATGAAAGTAATTTTTCTATCTTAATAAATACTATTAGCCTCCAACATAACACAACACTGAAAACAAGTTCATAAAACAAAAAAATTAATAATTATTGGTATTTTTACATGATCAACATACGTACGCATATATAGATACAGAGCTTATTAGCTATAGCTACTGGCATCAAAACACAGAGGTGAATGTGCTCAGAGGAACTGACATTTGAACATCTAGAATCCTGTGACAACTAGACAGCTCCATTTGCTGAAAAGGATGGTGGGATACCATCCAAAGCTAAAAGGACCTTGTGGTAATATTATTTTTATTAGGCTTGCCAGTAGTATATGGCTGCAGAGCAACACTGAGCTGTCAGCTGGGCCACCCCTTTGATCCAAACTAATTCATATCAACAACTTGTAGATGGAGCACAGAAGTTGAAAGCTACTGGTTTTGCTGCATTTTTTCCTTTATTAACCCCAATATCCAATGAAAAGACCTTAAGCAAAATGCTTTAATTTGTCTCATGATACTTTAAATTACAGGGAAATTTCACTCATTTTCAATTTGCTTTCTATAGATATAAGCTAGGGTATGAATGGAATTAAACTTGCCTCTTCCCTATCCACAATAAAGTACCCCTCTGCCTCCAGCTGTCAACAATATATTAGATATTAACTTTATTTAATTAGGTAATCCCATTTACCTGATTAATCTCATTTATGAGACCTTAGTACAAATAACAGTTCAAGTGACTAGAGGACAATCAACAATAAAATGACTACAATCACTTAAATTGCCAATGTAATATCAACAGACAACACAAAATAAAAAGAAACAATTAGACAAATGATATAAATCATCTGATAATAAGGCTTCAAAATTGCTGTGAGAAATGAAGGTATCAACGACTAAATAGAAGTTTTCAGACCGTTCCATGTGAAAGGTGCATAGAAACTAAAAGAATTCCTACCAAGGCTTGTGGAATGTCTGACATTAAGTTGTAGTTGGATTGGATTCAATTGTTTATTGTGTTTACCGGATTAGAATGTTAGAACAAATATTCAATCAATGTATGGAGAGGATTAGTCCGTCTTATCATCAATACAGGCAAGCAACTCTATTGTACACAGAGCAATGGCGAGTAAAGAATTTACCATTAGTAATAAAGTGAAAAACAGGGTAAAGCTGCTCAAGTGTTGTTGGAGCAACATAACAATACAGATTATCTCCATAATCAAGTGCAGACATAAAGGCTGACTGAATGATAGTTTTGGAGCTCTATTAGCAAACAAATGCCTGATGCATATGTGTTAAATTATTGCATGAGCACTGTGGAGCCTGCAGTAAAGAACTGGAAATTGGAGGTGTCAGAAGCAGTCTGGCGACGAGCATTGTGGGGGGACAACACCTGAAATGGACATTAAAGTACTGTTTCAGTGAAATAATATTTCTGTAGTGTAAAAGTAAAGGCACACCATTACTGATGGTAAGTGGACAAGTCTCAACTCCATCAACAACAGTCTGGGTTCTATCGTGGATTGATTCTTTTTTTAACACAGTGTTAAAATTGTTGTTTTACCTTGCTTACATGTTTCGGCTACAGCTGTA
>JAUMTR010000010.1:11693898-11709617 GCA_032270685.1 Microctenopoma stevenorrisi
AGAGGGACACAGTCAGGCGGACGCACAGTCACACAGGGACGCAATCACACAGTCACACAGTCACACAGACACACAGGGAAACAGACACACAGTCACACAGTTACTACAACTACTACTATTGCACACAGCCACACAGGGCCACAGGCCTACAGGTGCTATTACTACTACTATTACTACTACTACTACTACTACTACTGCATGCAGGTAATACTACTGCACACAGGCACACAGGTACTACTACTACTTCTACACTCAGGCACACAGCCACTACTACTACTACTACACTCAGGCATACAGATACTACTACTACTACTGCAGACAGGTACTATTACTACTACTACTGCAGACAGGTACTGTTACTACTACTAAAGCACACAGGCACACAGAACCAGACACATAAAAAGCAGTTTGAAATGAGCTGTAAACTGTTCTTACCTCTCTGGTGGTTGATGTGTTGAACAGATGATGACACATTAGACTAACAAAACAAGAGGTGGATCAGAAGCTCGAACAATGCAGCACGTGTTCAGTCTTACAGAATGTTTTCATTATATTATCAGATTACATTAACTGTACAACATATTAATCACAGTGTGTGTTTGTCAACCCTGGCTGTTACGGCTAAGAACGTAGCAGAGATGTTGTGGTCACAGGAAGCATGACTATGAACGTAGCAGCACAACCACACACACACACTCACACACACAGCCACACAACCACACACACGCCACAGCACACTGCCACCTAACCACACACACAAACACACACACACACACACACACAACCACACACACACCACAACACACTGCCACCCTACCACACACACACACACACTGCCACCTAACCACACAACCACACACCACAGCACACTGCCATCTAACCACACACACACACACACACACACACACACACACACACACACACTACAACACACTGCCATATAACCACAAACACACACTACAACACACTGCCACATAACCACACACACTGCCACTCAACCACACACATGCCACAACACACTGCCACCTAAACACAAGCACACACACACTGCCACCTCACCACACACACACACACACACACACCACAACACATGGCTGCTAAGGCTCAGCGATGTTGTGGTCACAGTAAGCATGACTATGAACGTAGCAGCACACCCACACACTCACACACACTGCCACCCAACCACACACACACACCACAACACACTGCCACCTAACCACACACACACACACATGTCACAGCACACATGGCTATACTAGGTTTGCACAACAGATCAAAAACTAAAGTAGTAGCGATGGCTATGAATGTAGCAGCGATGGCTATGAACGTAGCAGCGATGGCTATGGAAGTAGCAACGATGGCTATGAATGTAGCAGTGATGGCTATGAACGTAGCAGCGATCGCTATGAACTAACAGCGATGGCTATTAACTAACAGCAATGGCTATGAACGTAGCAGCGACGGCTATGAATGTAGCAGCGATGGCTATGAACGTAGCAGCGATCGCTATGAACATAGCAGCGATAGCTATGAACTAACAGCGATCGCTATAAACGTAGCAGCGATGGCTATGGACGTAGCAGCAATGCTGTGGTCATGGCACACATGGCTATGCTAGGTTTGCACAACAAATCAAAAAACTATACAACTATACACAAAATATGTGTATCTTACCTTTATCTTGGAGCTGTCGTCTGTCTCCATGTTTCCTGAACAAAGCAGTACTGGAGTATTGGTGCTACAGTGGTTGCTGTAGTCCTGTTTCAGGATTGTAATCTTCTTCATACTCATTCTGAGTGGTTTTTGGTTTGTTCTCACTAATACATGTTTCTCTGTTGAGGGTCTGACAATAAGTGACTTGGTCACATGATTTAACAGCAGTAGAAGACTCTGGTTTATGATGACAGGTTCTAGAATGTGACATCACACACTGAGGACTTTGGGAACGATTCAACTTGATGTGATTCAAATTTTTTAAGCATAAATAATTTTCAATAGATCAGTGCTACCAGCACAGCAACACACCACCACTGTAGCTACAGCACATTATCACCAGTCTGGTCACAAACTCCAGTCTTCTGCATGCTAGCTCAATTCTTTACTGATTGAGCTAGATATCTGGTTAAGAGCAAATTGAAGTACTTAAAAGCAAGTGCTGTTTTTTCAAGACCAGAAACAATTCCCAATGGTTTACAGATGTATTTTTCAACATCACAGAATGAATATAATCTGAGAAATATTTACCAATATTTATTGGTAGGCTGGGGGCCCCCTAGTGGCTGTGGGGCCCTTTGCATCTGCATAGTCAGCATAGTGCAAGAAGAGGTAGACAGTTGTATAACATTTCTGGAAAATGCTACTAGTAGTTCTCTGACTATGTAGAGCACACGTGAGTATCTGGTATTTTTTGGAGAAGACTGTGTGGACCAGAACCAAAAGATTTGTTAAATAGGAAACCAGAATGCATACGTTTTTGGCAGAGAGCTCAGACAAAAAGGTTGGAGGTGCATCTTTAGCTCCTTGAACTCCATTTCTGAAGGCAGTAAAATCACATATTTTGTGATTTGTCAATTTGCTGGAACATTTCTGGCATGGCACATGTGACTCCCTGATTGGTCTGTGTTCAGTGGTAACAAAAGCCACCTAACAGGACCTGTAAAGCTCCTTAATCACCAGAATATATCTCTATGTTTAATCTGTACAAAAAACAAAGTGAACAGCAGATAGTGTGCCAGACTATTTCTTGGCACTGGCTCCGTGAAGTCTCTGCTGGTTGCTGGGTAATGGCTAGAGGGAATAGCTGGATAGAGCTAAGTAGGTTTGCAAAGCTCAGGTACTGAATTGCCAGCTGTTATATGCAATAGAATATAAACACTAAGAATTCCAGTGATAATTGACTTAAAGCGTTCCAAATGTTTTAGTGGTTATCCACCTCCTGAGTTGTTCCCATCAATCAGTTCTTAGACATTCTCCTTTGTCTTCTTGATGTAGGATTTACAATAGCACAAAAGCTGACCTGTTCAGATGCAGGAGTATTTACTCCACATCTTATGAATAACTGGCTTTTAAAGTGAACATCCTTTTTCACAGAATACAAAGGAGAAGCACATATGTCACTAATAACATTGATGATTCATTAATGGCTTCGTGTTTCAACATGCACAACACGACAACCGTGAAGGAGCTGAAAAGTATCTTGTGGAATAAAAAAAGCATATTTGTGGTTGGTTATGTAGATGTTTCATATTAAAGCAGTGAGTAACCAGTGTCTCAGTAAGATCTTTAATTCAATGAGCAAAACATGAAAACTATAAAGTGGGGTAAATAATCCTTCCACCATACAGCAGGATGGGCCTCTGAAACAAACCCACAGGCAGAGAGTCTATCTGCAGTTTTGCTGCAGCCTCAGAATGTAATGTTGTGAGCATCAGAGAAAGAAGAAGCACAGATACTAACAGTAGATATTGTTAATTATACCTCCAGGGACTTCCTCTGCACTTCACAAGTGTTCCTCGCTTTTATTTCTCCACTCAAAAATATATTATTCAGTCAAACATTTCCCCCCTTTCCCTGTGTTGCCCTTTTCTTGTCTTACCCTGCAGACAGATTTAATTACATCAGCTACTTCTGTAGGGGAAGTTGATATCTTGCTCTCAGACTTTTTTTTGGTTACAGATGACTGTGTGAAAACCATCAGTCGAGTAAGGTGATAGAGAGCTTATAGACACCGATGGGCCGGCTGTGGAAATACGCGGATTCAGATCCCCTGTGGAAAACCTGGATTGAAACACCCTGCGTGTGATTACCCAGAGCTTCTTCCATCTCACTCACATGGACCATCGGATGCACAGATATCTACCCACAGCACAGACACACACACACACACACAGGCAATATATTTAAGTGCATGCTGTATAATAGACACCACACCAGCTCCAAATCCTCTGTCAGAGGTGTCAGGTAGGCGGTTCGCACAGTGAAGCGGAATGACTGTAATGATCGTTCTGAGCGCTGCCACATCCCAGCCCCCCCGCTGACCTTTCCAAGCCACTTAAATGATGGTCAGCCCTATCACGCCCTCAGATAGATTATTCCCTCACTTCAACGGACACCGAGGCCCCATGACTGCAGCCCCTTTTTCACAGCTTTGTACCCTGTCATTTCACTTCAATCTGCAAGCACAGGGATGACGGCCATGCATCAGAGAAGCTAAGGTGGATGACACCGAAGGGAGTTGCCATTGTTCCCATATCACCATAACCACTATCAGCAGCAGCCATCTCACAGAGTAATGTAATGTCTGGGGATTGTTATTAGCCAGCTGGGAGATGAGTAGATGGTGGCAGTGCTTTGGGTTCCACTGTGTGATATGACTGACATTACATAAACTGTCGATAATGACAATGTGAATGTCTACGAAAGATTAAAGTTGAACACAATGGATAACCTGTCTCGTGTGACTGAAATACTTCAGTGCGCCGTCACCATATTTCTAACATTGAGAAGTGTCAAACTTTTAACTTACTATAATATTTCCCCAGCCGGGGAAATCATAGAGACATTACATAAGGCAAAGTGATAAGTGTAATAAATGTTTCCCAGTAGTTTTTCCTTGACTAAGTGCAAAGACATTCTGATACATTACTATTAATAATAATAATGCCACATAATTACAGTCACAGATGTTTTTGTCCTGCACAATCAGAACCTTTACTTTATCATGTATACATTACTTGTGCCTTTTCAATTGATACACTACCATTAGCAAATAATAGGCTTCTATCGTTTCCAGCTCTATCATTTACAATATTACAGTATTTCAGAATAATTGAATCCCTCGTTTATACACTGGCAATAAAAAATGGAAACACTAACTATGTATTTGTATTGTCTTTAACAACAATTCAGTTTATGGTTAAAACAAATTTCTTGTTAAACTTTATATTCATAAAAACATAATTTGCAGAAGTAGAATTGCACTGATCAGGTTTTAATATTCAGAATTGATTTTCTCCCAGGTCCTTCTGCAGCAGTTCCCAAAGGTCTGCTGTGCTGGTTGGGCAGTGTTCCCACACTCTCTGGTCCATCTTCTCACACCCCAGCTTGAGAGTATTCCAGCAGCTACTTTATTCTCAACATAATTCTCATACAACTGGGAAGAATTGTCTTGCGGAATAATCAAGTGTTGCTCAATCAGTTGCTGTCCAGAAACAATGGCATTCCTCTTCTGTGTGGAGTGGTATCAGTGCTGATTGAAGATGCACATCATGCACTCTCCCATTGCCAAATCACCCTCTAGATCAACATGTTTCCGCCTCCATGCAAAAGTCCACCGTTTGTGGATCTTGGCCCACTGCAACCTTTTCTTCTGATTTGACAGCCTTAGCAGGGTTTTGTTCTTGGAATGTCTGTCCATGAGGCTGGGAGGGAAACACATAGTCGAATGGTTTAGCACTGATTGGGTAGCAAAGCAGATGGTTTACCTGATGATTAAATTGTCAGAAATTAATAAGAAGCATGTTTTCTGTATTTTGTTTCTTATTTGTTTAACTGTTGAAATTTGTACGTTCAAACGATTTTTATTGTACTGGATGCAATTACTTACTAGCTGTGGGTTTATTTGGTTAGAAATGTTTCATTCTTGAATTAATTTCACAAGAAATAGGGCACCATGGGAAAGTCTCAACTGTTTAATAAAAGAAAGGTGCATAGTAACATTCATCAACCTTTTGCTCTTTTATTATCTCTTCCTTACTTTCATTTCCCCTATATCCTTCATTCTTTTATCCCCTTTTCTTCACTATTCCTGCTGATCAAGCACTCACCCGATGCCATAGATTGAACTTGGAAATGAGACTATAACCTGACCTGAAGCTCTGCCACCAGATGCCTGTAATTCCAGCCTGATCTGACTTGCAAAAGGGAAGGTTTTTATGGCAGCACCTATAGGCTGAGATGGTGTGCAGAAATGTCAGGAGAGTGGGCAACATTTTTCTAATTCTGTGTAAAAGAGTTCGAAGAAAGACATCCTAAGTTAGAAGTAGCGAGTTTAAGAGGCACTCCGCACATTTTGAAGTGTCTGCTGAGGGCCAGGGTTGCGTCTTACCTTTCATTTGGCAGACAGGTAATGTCACTCCATCAACTTGCTCATTAAATGCTGTTTGGTACCGCACTATCTTGATAAATGTTCCACTTATACCACAGAATGGGCTGATGCATCAGACACTGTATGGCACTATACAGACAGTTCTTGCAGTAGTCTTTGTGATTGCAGTGTGTCAGGTAGCAATGATCCATCGAAAAAGGTCTGACAGGTTTTCGCAGACACTATCAATCCAAAGACATTTAGCAGTGGTGCAGGGAATGAATAACTTGGAGAATGAAGGATGTGAATGTGTACATTTACAAACTGAATATTACTACTATTCCATGTATATGACTTTTAACACTGTACAATAAGAAGTTTTAATCAACTTTACATAGTGAACAGTAGAAATTAAGAACAATTATATGTCTACTGATATATTTAAGCTCCAGTTTGAAACACTGGGTAATCAAGATAGCAGAGACTGAGAATCACTTCATCCACCTCACGCCAGCCTCATCGTCCTGCTCTGCCAAGCCCTTAGACTTAGTTTATTTCAGACGTGTGCATTTACCATCATTACATAATATATTTTAATCTTATGTTTGAAAGGGAGTAGGAGGAGTATACACTTATTTTGGCCTACCCCTTTAATTTTTATTAAGCATAGGCTTAAGTCATTCGGCAGTCAACATGGTTTACATTTAAGTGAGAGACACTTGGCTCCCTGTTAAATCTAGAATAGAGTTTAAAATCCTGCTCCTCACATATAAAGACAGATACCATTCCAATATTTAAGACTAGGCTAAAAGACCTTTCTATATGATAAAGCTTATAGTTAGAGCTCATATGCTAACTGTGTGTCTTCCCTCTCCTGTAGTTTTGGTTCTTCCTCTTTGTCCCCCTCTCTTTATACCTCTATGCTGGTCCTACCAACCTGCCCAGTGTTCTCACTGCTGCCCCTTGTTGTTCTTTTCTCTCGTCTCTGTCCACTCAGCCCAACCGGTTGAGGCAGATGACAGCCCACCCAGGGTCTGGTTTTGCTGGAGGTTTCTTCCGTTAAAGGGAATTTCCTTTCCACTTTTGCCTCAATGCTTGCTCAAGTTGAACTGTTGGGTTTTCCATTTTATTTTGTATTTACCTAATTTATGTAAGGTCTTAAACCTTACAATGTAAAGTGCCTTGAGATAACTCATGTTGTGAATTGGCGCTATATAAATAAAACTGAATAGAATTTAATTGTATCACCCTTAAACACCTAGTTATGGATGTAACCTTCTTTTTACATGTGCATTGTTGTACAGCTGGGGGCCTTTCGTCATTGATCTGCCCCTGGCCCACCAACAGCCTGAGTCTACCACTGCTTCTGTGTGCATTCCCAAAGCTAGAGGTGGTAATTCTTACTAAATGTATCTAGAGCGCAATTGAAGCGTAATCACATGAGGGTCATTTTACATTAAGAGCTGTAAACCTTTCCAGATTTTTTCACTAATATTAACAAAGAGAGGGAGGGGACAGCCTGCCACTGTGCTGCATGGACATCGCTGCAGCTGGACTTACGGAGCTCTCCTCCTGCTTCCATACGTCCGAACACGGGCTGTACAGCCCTGCTACTACTACTACATCTCATAGCTACCGTATCTCCTTTTCTTGGACACGGCTACAATTTTAATCATAAACCTGCCCTCACAAATCCGGTCGCAGTTTCGTAATGCGGTGCGTGCCACACACGCGACTAATCCCTGGATCCTCTGAGTACTAGGACCATGATTTCTGGGACGGTGTTGCCAGGGGGAAGGTGGCGCCTGGAACCTGTTGGAGATGACAGCTGAAGAAGGCGGTTGGAAGCTCAGAGATCACTATAACACTGTACTTACAAGATAGCGAAGAAACCCTCTTCTGCCATCGTGTGAAGGGTGTGTGTCTGTGATATTTGGCTGCTTTAGCCTGACAAGCTAATGCTTTCACTGTGATCCGCGACTCGCAGGCTAACGAGACCTGAGCCGAATGTATGTGTGTATATCGATAGCTTTTACAGCGAATGCGTGTGTGTGTGTGTATGTCTACCAGAGAGTTTGTAAGTAGGTGTAATCACTGTCCCCTTCTGGCATGTTAGCTAGAATGCTAGTGCCATAACGCTATTTGGCCAATATTGGCTAATGAAATAAATTAGCTAACTGTGGGCGAGGCACCATCCCAATCGTATCAGCTACGTTATAAGCCAATTGTTCTACTCATGCAGTAGTACAACAATCGTGTGTGTCTACGTAATTTATTATATGGACCGAATTACTTAATTAGCTAATGTTCACTGGCAGACAGCAGCCTGGCTAATTAGCTCGGCTGTTAGCTTAGCAGCTAGTAGCCTGCTCGCTAATTGACCTAGTTCGGTGGGGCAGAGACCGTGTTGTCATTCCACTCCAGCGAGATTTGTTTACATCACAAACTTTGTGGGTGACTATTTTTATACACTTAGTCAAAGAAACCCTTTTCACTACTAACATCATATCTTGCGACATTAAATCTTTACATACTTGAAATACTTACTTACCTAAGTTAAGCACATTTTAACCTGAGTGTAAAGACGTGACTCAAACAGCCTAACTATTGACAGACTTCTTTTTCTAGTGTTTAAGGACTTAAACAGTAACCAAAATCGTGTCTTTGCAAGTTTTATTTTGGAGAAAAACCGTGTAGCCATGATTCATATCTTACCATCAGAGCAGAAAACCAACTGAGATCACCTTACTTGAAGTTTCTGTAGCACGCTCGATGACTTATTTGTAATTATCTGATGATATTAATTATGAATCTGCTAGACCAGTGCTTGTGTGTGCAGAGCACGCTTGTGTCTGTATTAACCACAGTCTCATTGCAGTCCAGCTTTCAGACGTTCTACCCTATTTTTAACTAGTACTAGATCGAGTCTGTGATTGTTGCCACATTAGTATAATATTTTCTACTATTAATGTTATTGTTCCTCTATGTCACATGTTCCTGTGGCCAAAGTCCCATGACTCACAGTGGGCTCTTAAAAATAACAAAGTATTATGCAGCAAAGAAATCACAAAGGCTCAGCAACACTAAAACAGTCCAATCGCAGGCTGAAACGTCCTGAAAACAGTTTAAATATAGCTCTGTTGTTTCTGCGTGTTAAAACCAATATCTATTGTTGGCACAGAGACAGCATAACTCAGCATAACTTACAAAGAGCTAGTTCTGAGTGTCTTACACGCCCGGTGTGGGCTAGGAGTCTGGGCTGGGATCGATCCTTCGACCTTCTGCATCCCAGTCTGTCTCTTATCTATCGTATTGAGTTACCAGGCCACTGTGTTAGCAATAAAAAAAGGGTATACAGTGATTCAACTATACAACAAATCCAAACTATTTCTTATTCCCTGCTTCACCTTCCAGGGTTGTAGAGATGGAATCCCTGATGAGTGCGGTGGCACCACGTTCCCCAGCCCCCGCCAAGAAGCTGTCAGAGGTGGACTTCCGGTCGGGGGCCACCCTGGAGCAGCTGTCAGCACAGGTGTCTGAGCTGGTGCTTCTGGAGCAGGGGAAGTTCGGTGATCAAATGGCTTTAGAGGTCCACACTGCCAAGGACTTTATCTTCAACATGCTTGGTATGTTTGCTAAGAAAAAACACATCGTATTAACATACTGTATCACTGATTTTCTCAACACATTTCTGTATAATTAAACCACACAGCCCTCGTTTTGTGAAGACTGTTGTTGTTAAGTGTTGTTGGAAGTGTGATGTGACTAGTGATGATGTGTAGCAAAGACGATGCTGTAAATCCTACCATCAGTATTCACCTCAGTACGTCAACTGAAAATTGTGCATTGAAGGCTGTATAATACTCTCCATAAAAATTGTAATAGAAGTTGCTTCTAATACAGTACAAACTTCTGGGATAGAGTCAAAATTATCCAGTTGTAGTTACTGCCAATGTACTCGACAGTTGCTATGAGGAGTTGCATGAAGAGAATTAAGTCGCTGCGTGTGTTTGTGTTTGTGCCATTTGCTTGTCTTTCTTAGAACAGCTCATGAATAACTGATAACAAATATGTGTTTTTTGTGAACCAGTATTTTAGGAAAAAGGTAAAAGCTAACAATAACTTACGGTGAGGCATCTTTAAGGTTGGACTCTGTTGCTGGCTATTTACCCAGGGTTCTATCACTGAGTGCATGAGCAATCTTTTTCAGGAGCCCTGCTTCATGCTCCCTGTTGTGCTGCAAGGACACTGCTGTGTGGAAATGACAGCTGAAGAAGGCAGAGAGAACCACAGTAACACTGTACCTACAAGATAGTGAAGAAACCATCTCACAGTGTTGCACATTTTGTCACCTGGAAGCTTAACTGTCCAGTAGTTGAGTTTGGTTGACAGACTTTGGAGCCACAGTTTGGTTCAGGGTTTTATTAAACTACCAACAATTTAAACACTAAAGCTGTTAGTGCTATTAAAATTCAAACGACCTATACTTTACTGTCCCTGAAAAGCCTGCAGACAAAGCAAGTAATGGCACAAATATCACATTTCTAGGATATTACATTTATAGCAGTCATCAGGAAGATGGTATTAATATGCAGGATGTGAGATGCCTGTGGTGATGCAGTGTTGCCGATAACTCTTCCCGAACAGCGACACAAGATCGCGAACATTCGTGTTGCGTTTTCAGACACAGAAGCGCTGTGCAAGCTAAACAAAAATGGAATCAAAAGACCCGACGCGCATTAATCCAGCTTTGATGGTATGCACCCTGACATGCTCCTTTGTGTTTTATTTACTTCTTAAGTGCCAAACAGATTTCTTCTTCCTTCAGCTTTATGGTGGCATGTCAGCCAAAAATGATCAACACAGCAGAGCAGCGTGAGCAGAAGCATTTAAAGCTGTACTACAGTGTGGGAGGAAGGAAAAGATATAATCTACAGCAGAGAACTGTTCTGCTCTGCAACTTCAATCTGTGGCACCATAAGAGGACATTTTTCAAGGCAAAAGGACAAAGCTGTTAGATTTTCTATAAATGAAGCAGCGCACGACGGTTTTACTTTTGTGACTCATGTCATGACGCAGCGTGCGCGACGAACACGATTAATGCTTTAAACTTGAAGATGAAGCAGGTACAATGTGTTCAGGTTAATCCTCTGGCAGACGCATCACAGTGTTACATGCAAAATTAGAGGCTCCTCATTTATGGCAGTGTAAGACTTTGAAACTGAACTGTAATTGTAAGTGGCATGTTGGGTCTGATCTTAAATATTGAGAGTGGGTACTGTATTGTTTTCATCGCCAGCTATGCAATGGAAAGTGAAGTCTGTTTGTTCGTCCAATAGGTGGCACTCTCCACCCTCCCTGCTCCCTCGTGTCGCTGTCAATCGCCTGACCTGTGTAGTCCTGTAGACCTGGGTTTTTACCCACTTTCTGTCCTGACCCACTTCTCTGTTTTTCTTTTCCCAGCTTCAAGTGTTCATTCCACCTCCTGCCATCACGCAGCTTGACTGCTCCTGACAGATTAGCAGTGCTGCTGTGGTTGACAGACAGCGCACTTTTCTCTTGTGCTTCGGTCTCCTCGCCAAATTGAAATAGCTTCGTCAAACGCGCCACGTCCCTTAGGGACAAAATCGTAAAAATCAAACTGGTATCCAAGTCTGTTTTCCTTGTTCTATTGTACCGCCACACGCAGACACATTCCTCTTTCCACTCAGATGTTATTTCTTTACCTTTTTTCCTTTTGCGCAGATCTTGTTTTTCATGACTCCGGTGCAAAGCCCTCTACTTTCCTCTGTGTCTTCTCCCGCTTTCCCTAGAATCTCCCTGTACTTTCTTTAGTGTTGAGGCTGCTGCAGCTCCTGCTGCTGCCATAATCACCAATGGTTTCTTAGTATTTTTCATACCTTGTGCCTCAGCACCCGCTGTGACAGCTCCAACTGAGTGAAAAGGGAAAAAAAAGAAACAGAAAAGTTTCACCAGCAGTAGAAGAGTGTTTGTATTGGATTCTAGGAATATAAAGTTAAGTATGCGTAGGTAGCTGCATTAGCGGCGCGGCACCTCTCAAGGCCCCTACAGAGGATGAAAGGCATCGCTGAAAAGCAAATGTCATTCTTTTGGTGCAGGGGCCTTGTTAAGCGTGTCGACCTACTGGAGGAGCCTCAACGGTGCAGCAGACGTGATAGTGTGTATTCATTTATGCGTGGATGCAGAACACGAGTGACTACGGATGATCTTGCTTCTCTAAAGTTTGAGGTGCAGAATGATCTCCAGCGGGCTTTGCACAGTGTCAGGGAAAAGGGGAAGAGAAGAGATAAAACCTACACACACACACACAGCAAATTTCTTCACAGGCTGTCTTAGCCAAAAAGAGCCTCTTATTTACTCTTCGTTTGAGTAAACACTGTGCTTTGCCTTCAGGCAAGTGTGATGGGGGCTACTGTATATATCTTGTGAAAAACAAAAGTCTGATAAAGGCAGGAATAGATCTGCACTGCCGGCAAAGCACAAGATGTGGTGGTCGGCTCAGACATTGCCTCAGTGCAACTTTTCAGATCTTAAAGTTTGTTAGCCAGCTTGAGAGAGTTCAGTTCAGGGTTCATCTTCTCCTTGATGTTAGAATAACCTTTTGATCCAAGCTTTGAAAAAGTCACGGGTACTGTTCTATCCCAGATTTAGCTATTTTTATCTTAGACAAGATGTATAACCTGTTGCACATGGAGACAGACGCAGCCCCAAGGTCTGGTTCCTGCACAGGAACTTCTCCTGAGGATGAGGAACATTTCTTTGTTCCTGTGTTTCCACCAGAGCAGGGCCTATGTTTATTTGTGGGGACCAAACAGAGAAATCAGGATGAAGCAGCTCAAGAGATTAAAGAAGCAATGTACTGACAACAAAGAGAACATAAAATTAATTGTTTGATTGTTGACATTATTATGTAGGTGAGATAATCTGCGTCATTTTCTCAGGATTTTGGCAGCGCTGTGAAAATGCAAATCACAGTTGTCTTGTTGCTGGGGAAACGAAAGTACCACAACCTTACACCAGCCCCTTTGTTTTGCCTCTGTTCTCCACCCTCAGGCCACTTAACACCAAAACAGCAATAGGTGTAGGTAGTTAGACAGACGAGCAATCAGCATCATCTAAGTTTGGGTTCTTCTTAGTCAGGGGAGGCAGGGAAGCCAAAAGTTCACGTTGATCTTTGATGAGAAATGAAAAGCAAAACAACGTCAAAACAAAAGAGGTAGTAAGCAGTGTGAAATTTTGGCCGCTTTGAAAATCTCAGAGTTGACATTAGTAATATTTGGAAGTGCACAAACGCCTTCCTGAGAATGATTTATTTTCTGTAGGATTTGTTTTGCTTTTCACGTTTATGCAGCTGCATAAAAAGAACACACACAAGTTAGTCAGAGCATCTGACGTTTACTCTGAACACTAAAGACTTTAATATCAAGTACATTTTTATCTTGCACTAAGTTTCTCCTCCCAGATTTTCTAACCTTTATAAGGCTGAACAAACTTTAACAGTATGTGTTGCTTCTTTAATTTTAGGATTAGGGGGCGAAAAAGAAGCCACTCCAAGTTCAATTTTAACCACCGTAGTGGCTGGTGTCACTGCAGGTCGACCTCTGTGTGGCTCATTCCCAGCTGGTTGTTTTCCTATCTGCGACTTTGTGCTCAGACTCCAGTTGTAGTCTTTGTTTGCAGGCCTGGTTCGGATTGGGCGCCCATATGCCTCCTCTGGCTTGTTAGTTTTCTCCAAACGCAAGTATGGATTGGAGAGCCCATCTTCACCTGGCAGCCACACCAGATTCATGGCACTACAACAGTAGATGAGTGAAATGTTTGTATGTGATTATTCAGGCTTTGCTCGTGTTTCAGCAGGACAGTTGAGCCTTGACGGTCACTGCTGTGACCATCAGACTTTTTTTTGGCAGGACTAATTCATTGGAAAACTGACACCTCGGTGGAAAACGAATGCAAAGTTGATGTTGATTAAGATGAGTTCACAACCCCAGTTAGGAGGCTTTAGAACAAATCAACCAGCAGCTGTCTGAGAAAAGTGTCCCATGACTGAACATGGCCACAGACACGCATCCCATCACATCACTCATTAAGTGTCTCTCATTGTATCTAATTAAATATGACTCGACTGAATTTGGCATGTTAAGTGAGAAATGTTTTCGGATTGCCTGACAGGTTATTTGCCATCCTGCTCATTTTAATAACTGAGGCTGACATTGTAATTTTTTATAAGCGTTCCTGAGCCGAGGAGGAAAAAATCATTTGGGTAGTAGCTGTCAACTGATAACAGCGTCGTACGTGCAGCCTGACAATTTTCAGTAATCCTTTAAAAAGGGTTTCACAATGTGATGAGCAATATTGCAGACAGACTGACAGACCCCCCCCCCCTTCATTTCAAACAGTTTCATTGATAATTGAAATCTATTTTGACGATTTTATTTTTTGCCTCCAATGAGCCTCTGCTCAAAATAAAAATTTCCCCAATAGTGAACTTCTTAATGAACGCGGCGACGAAACCTTAATAGAAAAATCAGTCAGTGAGCGTGAGATTGAACAATACACCGACTTAATTTGGTGTGACACAAAACAGGAGGCAGGAGTATAATCTTACAATAATAAAGCAGGATGAGGGCCTGGTGATGTGTTAATTACTTAATAATTAGTTAATATAGGAGTTCATTGGTCTTTGAGAAGGGTTTGCTCTTTTTTTGCCTTTTTTTAATAGAAAGGTCAAAGGTCAGGATTAGTTGAGCAGGGTTTCTTGGAAGACTTTAGGCCTCAATGCTGCTCTAAACTGTAAGATGTGAAAACCAGACTGCTGTGATGCTTTTTTTCTCCCTTTCAGTGATAATTGCCTGTCATTTAGCGGGACATGGTATCACAGTGTAGCTGGCATCAAAAGCTGCCGTGAGGAGCTGGAAGCTCACTGACAGCTTTCTGCATCTTCTCGCTCTCTCTGCAGGTGGTTTAGACATGCCACGTTTGTCACCACTCACAGCCCTGTTTCTTGTATTAAACACATTTGCACACTGTCAGGAACACACAAACACCTGACTCTGTGATCTGACGCGCACACATACCCTCCTCCCCAGTCAGTTGAAATTGGAACTTCTCCATTTGCCGTCTTCTAAAAGGCCTATTTTGGAGCTAATCTCCTGCCTTGATATGAATTCACAAACAGCGAGCAGGTGGAATGGTTCACCTTTCAGCGGTTGTCTGGGAATAATCCTGCTATGAGCGTGCGGAGCGAGGTTGTGAGAAGTGGCGGTTGAAAAGCACTGATAGCATCCGGTTTAGACTACAGGAGTCATTTGTTATGGATTGAATTGCTCCTTTTGGGATGAGGCTGCTTTCAAGATTATTGTTGTGTCTTGCTATGTTGCAGTATTTGATTTTTATTGTCTGGAATAACAGTAAGGTCACACAGAGGTAACAGAAGTGAGACAACAATTGTGTATGTCGTTCAGGTGCATGGAGCCGCAATTCTTATCTAATCCCAGTGGGCAGTTTATTATTAATAATAATAATAAGAATAATAATAACTAGAAAGTTCCTGGGGAAACTTTGAAGGTGCCTGCCGCCGTGCGCTGATGCAGACCCAACTGCCCAATGCTGA
>JAUMTR010000010.1:11709803-11732812 GCA_032270685.1 Microctenopoma stevenorrisi
GTATCTCTCTCCCGTTCGGGCCGCATTCCGGTTGACGGAAGAATAAGATATAAAGAGACCAGTTTGGAGGTGGAGAATAGTAGGTGCCTGCATTACATGCCAGGCACCTAATAATAATAATAATAATAATAATAATATTGAATACTTTATTGATCCCCTTGTTGTTTGGACAGCTGCTAAACTTGTGTCTTCTATGGGGGATCGGTGTCTTGTCCAAAGACGCTTCGACATGTAACCTGGTGGGTCTGGGAATCAAACTACTTTTCAACAGGACCACAGATCTCCCCCTCTACAGGCTCATGCTCTTGTGTTTACTAGTTTTAAATAAAAGTATTAGTAGCTAATACTAAATGTGATTACTAGCTTTCCCTACCTCTAAGTCATTGCTGTAGCCCAGTTCTTAGAACAAAGTTTCCATTTTAGGCTGCCTTTCCCTTTTCACTAGCAACAACACATAGAAGTCATTGGCTTACTATAGAGGAATCCCATTTTCCAGAGAGATTTACAGAGCTATTTTGGAGTCTATCAAAGCAGTGGGGTGTGCCAGAGGAGTCTCGACTTTGGCTGTGATGAAAATAGACATCTCTTCCATGATGCCGCTGCTCTGCTTCCCTGGGGATTTCTCAGCTGTGCCTTTTTTTATTGGGAAAGCAACCACGTTCTCAGCTTTGTATTAATGTATATTATACATGTATTTAGCATGTGGTAGAATGTTGTGCATACATTTTCAGGAATTTGTCACACTTTTAAATGGTCGTATAAACCAACTTCACTATGAAGTGATGATCAAAGCACCAGTGTCTTTGAAACACCAGGAACCCCACAGCCAAACAGTCTGTTTAAAGCACGAGCCCATGCTGTATTGATGTAATTAATTGTATATTACATGGTGATGGTATTGAATTGTTAATCAACCCTAGACAGATGACAAAATGGAGCTCTTGTGCAAATAAATTATATATTGATTTTGATATCATATTAGATTAGTTTTTTAGAGAAAATGACATTCCCATCATATATGTTTTATCAGCAGAGAGAATGTAGGGTTGCATGCCCTGACGTATTAAAGGGGAGGCTCTACTTTATATATATTTTTGTGTACATAAATATATATTCTAAATGCATTTGCTTCTCAAACGTAGGCCCTCAATTCCTATAAATCTAATTTATTTAGTCAGAAAAAGCGTTACTGCTGGAATGTCTTCCTTTTGTTCTTTTACATTTGGTAGGTCTTGGTAGCATCCTTGTCAGAAGTAAGAATTTAAGGTCAGCTGCAGATCTTGGCTAGCGTTAATGGTAATCACAGTTATTTCTTAGCGTTAAGGTTGTGATGATTTATTGATGATAAGAGCAGATAGATTTCCTTTTTTTCCCATAGCCTCTTTTTTAGATCAGATTATTTCAAAGACTCAAGCAACTGCACATGATTTTTTTCTTATTTTTAACCCTTAAAAGTTCATACTGTACCTAAATGTATAGTGGTTTTTACCCCCATAGTTGTTTTATCTGGTCATCTGGGTCTTTTGGTGCTCCTGCACTCACCAGTACATTTTCTATTAAGAAAGTATTTTAATAAAAGTTGACTCGACCTCATCATATCTGTTCTTAGCTGTTGCTGTTTTTGCTTGCTTTCCGTTTTCTCAGCTTAGTGACGGCTTACTTCATTGGCAGCGGCAGCTCTTTGGACTTCAAATTGAACAACGGATTTCAAATGCAAATGAAGCACACAACTCTAAACCTCTTATCTGCTTCCTTGTAAATGAACCAACAAGGGAATAACGCAATATTCGATACCACAACTTTGACAAGCCCTTAAGCTTATAGTTTACATTCAAATCAGAATCCAGAAAATAAATTATAAAAACTGTATCCCCCTTCAGATACCTGTGGGCCTCATTGTATGTTTGTTGGTTTTCCTGTTACCACACGCTGACACTGATGCAATAACATGTAGCCAACGCATTTTACAGTCATTTAATTGTGTCTAGTCCGATAGCCAATAACTCTTAACAGGAAAATGTTCCCCTAATGGAAATCTACATTCAAAGATTTTTTTCTTGAAGGATTAGGTTTAATCCATGGCTGTGACACTAGCCTAAACTGTCTCCATTCCAGCTCTATTCTCAGACTGCCTGTGTCTACAGGCATATGTGTTGAAGTGTCTTCATGCGTGCATCCATACTTGTGTGCGTACTCGCTGGCAGACACCCAGTAAAGCTGTCGATTGGAGAGTTTGGATTAAAAAGTAGATTGTGTTCTTTGGAACAACCTCAAACATCCTGCAGCCAGTGTGGAGATTGGTGGAGCCTCGCTAATTGATAGAGTTTTCCCTGTGCGTGCCTCCTGCTGACTGAAGCCCATGCCGCAGAGATAAAAATGCTCTTTATTCCCTTTTTCATCACGCTTTTCCTTCTCCTCGCCTATTTGACCCAATTTATCAGTGGCAGATAAAACCAAACAAATCAGAGGAGTCGCAGCTTCAAACTCGTTGCCCTCTGGCTGGCGTCTGATCCGTTCCTCCCAATGACACTACCTTGTTCCCTCTATGCTCTGCTTTGATCTGCCCATCTGACGATTCTCCTCTCTGCTCAGCCCAACAGATTTAAAGTTCAAAATTATCGATTGGTCATAATTTGTTTCACGAGGTGCATGCACAAACACTCCAAGACAGACTGAATGTTTCTACTACTGTGCAACTATTGCCTTTTAATTAGCCAAAAAACATCAATGAGATTAGCTTATTGAAGCTTGGACGGTCCTCCTGAAATATCTGTTCATAAGGACAATTGTGCAGTGTAGTGTGCAGAGCTTTCTGTCCAGCTTCAGCATCTGAAGGTCATCACAGAGCTCTACCACAGCACCATATATAAAACTTTATCATAGTCTACGCCACAGAAGAAAATAACTTTGTACAAGGAACCGTTTGGTGAAGTGGAACATTCTTTGTTAACCTGATGTTGAATGCAACATCATGCAGAAATAATGGGAGGCCTGGTAGCTCGGAGGTCGCAGATTCGACTCCCGTCTGACTCCTAGTCCATCCCCTACCAGGTGTGTCTCTGAGCCAGACACCCAGAGCTAGCTCCTTGTAAGTCGCTTTGGATAAAAGCGTCTGCCAAGCAAAGTAAAGTAAAGTAAGAGTTCAGAGGCCAAAAATGAGGACCTTCAACCGTCTAGATAAGTGGGAGCTCCTAATTTAAGACTATGTTGCAGAAGTATAGAGATGGGTGGAAGGAGGGAGAGCTGATTCTGCAGAGAAATGTGAACATCAGTAAATGTGCTGTCATATACCGATTCAGATCCTTCTCCTTTTTGACTACTCCCCCAGTGGTGGCGTCAAATGAGGCACTTTAATTTTGCTCCTCTTCAAAGCAGAGCACTAGAGAGATTCTCGCCAGCACATCTGTGACTCTAGCTCCCTCTTTAGACTTTTATTTTTGGGATGCCTACATTCCTATTTCTTTCTTTTTTATATTCTGTCAAGCTGCTCTCATTTTTTTTAAGTAACACGTTATTGTGTGGGATTTTGTGTTGCCTCATGTTAGCAGCTTTGTGCCCCCAGCCATGGGCTGCTGGCTTGGTATGGTGGACCCTGATCAGGTTTGTGCAAGCACTCAACTGCCCCACAGTGATAAACAGTCAAGCTTAAACTTGCCCAGTTTAGCCCCTGTGAAGGGTTTTTGAAGTGTTCATGCTCTATCATTGGCCTATGGGTGCTAGCAGTCCAGGCCAGCAGGTTTGGCTGTAGGATCAAGTCCTTTCTCAGCTGCTCTTTTAACTTGGTAGCCTAAGTAGCCATAAAGGGATTTGGAGACATGTTCCTCTGATCTAAACAGTTCAGAGAAGAAAGTGTTGAAGGCCTTTAGCACTCTGGAAAATGATGGTACAGCTGGGCCTAAAATAAGATGATATAATAGGATGATCATGTACTGTACTTATTACTTCTAGCCACGTTGTTACAAGCTGGAATTATTCTTTAAGACATATGTGATTACATGTTTTCTGTCAATCTACGGTTTGTAGAGACTGCAGAATGTCTGACAGTTGAAAGGAAGGTTTTGCTGAGTCAACAGCTGATTGAAATTATCATTAGTGTGTAGCCCGGTGGTCACTTTTAATTTTACGCTCCTACTTATATTTTGACTGCCGTCCAGACTCATAAATATATGTAGCTCTCACAGCAAACTGAAACAGACATGCTGTAGTCTTGCTTCCCGCAGTGTTTGCACCAGGAGCTGGTTTGTGAACCTGAATACCAAAGCTATTTTAGTTTGTATGCGTCTGTGAGGAGGCGAGAACACTTCTCATCTGTTCTGCTCCCATAAACACATGTCCACACATACTAATGGAGTAGGAATTTTGCTGATTGTAATTGATTTGTCAAGTCTCCCCTCTCAACCTCAACCTCTGTCCTTCCAGGGTTAGTCCAGAAGGTGGACCAGCGCCTCCCAGTGGCCAATGAGTACCTGCTGCTATCAGGAGGGGCCCGGGAGGGGGTCTTGGACCTGAACCCTGAGGATCTCGGGGACTACGCTAAAGGGGCGGACTTTGACTTAGACTTCACCCTGCTGGTGCCCGCCCTGAAACTCCATGATCGCAACCAGCCAGTCACTCTGGACATGAGACACTCCCCACCCTGCCACTCGTGGTTAAGCCTCCGCCTCTGTGACTCCAACGTCCTGTCCCGCTGGGGCATCTGCTGCCAGGAGGAAAATGGCTGTCCCATTGAGGAAGGCGAGGAAGAAGAGGAGGAAATGGGTAAGTAGAACAAGGAGGAAAGTAACAACATCACTGAACCAAAGCGGGAAAAAAAAGAGGGGAGAAAAGATAGTTTGAGCTCCCAAATCCACAAGTTCAGCACAGAGATGAAAAGCTCAGAAATGTTTAGGGTTTACATTCTTCAGTGTGTGAACAGGAGGAGGAACCATGAAGAAACTGGCAATGAAGATGAAAATAGGCAACGAGATATGGATGAAGTAAGGAGAGAGAGAGAATAGCAGTGGCGAAAATAGGACTGTAGTTTACCAACGGAAAGGTGGAAAGGTAGATGAGTAAGCAGGACTGTAATGGGATGAGATGAGGAGGTAAGTGTAGAGAGAAGAGGAGTGGAATAGACAATGACGAAGGTACTGGACCAGCACATGGAGGAAAGAATGGGAGTTGATTGAATTTTGTTCATGTTTCACTCAGGTAATTTGATGCATGATGTTGTGATGCAATTTTGCTTGGCGAGCTGCAGCAGAGGCCTGTTCCTTGAAACAAGTAAAGCCCTCCGCAGGAAATAGCCACTGAAACATTTATGAGTCTACCTTAACGATTGAAAGCGGGAGATTACTCTGCGGCTTCCAGGTTACGCCGCACCATCCATCTGCCTCACACTCGCAAAAGTGTGAAGCCTGTGACACTAGGAAAAGGCGCGACACTTATTGATATAAATCACTTTAATTTTCAGCAACTGGAGATTTACATTTCACCCATGCTCTGCAGCAGGATGTAATGTTGCTGTATGTGGGGGGGCAGGTTGGGGTGTAGTTGACGGCATGTTCAGAATTACACAAAAATGCTATTGCGGAGGTTAAAGAGGGCAGAAGTGTCATGAATGAAGCTTTTATTCTTTGCAGCACAGTCCTGGCACCTCATTCCTCCCTTTTCTTTAAGTTTAGTCAAACTTAGTCAAATATCTTCTTTTAGCCTTTTATTTTTGATTAATGCCAATTAACACAAAACTGGTTTAATTGTTACAGCACTGATCTACTCATGTAATTGAATGATATGTCATAACTTACTGTTACCAGCAGCCATATCCATGATGTCTGCACATCCTAAATCCATATCCAATAATCACACAGCAGCTTTATCTAGCTTCACATCATTTTAGGGTAAAAAGGTAGCCATAGAGCTGGTTTAGCTTTCTACACAATGAAAAGCAACATCCAGAATGAAATAATGAATAAAGCTGAACTGTAGATGGTGCCACACCAGCAGCTGAGTTTGCAGCGTACACGAATTTGTGGTAAAGCTTGTTCTTGTGCTTGATGCTCACAAAGTCACTTGTGAGCCCTACTTGTTGAGCAGCCTGGCAGTGCCACAGAGACATTTGCTTTTAAAAGTTTTAGAGCGAGGTTCACCCCGATAACTAATCACAGCATTACAATTTGAGCTTGATTCAGGGAGGGAAGGGAGCCTGTTGAAAGCCGTGACACAGCAGAGATCGTGTTCTGACGTTCTCTGGACTCTGACTTGGATATTTGCATTCCTACATGCAACTCGCCTTAATGTCAGGATATGTTCAGGACTCCAGTGCACTTCTTTTGTGAAGTTCTTACTGACTGATTGCTTTGAAACTGAATTCTGACAACAAAGAAACATGGAAAGCAGCAGCACACCAGCACCACACATATTTAGTGCTGTAAGTAGACACATATATGAGCGCATGCCAGCTTTCATCCCTCTCTTTCCTGCCCAGGTAAAAGCTCCAGCCCACTGGGCTCTCCCCAGTCTCTGGATGGATGCTACTTCTCTCCAAGCCTGGTGACAGACTGGTTCTGGGGCGTGGTGAGCGAGGCTGTTGAGGAGCTGAGGCGTAGTCCCCAGAGAGGCATCCCCACCCCGGACAGACTGGAGAGGAACGGCCCCCTTACTACTATCATCCTCCAGGTATGTGGCTCTTGTCAATGTTAAGATATGATAATAAAGTTGGACTCAATATGTGTGAATCGGTGTCAGAGAGCCTATGTAATGAACATTTTCGTGGAGATCTGCTCAATATGGGAGCAGATTTTATGTTAACATAATAGAATAAAAGTATAGAAATTCAGGACAGAGTTAGAATTAGTTTCATAACATAAGATAATCACCTAAGTATTCAACATTTGTGCAGGTCTAGAGTTTGAGAACCCGTACCTTGTTAGAAAGCAGGAAACCTCATGATTCAGATGATATAAACCATTTTGAGAATAAAGTACCACAGCAATAACAGTTCACCTCACTAAAACGCTGCTTCTTACATTTACAGGGTCCGCAGGGGCACAGTGTACTACGATGCTATAGTGCTGCACCCAATTCTCTCCTTTAAAAAGTCTGCGTTTCCCCAGTTGTTTGAGTAAACACTACGTGGTACTGGTGGTGTGAAACCAGAAGCCCTCCAGAATAATACCAGATTATGTATAAACAGCTGTGACATGTTTTAGCGGCTCAGTGAGGCTGTGACCCACTGATACTCGTCCAACCCGAACTTCCAATGCTTCTCTCGTTGTCACCGCCAACTGGTGCAGGCTTTTGCTATGGTTCCAAACCAGTCTTGGAGCCAGTAAAGTAATGTTTTCAGTGATGTCTTGAGTGCCAGCACTTTGTGAGCGAAAGTCAAATAGGCACAGAAAAGGAGGGTGATAAATAAGTGTTTAATGATGTTCTGATATCCCTACACCCTCCCCTCCCTGCAGGCAGGCTCTACCCGGGTGCTGTACGACCTGCTGCCAGTGGTGTCGTTTCGAGGCTGGCCCGCTGTGGCCCAAGGCTGGCTGACTGCCAACCACTTCTGGGATGGTAAAATCACAGAGGAGGAGGCCATATCTGGCTTCTATCTGCTGCCCTGCTGCTCCCCGCTGGGTGGCCGGCCTGACAGGGAGTGGAGGCTGGCTTTCTCACGTAGCGAGGTGAGCAGAGGTTTTAGTCGTTTAGGCTTTTTTTTTCGTCCCATTTCATTTTCTCCATTTCCAATATACTTTTAGTACCGTTGCTGTTTCAGCTCTTTGGCCCTCTGTCTCTCTTCCTGCCAGGTTCAGTTGAAGAAGTGTATCCCCTTCCCCATGGCTCAGGCTTTCCAAGCAGCCAAGGCAGTGCTGTCTCGTATCCTTGCCCGTCCTCGCGCAGGGATCAGCCTCTACCACCTGCGCACTCTACTTTTCTGGGCATGTGATCGACTTCCTGCTGCCTACCTGTCCTGCCCTGATGCTGACACCCCTGGTCGCCTTCTTCTGGGTCTCCTAGACGATCTGGCCCATTGCATCCTGAGTAAAAACTGCCCGAATTACTTCCTCCCTCAGTGCAACATGTTGGAGCACCTGAGAGATAGCCAGGCCCTGCTTGTTGCCAGGAAACTGGCTCATGTGCGCTCAGATCCCAGCGAGCACCTCCGTGCCGCTCTGAACCAAGCCCAGCAGGCAGGCCAGCTGAAGAAGGAGCTAACCACCAGCACCAATGGCCACGCCTCTCCTGGACACCAACCAGCCAATGGCATCATCTCGCCTTCAGAGGACAAGCTGGCTCAGCGATTGCAGCAGCTGGTCACAGAGAACCCTGGGAAATCCATATCCGTTTTCCTCAACCCTGATGATGTCACCAGGCCACACTTCCGCATTGACGACAAGTTCTACTGATGCCAGCGTGCTGCTCAGACGACGCGGAGATGTGTGTGTTTATCTGACAAACACGCTGTCGTTGTGAACATCAGACCGAACAACATCCTGGGGCTGAACAATGAACCAAAGCCTCGCTGCTTCACTGACGTAAAACCAAAAACGCACGTGTCCTGCTAATGACGACTGCGCCCGGTTCAACAGACATTATACAACAGGCATGATGTCATCAAGCTGTTGCCACGGAGATGGTCCCCTCCCAGTGAGCTGGCCTTAACAAGACTAATCAGCTGGTGTTACAAAGACGAGGCCCAGCGTTAGTCATGTGAAATACGGCGAGTGGAGATAAGTGTGTGTGTGTGTGTAGACTTAAGGATTGTCACGTATTACTTAAACTTGTAAAGACAGCGTAAGAAAGGCTCGTTGATTGCTGCATTTCTCCTCTTTTTATTTTCAATCAGTGGCTGAATGAGGAAGAGAAAAAAGCAGGTGTGGCTGATGTAACTGAATGTAATGTTGTGAGGAGAACTGCCGAGTCTATGAACAAAGAATCTCTTCTCTCTTTCACAGTTTAGCCCAGTTCTTTTTATTTTGAACTCACACACACGCCTCAATCAGTGGCATCTTTTCCACTTCATTTTTAAATATTTCTCAGGTATTGTAATGTACACGACTCCCTGTTAGGTCTTTGACTGCATATAATTGCATTTTATTGAGTGTGAATGTACCAAAGAGCAACGGTGAGGGATTTCTTTTTAAACAGGGAGACACATCTTATGTATCCCTGCATCTCATTTGACGATTCTATTTGATGACTCACAGTCAGAGTCAAAGCGTTAAGTTGCCTTTGCTCCTTCAAAAGACCCGGACGCACTCGAAGGGCCAAAGGTCAAATTTAGCTCCACAACCTAAAATCACATCATTTCAGTTGAATCTGTGTTGTAAAGGTATTTGAAGGTTTGATAAGCGTGACCACTACCAAAGGTCTTAAATTGGTCTTACTGTGCTTAATTTAGACTTGGAGAGTTTATTGTGGGGTTCTCGAGAAAATAAAAGTCTGTGTTTTTGTGTTTATTTAGGTCAAAGTAACAGTAACTGCTCCTAGTTGGCTTCTGGAAACACACATTTCACACAGGTAAAGAATGTAATGGCACTTTCTGTTGTGACCGTGCCTTGGTCTGAGGTTAGGTCTGAGACGTATGTATGTTAATTAACGTGGTTAATTGTAAGAATATACAACGGTTTTGACTTTGACAACATTGTCAGAAATCCTTGAAGCTCTCCTACTCGAGCAGACAGTTTGTTTTTGTAAACCCTGTCTGAGACATTCAGAACATTTCAAACCGTGTTTTGAGAAATATGAGGAAAAAGCAGCAGTGTACTGTGGAGTAAAAGAAGTTCTTGACTGAGCACAGAGACGGGTAGAGAATAGCTGAGTCATGACCAAGTGGAGGCGTTTTGCCTTCACAACGTCCCACAGAGGGAACAGTTGTGTGTCTTGTTCGACGTATTTTAGACCGGTTCTGACTGGACTGATTCAGATAATTGTCTCACGTCTCCTCTTGCTTGGTTGGTCTTTTTTAATGAGCTCTGTGTGTGCATATGTGTGTGTGCTGTGTTAGCGTGTGCTTTCCCCGAGACGAAATGCGCAGCAGGACACAGCCAGACACCCAGATGCTGCCAACTGAATTATTCCCTCAGTGGGTTAGTCACTGGGCCCTATCGTTGCTCAGCAGATGGGAGTGTGTCGACGGGGGGATGAGGATAGATGGAGGGAGTGAGACAGGCCCTTCTTTGGTCCTTTTGAAGCGGTTTAAAGTGGACAGCTCCCTGTCTCTGGGACCGTTGCCGTCTCTCTCTGCCTATTTCTTCTTATCCTCTGTTGGTTTCTTCATTTTTCTCTCCCTCCCGCTCCGGCTCTTTTATTCCCTGTCCTGCGTCCCATCCCATCTGAATATCTCCTCACAGGGTTGGCATATTTCTGTCTTTGAGTACCGGAGCTCCACAGAAACCACAGAAAGCTCCAGCGTCATGTTTACTGCCACAATGCTGCAGTGCCACTCAGCTGGTGTGATTTTCAAGCTGTCGTGGCAACAAGTCTGCGTAGACGAGCAGTAACCCCCCCCCCTTTCCATTAGTTTAATTGTTTTATGAGTTTTGAGATGCAAATGTGTCTATTAAACACTATTTGCTAACTAATCGATGGGTTAACTTGAATTAAAGCCTGGCACAGATATGCTGCTTTCTATGGTGGATAGTTAGAGTTGATTTTACTTTAAGTTTCTCTAAGCTACTGATTTAATGTGTTTCTTGTGTTATTACTCCACTTTTGGCTCTACAAATGTCATGTGCTTACTACTGAATCAGCTCCCTCTAGTGTGTGTGTGTGTGTGTGTGTGTGTGTGTATGAAATGGACCTGAAATGAAAACCAAAGTTTGTTGTTGCTGTACTACTTTGCAGCAGGATGTGTGTATAACTGCCAGGTGTCAGAGAATTGAGGGTTTTAGACCACGAGTGTCGCCCCCTAAATAGTTTTGAAAAGAAAATCCCAACATTTCTTGGAAAGTACTGCTACTGGGGTGGTACTTTTCTCTCATTGCCCTGTTTCACGCTTGACTGAGTGTGAACGTGTCTGATGGTCTAGTTAGACACCTCATACTGGAAACAACCAGGGATTTTCCTGAATTGTACACATGAAAACGTTGGTAAGAATATCAAAATCTGTATTTTAGGACGTATCAGTTTCTAGATATGCAATCAAGCCCTCTACTCTAATGTAGATTTACTGTGGTGGTGGAAGGGAGAGGAGGGGGAATCACTATCTGCTGTCTAGGGGCTGTGTGAAAACGACACTCTCAAACATCAGTCGTCACTCTCCGCTTCTCTACTTACAATCACACTGTTTGTGCTGAAACTTTCGGCGATTCTGTGCAAGAGTCACTGCTAAGTATAAATAACTGTCAAAATCATGTGAATGTCTCTCTTATCGTACTCAAGAACAGCTTTCCAGCTTTTCACCGTTATCTCAACAACACTGGTCCCTACTCAAACGCTGAGATAAACATCTGGATTCAATTACTCCACAGTTTGAGAAATTAAATTTAATATCTCATGTATTACTTGAGTTATTTCTCATTTCTTGTTATCCAAAATAAGTGCAAATTATTTTTTCTGTATCAACTGATTTACTGTATTTATTACTGTTTTTTTTCTGGGGGTTTATAATGAATAATCTTGAAGCTTTAGCATGAAATAAACGACTATGTTTCAAATCACATAATGTGGATATACGTTCATTATGCATGTGTTTTAAGAAATTTCAAGATGCTTTATAATGAAAATACAGAAGCTCTCCTCTCAAAATAATAGTTATACATTATCCCTGGTTGATTTGAATGTAAGTTGCAACACATGATTGCTCCAACAGAGGGCGCTCCAGGACAGTAGTTGTACTGTGAAAGCTTCACTTTAGTCTGCTCAGCACTGTCACTCTGTTTGGAGAGAAGGAAGCTCCAGGATGATGCTGCGCCCATAAACATTAAGGCTAGAGCAAGAATGAGGCATCAGGAACAGTTTTAAAATGATCAAAAATGATGTTACTTTGTGTGTCAGCCGCTGCATTCAGGGACAGTACAGAATACCTATGTTTGGAAGGCTACTCTAACCTCCAACAAAACAGTGGGCACTGAACGTCATGCTTAACTTCACAAAGTGTAATGCAAGATGTGAATAAATGAAATAAATCCCAAAGTCCAGAAGATGATTAGAATAACGTGAAACTGTTCATCATTTCTAGACTCTCATGAGTCAGGTTCAAACTCAGTGACGTGTCCCCAGGTGATGTTTGGAAATATGTATCCGCTGTCTGTCAGATGTTTTTGCTACAAGCACACATCATATCGTTTTCCGTTAATGCCCCAAATCGCTCGCAGACGCTGACAACAGCAATCTGTTGAGCTCTATTAAGCAGATTATGACGCGAGCAGTCCACCGGATCTCGTGGTGTACGGAGGTGATGGTCCGTGATGTGACCTCGTGAATGACTGAGACTACGATTAATATAAAACTCCTTCCACTTTTCTTGTTTCATGTGTTATTCATGCTTAACGCTACTAATGCAGCATATTTGTTGTTATTTGTTTTGTTTTCTGACACTGATATCTCTGGCTATGCTGGTTCCGGGCCAGGAACCAGCATAGTCCATGCTGGTTCTGTCTGTCCATGATTCGTATCAATATCTATACAAAAGGTCCACTTTTCTAGATCTTCTAGAAAACAAACCTTGGTGGGCAGTACAACACTGTCTTACTGGAGTGTGTAAGTAAATACAGCATTTAGTTTGTTTCTTTTTCTGTTTAAGGACAGTTGCAAAGGCTAACTTTACAATAGTGCATATAAAAAGTAGCATCAGGCTACAACCAGGAGCGGGTGGAGACCAAAGTGCTAACACCTTATTTATGCTCCGACCAAACTCTCACATACTTAAGCACTGTAAATGTGACTGACTGAAAAGGAGGGCTTTTGGATTTTAATTATCAAGCTCTCTGTAATATTATGATAATAATAAACCTTTTAATTAGAGCTGCAAAACTGTCTAGTCAAGCAGAAACAATTATGTTTTCTCTTTTTAGCAGAAAACGTCAGAAAATAAGTCAGGTTACAGATGAAGATATTGTGCAAAGCCTGCTAAAAAAATAAAAATAAACTTTTTAAACATTATTATATAATCAACCTCCATTTCTAGTTCTTGTCCTTTGCATACATCTCTCCTGTATCTTAGCAAACTGTGACCTAATCTTCCTTGTAAATAGGCCACTGTAACCTCAGCCCTCAGGCAGCCTGTTTGTGTGGGTTTGTGGTCATGAAGTGAGTGTGTTGGTGTGAGTGAGGCCAGGCTGTAACTCTATAGCACAGGACTGTCTGTCACTGAGAAACTGGGGCTGAACGGGGACATGTGTTCACACACACACACACACACACACGAGTAACAGCAGTCAGTGCCAGTGGGACATCCTGCACAAATGAAGAGGCGTGGTGTGGGGGATCTGTCTCCCATTCTGTGTGTTCATGCCCCAAACATGTTTTCACACCCATAAATAAAACTCTAACCCACAATGCTCAGTGGATAAATCCATAACCTTGACCTGAAAGCATTTAGGAAAACAAGCTGGATGTTGCAACCTTCGTAAAGCTGTAGCTACCAGATACTCGCTTAATTTTTCTGTGTCACTAAAGGTTTAATCCCTGTTAGTTTTCGATGATTGTTCACTTTCCTGTCATCTCTGTTTCTCTTTCTCTCCCCCTTCCTCCCCTTCACACCCTCTTTCTGAGCGTGCGTGTGCCAAACTTGTACCTGGGCCACTATCTCTGGATGGTTTTCATGCTGGCCATTAGTGGCTTCTACCCTCGCAATGTACAGGTTCAGCTGGTCTTTTCCAGCTGAGCTACAAAACTCATTACGGCCTCTGTCTTGGCTGATTGTAGATCACACGTCGTTAAGCTGATAGTTCTCAGTTCTGACTGGCTGATGCACATTAAAGCTGTTGTAAAATTCCTGATTAACAATTCTTCTGACCGTGACACTGCTTCTCTAGTGTTCTGCTGTTCAGTGGATTTTAGGTTTGCATATAACTAAAAAAAAATTTGCACATGCACCACAAGGGGGAGGTGAGTCACTTCAGATGTAATGAATTAATTTCAGTAATAGTGGAATGAATAGGCTATGCTTTTGGACAAACAAGCAATTGATTTGTGTGATTTTAAGAACAGAAAAGGGCGGGGGGGGGGGGGGGGCAAGGCTCTACAGAAGGGGGGCAGTGCCCCCTTGTAGATTGCCCCCTGGTGTATGACCGACTAACTACGGAGACAAGGACTCAGAACTGGGCCAACAACTACAATTCATTAAACATCTTGTATAATTTACTGCTGCTGCTATAATATACTGACTGCTGAAACAGTCCTCCTAGTTTTCTGTCTCACTTCGCGTGACAAAGGCATTGCATTGCGAGTACACACTCATACTCATGTGAGTACAAACACATACTATTCAACACTGAAAATGCACTGACAAAATGCCTGAATCCCTTTAAGCAACATACAATGGTGATTTTGCAAAAGCAACTTAAAATCCCAACAAATGACGGTTTAAAGTTTAAAATAAAACAGCTCATTCCTATATTAGAGCAGTGACATAATCTAATTCCCACATGCGTACTATAATGCTGTAACGCATATGCAAAGGCCTATGTCCACATAAATCTATCCTACAAATGATCACAGCAAAGTACTTCTAAGCAGTGTTAGTGTGAAGTTGATAAATACTCAATAAATACTTTACAGTTATAATCTACCATAATGCTCTTATTGTGAAGGGCAGGCACGAGCCTCTTCTGGTTAAACAGAAAAGATCGCCATAATTACAGTTCTCATAACAAGTTATTCGCTATACAAACACCACATATATCATACAGGACAGATCTGATAACACAGATATACATGTTAAGCACCATGTGGAGGATTTGAAGTTGTTTAAATGAGAAACAACAGGCTCAGGCCATCACATGCTAACATCAGAACTTAAGTTGGGATTTAAACCCAAACTCCTTACACAGTGATGCACGACACTTACTGTCTCATACACGAAGAGAACAGCTGATGATTAGCAACATTTGGACAGAATCGTAGGCGAGACCCTACGCTGCTCTGACTTCTGGTAAAGGTCAGTTCTGCTTTAAATTCTCTGGACACCAGGGCCTCTGCCAATGTTGTGACACATCGGAGCTGCAGCTGATTTAATGCTGTGAAATACCAGCGGGTCACATTTTCACCAGTGGTGTGTGTTAAGCTAAAACTAATCTCCTTCATTGTTTAAGGCATGGATGCCTCATTCAAATAAGAGGCCCATATGTTTGGCTCTAAGCTGAAGCAGAGGCGCCAAAATGATTTTTGCATCCATTGATTTTTGACACTGAAGTCGATACTGTTGACTTTGTTGCTTGGCCAGAAAATGTAAAGACTCCAGCCTCAACATTTCTCATCTCATCTCAGGAGGGGAGAAAAAAAAACACGAGAGAGCGAGAGAGTCTTTGGCTGAGTGTGTCCTCCTCTCGCTGAGTGTTCCCCCTGCTGTTCTTGACATAAGCACTTTTTCTGTATGGGTTTTCATTAGTGTGGGCCTGTCATCAAGTTTGCTTGGATTGGACGATGCGCTGCATGGGTGAGGTTTTAGTAAGAACGAATGTTGGCAGAATTAATCTCACATCTCTGTTCGTTGTGTTGTGCATTCATCTTCCTGTTTTCTGTGCATGTGTGTGTGTGTGTGTGTGCGTGTGCGTGTGCGTGCATGTGTGTGTGTGGCTCCTGCAAAATGTGCTTAATGACGTCAGTGTTGATTGTGACGGTGGCAGTCCTTGCTGTCACTGAACACAATTACTTTTATTGATCCCCGTCTTTGCCACCTCCCCTTCGTTCTCTCTGCTCCTTTCAACTTTGACGACACTTCTGTGCACAAAGCATCACCTGTTGGAAAATGTTGCACCAGGCTGCTTGGAAGGTTTTATGGCTTATAAAAAAATGTATACTTATTACTTATTACTTATTACTTATTATATATTAATAATAAATTATTGCTAGTTCTGACCTGACTGATATAATATATGATATATAACCTAATTCTAAATGAATAACTATGATTAATTTAATATTGCTTAAAACAATTAATATTTTAAACACAAGCCACAACACATCAGTGTTATTAGTGTGTGAGTGAAGGTCAGATAGTGAAAAACTAGTAATTAGTTTCTTTCCACATTGATCAGTTTTGGTCCACAGCCATGTATCATGATTGTTTTATGTCATAACCACGTCTGTGTCCACTGCACGTCACATTTGTCTTTTATTGATTAAGCAATTTTCCACCTCAGCCAAGCAAAAACATTTTTTGCAATATTTTCCATTATTATTATTATTATTATTTCAAAAATCTTTTAGGAAATGAACAAATCTTTTTAGCTGTTGGAGGTCTTGTTACAACAGGAAGCCTCCTGCAAACCTTTGAATTGACCACACTTCCTCTTTGAGAACTTCCCACAAATTATGGACTCTTACACCATATTGACAATATTTTTTTTTTACAGTAAGGTCTCACCTCAGTTGTCACCAGGACCCCTCCATCCTTCCCATCATCCCTTCATTCCCCTCCATCCCTCATTAGCCTTTCGTCAGGCCTGAATTATCCTGCCGTTTTATTATTCTCCAGCGGCAGCCGGTGCTGACGCAGCGCTAAGGAGTTGTCTTGTGTCATCTGCTTTTCCCCCCTTCACTCCCTCCTTATGCTTCCGCAGGCCAAGAAAAAAGGAAACGAGCGCGGAAGGAGCAGGAGGAGTAGAGGGAGGCAAAACACTCTACTTGGTTTATGGTGCCTCGGAGAAAGAGCAACAGCGGGCTAACAAAGGCACACGTGATGGAGAGGTGAACGGGGTGTATTAAACTTCCAACAAGAGAAAAGATTAGACGGAGGGGACAGATGGATAAAGGAGCCGACAGAACAAAGACTGACATATTACGGATCCACCAGAGATTATTAGCCTCAGCTCCGGCACTCATTTGCCATCTAAAGTAACTCATTCAGCCTTCCCCTTGCTAATCTCTCATACTTGCTACTTTTTCACAGATTTTTCTCTGTCTCTGTCCCAACATACAGTTCAAAGACCCCTTTGCTCCTCTCTTCCTGTTCCCACATTAATTAAATCTCTGTGTAATTGCTGTCGTCGAGGAGGGAATCTGAGGCGAGTAAGGAAAATTGGTCACGGCCTCTGTATCTTTGAAGTGAAATTACTTGAGCAAAGGTTACTGGAAGAAAATGGTACCAGGCGTTAAAAGGTGGGTTTTTAAAATCTTGGTCAAAAATGGCAGATTTGAATAGAGGTACCTGTGGTTACACATCACCAGACGTCTGACCCCACAGTGAGGACGCTCAAGAGGCTTTTTCTGCCCCACAGGGATCAATGAAGACTGTGTGATGAGGCTTTTCTGTAGCATATCAAGGCCACTTGTCCCCATTTCATAAATGTACCGCAAATGTTTCCCCTTAGCATGTTTTATCGTTTATTGATGAAAAACACTTATTATTTATCAGCTGCTACGGGAACTGGAAGCCACCGCTCTGTTGTTGTGCACTGATGTATGGTGGAGTAACTGATAGCGTACAGATTGCTCATCTTGATGGACTAATATTTAGAAATGTTTTGACTGTATAAAGCTGGTGAAGATGTTTAGCTGTTATTTTCTTTATACTAACATCTCTGATGTTCCAGCTGTAACACCGTTGTTGAACACACTGGGAAAATGAATGAAGGATAAGCAGATATATTTTAAGCGGCATCACAGCTTTTAACAGCCACTAGATCTCCAGGTGAATTTGCAATTTCCAATAAAAGGTAGATGAAATGTTACATGCATACAAGACTGGTCTGATCTGGACATGAGTTCACAAGATGGCATAGGTAGACAGAGGAAAAACCACCACATGTTGCATAAGCATACACTGCCACAATAAATATGGGAGAAGGAAGAGGCAAGACAGACAATCCACAATCCAGAAATTCAGATGCTCCTCATCAAAGAGCAGAGTCCAGAGACAGAAAGCCAAATAGCAGTTAGAGAATCAGAATATACGGTAACTTAAAAGGTTAAAGATAGGCTGGACACACGTGAAGGTACCTACATGCCAATCAGTCAGTGGTCAGGTGAGAATAGGATAATGGAAGCTGACTGCCAGCCTGCCTGCCACAAAGTGAATAGAAAAAAGGAAATGGAAGTGGATTGAGAATCATGCTGGTGGCATGTGTTGAATTTTAGACTTAAGACCTTTTAGAGACCCAGAGGAAACCCTGTGTAAAGATCCCACAAGGTCAAACTTCAGGTGTTTCTGTCTCCGCCTCCCGAGAGTCACCACAGCCACATACCGAACTAATAAACTTTGAGCTGTCAGTCATCGTCTTTGCCTCCAGGCTAACCTGCTGCCATCATCTTTTCTTCATTCTGTGATTACCCTCCCTCTCTCCTCCTGCCCTCTGTATCTCCTGCATGCACTGCTCAGGCCAGGGGAAGAGGCATGAATAATTCTGCAGCACAACTGTATTTATTATTGCGCTTATTTTATGAGAAATAGTGAATGATGCTCGTGTGTGTGTATGCAAGAGCTAGGAAATAATTGTGAAGTCTTCTCTCCTCCATCCATCCCTATTTACTTTATTACTGCTCCCCTCTGTACAACGTAGGAGCTCACTGACATGAATAGAAATGTCCCAAGCCACACACGCACATACAGTAAACTCTAATCAATTATACATTTGCACAAAAACACACGTACCTTCAGATACAATACATACACACACACACACACACTGTCCACACAAACACTCCTCAGCATGTGAGTTAAATGGATTTCTAATGTGAGGCTCGGTCCTCCTCCGCACGTTCAGGTAATATATGTGTGTGTTTCCCAGCTTTTATTGACATTGAGATAAGGTGGGGACAAATGGAGGGAGGAGTGAATGGAGCAGGCAGTCCATTTGTGTGCATGCACCAGTGTGCACTTGCTGAATTGTTTGAATTTATGTACAAGTGTAACAGAAGCTGGTGTGCTGTATATCCGTCAGTCTATGTGCATATATTTGCAGACACTGAAAACCCTCCTGCACACACAGAAACACACACACACACTACACTATTCTAAGCTTCTCCTGCAGGGCTTTTATTTGCGCCTGAAGAAATATGTTTTAGAAAAAATTCAAAAAGCCAGGTATTTAATTTTTGCATGCAGCTTTTTTTGGTTGTTTTTTGACCACGTGAGAGGGTTTATGATAGGAGGGGTGGGGGTGAGGAGGTAGATAACTCCAGGGTGAGATAATGAGAAAAAAATAAAGAAAGTGAATAAGATGAAAAATATGCAGCTTAAAAGTAATGCTCTCAATCTGCTATTAGTTTTTATGGCACTGGTCTGCATGCGTGTTCTTCAAAGAACATGGCAGAAAGAGGAGTTCAATAGGGTGTGCTTGTGTGCTGTGCATAAATCCAGTACCTTTTGTTGCGCTGTGCAGACTATGCAGAGGCATAGGGCCCCGCGGCCACTAGGGGGCCCCATCTACCGCTTATATTATCAGAATTACATGTAATTCAAATATCTCTTACATTATGTTTGCTCTGTAATGTTGACAGAAACTTTTCTAAACTGTTGGAAAATGTTTCATGTGTTGCAGAAACAGCTGCACTAGATTAATAACTTTGGTTTAGGAAGACATCTTCACCACTTCTGTATGTCTTTGCTAGCTCAACTGGTACGTTTTTTTCATCAGCATGCGGTGTTTGCAACCAGGCTGGTACAATAAGTTAATTTTTTTTATTTGATTATTGCTGGGTGACTTCATTCACATTTTAAAACTTAAATTGTCCCAATTTTATTAACTTACTGGATTTATTTAAAAACTGCATTTGTAAGTCACCTTTGCTGCCAATCTTACCCACATTTATCTTCACATCATCAAATTTATTAGTTTTTAAAAAAGTTTGGGCACTTCTGCTCTCTTATCATTATGTAATAAATCAAATTGCTGCATGTCATGAAACAAAAAATTAGATTTGAATCTTGTTTGAATCTTCATCTTCATGTTTTTAATTACAAGTTTGAGAACTTTCTATGATGCATTGCAACAGATAATTGAAGGACTTAAATTTGTTATCTATTCATCTATTCTATTCAAAACAGGGCCCTTAAAATAATCTTGCATAGGGCCCCCACAGACCCAGAAACGGCTATGCATCTCACCGTGTGTGTTTTGTTTTTGGGGTAATCCATTATCTTAAAATCAGTACTCACAAAGAAGTCTCCCCACAAGCTAAAACTCGTATTAGAAGATCCACAACTAAAGCGTTGAAAGTGTTTCGTTGATTCTCTCTCACACACGCTTAGCATACAGCAGGACTCGGTCCACACCCGCTGCCATGCACCTTGTATTCTTGGAATTAGACAAACATGCCACAGACACACTTTACATCATGAATGTAAAGAATATAAGCAGATTGACAAAGGTAACACTGGTCATGCTTGAAGAAGTGAGCTTGAAAGTAGCGGACACCAACAGACTGGACAAATTAATCAGGAGGGCTGGTTCTGTTCTGGGGGTGGAGCTGGACCCTCTACATGTTGTAGCTGAGAGGAGGACGCTCTCCAAACTCCTCTCAATTCTGGACAATCCCTCCCACCCTCTACACAGTGTCCTGGCTGGACAGAGGAGCACGTTCAGCCAGAGACTTATCAATGTGTTAAGCGGAGAGGGGATGGTATCATGTTGTTCTTGTTTATTGTGACTATATGGCTGTTGTTTTTATAATTATATTTCGTTGGTGCTACTTATGTTGGTGGGTTTTCTAATCTTACTGTAATGAGAGCGGCTGTATTCATGGCAAAACAATTTCCCTCTGCGAATCTTGAATAACCTCAGCCTGTTTAGGTCATTAAATAATTCTCTTCTCTTAACCAGTGGAAAATAATAATAAATTCACTCCCACTCATGCGAGGGGGAGAAAATACAATGAAAGCATTGTAATAGAACGTAATAGTATTAGTTTAGTAACAATATGTCATTGAATTTTGGTCGTACCACCCAGAACCATCCAACACTCGACTGTAGATACAGAAGGTTAAATTGTGAGAACACTGTGGTACTTACAGCTGGTGTCTGTCTGACATCACAGTGAATCCCCATCTGCAGGAGGAAACATTCATTCATATTCACTGTATAATACACACATGTTTCAGTTCAGTGTTCAATGACCTATGACCTCTGTCAACAGTGATGTGATCAGTGTGTAAATCTGTTTTAGAATAGAACAGATGATGGTATGTAGTTTTACTAGAGACTGAAGTCTTCATCACCTGGTTGGTGCTTTCAGTTTTCTGCGAATGCCGATGTAGATCTTCATGGACTTAAGGGACCACTCCTTCTCTGGTTTGATGCTCTGAACAACACAAACCAGTTAGGAGACCGGAAAATGACCAGTATAACTGGTTCAGACTAGGGCTGCAACTACTTTACTTTGCTTGGCAGATGCTTTTATCCAAAGCGACTTACAAGGAGCTAGTGCTGGGTGTCTGGCTCAGGGACACACCTGGTAGGGGTTGGAGTAGGAGTCAGACGGGGTTCTAACAGACAACCTTCTGCATCCCAGTCTGACGCTTAACCCATTGAGCTACCAGGAGCTACTATCAAGTATTCTGTCGACTTTTTTATCGATTATTCGAGTAATCAGATAAAACATATTTTGCGTTGTAAACAATTTTGATGCATTATTTCACATGAAAGACCTGTTTTATAAGCAAGCAATTGGCTGTTATTGATAAAACACAAGTATCGTGCTCTGCTACCGTCAGCCTGGTAGCAGAGTGGTTAAGGCAGAGGGATGGGATGCAGAGATAGCAGGATCGATTCCCAGCTCACCCAGCCCATCCCCCATACCAGGTGTGTCCCTGAGCGAGACACCCAGCGCCAGTTCCCCGAGCCTGTGGCTGCTCACTGCTCATCCAAGGGGGGATGGGTCAAATGCAGAGAATAAAAATTAAGAATGAAGTTAGCGCCTGTAACGTCTGCAGAAATGCACAAATCCTCTCGTGTACATTTTTACATGGATCCTTTTATGCATTGACAGTAGAAATAGGTTCTAGAAACAAAAATGCACTAAAAACATAGAAGATGTGTTTCTGCTTAATATCAGCTGTACAGTGTAAATATGACGTGCCGTGGTGTGTGTCTTTTTGTGTTTCATTACATTAGCGGAAATTGCAGTTTAACACGAGTTATATGACGTAAACGAAACCTCGATTGTAAAAAAAATCCTTGTTTTTTTATGATCAAGTTATTCGAATAATTTGAGGAATCATTGCAGCTAGTCCAGACTGCCACCCAGGTTCATACTGACTGATACCTTCTTGTCTTTGAGCAGAAGCAGCTTTTGGTCTTTGATCTGAAAGGTTCTCTCCTGGAACTTGTTCCCCTGAAGAAGTTTTGGAGGTTCTTCACGACACTTCAACAGACCGATCTTCATGATCTCACTCTTATAGGCTGGACAGAAACAGATAGAGGGACAGTAGAGTCTCAACAAGTTATATATAGTAGACTTTTCTGCTCTTGGTTCTGTTTTTAAGGTTGGGGAAACCTGCAGTCAGTTGAGAATGACGAAGAGACTTGGATAAGTCTCAGAATCAAACTTCTAGTATTTTACTACTGATAGTTTGTCCCAATTAAAAATCCTCCAGTTAACCCTTTGAAACCTATAATAACCAACTTTCTTGAATAATTTTGTTGTTTTAGAACTACAAGATTCATAAAATCTGATGTGAGTTCTGCCTGTGTCCTCTTTTCAGGAGTACTACTTCTTTCAACATCTGATAGTTCTTTGGTGACTGTGTCATCACAAACAAATCAACTAGTAAAACTTCAAGCTTGTTTAAAAGACATAGAGGCCTGGATGTCCTGTAACTTTCTACTTCTTAATTCAGACAAGACTGGAGTTATTCTATTTGGTCCCCAAGCTCTGAGAGACAAGCTATCCAATCAAATTGCCACCTTAGCTGATATTGCACTGGCTTCGAA
>JAUMTR010000010.1:11732912-11748350 GCA_032270685.1 Microctenopoma stevenorrisi
CAAACAATTTCCCTCTGGGATTAATAAAGTGTTTTGAATCTTGAATCTTGAATCTTGAATCTTGAATCTTGAATCTTGATTTTGATTTAGTTTTAGTATTAGTGTTCTGGCAAAAATGTGACTTAGTCAAATGTTAGTTTGGATTTTTTCAAAGACAGTTTTTACTTACTTAGAGGTACATAGTTTATCCCTGTCCCTTTTTCTTCTCCCTTAAAGAGCTCACCGAGATTCTTCTAACAGGGAGCGATGTTCGCTGCATGCACGCTACTTTCATTTAGTTTAAACTAGTCCGCTCCTTTTTACCGTTTGAAATATTATATTTATTACAAAAACTCTAACTATTTAATATTAGTTGTTGCTACTGTTCATATTTGTGTGGCATTTTACACTTCATATAATTGTAAAATTCCTCTGAACTGAATTGAGTAAGTTGACTCTGGCGCGTCCACTGCTGAGATATGCAGTGATGTGAAGATGACATGAGGCCTGTTTGCATATACACTGTAGCATGTGCCTATTTGTCACAGACACTTAATCTCCCTGTCCATCAACATCTGCATGTGACGGAGTTGAGCTTCGTCTCAGTGCCTCGTAGATGTAACATAGAGGGGGAGGATGGGTGGAGCTGGGGAAGGACAATGCGTGTGAAGGAGACTGGAAGAGAACCTAGAGCTGGGTTGGACACAGAACAATGCATGTCTTTCGCACCATAGGATGAGTCATCTTGCACAGCACTGCGCTGTGAATAAAACAGAGCAGGGAGGGACACCTGCAGAGACGGGCTGTAGACTGCGTGTGGGAGAGTCAAGGGAAATGTTTGTATTAAAAAAAAAACAAGCACATGTATCCACCTCATAGTCTGTCAGTAAAAGTGGGAGGAGACACGAGTAGCAGTCATAGACAGAGGGGAGGGAACAAGCATGGAGTGAAGAGAAAGTGTCAGAACTGCTGTTCTGTGCTGGTCTTAAGTGGGTTTGAACCATAAATGAACTGTATTACATTGTGTCCTGTGCAACGCTGGAGCTGATGCACAAGATGTGTTTTTAAAACAACTATTAATTATTCAGCAGCATCAATAAATCGATTTAAATATGAGCTTATCTGTTTACATGGGCATATGAACAAACCAGCTGGAAGCTGGAGGAGTAGTAGTCTAGATTAATATATTAAAAAAACACAGGTTGTTCTTTAGTTTCCCTCTGTTCTCTAGCACCAAAAAGCAAACAGACAAAGCTAGCCATGATGACTTATGTCAGAATGTGGCCCACACTGTCTAGAGCAAACGGTGACTGACGGCTCACTATGACTTGCAGCCTGTAGGGACATATGTGAGGAATTTCTATTTGACCAAGCACTTGCACAATAGTTAGTTCAGCTTTGAAGTCAATTTGCCTTCTACCAAAACCTCTACCTTTAAAATTCGCCGTGTTACCCCGCCCAAGGTTAGTTGTTACGCTGACCCTATCTCCATGCATGTGTATGTAACACTGAAACTAATACATTGAACAGAATCCCACATAGTGACTTGTGCCTCATCTATGTTTCTCCAAAAGCTCCTTTGTTGCTGGTAATTTCAGTTTCACAGAGGACGAGTGACACGTTATTTCAAAATAACAAGTCCCGCTGATAAGAACAAGACGTTTGGCAACGAAAAGCTTTCTCGACATACAGTCCAATAAGACATCCTTCACTTGGCATGAGGCTGTAGTGACTAGTACATTCACGCCTTCAACTTCTACCAGTACAATTATTTATTGGCGTCTTTCATTATCTAAAGACATTTTAACCTCTTGGTGTTCAGAGTTTTTTTATTGGATGGTAGGGTCAAAGAATGGATCAATCAACCCATAAGTCAACTATTTTCACCAATTACTTGTAAAGTCGTTTGTCACAGCTCAACACCTCCCATGAAATTGCCAAGGGGCAGGCTGTCAGAGAACACGAGCTAAGGAGAGCCACAGGAACGCTGGAGTGCTGCTATGCATTCAATTAGAGCAAAGTAAAGATGTCAATATCAAAATGCCAATGGTTGCATTTGTTAAGGTGGACAAAGACAAAACCACAAAAGATTATTGCTGAACCCGTGGCAACTTTTAAGCTGGAAATCAGACTGCTTTAAAATCAAACCTTCATAATCACAGAGGTAACGATTAAGGTTCCTTTAAGCTCTGTCCAGTATTTACTGTTAAACATGCAGCATGTTTTTCTAACCTTCACTGCCCTTCTGTTGTTGTGTGAGTCTCAGTCTGTCACAGATTCAGACTCATGATGAACAATGAAAGCACATACAGTAAGGCAAATCCAGGGCAGTTTAAGAGCTGATGCATTCATCAGAAAGTCACAGCTTTTTTTAAGAGGAACCATCAACATAGTCATAGGTGACAGTAGAGTAAAAGTTTCCTGGTAGGTTCCTCCTCCTGTAACCCTCCAGTTTCTGCTGACGTGGTTGTCTTTTCCTCTCCCTACATATGTTTCTTTGTAGAACTTTCCTGTCGTGGCCTGAGAAGCAGCAAACCCACAGTTCATCAGTGTGTGTTTATCACCTGAGACATGCAGCTGCATGGATTATGACAGCAGAAGCTGCTGCTGACTTGCTTGGTGGTGCCCGGAACAGATCTTTCCACATCTCACACTTAAAATTGATCTGGACGTGTTGTGTATGTTTTATATTTTAAGGACATATGAATTATTTTTCTTAACCAAGGTTCTTGAAAAAGGGGATGATGACAGCTTCTTGAAACTTCCTTGAATAGAAATGGTCTCCCAACCACCAAATCCCATTTCATGGTGAATAGGGATTTGTGTACCTGAATGTGGGAGGGTGGAGTGGAGGACGGTCAACTGAACCAGGTGTTGAGGTTTTATTGCTTTTATTTCACTAAACAAAAAAAATCCCTTTTCGTTTTCACGTCCTACACCGATGCAGGTGATAATTCAATGTGCATAGGTTCATAAGAAACTCATAAATAAATGTTGGCTTATATTGTGATACAGCATGGCTCTGTTGGTGTTTCGATACCTGGTTCTTCTAGTTCAGGCTGAGGTGTGAGCCTGATTCCCATCTTCCCCTGCATTTACAGAGCAGCTACCTCGTCACTGGTGTGTCCTAAATTTTGCCCTTGATTCCTCATGTAATTCAAATGAAATAACTATGGTCACAAAGCTGTGAGCATCTAAACCTCTATACCAGGAAAATTTCTTCACGGAACTGAGTGTGTCCGTGCGTTTTCAGACTTGTGTGGCCGTGCATGTCCCCGGCTTTTTTAATCACACCGTGCTGTCCTGATTGGTTTGAAGTTAATCCCTGCAGGAACATTAGTGCTAACATATATCCTCATACAGATGACTGCATGCACACACCACACACGCGCGCAGCTAGCTTTTCCTCCACACACTCTCTAATACAAAGCCATTCATCTGTGAGTTTGATCCTGAGGTAAGTTGGCACTGCTGATGATGATTTAGCACCAGGTGTGTGTGTGTGTGTCTCCCTTTTTGCGAGCTGTTAACACTTGCTTTACTGCGCGTGTCTTTTCCTGCGTAGCTCCGGCAGTGTAATGGATGCTCGCTCGGGGAAAGTCAGCTATCACAGCCACACAACAAAGTTATCTAACGTCACACATAACCTTACACAGTGACCTTGGAGGGCGGTGAGCGTGTGTGCAGGTTGCACACACCCACACATGCTACAGCATGTGAATGAGAGACAGTGAAGTCCCGATCACATTGTTTGGTTCCTTAGATTAATATTGTCACTTTCATATGATTGTCTGCGTGTGTGTTCTTCTCAAAGGTAAGAGTCCAGATGTATCTGACTGATTGGGTGAGAACTACGTCACAGAGGAAATCCTCTGCTGTGACTGGCTGGCTTCAGAGTCATAAAAAGAGGAAGGGTGCTGTGCATTTTGGTTATCAGTCCATTACCTTTCTAGGAAGATAAACGACATCCACGAGATGTTTTAGGATGTGCGTGTGTGTGCTGGTGTGGAACTGCCCCTACATTACGACACATGTTTCACACGGTGTGCGCACAGTTTACCTCCATGTACAACGTGTGTTGTTAGCATGCAGGAGAAGGTCACAGGAGGCATCCAGAGTGTTCCTCCAGGTAGGCAGTCAGTCATAGCCGGGCTGTTGAGCCACTCACCTTTGCAGAGGTCATATCTGTGGTCCCCAAAGCCCAGAGGCCTCTGAAGGAACATCAATCACTACAGACCTTGGACACACAAGAACACACTTTAGCACTAGATGGCTATAACGAGGAGGCTGCTCCTTTGTTGGGTAAACACTGTGTCCTTTTATCATGAGAATTACATTACTACTGCATCAAAAGGGTATCTTGATGATTTCTAAGCATGCGGTGCTATCATGTCCCGTCCCATCTGTAACGGTGCTTTTTAACTGTTGAACTGTGCAGCACTAATTCAAGAAATGCTCCTTTAGATTGTGTCAGAGGTTAGAAACAAATGATCTCTATGGTCCTATTGATACACTGCTCTTGTTGACAGTGATATAGGGATCAAGGTTGTCATCAGTCACACCAGCCTGTGTCATTCATTTTCAGCCTTTGTAACATTCAGTACTAAAGAATCATCTTAATAATCTCATGTGTTCAGCTAGAGAGGGCTAATCCTCAGAGGACATCCTGTTTAGTTTCTGGCACCAAAAGCATTGGCAGAGCATATAAAAAGAGAAGAAGAAAGAAAAATTGGATAAAGACTTAAACAGTTTCTTGATTTTCTGCAGTTTATCAGATTTTCAGAAGTTACAAATATTAACAAACACAATATTTATAAGCAATATATTTAGGTTGTATGTAGATTGCTTGTTATAAATTATTTAGATTATTTTTTTATTTTATTTTATAATTTCTTTAAAAGTGATCATGAAAGTGTATATACATATATATTTAGCCCAATGATGAAGCATTCAACTTGTTTATTATCATACACTGCTCTCCCCTACTGGAAAGCTCATGGCAATATCGAGTCTGAGCCCATACCTCCTACCAGGTATGTCCTTGAGCAAGACACTCAGCTCTAGCTCTTGTAAATCGCTCTGGATAAAATCGCCACTAAAGTAAAGATGCATGCTGTAAAAGTCAGTAGTTTTGTTGAGACCTGTCCCGTATTTACTCAGTAATGGAAATTTTGCAGCGCCACCATACGATGATATTAAAGTAAATGATTAAATGTAGGGGTCTTGAGAATAAAGACAAAGATCCCTGTTATCAGAGGTGGTGGACCCCGCTCTAAAGATCCTCCTGAAGGAACCTGAGCAGAAGAGTCAACCTGCAGGTGGTAACACGGACACTGGATCAATGTTGGTATCTGCACCACTGTAGCCTGATTCATGGTCAAAGGACCAAGTTCTTCAACCAGTTTTGTTTAACCTGCCAATAAAATATGAATCTATTCAACAAGCCTCGTGCATTTCAGTAGACACATGCAATCATCATTGTTTATTATTAACCTCCACACACATAAAACACACAAACAGTTGTTTTATTAGACAGCATGAATCTGGTAGCACTTTAAATCCAGAACGCATACATCTGTCCAAATATTCTACTAGAGCATTTTATTTCCTCTCTCACACTGCAGGTATAAAATTTCTGCTGTATGCATTTGTGTTTTAATATTTTTAATACACTTTGGTTCCATATTTCAGCAAGCTTGGATTGAAAACAATCTTAAAATATGTGTGTGTTTGTTTTGAATTTGATTTGAATATTAGAAAAAAAAAGAAATAAAATATAAATTACTGTAAGAGTATTTGCTGTTATCACTAGCAGATGGCTTTTGCTTCCACTAAGCTGAGCCAAACTCATCTGTGCAGTCCTGACCGGGCTATGCATGCATAAGTAACCATGCTGCTGATGCTGCGCTGGAAAGCACAAAGACAAACACTCGCAGCCAGAGAGCTTAGCATCTATGTTTAGTTTGCTCCTGTAGTTACTATGCTTAGTTTTATCTACTTTTTATATCCCTCTGATTCATTCAAACAGAAAACATCTTCAGGTCTGTAAAACAGAGTAAGATTGATTCTTTTTAACTGGGGTTTGGTCACTTCAGCTCTACAGGATGAGCTCGCTTGAGGTTATTACTGCCAAAGGTGGTTTAAGCAGTTAAAAAACATACTTTTTACTCACCCTGTATGCTTAATGGCTGTGCTAAGTAAAGGCATGAAAGATAGGAATGCCATAGGCTAGTGTTTAGAGGTATATATTTCTAAATCCATTTAAATGTTTCCTTTAAATAACACATGAGCTGAATATATGTTGTATATAGTAACTGTAATGACCAGTTAATAATAAGCTACCTGGATATTTTCTGCCTTCCAGAGGAGGTGTGGTGTATGCAAACATTTATCAACTAATCTGATCGATGCTCAGTGGTTTGATGTTGCATATTCATCTGCAGCAGATCAACATGTTCCAATGCTAATTAATCATTGTTGTTGTTTTATGCTACAACCCTTGAAACACATTCACCGGACTCCAGACTAGTGATGATTCAGGTGAGTTATGCAAGAAAAGATTTATTTCATTTTTATTTTTTTAATTTATATTGCTTAGGAGAGATTTGTTTTTACTTTTTACTGTATGTGCTTTCTTAAATACATTTTTGATGATTCAATGTTGTGTAATATAAGAAATTATAGGTGTAATCTCCCATTGCAGTGAATACTTTTTATAGACCCTATAAGCTAATTTTAAGTTGGAGTTTTAAATGATAATATTTGCACATTCAGACACTTTAGACATTTAAAAGTCAAACAGTCGGTTTGTGGGCCAGAAAACCGAAACAATGACCTTGAAGGGGTAAAAATCTATGGGAAAATAAATACACTGGGTGATAATTATCTGTGAAATCATTAGTTTGAGTCACACTTTACACATTAAACTTGGTAAATTAATTAGCTGTTATTGAGAAGAATCTTAATAAATGCAGTACAACATCAGGATCAGTGTTTTCTCTTAAACAACACACTGTCACTGACTTCTGGCCAGTGTGACACTGCAGACCTGTCCACCCGGGGAGACATTCGCTCTCTTCATGTAAAACAGATGTTCCTCATTCCTCAGCGCTTGCTACAGCTGCTGCTCGCCACCAGAAAAAGACTGAATGGATTGGCTCTCCTGGATATTTATCATTAGGTAATTGCGAGTGAATCCAAGCGACAGTCATTATGCTGAAAATGGAAAATAATCTGGTTGATGTCACTCGCCCTCCTTCAGCGTTTCCTCTTTCCTCTCTCGTCAGCTTTTTATTTCTTCTTTCTCTTTCATCCTCCACCTTGAGCCTCTCCTTTTCTCTACCTCACTTTCTCTTCTCCCTTTTCCTCAGAGTGACCAGATGCTGGCAATTTCATGAATGTTGACTTATGTACATTTCTGCAATCATGGGGATGGATTGAAATGTATAACACTGGTCTCTTGCTACGAGGCATCTGCCTGAACAGCCAACACATTTGTGGGTGTACATGTGTGTTTGGAGAAGACTGTGTGCCTAATACCATCACATTTTATTTCACTGTGTTGTGTGTTTTCACGCTTAGATTCGATGCATCAGCTGGTGGCACAGTACCATAGATCCCTCAGTGTCTCAGCCTGTTTCTTTCCCCCTCCCCATGAAGACTTAGGTCTGTGAAAGAATGAGCAAGACTCAATGAAAAAAAAAATTACTCACCAATATTTGATGAGAGCTAAAACCTTAAGGCACACGCATTTTATCATTCCTCTCGCTGAACACTATTTATAAATGGATTACTTTTGGAGAGCTGAGGGATGAGCTGTAATCACAGCAGTGTGTTGTGACAGTAGGTTTGAACGTCTCAACTCAGGGACCCTAAAAAAGTTTCTAAGACAATCCAGAGTAAAAAAATGGCAGCCATCAAATATAAAACACAACCTCATGTCACAGCACAGCCTTAGGTGACGTGGAACCAATCCAGTCTGTCTGAACTGTTGTATAACACACAGGAAGATGAGCAGCAGGCGTCATCAGGTGTAAACAGTAGCTAGAGTGTTTGGTCGAAGCATTAGAAATGAGGGTTTTCCCACATTTCTAGTTGTGGGTAAAAGTGGACCACATTGTCTGCCGCTGTAGTTCATAACCACAGATTAGTAATGAGAAGGGTTTTTCCACAACTTTGAAATATAGTTCTATGCAAATAAAACTTGTATTAACACTAGGTTTACACACAGTAAAGAAGCAGATTTTACTCCAAGACCATAAAAGATTAGAATAAGAATGAATATGTCTGTGGTTATTTTTCTGCTTTCTTTCAGTTTTTCAATTCTTATTCTCGCCAGTAAAAACCATACTAATAATAATATTGGTCTCAGTCAGCCTGTGTCACACTCCTGCATCCTCACCGTACTGCTCGCTCAGGGCTGAGCATCAATCAGGATTGTTTGCATCACAGAGAGAATTAGATCCAAAATAGAAACTCATTCATCAGCAGAGTTCATTTTAACAGCCCAGGTAATTATTACCACTGTCGTCATTATATGAAACTAAATTTGGACAACACGTTTTAAAGCATGATGGGATTTTTAAAACATATATTTTTATTTATTAAAACTGCTGACATGTTTTTTTTCTTCATGATGTTCCAAACAGTAGGTTCTGTTGTGTCTAGCCCGTGAAAGATGACTCTACGGTTTTAACACTTTATCAAAAGTTCATCATGATCTGATCCTTATTTGTTCCTTTACTCGACAACAACAAAAAACCTCAAACAGAAAAGAGAGGGCGAAGACTTGTGAGGAAGAGTAAGTTAGGGATGAATGATCCCCTGTAGCGACACGCAGCCAGAAAAAGAAGGAGTAGCAGTGTAGGAATTATAAAACTTATACTATACATGATGGTATCAGCAAGCTATATTACACTAAATTACAAATAGAACTTTCTGCAGCAGCCCAATTGTAATGTAGTTACAGCAAGTGAACTTTGAACTCCACTGTGACAAAGACATTGTTACTAACCTGATTGTTTCCTGTTTCATTGAGTAGCAGAGTTGGACAATTAGATTATTATTGTGTGAATTTTTATCTGTTGACTTTGAATTGACTTTGATGGTTATGATTTATTGCAGTGACTCAATATTTCCATCACCCCACTGTTAAACATTTTAATGAAGGTTAAAAATAAAGGTAATAGAACTGATTTATTTTACACGAGTGTATACTTGTGTTTCTCATGTTGTGGGGGCATAAATCTTTTTACACAATCACATTGTGGAATTTGTTTTGAATTAATAAGTCAGTCCCGCTAATGTATTCAGTGTGAGTCATAGACTTAGGGTAGGTCTTGGGAAGTGCATGTCATTGTGTTGCCCTGTGAATAAATGGAAACACAACTATGCGTGTGTGTGTGTGTGTGTGTGTGTGTGTGTGTGTGTGTGAACCACAAAGTGAGAGTGCTGACTGTGCAAATGAAGGTGACATACACATAGAAAACACTGGCACCATTTATTCCACTGACCAAGAGAGCAGGTTATAATCACACATGCTCTTCCTTGACAAGCAAAGGCTGCATGATTTAAGACTGTGGTCCTCCAGCTCTATTCTGACCTCCTCACCAAACCCCTGCCTCACCATCAGAGCAAGACATACAAACAATCAAAATGATATGCAGACCATAGCAAAATGTTGCATGATGGAAATGCATTTAGGTTTATAGTGCGAAACACACACACAAGCACACACACACTGTAGTAAATAACTAAGCATTCACTTAAGTCAACTGGGGGCAATGGTGTGACCCCATCTGTTAATCGCCCGTCTCTAACAAGCAGCAGATTGACAGGGGTCAGAGCTATGCTGCATCTAACATTTATTACTCCAACAAACACCAGTGAGCTGGTGTCCCTGCTTGTGTTTTCATTATACCCTGAACCATCACTTTCATCCCGGGATTAAGAACCATAAACTGATGGTTGGTCATCTGAGGATTCACTCTGGTTTCCTGGATCCACCGAAGGCAGCATTAACATTTGGAAAATTATCCTCTGCACAGCAGGCTAGTCCATGTAATTTTCCTTCTCCTTCACAGACCAATGAGGAGATCAGCACTCCGGCAGGTGCAGAATAGAAAAAAAATTAAATAATGAAATCAAATGAAATTTAAATTCAATCATATACATCCAATAATTTTTATTGGAAATCTAACATTTTCTTCCAAAGGACGTCCAAAATGAAATTTAGAATTCATGGCCTATTAATAGTTTGTTTGTTGTGTTATGTTAGAGTGGTGACTCTCCAGATATGCTAAAATCAGTATGTGACCACCTGTGATTTGCCTATTTAAATGTTTGTTAATCCAAAGAAAGTGACATAAATGGAGATGATTTGGCATGGTGTGGTTACTCTCCATAGAAGTAGGTGATCAGCTGAGATGTCTGTAGAAGCACAACGTTTTTTATTAAGCAGGCATGGAGAGCATCGGTTGTCATTGTTATCTGGTTCCATTCGTGGGGGAGTCCTCTGGACTGGCCAATGCCAGGATCCCTGCTGGTGCCTTCCTCCCTGCTTGTGGCTGTTCTTCTGCCCTAACAAATGCAATTGAGCAAGTAATATGGCTGCCTTTACTGATCTCTTTGCTGATGGTGTCTGCAATAACTTTCAGCACCTGGTTGTGACGCCAAGTGCAACGACCCAGGCCGAGCGCAGGAGGGGCAGGGGCTCAGAATGTGCTCCAGCGTCCTGCGAGCTGTGCAAAAAAGGCAAGGTGGTATGTCTGCTTCTCCCCATATGCAGAGGTTTGCTGGACTAGGCAGGAAATCATATACTGCCCGAATCAGGAATGCTACACGGTGCGGCTCACTATGCCAGAGCTCCGTCCAGGTAACCTTGCGTTCCATGGCCTGCTTGTAAGACTGCCGTCTTAAAAGTCTGCGGCCACTTGATTTACACCTTTGCCTGGGGCGGAAGACCTGGAGGACTGGTTTGTGGCACACAGAGGCTCAGAGCACAGTGGGGTGCCTTCTGGCTCGGCTCCACCTGCGTCTCTTCAGAGACATCTCTGCGCTGTGACACATGTTCATTCTCCAAACACTTCGTCCTGGCTTAATGGATCTTCAGGCCACGGCTGTTTTTGCAGGTTTTCCTGCACCTGCATTCTGTGGTCGTACTCGTTTCTCCATTGCCTTTAGTCGGCAACTTTGGGTCTATCAGATTGCGGTTCTCACGACCCCCCCCCCCTTCCGGGCTCCCCTAGAGGTAAGCTTCCATGGGTGAAACTTTAGCTTCAAAAAAGGTTTCTCCTCTCGGAGAATGGTTTGGCCTGCCCTTTTCCACCCCTAGTGCTGTCTCACCAAGCTGCCAACTGTCTCTTCTGTCACCAGACTCTTTCTGGTTAAGTCTTATAAACATTTTCAGATGCACCTAAACACATTATCAGTGATGAAACCTGGGGTCCTTGGGCATTTCGGGTCTTCCAACATCAGACACCCTCGCCCAGTCGACCTAGCCACGGTTGATCAGACCGCGACTTGTGTTCAGGTAGCACTCACTTGCCCCCATGGTGCTCTTCTACGGATCCAGAACCATTTCGAAGCTTTCTCGGCTGCATTAGTTGTACTGCTCAACTGACACACTGACACTGAATACTGATTAGCATGTGTGTTTCAGGAATTCAAATTCTAAATTATAAAGCTTCAAACAGAAGGATCCTAAAATAAATATGATCTATACCTCATCTTAAACAAGCCAATCAGCTGCAGGTTAGTGCCCCCTTAGTGCAAGTGCATCACATGACAGAGGTGATCAGCTGTCAATCATACTATATATAGGATTACATCAGATATGTAATCCTCAGTGAATAATAGTTTATCCAATTTCACAAGTCCTCTTGGTTAAAAACTCAACTATACAAGTCTCCATATAGCATCAAATCTAAACATAAAATACACATGTAAAAGTCTTCTTTTAAACACACTCATGTAGTGTGGAATACACTGAACCACCCATAATACGATGGGGGCAGAGAAGAAGAAGAAGAAGAAGAAGACATATCGGCTTTGTAATGGTAGTGCATTAATGAGATTACATAGACGCAGACCTTGAGGCAAAAGCAGAGAAAAAGAAAAAAAGGCAAGCGATAGTTGGACAAAGAGTCAAAAGAGACCCAATTGTGAATGTGTGTGTTGTATTGATACACTTGATATCATCCAATCAGCTGTAATACTGACAATACTGGGAAGCAAGCAAAATACAGAGTAAAAAAAGGAAACAGATCTTCCTCTCCCCCCTCCCGAAATATAAAAGCCACTTTAAAGCTCTATCGCCATCCCTCGCTTCCTATTCCCATCCTTCTTTTCTCCTCAGTGGATCATGGCAGGCTAATCTCAATCTGTTTCACTGTGATATCATACAACGGCTCTATAGCTGCAGCGGTGCCAGCCTATCATCTGCCTCGGTGCCAGCCCTTGCTGCCTGCCAGCCGGCTCCGGCTCGCAGCTCTGGCGTGCAAACACACACACCAGTTTATTGGGGTTTTCCGTCAGTTGCATCCAGAATGCACTCACCAGTGTTGCCCCAGCTGCAGTGCTGCTCGCCACTTTCTTTGTTGATTTCTACATATTTCATTTCCTTTCAAATGCACATTACAATGATGCATTGAACGCCACTTGCACATGACAGGGAGATCAGACGAGGAAGCTTTTGAGCATGCCACCAGTGTAAATTTGACAGAAGCTAAATGTAATCAAGATAAAAGCTATTTTGGTTTGATGAATACCACAGTCTTAGTCTTGTTCTACATTTAAAACATTTGGTCTACTGTCAATCACTGACTGCACCTGAATCAAATCAATAATGCAGTTTTTTTTATATCTAATAAAACTATCAGAAATTCCCAAAGAAAATATGAATAAAAAGCTAGAAACGAAAACTACAAGCTAGAAAACTCTGTATAAACTCAGGTATGAGATAAAATAACATCAGGTATCAGAAAAACTCTTATTTTAAAGTTTTATGGCGGTAGACCTGAGGATGTCCTAAAACTTCACCACACTTTACTGTAGGTCATGACAGCATCTTTGCATCTGGACACCCACTGTATCATAATACTGACGGGTAACAAATGAAAAAATAAAGCTCATTAGCAGAGATGTAGGAATGCAACGGTGCACTCAACACAGATACTGTGAAAAAGTTTTGCTAGCAGTACAGTGCGTAACCCACTTCTCAGTGCAAGTGAGGAAACTTGCTAATAATCAGAATGAAGGCTGTGGAGCAGGGTCCTGCTCGACTGGGTGTTGTATCTACAAGCTGACGGGTCAGTTCTCTGCTTCTTTTTGTGTCTTCCTCAGTCCACTGTGGTTCTTTATGTATTTAGAGCTTATAGCTTTCTCTTCCTCTCATCTCTTCTGTTGGATGAGTGGGTCTAATGCTCCTTGTCTCCTTACCCTCCTCTCCTCCTTTCTTGTTTCATCTGCCCCTTTCATTTCCTATTATTTTCTCTTCCCTTCATCAGCATATTTCTGTCTCTGGACATGATGCCAGAGTCTCCACTTGTCTTCTTTTTAACATTTATTTGAAATCTGTGTTGCATTGTCTTGTCCTTATCCTCATCTCAATAAAATGTCTGTTTTTAACCCCTGCTCAGGAGACCAGACTTCTTTCATTGCCTGTAGAAGACACTGTATGTTTGACTGTAAAAGAAAGTTATTGGTGCACAGACGGAGCCACTGCTGTTTGGCTCCGTCTGTGCACAGCATGAGCGCACACACTATAGAAAAAGTGTCTAGAGGGCTGTTTCCTAATCCATGTATTGTTTCAGAAAATGCCAGAGAGTCTTTTGAACTGAGTCGCTTTTTTTTTTGCTGTAAAGTAGAGGCTTGTAGTAGTGGATTCTGGGATCCTGCATTAATGGACTTGATCGTTTGTTTTTTTCTGAAAGCAGCAGATTCATGAGGTTGAAGTGCTTTATTTTGCAGCATTTCAACATGAAGACTCAAGACTCAAGAAGTCTTGTCATTATGCGTTACACATAACGCAAATTTAGATCAGTGAATTTCGGCTTTGGGAAGGCAAAATTAAAAACACATACAAAAAGCAACCAAAAGAAAACCTTATAACAGAGAATTTTAAATATCACACAAAGAATTTGTCAGTGAATAAAGTGACAATCTTTTGTGCTAAATATTAGCAATTTAACCAAACTGAACAGAAAAGAAAATCAAGCAGCATCATGTTGTCTAACAGCAGTCCTTGAGGGTGTATGTGTGCAAAATCTGGTGTTAGTTATTAAAGGGTCGGGGTAGTATGTGGTGGTGGGTGGGTAGGTGGATTTGTAAGGGAGTGTCTTTGCAGGGGTTTGATGGATTTGACGGCCCTTAGGAAGAAGCTGTTCCTCAGTCTGGCTGTCCGAGCCTTAACCTGTTGAACCCTAGATCATTTTATAGACATTTGCTTGAAAAAGACGTGCCCAAAATGAATTGAATATATCTCAGGAACTGTAGGATTTATTTGAGCTATCTTGGTAGGGAAAAATCATACAGAGAAACTAATTTGACTTCTAATGGAGCAAAAGTATTACAGTGAAATTTAAAAATGTAACAAATTTGGGGAAAAACTATCAACCATAAACCTTTACAACAAATCATGGCATTTATCAAGGCTGTGTGGTTTTATTTTGTGAACAAAGATTTGTAATATTTATAATAGTAATGAGAAAGCAAACGTCCTGTAGTCAGCTGGGAGAATCGACATTTGTGTTGTTAATAAGTGTACAAACCACAGATGGACTAAAGAAGAGCTGGAACATTGAAAATAATCAGAATGAGAAATACTTATTAAATAAATTTATTACATTTTATAACAAATATAAATTTATAACAAATATAACTATGTCTGGCAGGACTGAGCAGCTCCTTTAGTGGCAGGCTGCTACACCCACGTTGTGGGAAGGAGAGACTCAGAGGGTTTTTCCTTCCAGCTGCTCTCAGACTGTACAACAAAGACCCTGCAGCTGACCATGCGCACACACAGACTAATCCAACACACATACATCCAGTGCACAACAGTGGCTTTCGTATGCGCAAAACAATGAAACAACAAAATAAATTAAATGGTTTACATACCTTTCTGATGATGGGATTTCGCCGGTGGTAAAAAACTTATTTTTTTGCCAGCTATTATCACCAAAAATCCCCAAAAAGCTGTTGGACTAACTGAAAAGTAAAGTCAGGTGAAGAAAAGTAGTAAGATACATGCAAGTGTATCTCAGGAACCCATTGGCAGATTTCAATGGTTCAGACCTCATTGGAAACCTCTCAGCCAATAGAATAGATTGATGTTGAGTTTGAACGTACAACGGTCATATTCACAAAGCACACTAGGTCAACAGCGTAGAACAATGGAATGCAGTGCCGTGGCGTCGAAGGTTTCTAAACAGTCTACAGGAGACAAAGAAAGCTAAAAACAGT
>JAUMTR010000010.1:11748723-11761610 GCA_032270685.1 Microctenopoma stevenorrisi
ACCATAAACCAGCAAAGGTAAGACTGAATTTATGCTTTTGTTTTTATGAAATGAGTTTTTCCTTTGCTCTTTGTTTGATGCTGGCCCCGTGAGTTTTGCACCTAGAATAATGGTTCTTATATTGTTGGAAAGGTGAGAGTCTTGGCTTTAATTTGTTGTGTAGTGTGTTTTTCCGATCATTTGGTTTAGGTGTGTATTGTTGTTATAGGGTGTTGTTGGTGTGGAAAACAATGTTTTCGTCGTTTAGATGTCTTTCTTCCCTTTAAGTAGATGTACAGTTTGCATATATTGGTCTACAATAAGTATGCTTTTAGAATGACTTTGTAACAGGAAGCCCCAGCGGACACGATTCCGGGTTTGTCGGGTTCAACAGGTTAATGTTCCTGTACCGTTTCCCAGAGGGGATGTTATTATCTGAACACCATCGGGTCAGTTGCTGGACCTCCTCTCTGTAGTGGGTCTCCTCGTTATCTGAAATGACCCCTACTACGGTGGTATCATCAGCAAATTTAATGATAGTGTTGAGGAGTGGATGGCAGAGCACTCCTGTGTGAAAATTGTGAAGAGGGCTGGGCTGAGCACACAGCCCTGTGGAGTACCAGTGTTAAGGACCAGTGTGGATGACATGCAGTTCCCTATTCTCACCATATGGGGTCTTTTGGTGAGAAAGTCTCTAATACAAAACCACAGCGATGTAGACAGTCCCAGGTTATTCACAAGGCAGAGGACACTCGTGGTTTACACCGAAGAAAGTCTGATCAACTAAAGAATTACAAATAAAAATGTGGATAATAATGCTGAGAATAAAACCTTCCTCCACAACAGCTGTGTGTTGCTGTGAACTGTGCTGCAATGCCCACTACAGTGACTTAAACCAGATATACTGTATGGTGTAGTTCCCCAGTCTATGTCCTTCTGGCAGTTCAGAAAAAATTCTAACTGTAAGTTAGAAATAAGTTGCCTTGCTTTGCTTTAGATTTAAACTTTAGACAGTCTCAGATATTATAAATTCCTATTGGATATCTCTATTAGTGCTGTGGTCAAATGTTGGCTCCAAACTCATTTTAAGGGATTTCATAACTTTACTTTAATGAGACAAGTATAACTGATCATCCGCAACAGATCTTTTAGTGCTGTATTAGGCCAGTATATTCTAAGGCTGTAAGAGACCCAACAGGCTGTCAACTAAGTACAGCGACTATTTCTTGTGTGATTTGTGACAATATAAAAGTACTGCTGACAGTGGAAGCGCACTTTGCAATATGAGATTTGACTTGTTAAACAGACAGTAATTAATCAAGCATGATTTGGGCTCATTAAGTCCCTACAGCACTGTACGCATTCAGCTGCTCTCACTGAACCAGAGTGTTTTGGTGTTTGCTGTAGCATTGTACTTGTGATTGTGAATTCTCTGTGACTGTTCAATATAATGTGATGTCCTTGTGTGATGAAAGTCCTTAACCAATAAACGAGCCTTGTTTTTTGTCCTTTTTGTCCTCTCCTATTCAATTCTGTGTGTATCAATGGCCAGATCACGTTAGTAAACACACTGGCAGCAATCAGCACGTAAAATAATCTTAAATCATCTCTCATCCTATCATATGTTTTCTTACCCACCACTGACAGCTGATTGGCTTGCTGGGTAACTACTTGCCATAGGCAGGAAAAACAACCTTGACCATGCATCATTACACCTTCATCTCTGGGTAAATACATAGTGCCACAGAAACAGTACAAGGTCTGGCTTTGCTAAAATGAATTGTGACAGGGGTTGGTGTAATATTTATGACAATAAAATAACTAACAAGCCCTGCTAAAGCTCAAACTTAATAAACCTCTAAATGGTACATATTGTTGACTCGAGGCAAAAAAACTGTGCTGCTTTTGACCACAGGTTCAAATACACATATTTTGTGTATTACTCTTATAACTGAGGCACTGAGACCAGAAATATTAATACATTATTCATAGGAGTTTGACCATTTTACTTTGAAGAAGAAAAATAAGCACTTTAGGTTGTTAGGAGGATCATTACATTCAAACAAATTCATGCTTCATATATACAGTATGATGTTGACGACTTGCACCCATCCCTTGAATTGAAGTTAACAGCACCTGTTCTCATATTAATAGTGATTTTGGTTCCAGTCTGTAGCCCAGTGCTTGTTCATTGAAACACTAATGCATGCTTTTGCACTTGTGTCTTGTTACTTGCTTTGTACTGTAGACACAGAAGGGAGAAGAGAGGAATTCTTTACTGTACTCACATTATCATTGTGTGTACAGGGTTTGACCCTTCCTTTTTGCTGCACAGCTGCAAATTAGAGGCTGGATAAAGGGTGAAAGAAATCCAATATATTTACCTTTTCCATTAATTTAATAAAAAACACGTCCTAATTTAGAGGCGTACTCACATTTTGTGTACTCTTATATATGTTGTTTTCCACAGATATATTTCAGGTCGGGTTCAAACAATCTTTTTCAACCACACTGGCACACTGTTAAAATAATAAACTGGATATTAGCGTCTGGATCCAGACTTGCTGTAAACATCTGCATTATGTGTTCATTACAGTCCCCCACAAGAACAACGCCCATATCATTCTTAGTGTGGGCCCTCTGTGTCTCAGGCTAGTGCAGGTTAGACGCAGAGGGGTGGCACATTACTGCATTATTTGAGGCAGCACAATGTAAAGCATAATTTACCAGTGTGTAATCTGCAGCTGTATCGAGGCATTTAGAGGTGAGCAGGGGATAACACGCAGCTAGAGCAACATCTACACACACATACTGTAACCTGACACATACAAATTCATTTTGACACAGTTCATAAAACACAGAAATGATAAACATGCACTTTTCAACCTCTTGCATGAGCTTTGACAAGGTTCAATTTCGGGTTTTATAGATGCACTCGGTGTGTTTTCTATCTTTATTGGTCATATTTATTAACACTCCCAGCTTTCTCCATGCAGTTGCTGTTGAGATGAGAAATCCTGAACTACAGTACATGTTATATGGCTCTGTCTACAGTAAAGCCATGTTTTTTTTCCTTATTCAACTGGGAAACTATGTTTGATGTGATAATACAGGGACACCTATACAACAATGAGCTGAAACAACATATAAATGTCTTCAAAGATAAACTAAACTGCAGATTTGGCCAAGAATATTTCACAGATTTGTGACAGAAAAGTTTTACAGTATCACTTTATTTTTTTCTTATTATTTGATACAAAACATTGATCACTGCTGCTTTAAAGTTTCTATTTATTAACATGGTATATTAAATCATGTGCTGGCAGTACAAGCTATAAAGCTTTCCTGCTGGCGCATGCAAGGACGCTTTCACCAGACCAGTTGCAAAGTCTAATAAAATGTTGTCACTATTAACTCTAACATGAGAGTATTGTTGACTAAAAGAAATGTCCCTGTTGCTCCTTCTGCATTCTGCAACCCTTAGAACACCACTGGAATCAGATGATAAGTATGTTATGCTCACAGCAAAAAAATCTCAGTAAGATAAGTCATGCAAACGCAAAGTGGTGTTTTTTTTCACTAAACCTAATGCAGCAAAACACAAACTATTCACACCAGACATTCAGTCCTCTGTGTTTAAACGCGTATAAACACAATGTGTGAGCTATCATTAATGTCAACAGAAAACAGGATGGTGGAAAGAAAGAGAGCCTTAATCAGGGTTATTGGAGCCAGAAATAACAAATGAGCCAACACGCCTTCACATAATGAGCCTGAGATTAGACTTTGAAGCAAAACAGGACCAGTCACCTCTACAGTGTTAGAAAGAGAAATAAAGAGGATTACATTAGTAGAGATAGTGGGATGGGAAAAAACATTGAGATGAGTAACATAAGGAGAAGGTGAGGACACGCAGAGTGAAAACAAAAAGAGCTATTTACAAAAGATAAACGATGTAAATTTTAGTCATTAGAGAAAGATAGTGCTCTATAGCGCACATTAAAATGGATTCAATCATCTATGTGGGGTCTCACTTGTTTTGGCAATAATCTGTACGTCAAGGTCCACACAGCTGAAATAGGAGATAAACACAAGTGTGACAGAAACACAGAGGAGGATGGGAAATGAAGAAATTAAAATGATATTTTTGACAACGATAGAGGTAAAAACAATAGTTGGATAGTCATCATCATGAACCAGAGAGGGCAGTCATGGCCTTCAGAGGTTAGAACATTTTATTGGGCGACTGCACACCAGGATTGGTAGTTCCCCTCTCAGGGCCCCCTGATTCCTGCTCACATCTCAACGTGTAGCTGTGCCAAACAACCCCAAGAAGCTGTCTGTCTACAAGAATTTCCCCAATGGGGTTTATAAGGTATAAAACACTTACATTTATGACATCATGACTCTGTAATGATGCTAATTATAGTGTGCAAATAGCCTATGCTAACTATAAAAATGTAATCCGTAATGTACACCCAACAAGCTAAAAGGCAAATATGCCCATTAAGTCCTGGCATCTTAACATGTTTCCGTTAAGCCTCATTAACTAGCATAGTGTAAGTATGTTGAAATACTTCCATGCACATTGTTAACAGCTGCCTATCTGTCTCATTGTTATACACAAAGAAGACAGTTTGTAGGATAAGAGCTACTTTAAAAGGGAAACAGGGAGTAGGCAAAGGAAACAGGTAATACCTCTAACTAAATATAGGGTCATGTTAAGCATCATAGGACACGACTAGTCTATCAAATGATGCACATGATGGACAACAACTTTGCTTGACTCTGAATCGTGTCATCAATGCTGATTCTCCTTCAGCGTAGGCAACAGAGTCACCTTGGAGAAACTTCAATGGCTGGTCTCATCTGATACTAATCGAAGTGACCCTAACCACGTCACGCCACCTCTCCGATTTCACACAAACACCAAGCTTAGCAAAGCACATCTGAGAGTTCCCCTCCTCTCAAAAATGCGATTTACTTTACTTTATTTCTGCTTCAAACCCTTTTAGTTGGGTCGGGTTTCTCTATTTGCTGTAAACAAGTTAAATTTAAGCCATGCAGACTGTAGCTGTGCCAAATTTGCACATTTGTTAGTGTGGTTTCAACACTGTTCCTACCTCACCAAGAGAGAACTGTACAATTAATTGAACTGGGTGAGAAGTGCAGACAGATCTGGGCCAGCATGTCTGGGTGAGAAGAGTCAGGTGGAGAGACAGACAGTCGGGTGGAGAGGCAGGGGCAGGATGGAAAACAATGCTGTGCCTGCCCTGTGGCTGGTGAGGCCTGATCATGATGTAACCCTCAGCGGCATTTCCCGATGGAAACTGACTCGATCATAAAACAAACTCATGTCTAGCCACCCGTGGATGACACTGGTGCTGGCACACATGTGCGCGGACACACACACTGGCAAGCCAGCTCACACACAAACAGCACACATCTTTCTCATCCTCTGTGCCTCTCTTTGTTTCTCTGTCTGTCTTCTGTGTCTTCATCTTGGCTGGTGTTCCTGTCTGCCTCCTTGGTTGTTTCTGTTCTCCCTTCTGGCAGCCTTTCTATCGTGTCTTAGCTCATTTGTGCCAAATAAGTAATGTCTTTATTGCAAGCCACCATTCTGTGTATTTACACCTGTGTCCACTGTCCACTTACCTCTGCAGTGTGTTATTTAAGAGGTCAAACTATGGAGCTATGGAGACTGTGCGTTAATTTCAGCCCCCCCCCAAAAAAGGAAGGGGTGGGTGCCTAAGCAGAAGAGGGGTGGAGGATGCCCTTGGGTGAGGTTTGGGAAAGATTTTTATGGTGCATTAGGTAGACAGGAAAGAGGGAGAGAGCTAATTACATTACTCAACAGCTGAGGAAACTGCAGAGATAGGTGACTGAGTGTGTATGTGTGTGTGAGAGAGAGAGCGAGAGAGAGAGAGAGATGGGGAAATCCTGCAGGGTTTTCTCTTCTCGCTCCTTGCAAGAGCAGCAGAAAAGGAGAGGGAGAGACGAGTAGCAGGTCTGCATGCAATCACAAAACCTCACTATCATTTTACATTTGCTTTTTCAGGGGAACTTCGAAGTGAGGACTGAGGGACTGTGGCTCTGCTGTCATCACAGTTTAATTTAAGTGTTACATCAAATAGGAGGGAAATTGTTCTTCTCTTGTTTTGTTTTTTTAGGTAACCTGATAATAACCGGACAAACAAAGCTCTAAGCAGAAGAAATATTAAAACAATTACTTAATGTGCTACGGTCTAATGACCACATTGTAGGGGAGATATATACCTTTGGCTTGATGTGATTCAGTGATGTATTTTCACCATGTCCCTACATCACTGGTCACATAAAGTTCTTGCCTTGCTGCCAAGGTGAGGTCACAGGCAGTACCAAAACCCCAAGATTAAATTGCAACATCAAGTATATGCCGGTATCTCCTCCTGTACTAGTGAGTTTAGGCTCCTAAAGTGATTTACTCATTTTTTGGCGATTACTTTATCAGAATGGTCAGTCGTCGGCAAAATGGTTGACATGAACCAGAATCAAGCTAATATTCACTAAAATAAGTATATATAGCGTCATTATTTGTTTTTCTATGCTAACCAAATTGATATTTGGGACCATAATATGACCTAGAGCATCTTTGAGCTGAGAAGACAGACAACTGATCAGGACCAAAGGATCCATCCATCCATCCATCCATTATCTTCGGCTTATCTGCAGTCATGTCGTGTGGGGTGCTGGAGCCTATCCCAGCCGACTTTGGGCGAGAGGCGGGGTACACCCTGGATGGATCACCAGTCCATGGCCCAATAGAAGATTGGAAAGATGTTGCATGGTCTGGTGAGTCTCCATTTATGCTGCAACATTAGGATGGTAGGATCAGAATTTCGTGTCAATGACATGAAAGCATGGATCCATCCTGCCTCGCATCAACAGTTCAGGCTGGTGGTAGTGGTGGTGTAATGGTGTGGGGGGCAATTTCTTGGCACACTTTGGGCACCTTATTACTAAATGATTGTTCAGAATCCGAATCAGAAATGCTTTATTAATCCCTAAGGAAATTATGAGGTCTCAGTTGCTCCTGACAGTGGACAGTGTAAAAGTAAGAGAGACAAAAAAAAAAACACAATACAAGTGATAACATAATGAGACGTTCACTGGTATGAGTTACTGTAGCCCGTATGAGTAGTCCGCCTGTGAAGTCATGCAGAGTGATCATTGATCCTTCAGATATAGTAGTTGTACAGTGAGATAGCCACAGGAAGGAAAGATTTCCTGTGACGTTCCGTTGTGTATTTTGGTGCTCTCAGTCTTTTACTGAACGTGCTTCTATAACTGGCCAAAACATCATGGAGTGGGTGGAAAGTATTGTCCAGTATCGTCCTTAATTTTGACAACATACGCCTCTCTGACATCAATTTCAGTGTCCACTTCCATCCCCACCACGTCACTGGCTTTGTAAATCAGCTTATTAAGTTTGTTGGCATCAACAACCCTCAGCCTGCTGCCCCAGCATGCAACAGCATAAAGGATGTAAATCCTGTGCATTATTCTACAGATATTGAGTGACCTGAGCCGCCTCAAGTAATAGACAACTCTGGCCCTTCCTGTACAAGGCATTTGTGTTTTTAACCCCGTCCAGTTTATTGTCAATGTATACACCAAGGTATTTGTAGTCCTCCACAATGTCCACATCACCTCCCTGGGTGGAGACAGGGGTCACAGGTGTCCCAGACCTCCTGAAGTCAGCTCTTTTGTTTTTGCCACATTGATCTGAAGATGTTTCCGTTTTCACCATGTGACAAAGGTGTCCACTGGGGTCCGTTTTCATCATCCCCACTGATGCATCCAACTATTGCAGAGTCATCAGAAAACTTCTGAAGGTGGCAGGTTTCACTGCAATAGCTGAATTTGGTTGTGTAGAGGGTGAAGAGAAATAGGGAGAGGAGTGTCCCTTAAGGTGCCCCAGTGTTGCTGACCACCATGTCAGACACAGAGTACTGCTAACGCACATACTGTGGTCTATCTGTTAGGTAATCTACATTCCAGGTCATGATAGAGGCATCCACCCACATTGCTGACAGCTTCCTGCCCAGGAGAAAACATAATCCTTACAGTGCTCCCCAGCTGGTCTCGGTGGGTGTAGATGCGATTGAGCAGGAAAATGATGGCATCATCGACTCCAATCCAGCTCAAACTAGAGGGGGTCCAGGTGTGGTCTGACCATGGGTCGGAGCTGATCAAGAATGAGTCTTTTCAGACTCTTGATGGCATGAGAAGTCACTGCCACAGGCCTCACTGAGCTCCTTTGTATTAGCCATGACTGTCCACAAACCAACTGCAGAGAGCTGCTGTTTTTCACCTGCTGAGTTGATAAAAACAGCTGTTCCCAATTAATCAGGGTAATTAGGATGCTTTAGAGCAGCTTGGACTATTTGGAATGGTAAAGAACTTTGGTTTTTCCCAGAGTTCGCGAAGGGTACGAATAATTTTTAATTAACACTATTTACCTAAAGTTAAATAAAAACTGAGAAATATTTTTCTTTCCTCAATAATGCCTCTTGTACATTGTCGTATTATCTTTTGGGAGACACCTATGTCATTTCCTGTCAAAAAAATAACTTGCTGGTTGAATAAAAGTAACTTTAAGTCAAAATTTGGGAAAAACCACAAGGGAAAAAAAATATTCCAAATAGCTGAAGGTAGGAAAAAAGCAATCTAACAAAACTGTTGACATTTTTATAATCTGTGTGTTTATGTGATAGTTTCTTCCTGATTGTTTGCTGTACACAATGTATCCAGTGACTTACCTACTGTATGTGTTAACAGATGTTTGTGTGATGTGACAGCAGTGACGCAGGGTCCTGAATGTATCACTTAGTGTTTCTCTTTAAGCCAACACTGCATCAGCGGTACACCCCTGCCTTGACGTGTCCCAGCTCAGCCTGGTCTTGTACAGCACTAGGGCAGCGATGAGGGGAACAGGGGAGACAAGGAAGGAGGGGAACAACGACATCAGAGGATGGTTGTGAGTGACAGAGAGGGAGGAGAGAAGGAAGGGAGAAAAAGAGCAGAGGGGAGGGTTTAGGGAAATAGACTTGAGAGAGAAGCGGAGAGAGTGAGGGAGTATATGTGTGTGTGTGTGTGTCTGTGTGTGTGCGTATGCTAAGAGAGAGGGAGGGAGTGACACAGAGCATGTGAAGCATGTGACGCTGCCAGTGCCCGCTCGCTAATGCACTGTGAACAGAGACAAGCAAGAGAGTTGCACACACCCTCACACCCATACACACTCCCTAACACGTGTGCACTGAGGCTGAGAAGTGCCTTGCTTGGGATGCACACACTTTCTTCCTTGTCTCTCTCACACACACGGACACTCACTGTGAAGCTGGACTCAGCACAACCAGCCTGGACTACTGTCACCCATCACTGAGAGACTCTCGCATGAGCGCCCGCAAACCAGCATCTACCGTAAGACACAGCTACCTGCCTGAACCCTTCTCCTCTCCCTTCCTCACTCTCTGTCTCACTCTACTCATTCATCTCTTGTTCTACCAACTGCGAGGTGGCATGTGTGGCTGAAGGACACAGCGCTGCGCTCTGCTGTGGTGTAGTGCGCTGCTGAGAGAGTTGGAGAGCTTGATCCGACAGAGGGGAAAGATAGACTCGCTGCACTCCCTCCCTCCCTCCTTTTTTTCTCTGTGTCCCTGTCTGTCTATCTATCCCCACGGTCTGTCGTTTATGAATGTCACCTCTATCCCTGGGAAATGCTGGATTTATCAACACTGTCTTTTTTCCTTCGTCTCTCAAGGTGCGGGAAAAGCAAGGGTGATGCCAGCAGAGCTCGAGAGACAGTGAAGGAATAATCCAGCATCTGTCTGCATGCCCTCATCCTTGTCCCATCTGTTTTGTGGAGCTGATACCTCAGGTCGGACGGTCTCTACTTGTTCGTCTACTTCTCCTGCTCTGACATTGTTTTCAGTGGAGAAATTTCACAGGTGAGGCACAGAACTGCAGTGTGTCCTGACAGTGTTGCTCTTTTTATCTTGGATAGTTTTCTATTCAGGCTTTTCTTTTTTGTACCACCGAATCAGTTCAGGCATCCGAGCTTCAGGACTGAGTGAGTTAAGCGGACTAAGTGTTTTTTTTGTTTGACTTCACAATGCGACAAATTGTTCTGTTACTGAAGCCCTTCAGGCAAGATTGAGTCAAACTTCCAAGGATCTCCAGGAGGGGGTAGGGGTACACTCGGACTGGGACACAGGCATCAGGGGAAACCGGATGCAGCACATTGGTTTATGGGTGGGTAACAACATGACTTGTCCCAACAGAGGAACAGTGACGTCTCAAGGCTTCACCTGAACCTGACTCCTAATGTGAAAACAAACATAAAGAAGGACATTTAAAGGCAAATGCTCATCTGACCAGACCCCAGCGAGTGCCCGTTGCCCACTTGGGAAGAGCCTTTGAGGGATACATCCTTCATCCCCCTACCTCTTCCTCGTTCTCCTTTTTTTCCTTCCTTTATTCCCATTCATTTAGTCCATTCTCAGGAGCCTCCTTTGCTTCACTTTGCACCCATCCCTCAGCGGTGCCCCGTAGCCCTGGGTGAGCGGGCAGGGGGGTGGCCCACGGTACCCCCCGACACCTTGGTGCCACCGAGCCACCAGAAGCTGGTGAGGCGGCAGCAGGGTCAGCGCTGGGAAGATGGCCGCTCTCGCCAGCTCCCTCATTCGCCAGCGCAGGGAGGTCAAAGACCCCCAGACAAACCGGCAGATCGCCAGCAAGCGCAAGCCCTGCCCGAAGAGCAACAAGTCACTCTGCCAGAAGCAGATCCTTATATTAATATCAAAGGTTCGACTATGTGGCAGTCGAGGGAGAAAAATGGACAAGAGACCAGGTGAGTTTGCACATGCCTTCCTGTTCTAATCTCGTGTTTTTCTCGTCTGTTGTCCTTTCTTCCCTGTGCCCATCTCCTTGTGTTCTTTGCTCTACTTTCTGCCTGTACTGGATGAATGGATTTTAATGGTTGATTTGCCAGAATACAGATTAATCCTCAACTGTAAAGCCTCAATAGAGAAAATCCACAGCCTGTAATTTCTAGTTGAGGACTTAATCTGAAACATCACAAACATCCGAGCCCATCTTCGCAGCAGCTGTAAACAACATGTTCTGTATTTATGGCAGTACAGGAAATTCCAGTTTAATAAACGCACTCACTCACACACACACACACACACACACACACACACAGTACCATATTAGACATGTTGTTACTGTTGTAACTATTTTGTTGAGATGCATGTCAACACATTCCAACATAAACTGGCAATCTGTACGCACACAATGAACTTGGCTCATACATACAGTGATTTACTGTAATATAAAAACGTCGAAGAGCATGTTCAAGAACCACGTTCATGATTGTGGGGGCCATTACTTTCCCTGCATTTCCCTCAAGGCGCGTGAAACCCAGTATGGACAAATTTGTCTTATGTGTTATATAGAATTGCAAAGGTATTCATTGAAGCTAAATGATACAGTAACCTATGTTTTGTTTGGGGTGAGTGCATCTGCGCCACATATGGTGATGGTTTTTCACATTATTAGCCAAACTTAAATGCATAAATGAAATTAAAAATTCATTTACATTATATTTGTAGTTGCATCTTCATGACAACAACATTTTGTGTTGATATTATGGTTCTTTGAAGGTTTTTATTTTGTATGACAACTATTAGGTCTTTTTTCTATTTCATTTTATTTAAAGTTTTTTTTATTTAAAAATTATTTTTACTTTTGCAAATGTATTATTTACAGGTGTCCCGCATAAGTTGTTCCTTTATTCTCTGTCTACTTCTTTATTAACTTTTTTAAACACTGTAAATGCGACATAGATCCAGAGACACACATGTGCCATGCTTATTGTTTGAAACCATTTTCATCCTAATAGGTTCTGTGCTTCTCACACTCTTATGGATTTATTATGGTAATTGTGGGTATAAGTGTGGAGGCTGTGGTTACAGATGCATTACCAGCTTCACTACTTCAGCCTGTGATTTACAGGGGTCTGTGTTAAGTACCATGTGTGGCAGTGTGCATCTTCATCATTCTCTCAAGCAGTCTCTGCATGTGTGTATGGGTCTGATCGGCATATAGAGGACACAGCTGACCCTGGGGCCTTGTATGCATATATGCTAGCTCTTGTGTGTGTGAGAGCTTTTGTGTGTGTGTGTGTGTGTGTGTGTGTGTCTGTGTGTGTGTGTGTAGCTCCCTTTCTGAGCTTGAGCCCAAGGCCACAGTTGACCCCTGGCCAGGAATAAATACCTAGAATATTCCTGAGCTGTACCCTCCACCTTATCCTCTGCTTCCTCTTCCTCCTGGCAGGACTTCAGAGTGGCCTGCTTACAGCTAGCTTTCACTTTGCCTCCAAATGGCCTCCATTGTTTCTACTGGCATCATTTTGCTTCCACTGGCTTATTCTGCACCGTGTAGCTTGTAGTCCTTTCTATTGTCCTATGTTTTTTAGTTGTTTCTTTGACGTTTGCATTATCTTACATCATAGTTTTACATAAAAGTTATACAGTAATTAGGCCGGTCGTGTCAGCTTCCAGTACTGTTCCTATTATGTTTCAACTGTACACATAGGGGAAATTCTTTTTAAAATTAGATGTAGATTTGACTGTAATTCTATAAGCTACAATTAGCAGCATTTAGCCCATATATGTAAAGGCTGTAAATGTAAGTCACAGCATGGAAAACACTTCTTCGTTCCCCTCTCAACAGAAGGCTGAACTCATAAATACATGAGCATCCTGCACGGATACAAATATTCAGGTACGTAAAAAATAACAAAAAAAGAGCAGCAGTGTGTATTTTATCTTGAGTTCACGTACAATTGTTTTTAAATGTCACCT
>JAUMTR010000010.1:11777710-11790973 GCA_032270685.1 Microctenopoma stevenorrisi
ACGAGAGCGGCTGTATTCATGGCAAACAATTTCCCTCTGGGATTAATAAAGTGTTTTGAATCTTGAATCTTGAATCTCTACCGAAAGGCAGAACAAATGAGACAGAACACGCCCCCTCAGGGACGCCACAATATATTTAGTGGCAAGTTGCAAATATGTGGAATTATCAACATATAACTGAAACGAAAGTTTTCCTTTTGCAAATACCAGATCTACAACTTATAGTTTCTTTCTGCCAAAATGTCAAATCTTGAAGCACAACATCCAGTTTGTCTTATTACAGTGCTATGGTCTATGGTCTTAATAAAAGTTAATAGTCACTCCTTATTAAACTTTAAAAAAACTTTTCCTTAACCTCTAGTAAAGTGTTTTCTGGCCTAAATCCAAATCACTGTTGGGACTCTGGAATTAAATATGGGTCTAGAGTATGACAGTCCTGTGCTTTGTATAATCCACCCACACCACCTTCTTCGCCTTCTATAAAATGTAGAATTTAATTCATTCAAAAACATGCTGTACGAAAACATAATCATTACTATAATGACTGATGTGCAATTACAGTGTAGAGGTTGTTCCTACTGAGGATGTACTGTAAATCACGAGTATTAGTTTTATTTTCACAATTGGCTCATAAACGTTTCCCACGCATGATTAAATAGGACATTTGTTGAAGCTGCTGATGAAAACACATTTTACCCTCAAGTTAACTATTTATACACAAAAAATAATGCACGGTATGTGAAACTAATTTAGATAACGTACAACGAAGGAACATTTAGGCAACAGTACGGTTCACTGATGCTGATGATTTGTAATATATATTGTCAACAGAATCGAATATGAAGACTTAACAAAGACTTAGAACAAAATTAGAAAAAAAAAATAATTATATAACATCTTTAGTTACAGGCTGTGTGTATGTTAACAATAATCAGATCTGATATTGATATCTGATATTCAAATGGTCTGAATATAAATTGTGATGCTTTAAATGGTCCAGAGCTCACACTTATTTCTTGTGCTTCTTATAATAATGTGAACGCAAATTGACTTTTCTTCTTTCTATCAGAGACACTGGAAGGGATCCAAGTGCAGAACTGAACAAAGAGTCCTTCTGGGTTGTTTAAATTTGTCGAGTCACTGTCGATTCACCCTTCCCTCCAGCCCATTACCCAGCTGCTACAACACTCAAACATACTGAACGTCTCTTCTTCAGGATGAAAAAAACTCACTTGATTTTGTGTGCGAGTTTGCAGGGAGACAGCAAGTGGTCATTAAATAATGCGCGGTGGGAGAGCGCGCCCGCCACTGCCGGCCTCGCCGATGTCGAAGGTCGTTGACGCAAAAGCACAACAGTCCCTTGCAGGGCTGCCTCTGCCTCATCCGTCTTTGTCAGCCAAGAACACACACACACACACACATAAAAATGCATAGAAACCCACAAGGGTATTCTCAGTCAGAACATGCAGCTCTTCTGTCAAACACGAACATAAACGCTTGTTTCCTGCGCTTATGGAAAGCCAAAAGGGTCATTTACCTTTACACATGATGATTTGGTCATACTGTCATATTTTGTTTATGCTGTCATAGAAGAGAATTGAGGGAGAGAATAACAGCAGCAAGTACGCATGTGTGTGTGCGTGCTTCTGGACTGTTGTCTAGTAAGGTAGTACAGTCATTATCAGCTGCACACATAGAGTGAATAAACGCACATACTAGATGAACGTCCATGAAACGTCTTTTGATTTATAGCTGTGCTGTGGTTTGCACCTCTGTGGTCAGTGCATATTGATGAATTAATTTCAAAATGTCAGATGCCAGCCTGCAAATGACTGCAAACAACAATCCGGTCAACATATTTAAGTGGTGGACAGCTTTGTGGACTGGTGTGACCAAAACAAAGTGGTGGTGGACTTTTGGAAATTTGGGGAAATCTGAATAGTGAATACACAAACAGACTGGACAAGCTGGACAATCAGGAGAGCTGTTTCAGTTCTGGGAGTAGAGCTTGACCCTCTACGTGTTGTAGCTGACTCATCTGAATCTTGAACAATCCCTCCCACCCACCTCAGCTAGTGCTCCACAGAACGCCACAGGAGATAATTTCCTCCTGTTGATGAAAAACATCCTATCATCTGTTCATAATCCGATAATCCACTACACTACACACAGGACTGATTATGACCGGAAATTACAGTTTTGTTTTACTGTAATTTCCCTGTGGGATTAATAAAGTGTTTTGAATATTGAATTGAATTCTAGGCACAACAGCTGTAAAATGGCATTAAGGGACTCATCCATTTGCTGTTCTGTCTGACTGAAGCATCCTTGATTACCCTCTCTACAAGCCTCATGGTCTCTTCTGTTAGTTGACACCTTGCCGTCTCAGTTTCATGTGGATAAACAGACAATATGAGAGTAAGAAAATTTTATTGTCATCCCAGTATCAGAGCTGTCTTACATGCAATTTGACAGCTTTCAACAAAACACCACCATCCACCACTCTGCGGCCTGGTAGCAGAGTGGTTACGGCAGAGGGCTGGGAAAGCAGCAGACCTGGGTTCGATTCCCAGCTGAGGCACCCAGCCCACCCCCCATACCAGGCATGTCCCTGAGCGAGACACCCAGCGCTAGCTCCCCGGGCGCCATGTGGCTGCCCACTGCTCCCCTCAGGGGTGATGGGTCAAATGCACAGGACCAATTTTGTTGTAAAATGTATCAATGACAATAAAGTGGATTCTTCTTCTTCTTCTAAATTGTTGGGAATTCATTCTGGTTTCATTCACAATGAACAGCAGCTGTCACTCACGCAGCTTCTTGAATTCACACCATATGTGTGAACAGCCTGTTATTGGACATCTGTGAGAAGGTCTCAAGGTCTCTTTCTATTCTTGACACATCTATTTCAACGTTTATGTGATCAGCCATGTGCAGCACTGTGAATGTCTTGCAGTAAAGACTGTGCTGTCATCACCATATTTAAACACAATTCAGCATCTCCCCCGGCTCCGTGACCCCCACCATCGAGTGAGAGCATTCTGAACAGGTGGTATCACATTCGTTTTCCAGTCAGGTTGACAAACAGATTGCGTGAATGAGTTCTTTCATAAAACAGCTCAGTTCTGGTGAATTAGGCAGACTATCCAATGTACCAGTTGGGTCTCTTTTTGATATTAGATTTGGGCTGGGCTTAAAGTACAAATATGCAAAGGATGTATTTACTGCTCCACCTGTAAATTACTTATTTTTTTAATACTACAATACTTCTTTGCAAATGCTATTTAGACAACAGATGAACATGCTAGTCCAACTGGGATTACCTGGGTGAAGTGTGTTGGAAGATACTGATTGACTCATCCTTCCCCTACTTGACACTCACCTGAGATGGTATTTTACAGCTTCTGATTGACTGTATACCCCTGTTCTAGGTATTTTGCAGGATGCTCTAGTCTAGCATGCATGAGTTACGTCTGCCTATGTCCTTTGTGCTATAATTGCTGATCCACATTCGCAGAAAGTCTACTGCAACTTCTACAGTATGTTAGATTAATGCCGCTACTCAGAGTAGTAAACTTTTGACAATTGGGCCAATTTGTGCCTTTTGGGGTATTACTTTCACATGTTCAAGTGTGATATTTATTCCCTCCATTTGTGTGTTGGTCCGAGTTATAGCATAATATTATTTAAGTGTCATCTAGAGAGCTTTAAGAAGTTGGCTTGTATTTGCCTCTAATAGTGCTTAAGGGAATTCTCCTATTTATCTCTGTGTAGGTCAGCACTTATCAGGAAGAGTAGAAATTTAGTATGGTGTGAAAAAACTGCAGGATGTAAGGTGTTGTTAAGAGAAAGCAATCAACTAAGAGAGTATACAGGAGAGGAAGAGAACGGGAGGCTTTCCCAGGGAGATGCTGGAGATGAAGAGAGAATAGGTGTGTGGGTGGAAAGTTTGGTTCCTCAACATTGACTCTTTCAAATGTTACAACTCCAGGGCCTTTGGTGATTGATCTCTCCACTCACCTCCCACCATTCTCTCTCCCTCTGTGATCGCCCTCCGCTCCTTCGTCTCTCGCTGATTCACTCACTTGCTTTCACCAGCCTTTTGCAAATGTTTTCGCACAGTTGGTCCTTTTTACTTGCTGCCTTCTTATTTTACCCATCCTCCTCCTCCTTCAGGGATTTCCTTTCTTCCTCCTCTGTCCTTCGTCTTTTCTTTTTTGTTCTTCGTTGTCTGCATTGCTCCCATTTCGGCCTACATCCCTCAAAGTTACATCCACCAATCACTCTTTCTTCTTTCTGAACTCTTTTCCATTATGCTTCAATAACTTCTTTAAGTTCCATGCCCATCCAGTCCTTTCCATCCTCCTCCTACATGTCCTCCTACAGGTCCTGGCCTGGCTCTGCACCAGGTAGGCAGGGTCTACCTGCTAATCATTACTGTAATTTACATCAATAAAGACGGATCCTAGGATACTGAAAACCTCTGCATTAGCGATCTCTCACTGCTCTCTATTGCTGCCTATTTCTTATTCTGTAGTGTTTTGCAACAGTCTGTACAGATAAAACAAAACTTTAAGATAAATCTCTAACTTATCAATGTGTGTTGGTTTTTAAAGCTAATGTTACATATATGTTACACCTCTCAGAGAATTACATTAGGGGTTAGTTGCTGTTTCACTGGCTTTTGTAAATCATTTCATGAAACATGAAAATCCTTGAAATCATTGAAAATCCTGTATTTGAACTTGTCACACTTCTGGCACAATACGCTTTACTTTACTTGGCAACTGCTTTTATCCAAAGAAACTTACAAAGCACTAGCTCTACTGTCTTGCTCTGGGACACACCCAGTATGGGGGATGAGCTAGGAGTGTGATGCTTATCCCATTGAGCTACCAGGCCACCAATGTGTCATGCATTGGCACTCAAAGATGGCATCAGTGTGGTACAGATTTGTCCATGTGCACAATTTCCCAGACAAATAGACTGGTATGTGGTATGCTTGAGTCCTGTTGAATCCATATTTCTCCAGCATTGTCTACAGTCTTCATGCACTATAACAAGAAGCCCCAGCAAATCATTAAAATAAAATAAAACCATTCACCAATTACAAACAACAATACTGACCTTATCATAAACCAAGTAGTGTTAATGCAGGGCCCTCGATTAACACTATGTGACTATACAACTTTTAACATACGGTAGGTACAAAGATTTTGTGTCTTGAAGACAGAATTTCTGCTGGTGCTTTAAACAGCCTTAAAAGTATTTGCCTGCCACTTATGTCAGATTTTGATAGGTCTTAGTTAATTAATTTTATGTCAAGCTTATATTACTTATTGTTGCTAAGTTAGTTGCTTTTTTATGTTATTGGGGAAATTTGGTTTACCTTCAACAAAGCAGTGCTGTCCATAAGATTGACATTCAGGGGGGAATGTAGAGGATGAGGTCCACTCTGCTGTATAACTTATTCCCCTGTGGGTCTATGTTACGGCTTAAATTGCATTAAAAGTAGTCTCAAAAAGTCTTAAATTAGATTTCTATAGAGACGAGTAGAAACCCTGGACACAGCCTCAAGACCTAATAAAATAACATGTCATGAGAGTTACATGGATGACTGCTCTACCAACCGTTCCAGCTGTCTACTAGCGAGCATCATTTAGAACAAAAAAAGTGTCTTGTTCGACCTTGAGCATGTGCTTTGATGGCAGCTCAACTGATGAATAAAAAGCAATTTGTCTGACAGTAACAAAAGTGGCGCAAAGTTATTACGTTTGGATAATTTGTTGGCAACATCGGAATGTGCTGGATTGGATTTCACTAACACTTGTTAGAGAATGATGTGGAAGTTCAGATTTTACTTTATTTTACTCTACAAGATATCTAGTTTTCCTCCTGTGTCTCTCTCATTTCCTTTTTCCTTTCAGTCTTTCTTACAATTTCTCTATGACATTTGATCTCTCTCCCTCGCTTGTTTTCTGTCTCTTCGTCTCTGATCTTACGCTGTATGAGGTTTGTTCTCTTATCCACTTTTTCCACTCTGATCTCACTTAGCCCTGTCTCACTTGGTACCTTTCCTCTTTAACTCATTCCTTTAGTCCTTCTCTCTCTTGGCTTTCACATCTTTGTCTGTTTGCCTATTACAAATACAACAGCCCCCAAGGATATCATTCCTTCCGCTTTGCTGAAGTGCCGTCTCTGTTCCTCCTCCTCTATGTCTCTGCTTTCTTGATTTATGCCATCAATTTTGTCTTTCTTTTTTTTCCTCTGTTTCCATTTTCATCTCATTCTTTATCCTTTTTTCTTATCGTCTTCACCATATACTCTCCCTCACTCATTTTCTGAGACAGCGGCTATTGTTTCTGTTTCCCACTCTTTCACTCTCTCTGACTTAATCATTAGGCCATTAATTTAAGCTTTAAATCATTAAGCTTTAAAGTACGAACTGAAAAGGTTCACCCATTGCTTTTCTAATTAATCCACAACGTCTCATTCTCCCTGACCCTTGTGTGTGTAAGTGTGTGTGTAAGTGTGTGAGACTTGTTCAAATGGTTTCTTGTGCCCAGTGACCATTTTATCAGTGTGTATTCATGGAGTTATACGTGCTCGTCCAAGTGTGGTTACTTAGGTTTCATTGTTGCAATCCCTGTATTGATCCCAGTATCTAGAGCAATTCTATTTAAATTCGACAATTATGTAGATCTTTGTCCAGTACCAGCTTTCAGTGTAACCCTATTGCTATAAAATTATGTTTGTTTTGCCACATGCATTTATAAGACGATTGAAATATGATTATACAAAAATTCCTTCACATTTCACAAAATACAGGACAAACGAGAACAGGGTTCAAACACATCAGGCCATGCTGGGGTTTTGAGCCACCTGTATCTTGTGGAAAGACAGTCCCCTTAAGGCATGAACGGTTCGGGGTTCATTACAACATGTGGCTTGACACTGGGAGGGAACCAGGAGTCAAATTACCCTGGGGTTTGTACAAAATACCTGGATGTCCATCCTAACAACACAAAGGAAGCTTATGTCCTTTAATGTGTGCAACAAGATGTCGCAGAGCTTCTACCAGTCTGTTGTTGCCAGTGTCTGCTCTGTGCTGAGGACTGGAACACTTAGAGCAGGTAGTGAAGAGGAGGCTAAAAATCTAACTGCTGAACATCATGGAGAACAGCTCATATCCTCTCCACAGCTGCTGGTCAAACAGCAGAGCTTTAGTGCTAGACCTCATCTAGTATACTCTACCTGCCAAACTATGTACACATACCCAAACATGTACTTAAAACTAGCTGGGGTGTAATGGTGATCAATTTACTAGGATTAAACTATTGTTAAATACCGTGGATTTGATGTGGGTACACTGGAGGTGCTTTAGTGCTCTATTAGTTATTATATAGTGCACTAACTTTCTGCAGCTGATGGCGCCGCTGTGTGGTAGCATTGATCTCTTTTCCGATCTCTTTTCTGATTCTGACACACCAAAATCACAATTTTCACAAATGTCAACTTGATCCTCCTTTTCTAGGCAGTTATTTTTTTTCTCCAACCTAGCCAATCACAGGGCCACAGAAATATGTCTTCGCTGTTCTTTGGCTACCTCTCCCTGGCCACTCACTGTGCTGTCAAGACCATGCACAGTTTTGGTTGTTGTTGTGTTATTCATAGGACCCTTCCTATAACTAAAAACATGGCTGACTGATAAAATGGTAAACTCACTGCAAGGTTGCACTTCATCACTTTGATCGCCATTGATTTTCCTAAACGCTAAAGTTGGACAGCAGTGAGAGTAAGAGAAACAGAGCTGATCTGACAGGAAAGAAGGAGAAGCAGTTTGTTTTTGCAGATGTCCTTTCCTTCTCTCTCTCTCTCTGTCTCTCTCTCTCCAGCCTACGAGGCATGAGGCTGCTGGAGATGATAAATGCTCCTTGTAAATATGGCAATTACCATATAGGCTCTCCCCACCTTTATTCCCATTATTCATTGTGAACTTGGGCCACTACGAGACTCATTTTTTGTAGTTTAGCTTTGCACTCTCTGAATGATGATAAACCGTATGACAACATGTGAAGCTTCTCTTCTTGAATCTATGATCTCAGAGAAGTGTAACTTCACTGTCACATTAAACAAAATCTACATATCATGCATGCAGATTGTGTTATTGCTTTTTTGGCTGCCACTGAGCATTTACAACTAAATGCAATAAATGCTGGGAGATGAAATACTAGCTTTTGTGAAATCCATATGTCCATGTATTAATAGCTTGAGGCTCTTGTGCTAGTGGTGAGAAAGACGATATTAAAGTCAATGGGGAGTAACAAGCTTATTAAGTCTGGAGAAAGCTGAGAGGGGTTTCTGGGACCAGTGGGCAGAGGCATTGTAATGTTAAGTAGCAGCAAGTGTGCCGAAATGTGCCAACAGTGCTGAATGTGATAAAGGACAATTATACGGAAATGACCTTTGTCCACTGGCTGCATGCACGCAGTGAGACACAGCTGAACGCAATTTAGGTTTGTGCATGAAGATGCATGCATGCCCTCTCTTGTGCAGTGACAGCAGAGGACACACAAACAGAAGGATTGCTTGTACAGTGTGCATTTGTAAATTGCTGCTGCTCAGTTGCTCAGACCTGGTGGAGAAATTACTTTCGAAAAATTGTCTCCATGACATTAATTTATTTTACACCGGTCAGCTAGCACATAGAACACTACGTGCGCCAGCTGGACGTAGAGTTTGGAACCGCAATTTTTTTCTTTATTAGAAATAAATCAAAAATGGAAAGTATTGATTATCTGTAACAAAAACTCGTTTTGGGTCATTTCTTTAAATACGACGGATCATCCATAACCTTTGGTCATTCACAGAGGTGGCAACAATCTTCCACTTCACCAAGGATGGCAATAAGATGTCTGACCAGCATCATTATAGCCCTACAGAAGCTTCAGCAGGGCTCTGTTCCAGAAAAGCACAACTGACCACTTAATGGCCTAAACTGGACTAAAATGTGAGTCTCCCAGTCACTGTTTGTGAATTTGCGACCTCATTACATTTTCTGTTAACTACAGAGCATTTTTTCACAATTACCATAAATGACTAGTGGTATATATGACCACTGATCGGAACTGGCATTGAAAGTCGTATGTTTCCAACAGTTTTAAAAGTGTTTGTTACACCTAAGTGTTATTTCCTTATGTAAATCATGCAGAGTGAATCTCAACAATCAATTCATCTGAACAATCTACATGTCTTATTGGCCTCATGCCGACTGGACTACTCAACAACGTTTTACTTTTGATTAGCTCTTCCATATTAGATCAGATAAACATATCCTTATGAAACAGGCTTTTAAGGCAGCTGTACTCTCTTTTGAAAAGAAACAGCACTGGAGCCAATTATAAATCAATATCCAATCTGCCCCTTATTGCTAAAATCCCTGAAAAAGCACTTTCAGAGTGTTGTTATACTAGTCGTTCCTCTCCTGTGGAACCAGCTTGGGAGGCAGACACGCACTCTGTAAGGTTAGACTTAAAAACTTTCTTTTTGATAAAGCTTATAGTACGAAATGTCTCAGAATCATCCCTTTGTTATGCTAAATTCAGCCTTATTGCAGTCTTTAATGTCATGCTGTGTTTTATTTTCTTGTATTATTTTCACAAAATTCAGTGTTTGAACTGTTACGGACTGTGTTTTGATGCAAAATGTGTTGTGTTTGGCAAACCAGAAAGGCACCCAAGGCACGTCATTCTATTTTGTAGGGCCTTAAGTGTAAGTGTACTGTGTGGATCAGAACCAGGCCATACCAGTTTTGCTAAGAACTCTGTGGTATTTAAGTATCAAACACAGTTTAGGAGTTGTGCTGATAATGCATTTTAAAAGTATTATAAGTGGATGTGTTTTGCTGCTTTCAAAAATGTATTGCCTCCATCATATCTTGATTACATAGCCGCTTGGTTGTATGGAATGATATATTGGAATGATATTAGCTTCCTATGTCTCAGCTTTACATTGATGATACAAAAACAGATAGCCTGAGCAATTTTGTATAGAACATAAAACCTAAAATGTCATAATTAGAAAAAGTTAGTAAGTGCATCTCTGGTATTAATAGTCCTAGCGTGTGCACGACTGAGAGACTACATGTATACGTACAAATCACTATATGTTCATGACCTTTTAACTGTAGACATCTCTTGAAGAAAATGTCAAATACTTCCTCACAGACTTTAAAGTTTGTGTCTTGAAATCAGAAGTCGTTTTACTGTTATGAGTCATAGGTTCGAATTAACAAGCCTGAAAAATGACCGCTCTTCTGTCTATCTTGCATTGTTAGCTTGCTAGCAAAAGTAAACTGGGATTAGTCATTTGCCTGCAACCAACAGTACGGTCACAATCTAGTTGAAATCCTGTAAATCTTTAGTCAGCCAGTGGAGTATCTTGTTTCAGTGAAACCCTCAGTACAGCAAAATGCTGCTAATATCTGCTGCAGCGGCTTCTAAATAAAAACCCATAATACGCTCCTTCTTGTAATATGCTGCACATCAGTTTGTTATGACAGCCGCCACAAAAAAAAACAAAAAAAAACTTAATAATGTAATACATTTCTTCCTTATTTTTACTTTTATGTTATTACAAGATATATTCAATGTTTTTACATGGCACTGCACTTCTACGCTATAACATGATACTGTACTTTTACCATATAATGGGATATTAAAAGTTAATGTCTACTGCACAACCAAGAGAGAACAAAGAATCTGAAAAAGAGTAGTAGTAGGTGCCCTACATTTGTAAAAGTATGCACTGAGTCTCCGACGAAGAAGTCCCCTGCGCCAATGCTGTTATCGGCTATATTCACAACCTATTGCAGTTCCATAATGATTTGATCACATAAAATAAAGACAGAATGATGAAATATGTGCAATCTGCGTCTGGCAACCGGTTTCTAATTTCTCTCTCTCCTAACACAAAACTACCAAATCACGTTATAACGTAACAGTCTTAGACATTTTATTCTGTTCATCTGGACATTTTCAAGACTCATTCAAGTCTCCTTCTCAGTCTTAACTGACTGCAGGTGTCCCCAACCGTATAAACAGTATCTTTACATAATCACAGAAACTAGCACCATTGCACAATAGGCTGTGTGATCAGTGATTTGCAAATTATCCACTGATTAATGGGCGTGTGTACCATTCATTGAGTGTTGGGAAATGGCTGCAATCACAGCATTGTAAGATGGTGAAAGATGGACCCTTAGGCCCCCTCCTTATTTCAGAGAGGGTTGTTCTCTTTTCACATAACTGTCCTCCTTAACTCCTCTCTCAAAAGAGCGCTCCTCCCTGGCCAGGATCTGCGCCTCTTCATCTCTAAAGGAGTGACCACTATCCTGTAGGTGTAAATAGACTGCAGAGTCCTGGCATTTTACTGTTTAAACTATGTTACTCTGTGCTGGGGATCCTTGTGCCTGATTCTTGGGGTGGACCAATCTTTGGCCCTGATCACAAACTGTTCACAAAAGTTTAACAGATAAAAGGTTACTACCTAAATTAATTATGATTTAGAGAAGGTGTGTGTTAATAAAGCACACCACAACAACAGAACATCTAAATATATAAATGGACATTTAAAAATGTCAAATGTTCTATGTGTAATTGACTACCTAATGTTGATAATGCTAAATTGATTAGTAATAGGTAAGCAAATGCAGATAAAAACATCTGCATTGTTTAAATTCTCAGGCAAAGATTGGGGTCCACGGCTGACCTTGCTTTTTAAAATGAAAAATGATTTGCTGTAACTGCATCAGCAGTTTCCTTCAATGACAATTGAAAATTCTTGGATCAACAAGCGAAGAGCGTGGAGATATGGACACCCAAAAAAGGTCAATAATGAGAGGAAGCTTGTTAACACACTGATGACAGAAAGCATCAGTGATTTTGGTGGTGAAGTAATTAAACACTCTTATTTGAGGTTTTACAAGAACAGCATATACCTGCCAGATGGAGTCCACTTCTCCAAGCATGGCAATGAGATCCTCCTGATTAGCATCCAAAGAGTCCTATGGAAGATCTTTCAGAGCTCTTTTACAAAAAACACAACTGACGGTTTAAAAGTGTTGAACCCTCTGCTAGGAGGCTAAAACCTGAGACACAAGTAAACACTGCATGACCTGAAAAGAGGGTAAATGATGAGGCAGAGGCAACAGCATCATGACTCTGCCAGGTAGCAGAAACAGAAACAGGATCTGTCCTAGATGTGTCTAAAAACTGGAGAGGCATAGACAACGTCCTCGAAGTGGGGAGCAGGGAGCAGGAACTGAAGAGGTGGCGACAGCGTGGCCTGAAAAGAGAGTGAAGGAGAAGAACTTAAATACTAACTGCAATGTGAATGGAAACAGGAAATAGAATTTCAAAAAGGACATAAACTACAAAAAAAGTGTTAAAGACAGGACAGAAACTGAAACCAAACAACTTACTGAAATGGAAGGCATGACTGAGGGATGGATGGCAGGTGACATAATGAGTAGAATGACAAGATGACCTGGCGAAAAAAAGAGTGCAGGTTATAAATAGTGAGGCGAATAATTTAGAACTGGGAAACATCTGGGAGCAATGAAAAAGTGCCAGTGGAGAGAGGGGAGTGGCCAAGGTGAACAAGGAACAGAACAGTATACAGCTATACTTTACTGCAGGTAAACGCAACAGCTGCAAGCCAAAACTACAGCGAACCACCCCATCGAAATGTTATTTCCTGATAGAAACTAGGAAAATGAACTAAAGTCGTACATGTAAATGGTTCCGTTTGATTTATACGAGCTGTACATTGTAAATATAGAATGCCGCGCTGTGTGTGTTTGCGTCACCTTAGCTTGCAGGCTCCCTTTGAATACTTTTTAAAACCCCGGGAACACCCTATATGAAAATTACTGAACATTATATACTGAATAATATGTGTCGTTGACAACATATGTGTAGTGAAACACAGGTAGACGTAGGAACCTTCCAACTGTAGGTCCATGACGGGAGCGTTATAGTTTCGTTTGGTTATTTCAGCTGTATTTTTACGGAGTTGTTGCAGTGTACACACCGATCGTGAGATTGTGTCGGGGACAAATAATGATCGTGATTATTTAAAGTTAGCAGCGTATCACGTGCAATACATATCATGTGCAATACACGCCACCTCATTCAATTCAATTCAATTCATCTTTATTTGTATAGCGCCAAATCACAACGAAAGTCATTTCAGGGCACTTTACAT
>JAUMTR010000010.1:11795783-11809800 GCA_032270685.1 Microctenopoma stevenorrisi
AGAAGCGGACATCCCACTCTGAAAACATTTTAAACCCAAAACATTTTAACTGTTTTAACATAACCAAATGGCATCACGTGTTATATGTGAATATTTATTTGGTAGGCTATAGGAGGCTTTTGGACAAACAAAAGATTAGGTTTTAGTATGATTTTAGGGACATGAAAGTTGAGGGGGCAGCTTGGACGGCAAGGCTATAAAGAAGTGGCAGTTGCCCCCTTTTGTGGTGTGACATAGGTAGAAAGCACGAAAGACAGAAAGAAATAAGAAACAGTGCAATATTGCAAAGAAAAGAAAAATATAATGTGCCATTCATATTCCCACTGCTAGTTTAAGGGTTTCCGAAATTTATAAATTGGCTTTGTGAACTCTTGTAAAGCAAATGTCCAGTTGCCTTGCTGTAATTAAAAATTAGCACAAATTACTGAGGCTTCTGTCATATGATCAGGTCATTAATATTGGCTGATTCTTCAGCACCAAAAAATAGCTACAGTGCATTAGCTTCAGCATTGTTTTATCATGATTTCTCTCTTAAACCTTTTTAGTGGTTTTGGTTGATGGCACTGTAAATAGATGGTGCACATCCACAGTTGAATACAGATGTTCCAAGAAGACACTCAAAGGCACGAAGACAGTTCAATACAGAAGCAAGACTATATTTCTTCTGCGTGTGTGTGATGAAATTGTCCTTGGCAGACCACATCTGCTTCTTCAGCCAAGCCCATTTAGTTGAAGGTGCCCAACACACACACATGTTAAAAATTGCAGGGTGTAATGAAGGTGAAAATAATACTAGCTGCAGCTCAGTCATCATTTGACTTGAGGGATTGGGCACCAGGTCGGGGGTGCTAAAATTCTTAAAGAGGAAACTTTATACTGGTCTTTATAAAGCTTTCTTCATAAGTGGTGCTGAATATTCATAGGATTATGAGCACTCATTTTACTCATATATAAACACACGTACTGTACTATCAGTCTATGTTCTTTTAGGTCATGAACCTTCTGTTGTGATACATGATTTGACAGTGCAGTCCATCACAATTAGGTATTTACTTTTACTTTGCTTGGCAGATGCCAAGATTTATTCAAATCCAAAGAAACTTACAAAGAGCTAGCACTGAGTGACTTGCACAAAGACATACCTGGTATGGCCAGGAATCTGGGCTGGGCTTTGATCCTGCCACTCTCTGCACCCCAGTCTCATGGTCTTTACTTTTTACTTTTACTTGATTGACTCTACTCGCCACAATGACACACTTGACTCATGTTGTCAATCTTGCATGAGCAAGATTGTCACGGCTCTATGACCCTAAGTGAACCAATTGCTGGGCCCAAACCTTCTTTCCCTAAGACAAACATTCATGGACCCCTCTGCTTCATGTTCTGGGATGTCAGTGCCATAAAACCTTGAGCCCATCTCCCCCACAACCAATTCACTGATCTTATCTTTACAACTCTGCACTTCTCTTTGCCAGCACACACCATCTGTTTGATCTGTTAAACTCAAGGTTTAAGTAACTGTTTTCTATGAGATATTTAAAATTACCTTTTGTTTGTAAAGTATTGAATGTTAACTAAAAAGTATTAAAACAGATGTTTTACCCATATATTATTGATGAAAATATACAACACTCATTACTTTTTTTTAACCATTTATTTTACCAGAGATGTCATCTAGAGCTGTGCCATTCACAAATGAACCTAAGCTAAAGATAAAACCATGTAGGGCTGTATTTTAATCACAAGCAAAATTTAAGATGAGTTTGTCTAACTTAACACTTTGTTTTTATCTCCTTCCTTGTCTACATTTGCATCAAGAGGATGTAACATTCCTGCTGACAGTCCTTTCAAAGTAAAACTTCAGTTTTAGTAGGAAATTACAAAATAAAAGTGATTACCCTAATTATCAAGTTCAATTGATCACATAGTGTGTTGATTTGAAAGACTTTCTAAAAAAAGTTTAGAATTAGAGTTTAGAGTTTTGTTTAACAAAGTATACATCTAAAATACTGTATTATGCTTAAGGTGCATTAAATGAAACAAAACAGATAAGTAAATATTGTACCACGTGATTGATAGCATTGAGTTTGAAATCCCCTTCATAAGCATGTCTTAACAGGACAGGAGCAATTTTGGGGGCAGCGAGTATAGAAAATGAATGAATGCACACACCCTAGTGTTGAATCACAGATTGTATTACTCTGCGAGGCTCCTGACTCTGGTGGCTCTAATGCTTAATCCATCAAGCAGCGCAGCTTCCTAGCTTACCAAGAGTGTGCTAAAACCATGTAAAATCGGTTCTATGTCAGAAAGAACAACCAGAATTAATTCATACATTAGGTGTACCACATTTTAAGTCACACTGTCGATTGTTTAGGGAAAAAAAGGATTTTAAATACTCCGTATGGTCTGAAAAATATGGTAGTCATCTCACTGTCAAAGCAGACCTTGTGGAATGTTTGTATAAATTAGAATAAAACTCAATAAAACCACACATGTCAGATTCTGTCAAATGAATTGCTATTTACAGACATTATGGGTTAATAAAGAATTTATTACCACAATAACACTTTAAATGTATAAATGTATATTTAAAAATGTCAATAAGATGAAAACGGATACCCCCAAATAATTTCTTATGTGTAATTGAATACTTATATTGAATACTTACAAATTGCTAAAATGCTACTTTAATTATTACTGAAGTCTGAAAATGCAGATATCAAACAGACAAAATATGTGTTTTTTTATTTATAACCAAATTGTTAAACTTGTTGCTAATGCCTATTAATGTAGAAGCAAAGCTAACAATTATTCACCTTTGGAGTGTCTTGAAACTGAAATAATGTAAGACAAAAGTATTGCTTATCCTCTGCAAGTTTTAAAGTTGTCAAACACTGAAACAGTTAGCAAACTACAATGACCATAATTCATCAGTAATGCAGCATCTGTGCTCCCTGGAGTTTTACTGCATCGGTGCTGACACAGACTAAGTGGAGGCCGCTTAAGATGATGTCTCGACAAACAGATGGAAGTATAATAACCTGTCACAGTTCGATCGGCCTCAAGTGCTTTAACAGACCTTAGTGGCTGAAGAATTATGAATTACAACACTCACTAAATGAAACACGCCAGTGCTACTGAACAGACCTGTTTTTGACTACTTGTGTTAAACAATTATGTGGAAAATGCATAGAGGTACAATCACCTATCATGAATGATTTAGGACCAGGAATTTTCCATAATCCACACGACATCAGGTCCAATTGTGATTATTTGGCTGGATTTTTTTTCGGCACATTGAAAAGCTAAAAGACAGATATCAGTAAGGCACAAAGCAAAGTTTTTACTTAAGCAAAGTTAAAAAAAAAATCTCAAACTGTCCATCCATTGATCCAAGAAAACATAATCTTTATGTCTGCGTGTTGGCAACAGCTGCAACCAGTGTATCAACCAAGTATTAGGTTTTCATCTGTCAAGTTTGGTAGAAAGAGATGATGGGTGTGTGGTTTGTAATCATATATGTATCTAAATGGACTCTTCACACACACACCAGTGGTCTTGCATATTCATATGTTTTTAGATGGCACTTCATCAATGTTTTGCATCACAACATCCTTTACAAAGCAGAGCTGTGCAGAAGCAGAGTCGTGTTAAAGGTCAACATCTCCTCCCTGTGTGTTCAGGATTGCTCTGCACCGTGGCAGATGTGTTAAGCAGCACATGGCCTGCTGTGCACTTTGAGGCTTAATTTGGGATTAACACTGAGGATGCTACAGATTACCACACTCCATGTTTGACCTTCTGTGTCCAGCCAACCGGTGATGGATGGATGAGCTTTTATTTTTTGGTAGTTATAGAGACTGGGGCCAGAGCTTTCAATGCAAAAGCTCTTGTAAACATGTCACATCAGGCTGTCAGTGTGAAAAAGAGGATTACAAACTAGTATTTCTTTGACTAATTTGTGGACATTATGTCTTAACTCAGACCCTACTAAGCTACCACGAAAGCACATCTGGAGTTTTGATTACTGGCGTGTTAGCTATGCAACACAAAACTATTTTATTTAACATTGTTTTTTTAGACTATATGCAATCTGAAAACTGATTGACTATCTTGCAAAAATGACAAATTAAAAATTGGTATAGGTTTTTAAATCATATCTGAAGAACAGACATAATTTTAATGCTCTCTCTGAACAAAATGACAAAACAAAATGCCAGGATGAATATCTTTTGTAGTATGTGTGTATCTCTCTTATACACACAGAACCCAAGCTCAATTGTCAGTTGCCCCTGTACTTCTAGGCCCTCATCCATATTTGATGCGTCTCATTAAAACTTGACTGTGGAAACACTTAAGCATTCTGACATGCCTTCTGATCTACTATTTAGTGTCCCTCAGCACTTTGCAACTAGAGAGCCCCCCCAGTCACATGTGCGCAGCCTCAACCCGACACAAACACGTTGTTTGAGGGAGTCGAGTCAACGTATCACCTAAGCCGCAGTCGGTGAAAATGCCCCATTGGCTGCCTCCGAGTGCGCTGAGTAAATGACATCAGGTATACCACCTGATTCAGAGCGGGGTAAACAGACAATAGGAAATATTTCATTAATCATAACTAATGTGTTTGTATCTGGAGTTTTTAACCATCTTACAAGAACGTAGTTGCTCAGTTGCTGACAACAAATGCCAGCGTGAGATGGCATGTGGATTATTGGGTCCTTTGAGTTTACATGTCAATTTAGCTACAGCAACAGTAAACAGAAGATTAACCTGTTGCGCCTTTTTACCGCGGCTTTATATAAAATGACCCTAGATAGATGTTAGATGCAAAATAAAGGCTGCATAAGCGAGAACAGTTATTTTGGACTTTCTTAACTAGTACATTATGCTGTTTTGATGGTTTGTAGAAATCATGTCTTACCTCAGAAAAGTTGTGTGAATGTTATTTGAAGCGATATTCCACCAGCAACTTGGTCTTCTCTAAGAAAATGTTAAAAAACCAATGCATTTACAGTCTGTGGCCTTTAGTCCCACAAGCCTCCCATGCTGGAGCCCTTCTATGAAACTTGCTTCTTTTAGCAGACATGTGACGTCCCATCAGTCCTCCTGAAGGCCACAGCCACACATACACACACTTCACTGTTTGACTATTTCAGAATGTAAATATCAAGACTCTGGCTCTTGTTTAGTAAGTTGGGCACGCTTAACGTGGAGCACGGTCCTGGATGCTAAAGTGTGTTTAACCCTGTGTTTGCTCTGCAGAGCCCCAGCTGAAGGGCATCGTCACCCGGCTCTACTGCAGACACGGCTTCTACCTCCAGATGCTGCCCGATGGCACCATGGAAGGCACAAAGGACGAAAGCAGCTCCTTTTGTAAGTGAGCAATCAGACACACAGATGCTGTCAGCTACTGTAATGAAGGTGTATATGTCACAGCCCAGTCAGTTTATGCACCACTGGGAGTCTCCCCTGCTGTCACGCCAGAGGACATTTAAAAGGGTACTTTCTGCTAGGACAACAGTGTATGTGAACATGTGAACAGCACGTGAATGCACAACGCTCTCTGGTTTGATTCACTCTAGGATCAATCAGGCTGAAAATGTACGAGCACTTGGCGAGATGTTTTGGATGAATGCCAGGTAAATGAGATTTTTTTTCAGGTAGTATATCAGAGGGCAGCCATGGCACAGATAATTTCAACACATTTTGAATTGTTTTGCCCACTCATGCGTCCTTAAATAGCGTATCTGTGTTAACGTTTTGATTATCCTGTTTGAGCATGTGTGTGCTCACTCCCACGATTGGTGTATGTAAGTAGCTGGATGCTTTAAACGCACCGGTAGATGTTCCCAGGATCCCTGTTTATTTATATCTGGCACTGTTGTTAGCGAGGGGTCAAAGAGCAGCTTTAATGCAGCAAAATCTAATGTGGCTCGAAACTGCTCAGTAAATGTCTTTGCAGAGTAATATGACTTTGAAATTATAAAAATAATATTCTAACATTTAACATGCAAAATACGTACAAGTAAATGTAGGCTAATCTCAGAGCCCTCCCTTTGTTTTACTAATTTGGACAAAAGACATTTGGCAACTGTCTTTATTTCCCTCCCAGTCTCACATTGATATTTAGCATCATTTCGCACTCTTATGCATCTAACTGCAGTATTTTAAAATCACTTAATGGCAGCAGAGAATCCTCTGAGGATCTAATTCGGAACTTAAAGCTCTAGCTATTAGTACAACAACCTGTTGTCATCTTCTGCTGCTGAGTCTCCAGATGCACACACACACACACACACACCTCACCCAGGGAGGGATCATCACCTGGGTGATTACTGACCAAAACATCATATCCCATGATCCCCCAGAGGCTCTGGACTCCCTCCAGCTTCCCAGAGAGATCAATATTGTATTATAAGATATCCCTGATGTGGGAACACAGCATTTTTTTCTGTCAAAACACCAGTTTGGATGGAAAACATCAAGTTAGCACAATTTGGGATTTAAAACCTTGTGTATGGTGAGAAAGAAGAAAAAATATATTACACATTCTGACTTGTCGTTTCACCTGTAAAGTTTATATTTCAGCAGTTTCTTAAGATATCAGAACAGCAGAGTTACCAGGTAGGAACACTTTAAAGCACGCTTAATGTAACTTAGACATTAGCACATTTGGTTTTTCCAATCACATCAGTTTGCTTAAATTAGGCCAACAACACCTCCAGAGTGCTCCGCAGTGCCAAATTAGACCTGCTATCACCTTTTCCCTCTTATGTAACAGTGCAACATCTACACCGAGCTAAATAACACAGCTGAACTCTAAACATCCTTGTGTCCAACTTGAAATATTTGCAAATACCGCTCAATTTAGGGATGAGGTCACTCTGCAAAATGTTTGTGTTGATCTGACTTATGTTTAATTTTACAACAAGTATAATTCTGTCACTCTAGGAATAGCAGCAATTGTGGCGTGCGTGTGCGTGCATGCGTATGTGTGTGGAGAGGGGTTGACAGTTAAGTCTTGTAAAACGCACACTGTAAATTCAGTTCATTTATTCTTGCTGGAATCTTACCGGTGAGTGATTGGCATCATCATAATGTAACTGAGTATCAATCAGCAGCACAATCATCATGAGGCTGCACTGAACATTTCAAGGGTAGAAGGAGCTCTGTCGGCGTGTTTAGTACGTCTGTAGAGGTATGTGTGCATATGAGAAGTGGGCTGTCAGGTTTATCTTCTCAAGTTTCCTGGCCAGCAACTAGGCAGCTTTCAGCTTTCAAATGGTATCAAACAAAGGTGAGGTTCTTTCTCTTTTTGATCACAGGACAAAATTCTTTGGCATAACCTACAGTATTAACCCACTGTTAGCCCCCTTCTCTGTTCAGTGTATACATTATTCTATTAGTCTATTATCTAGCTCACTTATCCTGTTAAAGAGTCACAGGAGTGCTGGAGCCAATCCCAGCTGTCACTGGACGAGAGTGCAAAGTGCATAATGGCCAAATCAGCCTCAGAGCAGACACAAAGATGTGCCCCTGTTTTACTGCTGTTAAACTGAACCGTAAGATGCCATTGATGACTTGGTAAGCAAACATCTGGCTAAAGTGTAGATGATGTGAATAGAGACTTCTGTTTAAGTAGATATAACTTGCCTCATGCACCATACACTCATCACATCAGTTTATATTCTGATGTGATGGTGCTTCTACGATTTTCCCATATAAAACCTTTGTAGTGGTCTCTGACCTTGGAGAAATCAACTTGGTGATTAATGGCTCTTCGTTTCAGGTACAGCTAACTTCTTTCTGATAAGTTGTAACATAATTCAGAATATACTGACCAAAGTGATTTGTCGGAATCTGAGAGTATCTTTGAAATTCAGAAAAGCAGACACACACACAATTAAGTAAGAACCTCTCATAGAATACTTCTATGAAGTGTTTGGAGGATCTCTGGTTGACTGTTTAAGGGCTTTGTGCACAGTTTCTCTAAGTCTAAAACATTTCCAACTTTTATTCAAAGGAATCCAGTACAGTAGCTTCACAATGCTGAAACAGCAATGTCAGTGGAATTCCTCAGTGTTAAAAAGAAAGGATGACAAGCAAGTTCAATTCAGGTGTAACCACAAAAGTTGTTACCCAGAAAAGTATGTGCAGTTATTTATGACAACATCATAGTGACTTATATGTTTATTTGATCCATCAATAGGGTTTTATTTATAGCCTCCACACTCTGCTTCATTAAAACAATTTCTGCCTCACAGTTTAAGCTCGACAGAAATGTCTCTGCACATAAAGCACCGTGGCATTCGTCAGACAGAATTCTGAGGCTTGCAGTCCCCCGTACATTACGTGCAGTAATTATGCATCCCACTGCAGAGCACACCAGGAGAACCAAAAAAAAAGGCAAAATCAGCAGCAAATGGATTAAATCATTAATGGAGCTATAGTGCGATTCAAAATTCAAATCTCACGCCCTCTCTGATGTGTTGACTGTCTGGTCACTTTCTTATTCCTCCTACAAGTACAGTTGACCTTTAAAAGTCCTCTGAGGATAATTCTTTCTCCTTGTGCTCCTTTAAACCCATGACCTGCTGTGACTCAGTGGAATGACACTGAACCAGTGACCTCCGTGGGACAGGTGAGAGCAATAAGAGTCGAGATCACCTTTGTCACCTCCCTTCCAGGGATTCCTGACCTCGACCAGCTTCTTTCACCTCTTGGTTGTCCTGGACAGAATTGTGTCAACACAGCAGGACACTGAAGGGAGAAATGAACGTAGGAACAAAAGCTGGAAGGAGGTATGGAAGCCCCGAGGGGATGTGGCAGAACAGAAAAAGTGACGTGTTTTCATGGCCTTGCAATACTTTTAGCACTTTTTCCACTGATTCCCGCAGGGCTTCAGTAACCAGGCGATAGAGGAAGTCGCCCTGGTGCTGCAAGTGCTTGGTATTAAAGCAAAAAAATGACAAAGAGAGAGAAACAGAGAAGGATCAGAGAGGAGATAAGGAAACAAAAAGTGAGCCAGAGAGACACGACGGTTTGGCCGAGGAAGAGAGAGGCGGTAACAGGGAGGGGGAAATGTGAAGATGACAAAGAGAAAAAGGAAAAAGAGAGAGGAGTGATGGGGAAGCGGGAGGAGCAGCTGGCATGCAGCTGATGGCTCCTCAATCACTGTGTCTCCCCCCTCTGGTGGGAGGTCAGAGGAGCTGACACCCAAACCACCCCCCCTCCTGCCCTGCTTCTCTCTCCTTGTCTGTACTTGGCTTCTCCAGGCTGTTATGTAATAAAGCTGGGAGAGGAATGAAGGGAAGAAACAGGAGTATGGTGAGGGACCTATTATGTATTTCCTGGAGAAGAGGAGATTGTTACATGACCATACTGTGGTTTCTGTGCATTTGAACCACTTTAGTAGGATTTTCTGACATCATTCTCGCAGTAGATATTAAGTCTATACTCTATAATTATCACTTTCTACAATATATTCATTCTATGTGTACATCAGTACTAAATGAAGACTGTCCCTGAATACATTAATCCATGTATATATATTAATCAATCAGCCAATAATTCACATTTAACAGAAATTATACACACTTGCACACTTGTCTTAACATTTGCTCATTTAATTACAATTTAAATCTTTTTAATGCAATAATATTTTTAAAAACTATGTTTTCCAACAAGTATTTGACAGAACGGACTGCGGCTGCGTTCAAAGCCTGGTTCAGAAGAGACAATTTAGGGATGTTGCGGAGTCTAACTCTTGATTATTTCCAGTTGTATGTACCATAGAACCGTCTATCTTGATCCTGTTACTCGCCTAAAATTATGGGTCACACAATTGATAAACAGCTGTACTCTGTGTTGTACACTGTGAGTACAACACACTATACTGCTGTACAGTAGTTTAATGTACCATTAGAAAAGCTTCAGAACTTCTGACCTTTTGTATCATGTTTGTCTTTTCAACTTAAACCCAAAGGTCTTCACTATAGAGCAAACACAAATAAATGACTGCGATGGAGCTGTGTTTGTCTCTGACAATAAATAACAATGGAATATTCGTGATTGAAAAAGAAGAAGTTTTATTATTATAGATATTCCATATCTCATAGTAATAGGTGAGTGTGATGTTCCCAAACGGTGATGAGGGGTAAGTTAAACAGACATGACAGAAAGCTACAGTGACAACAGCGAAAATGAAACATGTGACAGAACAAGGTTCTGGATGATTCTGTCTCTAAACAGATTAAGAAACAGGAAGCAAAGCTTAAGTAGAAGATTTAAAAAATGCATAAAAGAAAACAGGGAGAGAATAAAGCGCACTGAGCTGCTGCTGTGGCTGTCGCTGAATCTGGTCTGTTTCTAAATTCTGTTTCTCGGATAAGACGAAAGCCAAGAAGCCAAAATGAGGCAGGAATTCAGACAGCTTGACAGACACAGAGAGAACAGAGAAAAGTTACTACAGAGATGCAACGAAAGAAATGAAAGCTATTGATTCTCAGCACGTACATCAGAAAGCCATAAGGAAGAGCTTGATTCTCTGACTCTAATCCACTGTAATGACTATCTCCTAGTGTTAGAGGGGAATCTTCCTTATCTTTCTCCGTGCCCTGGAACAGGGCTGCTCCTTCTCTCTCTCTAACTTAGCTCCCCACTCACTAATGGTGCTTTGCAGGGGGCAGAACATAAACAACTCAAAGACTTGAAAGGCAGATGAGAGAAACCTCTTTCTATGTGAGAGCTGCAAGATGAAGAAAAAAAAATGTCATCATCGAAAGCAGATGAGGGTGAGAAGAAGAGCACGAGGAATACTAAACGATGAGAAGTGAGGACTGAGGATATAAAACAGGAGAGGCAAAGATGAAAATACAGAGTGATGAGGAGACAGACTGAGAAGGCTGCAGGGTAAAATAGGACAAAGATGAATGGGAGCACACTGGAAAAGTATTGGTTTCTGAGGACTGACAGAGCGACAGCGGCCAACGGGGGAATAGAAAGGGAACAAATAAAGAGGAAGAATGGAGAGCTGTGTAGAAAAACACACTGAGATAAGAAGGTTGTTAATTCATGACAAGTTGGGGCGAAAAAGACAAAAAGAAGAGAAGAAAGATGGACTGAAAGGAAGACAGATAAAGGAACAGAGATATCACTTATGGAGAGGAGAGCCTGTGGGAATGGGAAGAAGTTAAATAACGGGAGAGTGAAGGTAGTTGTCTTGTCATCAGAGTCATCGACCACCAGGGAAATCAGGCATGAAGCTTAGCTACAAGTCATTTAATCCACTATTGAGTCTTTAGAGCTCATTTTATACAACACAAATGAGTGTGTGTATAGAGAGGCGCTCCTTCAGTTGTTGCCAACAAAAATCCACCTGTTTCCTACAACTTTATTAAATCCCCTTCTATCTGGAAAGCTGTTTCATATCATATGCTTATGGACAGCTGCTGATGACAAGCACAGACACCATTGTGTGAGTTGCAGCAAACATTACACGACCACTCACTAGTTTTACCCTCAAAGTTTGTCAGGAGGACGCTAGTGTGTTAATCTTTTTCTTTAAGTATCTCTAACCCAATCCCAACTAAACGGCTCTGTTTGCACAGTTGTCTTTTCTTCCAATAAGCCATTGAACATCCTGACGCTTCACAATGCTACTGAGAAAAAGATTTGTTTGCAGGGTCCACACTATACCTGCTTTATATGATCTGCATATAGAACCATTGCATTAATAATAATAATGAATACTTTATTGATCCCCTTGTGGAAATTGTTTGGACCACTGCTAGACCTGTGTCAGCACTACTATGGGGATTTGGTGTCTTGTCCAAGGACATCTCAACATGTAGCTTTATGGGGACTGACCCTTGAATGGGAAGACGACTGCTCTACCCATTGAGCTATCATGCCGCCCTTTGAAACTAGTTCTGATGTCACAAAATGATGTGACTCTGCACACAGGATACATAGTGATTAGCATGCTGAGGCCACTAGTTCTCTTATCCCACTCAGCTACACGCGCACAGTGAAAACAGAATAAAGAATAGCCAGTGCCCGTCCAGAAGTTACTCTCTCTGTGATGCCTCACAGACGACTGTAATCCTCTCCTCATTCCAGCAGAGACTAACTGGGCTGTACAGTACACCACTGCAGAGCAGCAGCGCAGTGGCGGCGTGCGGATGCCCTCTGCACAGCTTAACATTGTGTCCTGCTACTGCTTCCCCCCCCTCTCCTTCATCTTCATCCCCACTTTCTCCTTGTTTATTTATTGTCTAGAGGATCTCACGCCTCAAATTGACTTGTGGGATTGATTTGGCAACAGCCTCCTCCTCCCTCCACATTATTTCTCTCCCTTCTTCTCCTTTCCCCATCCTCGGCCTCCTCCTCAAAACACTTTTGATTAATCTAACGGCCTCCCCTGTGAGTTGCAGAGAAAAAAGTAAGTCAGGTGGAAGGACAGGGGGAAAGGAAAAAACATAAGAGAGATGGGATGCTGATATTAACCAAGTTACTGTATGTAAGTATTTCTCATTGAGAATGAACTAGAAAGCGTTCTTAGAAGGTCAAACAGTAATGTGATGTAGAAAGAGAGATGGAAGGAAACAAAGACCAGGATGTTAATTACCTTTTTTTTTGCATGTGTGCACTTCTGCATTAGTAAAAATAGCTGATTTATCAAATAAATTATTATACATATCAAAACAGTGGAACACTGGGTGCACTTTTAGGAAAGTTTGGGCATATTTAATATTTAAATAAGACAAATTACAGCCCATAGATCTTCAGAAAGAAACAGCCCAGAGATCAGGTATTTTCCCATCTTCTTGCTTTAGGTGGACCAATCATGTGCCTTAATGAGTTTACATGAAGAAAAGTACAAAGGGTAACACATGAACAGCCTGCCGTCAGCTGGGAGGAGTTCAGAGACCACACAGAGTGTAGGTAATTTGTGTTTCAGCAGCACTCAACCCAATGTTCTCTACATGTTCTCTATGTTCTTAGACCCCACTACATTATGAATTATACTTCAGAATTAGAGGGAGCTATCACATGCCACAGCAAGGCTGGTGGTGTATGTCAGAGAGTAAGAAGAAAGAGCAGGAGGCACAGAGAAAGGAGAAGGAGGTGTGTGTGTGGGTGTCCCGCTCTATTTGTCATCCCCTGCTGTGGTGTTTGGTGACACTGTGTTCATTTGCAAACCGACTGTGAGAGATGCTGCAATCGATCGGGCAGTTAGAAGCAGGTTCCTGAAGCTAGAAAGAGAGCTGTACTGAGAAAGGGCGAGACGTGTGTGCTGACGTCATTACAGAACATTTCCATGTTGGACAGTTGCCATGACTAAGCCCTCTGACAACTTCACCTGAGATGAATGAGAATCTTCACTGACGATAACATGGTGGAAACTAAGTGCATTTAGGCATGTTGACATGGTCAAGAGTTCAAGCCGAGCTTCAGAATGGGCAAGAAAGGTGATTTAGGTGACTTTAAGTTACTTAGACCATTCCATGCCAGACTGAGTAACTTAAAGAAACTTCAGAAACTGCTAACTGCTGTGAGCGGCAGTTCTATGGGTGAAAATACCCTTTTGATGCCAGAGGTCAGAGGAGAATGGCCAGAGTGGTTCGAGCTGATAGAAAGAACAGTTACTCAAATAACCACTTGTTACAACCAAGGTATGCAGAAGAGCATCTCTGAACGCACTATGCGTAGAACCTTGAAGCAGATGGGCTACAGCAGCAGAAGACCACACCGGGTGCCACTACTGTCAGCCAATATCAGGAAACTGAGGCTACAATTCACACAGGGAAAATGAAAATGTTGCCTGGTTTGATGAGTCTTGGTTTCTGTTGCGACATTCGTATGTAGGGTCAGAATTTATTGTCAACACCACAGAAGCATGGATCCATCCTGCCTTGTATCGACGGTTCAGACTGGTGGTGGTGGTGTAATGGTGTGGGGGACATTTTCTTGGCACACTTTGAGCCCCTTAGTACTAATTGATCATTAT
>JAUMTR010000010.1:11812184-11844360 GCA_032270685.1 Microctenopoma stevenorrisi
AGATTTTTATTGCATGAATAGTCGATCAGATCAAGTAACCTACGTGTATTTGATGAGGAGTGCCTCCCTTTTATAAAAAATTAAAACTTCAAATGTTGAGTTTTCTCAGCATTTTTACTCTTACTTTAGTATTTGATGTCTACAACGTCAAATGTATGTCTAACAGTACATGTCATTTGACATAGGTACATACTTTTTGTCCTATTGCAAAATACTTATTGAGATAGTTTGGAAAAATCTAATTCTACTTTATTTCAGAAACTATACTTTGACAGTATAATAATAGTCACTGACAGTGAGGAACACAGATAGTGACATCTGAGACTGCAAATCCTGCATGCATCTGTGCATGAAACAGTTTCCTCCTCTTGGTCACAGCGTCGCTTTTATGCTATATCTTGTGAAACAGCTCATATGGCGTTTCCTGAGAGTCGTTTCTCACTGATGTGTGGCAGAGCTGAGCCACAGATTTGAAGGGTAGATGGAAGAACAGATGAAGAGTCAGAGGGATGGATCAGAGTGCACTCTATCACGATGCAGAGAAAGCTCTTTTTCCAGGCTTTTTCCTCTTGGCACACAGGCAAAGTGTGTGAGATCTTGTTTGAAGTGCATCGGTGCACTCACTTCAGAGACCATCTAATACTGCCTGCATGCCTACTGGTGGAGGATAGAAGATTCTAAACAGCTAGAACTACGGAGACCAACACTTTGTGTTTACTTTCACTGATCATCAAAGACGAGGACTGATTCATGTACCGTAGTTAGTGTACATTTGAATTTGAAGAGATGACAAGAGAAAAATGAAGAGTGGATGATGAGTTTGGACTCTTTACCTGTAAGTGTAACTTTCTGAAATGTCAAAAGGAGCCCAAACCATGATGCAACATCTGACATAACCGTGGCCCCAATATTGAAAAAAAACAACAATTTTCCTCTTATGAGCTCCAGAAAACAGTCTTTCAGGGCTTGGAACACCCCTTGACATTAAAAACCTTGCATACACATACAGTAGATGGGGTGGTTATATTTACCCAGGCGTTCGCCTGACAGGAGGAAGGTGACCCATTTTCACTAAGGGAAAGAACCACAGGGGGACGAGTTAGAGAGAGAAAGAAAAAAGAAAAAAAAATTCAAGAAAATCCCTCTGAGATGAGAAAAAAAGGAGGACAAAGGAGAAGAAGGCTTTTTTTTTACCTTAAACTACCTGTTCAGCCATTGTTCTGTGCAAATGTGGGCACTGGAGAGAAAGAAGGAGATGGAAATAGAGGATGAAGGCATGTTTTGAGCTTGTTGCCCTCAGGTTCTGGAGAGAGGCATTGTGCTGCCTTAACTCTCTGTTACGCAACCATTTGCACGTGAAGGGAACAAGGTCCCTACATCATCCCCTGACGGGTAAGGGATTTTTTTCAGCAAGAAATAACCTCAATATAAAAATTAGATGAAGAAAATACTTCATATGTGCCATTTTAGGCCATGAAGCCGCACTGTGGGACTGTAGGGGGGAAATGCCGTTGTTTAATTTCTTATGTGTGCTTTCCTAAAAGATTTATATCAAGGGAGATTTTGAGATAAATGCTGCTTAGGTTGGATGGTGGCTGCGTTTCTGGTTTGCTTTGCAGAAAGAGAAAGATCACAGTAGTACGAGTTAAGGAAAAGAAATGCCCTAAAAATCCCTGGAGCTGCAGCTATCAATCCTTTGTGTCTTTTTATCGATCAAATTTCTACTAACGGGTCACTTGTTGTGTTGAGCTCGTTTTTTTGTCTTTCAGCTCATGGTTTTGGTTTTGTGGCCCAGAATTCTCACCACTTTTTTTCTGCCAAAAAAGGCTTTATTGTGTTCACATTACTCGTCTATCGTTCAATGCCAGAGGTTCTTTTTAACTAGTTAGCAAGTTATTGGCTTTCTAGTGGAGCATTTAGATTTAGATTTGAACTTGAGATTTGGCAGCATAGCTGAGAAAAACAAAGTGCTCGATGTCTGTTAGTTAATATTAGTTGGTGAACGAGGTGAAAGTGCTAAAACAATAAGTTTCTGCTGCGACTCAGTAGACAGAATGACCCAGAAAAGCGTTGGCACCACTTTCAACTAATTACATTTACATTCAAAATGTGATTGCTATTACACATTCTGAGAGCAAACTTTATTCATATATATTTATAACCTCGTTTTTGGGATTAAGTTCCCTGTAAAATCTATATGTCATTACAGTTGTTTAACTTCATGGTTTACTTTTGAAAAAACGTGAAGAGGTGTTTCCTCTCTCTTTCTGTAGGAATAACAAAGGCTCACCTTGGTTACAGCAATGTTCCAGTAGCTACTCGGCATTAATCTTTCCTGGGCCTCTGTGGCAGATGTGCTCCCCTCAGCAACCACACACACACACACGCAAGCAGAAAACTACACCACTTATTTAAAGGATTTGAAAATGAGGAACACCAGCTGTGCATTTGCCAATAATGGCTTAGAGAAAACAGAAAAGTGCTTTTACTGGCCCATAATTAGTCTTTTTCTTTATCAGTTGTATCATTCTCATTAAGTTCTCTGTGTTTTGTTGTGAATCTCTTTGGACTATCCTCAGCTCAGTTGTGAATTCTCCACTGATGAAATGCTTTAGAAATGTGTGTATGTTACAGAAGTTGCCAAGCTTTATGCTATATTCAGCATAGTAACTGAAGTCAAACATCAGCTAACATTTCTTAACTTCCCGATGGATCAGTCAGCATTGTAATGTTACTCAACTGATGTAACACGCCTGTGTTCACAGGCATGCAGAGATATGTGGCTGTCAAACCGCATGAGACATTATCGATTGGTCTTGAGCTGTTATTACTGTAAAGTAGGAGCTAGAACTGTCTTTATGTTGTTTTCTCTGAGCACTTATACTGGATATCATTTAGGCAGCGTGTTGACCTCACCCACTGTATCCAGGGCTAGGGCTTCTCAGACCTAGAATAAAACTGAGCAGCGCTGACAGGGTGGATCTTAGCACCAGTAAAAAAAAACTGACTGTTGTCGTTGCCTTATGAGGAACGAGGGAAGGAATGAAAGAAAGGGAGAGGAGGATGCTGGGAGAGAAAGAAGGATGGCCTGACAGGGCCTGACGCATAGCGTACATAATGTCTCCAATGGGAGCAACAACCACCGCTTTACTCGTCCTTCTTACCCCTCTTTTGTCCGTGTCCCCTTTAGCCCCCCGGCTCGTCTTACTTGTACAGCTTTTACTCAACTGCCAGTATGTCCGGCTCCTTGTCCGGCCATTTTCGACATTGACCTCTCTTGTGGTATACACTCGCTTTTTGCCGCGCCATGAACGTCTTTTATTCAGCGCATAAATCCCTGTCTTTATATGTCCCTTATCTGCTGTCCTTGTTTTAGCGCTCCTTTGTCCTGCACCTCTTCGTCCTGAAACACTTTCTCAGCTGTCTCCTTCTGACATTTTCATCCTTTGTGCATTTACACCACCTGTGATCAGAGAAAGCTGATTGATTTTAACGCCGGTTCTCTTGTGGGGTTGATAGCAGGAGTGTCAAAAAGTAAAAAAAAGGATGTTCCCCCCCATTATGTGTTTCTGTAAAGAACTAAATGTGCTAAACGACCTGCGTACATCAACTTAAATATTTCACTTTGCTGCAGTGCGCTGATAACAATAATCAGCAATAAGTGAGGCCTGACTTCATGACGATAGCATACACAAGCAGACACGTTCTTAGCGGAGCCAGAAAGTCCAGCTGTATGAAGAAAGAGGCCAGATGGGCTGTGTGGATTCATCTGTCTTTACACATCCCCAACAATACGCACCTCCACTTCATCATTCCCCTGTCGTCTTCACCTCTGCAGTACCTTTATTCATCCGCTCACTGTACATTTGTCTTTATTTCCCCGTTGCTGTCTCTCTCTATTTTATGTCTAATCCCCACCAAAAAATCAAGGAAACACATGAGAAAGCATTTGTATCCCATCTGTGAGGTTAAGTTAATGCTTTTTGGTGGATTTTATGTGAATGCGGGGATGAGGAGCAGGTCTGTGTAGTGCTGCTGTAGCACTGGTGCATTTGGGAGTAGCTCAGCAGAGGTTAATAGCGGGGGGAAACTCCTTGTCATGGCTCCATTGTCTGAGGCGCTGGGACACACTTACCTGTGGGCACCTCCTGTAAATTGCCTTCTGATAAAAATAGGGCTCAGCCATGTACCTGGCCCACTTTATTAGCCGTGTGCGCAGGAAAAGCCTCCCGGGTGGAGCGATGGCAGTGGAGACGAGGGAGAGATGTGTGGATGGATGGGGTGTGTGTGCGGGGTTTGGCAGGGTGTTCTAAGATGTAGTCGAATGTGTGCACGCACGCACTCACGCACACACACACACACACACACACACACAGGTACACACTCCCCTGTGTAATTTAGCCACTATCCACATCCCCACAAACACACATGTGCAGTCAGGTATAAACAATCTGACAGAGGCAGGCAGACATAATTGGGCCGGACTCCGATACGCGGGACTAGCTCTGGCCAAACTCTCCGCAGTTAACAGGGGAAAGTTGGGCAAAGTAAAACTTTAGTTTGCCACATGACATTGTGGATCTATGCTCAGAGGATAAACGAACACTGCTCCACTTGCAGCCCGATACTGAGAAACATTGGCAGGGAAGGGAGACAGAATAAAGCCCATTTTCAGCCTATTTTTACATGCAGTTGTAGAATAGACGCATTATGCAGTATGGTTTTTCCTTGGGCTGAATGTGTGATCACAACAACAGTGACAAAGGAGCAAAAAAAAGCAAAAAAACAAGGAGAAAAAAGTTCAGAAAGGATTGTATTTAATTTAAATCATTGCAGTCAGTGGCTTTGTTAATGGTACCTTCAGTAAATCTTTAACATTTTAAACTTTAGTGAAGCTGTGTCATTCAGAAAGAGTAAATTGCTATGATGATGCCGTCTTTTAAACTATAGAAATGAAAAAACTTTTCTTTTTCTTCTTTGTTAATGTTGTACCATCGACTTCTGTTTGAATCTTCCCTGTCAGAGCAGAAGACGTTATTTTTCAGAAGAACATGATCCAAGACGAATCAGCATCACACAGCTGCCATGAACAAGCAGCTTTACTCCCACGTTCTTCCTGCGACTGGACTGATCCCCTCACCTTTTTCCCTCTACTCTCTGTCATGTTATCTATTTTCCAAAAGCCTCTCACTCATACCAGTTCTCCCAGACCTCTACCTTTCTTGTTGTTCACTCTTTCTCCCATGCTACCTCCCCTCCCTGCCTGTTTGTGGTCTTCTGTAGACTCTGCACTGGGGAGTCCTTTGGGAATGCACAGAGGGAACGCCTCTGCTCACATGACCAACCTACAATGATGAGAGGCTGAGGAATGGTTAAATAAAAATACGGGGCATCGTTATGTAGCTAAAAATGCTGCAGCTACACCCAGAGCCAGTACAATAGCCCTGCTGTGTTTTGAGAAGAGTTATAGCTGTCCCAGAGAGCTGAGAGGGAAGAGCCCACTCCGCATTCTGATCAGTACTAACAATCCATAAACCCTCTTACACAGGGTCACGTATTTACAAACAAATGTGGACGTATGCACAGTTACATTTCATATGGTGGAGTATAGGATTATAAATGTATAAACCTAACAAGTCTTTTCCTGTAAACGGCTTCTCATGAGTGGACGTCCTTCTAAATTTCATGCTGCTGCATTCTGCTGTCACGACTTACAAAACCTGTTAATTGGAATGAATGGCCTTTGGTGATATAGAGAGTTGCCACATCCATCATCAAAATGTGCTCTGTAACAGCGAACAGCTCCTACCTCCGTGGAGAATGTCTGAGGGGATGTGTGCGTGTGTGTCAGAGGGTGTGTGAATGGTCCCTTTGAAACAGTTGGTTCTATGTTGGTTTCTTTTGTAGGGCCGTTGTGAAGACCAGGCTGTGGGATCAATGCAGGAGCACAGATGTACTGTATTAGCCTTAAAATCATTTATTGTTTATGGAGGGAGAAGTAATTGGCTGGAATTCCATTAGGTGGAGCCTTATAGAGGCTCACAGTCCATCTCTGTGTGACTAGATAAAAGGAACCTATTATTGTCATTTCATATAATAACTATTAGGTTTACATAAGTATAAATAAACATGCTGTATTTTATTCATGTTGAGCTTTTGATGGTTTCACAGTGTAGAGGCAGGGGAGAGGCATGGGGGAGAGAGAGGGGAGAGAGGGTATGACATGTAACAAAAGGTTAGGTACATTATCGTGTAAACATATAAAAGCGTTCAAGTTTAACCTTAGAGGTTCAAGCTGCCTCCTAACGCACACACACACACACACACACACACACACACACACACTCCCAACACGTTTGTGTCTCCCCTTACCTCCAGCACCTCGCCTTTGACTGTCCTCACCTGCCCATCGAATCAGAAAAATACGCACCTCGTTTCTTTAAGTCAGCAGTCTTGTTTTCACTTCTCTGTCTTCTTCTTCTTTTATGTCAAGTTCCCTCTCTGTGTCTTTCCCTCTTCACACTCTGAGCACCCCCTCTCACACACACACACACACACACGCTCGCAGGTTCACCTTCCTTCTCTGATGTGGCAACAACAGGGTGCAGACACACGTAGCCTCGAGAATAAAGGAGACGGGTAGACATGTAAAGGATGGAGGCAGATACAGAAGAACACAGAGTTTGGATACTGAGAGGAAGAGAAGAGAGGAAAAAAAGAGAGAGATGACTGGAGGAGAGATGAAAATAGTAGAGGTAAGGCTGGTTCCCTTTGGAAAATCCTCAAATGCACAGCAAGGATCTGGCAGCCAAGGTGAGAAGCAGAGGACATTCCTCCCAACCCACTCTGCTTCTTCCTCCTCATGCCCCCTCCTGCCCCCTCTCCAGCTGTGCTCATTACACTGCGTGTGTGTTTATGGCGGAGTCATCTGCACTCGTTTGTTTGCAGTGGCCTCTCTGATGCATATGTCATGTTTATTTGCACAACAAGAACTCATGATAATATGCTTTTGAATGTGTATTTGAGGATTGTTACATTCCTCTCATCTGTATGTTTTTAACACACGCGCTCACCTCTCAGCCTACTGTGTGTGGTTGTGTTATCGGGATGGTGCGAGCCCATCAGGCATGGTCGAGCTCCAGCGCTCTTCAGGGCGTCCCTGTAAATGCCAGAGTGTTGGCACAGCCGAGCACCGCGCTCTCCGCCCTAAAGAATTAAAACTTCTTTATCCTCTCTCACGGTCAGCAACTTCCAGACACCCGCGAGGGTTCACAAGAGCAGAGAGAGGCTGAGAGGTGAAAATCAGACAGAGAAAGACACAGGAAAGACCTTTAAAGCCAGCTGTTATGTTGTTGTGAAGTGTTGATTAGTGGTGTGCTGGGAGAACTGTCTGATCATTAGAAAATCACTGTGCCCTGAGGACAAATGTGTCATTTTGTGAGTCTAATTAGGACGCAGTGTCTCATTTTTCAAACCAGATTTGGAGTGTAAGTAACATCAACCTAGGTGATTAAACATAACAAACTATTGTTATATAAATTAGTTAATAACAGTTACAGTCATGTTAAAGTTTAGATTAAATATTCAGATGTTATTCATATCTATGTAAATGCATCAAATAAGTCATTGTGATTGTTACCTACTTGTCTCAAATGATGATCCCATTGTTCCACTGTTTCTGTTTCGGTTTACTACCACAACCTGTAGCTGTTTAACCTGCTTTATCCATTGTCTATTTCTACTTTTTATAAACACAGCTGTGAATCTGAGACACAATCATTTATGATGAACAGGCACTAATTCAAATCAACCCTAATCACACAGGAAAGTATGCGATAACATACTTGGATCCATTATCGTGTAAACATATAAAAACATTCAAGCATGACTTTAGAGGCTCAAGTTGCCTTCTAACACACACGCGCACACACATACACATAAACCAACACACTTGCGTCTCCTCTTGCCTCCAGCTACTGTAACCTGTAATATCGAGGTTAAATAATACTGGTACTTTAGAGGGGGTTTGTAACATTTATCACCAGTTTGTCCACCCAGCGATAAAGTAGGTTGGAAATGAAAGATTTTATGTTCACTGTCTCTGAGTTTTATTCCCTAAATGCCGAGCTCTGGTTTAGACACAGAATTTGAAAGAGCAGCACTGATAATACCACTACAGGGAATGCCGGCAGGGCTCAAACAGTAACGGTGAAGCTTAATTTAAAAAATGATAATTATTCAAGTCTTTAGACAATTATTTTGCAAGCTCCTGTGATGCTTCCTCAGCTGTTTGTCCTCAATTAGAGTTGTTTTTCTGCTTCTTCACTCAGATAACAATCAGCTCTGCTGGTAAACAAGCCTTTGTGTGACTAACCTTGCACTGTGTACTTTTGATGCTGATTCTTATCCTTCGGGTAAGAGCTGCATCTGCAGGTAAATATTTCATTACTCATTATACAAGTACAAAATGTCCCACTTTATGTCTCTGTTACTCTCCAGGCTTCATGTTCTGATTAAAATGTTTTCAAATTCCTTTTTTTTCTAAGATCTTATGATGTTCTAAATAAATTGCTACAATGGAGATGTTTCTTTACATATAATCCCATCATACACAACATGACTTCTTGGGGCCATTAAATGTCACAATATGTGACTTGCAATAAGTTCTTTATTGACGAAAGAAAACATTTCTCAGTTCATGATCAATCCATTATATTTTTATAACCTGAGCCATCTCTTTAAACTCCCCCACCCCCCCCGGAGGATTCTTTTATGAGCATTTTAGTTTGTTAGTTTGTTAAGTGAGAAGCCAGGAAGAGCAATGTGCTTTGACACACAGCCAGCTGAATGGTGTGAAATTGTAAAGCAAAGTTGACCTTTTGACCATTGATATGACATGACCCTTATCCTGATTTAACAGACAACAAGACATCTGGACATCTAAGACATTTCCCAGAGGAGGTGTGTGTGAGAAAGCAAATATCCAAACCAGCACATAGTACTTAGATTAGTATGCTAGTACAGTAAGGTGCCACCCCATGTCCAAGCCAAGCAGACTATTTTCAGTAGCTGAGGACACACCTGCCACTCGTGTGCCACACGTGAGAAAGTGCAACTTCACACAATGCCCAGAGTTTAGATGAGAAAATGACAAAATAGGAGAGAAGAACCTGTGAAAATCATAGTTTCTTCTTTGAGACACCAAAAGTCCAGCAACCTGACTGGCAGCTTCATCTGGACGCCAGGTTGATCCATCCCTGATCAGGAATGGTCTTTGCGGGAGGAGAGCAGAAAGGAAATCACTTTTTGTGTTGAGAAATAAAGAAATATAATCATCATCATATCACATCACACTTAACATGTTTTAAACACTTTTCCAGCTTTCTATGGATGGAATCTGGTTCAAAAGTAAATATAAAACCATTACTTCACTAAATGTACCATCTTGTCCACCTATGTGGAGTGGAGTTACATTTTGTGAGGAGCACACACTCAAAACTTGGTAGCAATATATCACCACCACAATAGTTCTTTTTGCTTGAATGAGGCCACCGACAATCCCAGTGGCCATTTGGTCCAGTTAGAACTATGACAGATATAGATTTGTTGTACCTGCTGATACTTTACATCATTGTACTGATGTGTTATAAAAAATTCAACACATCTTCTGTATTTCACCTAGTCATTTTATACATGTCCCCCATGGACAGTGTGAAACACATTAGTCCTCTGGGACCTCCTCTGTGACTTAAAGCTCCAGATTAACCTGTTGTTGCCTGATCACAGCCTGTAAATCATATTAGGTTCTTGTCACCTATTTCACCACATCGCAAGTCCAATCAAAACCTAATTCAGGTTTTTTTCCTGCCCTAATGCCTATTGACTTTCACAGAGGTTTTATGCAGAATCAATTCCCCAGCTGAGTGCATGAGAGCGTTAATAGTTAACATCAGCTCCGTGCCTGTGACGGGGCTGAATAATGTCTTCAGGTGCCGACCGATGGAAATGAGACGTAGTGTGTCATTAAGGGAACATAATCCTACTGTAATATCTTTGTATCTCAATCTCCCACTTCTCAACTTTTCTCTCTGCTGTTTCATTTTGCTGTCCTCCCAGTGTGTCCTCCCACTCTTCTTTTCCCCTGCTGCTCCCTCTGCTTCCCTCCCTCCATCTCTTTCTCTCTTCTGTCTGTAGGAGTGAGTGATGAGAGATGCAACCAGTCCATCCGTCACTGTTGATGTTATGTGTGTGTGTGTGTGAGTGTGTGCATCTGGCACCGGGTGGCCTCCCACTGATGTAAAAGGGATCTGTCATGTCTGTCTGTCACAACAGCAGACACGCATGAATAGATGTACACACACAGGAACACTCACGATCCTCTAGCCCCCCATGTTACTGTTCTGCATGTGACGGTAGACTTTAGCAGAGTTTGGTCATGGATACTTTTTTGTGATCCTAACTTGTTCTGATTTGCGTGTGTGTGTCTGTCCTGTTTTTGTTTTTTTCTATCAAAGCCAAAGTCAGTTTAGGAACTTTTACACACTATTGACATCATGTTCTCTTCAGGATAACAGAATGCAACACGATGTTTAGACATGAGAATACATCAAACAACATGGAGTTTGCTGCATTAAAAACAGCATAATAATAATAACTAGATTTAGCAATTACTGCAGAGTAAATGAGTTTGGAACACAGAATGACTTTGTAACCGGAAGTCGGAAGTGGACCCGGTACCGGGTCCGTCGGGTTTAACAGGTTAAACTAAAAGGCTGAAGAAACAGCAACTCAGAACATCCCATCAAAGGAGGAATCGACAGAGACAACAGGCAGTCTAACAGGATACGTAAGACACTGAGGAGACGGACGAGAGGACGAGTAACATAGGAAGTAAACGAGAGCCCAAAGGAAAGCACCCAGGGACAAACATTGACGGGAGACAAACCAGAAGATCGCAGACCAAGGATTGCAGGGTGCGGGGCAGGAAGACGGCAGGCAATGGCGTATACACATTGGGGAAACACAACAGGAGGGCAGGGCGATCAGGGCGGAATCGTGACAGTCTAGTATTGACCTTTTAAGTTTCCCCCTCTGGTCCAGTAGAACACAATTTAAAATATCAACTCAATAATTTTACACACTGTAATTTGAGAATATTTTGCATTTCATTAATTAATCATCCAAATCTGAGGATATATATTAGATTTTACTGTCCAGACGCTACAAAATCTCCACACGCTGTGTGACTTTTACTGTAGGGGTCGCTTACACTGCACCTCTCCCTCATCTACCCCTCCTCAATCAGACACTCTGACTGCCCTGTCGTAAACAATTATTGCAATTGAGCAACAAAGAAGAAGAAGAAGAAGAATCAATTTTATTGTCAGATACAGTTTTTTTACGTTACAACAAAATTTATTCTCTGCATTTGACCCACCCCCCCTTGTGCTGAGTGTCTCTCTTAGGGACACACCTGGTATGGGCTGGGTGACTCAGCTGGGAATCGATCCCGGGATTCCAGATTATCAGCCCTAACCTCAAATAAACTGTCCGACTACAATGTCGATATTTATCCGTTATACTTTTATCTACTAAGTACCAACTACAAACAACTTATCGGTGGGTCAGCCTGTTAGCGCGAAGCGAGGCTAGCCCGTCTAGTTGAATGGCGGTGTCCAGGTACATTGTTGCTGAAAAAAAAAGACACAGCAGGGTCTGACCTCACGCTGTGTAGCCTTCAGCTCTCCCACAATAAAAATAACAAAGAGGGGAACTTATACTTGGGAGAGACTTCAGCTCCCCCACAATAATAATAAATACCTTTTGGTATTTGTGGCAGTTCTACAACTCATGTGCTGCACAGGGTCCTTTGGGGGAAACTATTATGCAGTGGCAAACAGATGGGAGCAGCAGCAGCAGTGACAGAATCCCCGTACTCCCTGTGTGTTTGGAGCAGCCCCTGCTGAGTACAAGCGGAACTGTCTAACTATTTACAAAGCCGTTTGTCTTTCAGATGAAGAGAATTAGACTTGTTGAACTTATTCATGACAGATAGCGCTGAGCCTCTACTTCAGTATCTTGTTAGATGTGCTAGTTGAGGAGCTGTGAGGAGGTCAGCCCAGTCGTCAAGTCTTTATATTGATAAAGTAACTAAAGTAAATTGTATTGTGAAGCACAATTGACTTTAGTCACACAAATTGCTTCACAATTAAACAACAGAGGAAAGCGAAGTATGTAGACACATAATGTAAATTTAACAAACCAAATGGATTATAATAGAACAAGCAGACAAAGATGTATGTCTAGAGATCCTCCAATAAAGTCCCAAGTTTAGGAACAACATCTAATGTTATGATTAATGAGGTGAGGTGACAAAGAATAAAAGAACCTTGATCAGTGGACTTTGCTGGAGATCTGTTGATGACCAGAGTGTTGTAGAGTGAGAGTGAGCAGGAATATTAGACGATGGAGTGTGGAGTGTTACTTTTTGATGCGTGCCCTAAGTTCAACTTCACTCCAGGACCTTTGTGTAATCAGCATTTGTTATCATCTGGATGGTATTAATTAACCATTGAAGTGTGAAGCACAAACAAGCTATGTCCCAGAACAGAACCTTGTGGTACACCATACAACTAAGATGCGGAATGGTTACCTATTACAGGGGGCTCTGTGATACCCACACACTATTTAGTTATTTTCTTCAATACTATGGTCGGTAGTGTCAAAAGATTTTCTAAGACCTACAAAAAAGAGCCTCCTAAAGAGGAAATGATGAGTCAGAAAACAGCCTAAAGTCAAAGTGCTGAGTGAAAAGGATGAACTGCAGACAGATGTGCATATGTCCCATATTTGCCTGCTGTGTGAATGATGTGTCTCTATAAATGACTTTGTTTAATGTGTGTTGTCCTCTGAAGCAGCAATACTGATCACACCCTGAGTGTGTGTGTGTGACAAACTACATGTGGCTGGCTTCTGGCCAAGACAGATCACTTCTTTAATTCAAGTTAATTTTGATGTGATTTAATTGAAACATAACATACAGTAGTAGCTGGTAATACTATTTACAGATGCCAGATGATAAAAAGGAAGCAAGGTGATAAATGGATTTAAAAATATGTGGCCCATTCTTCTGACATCCTTAACACAAACAATTAACTAACAATGTGCTTGGCAGAGGCAAATGTACCAATACAGTTAAGCATACAAGCTGCATTTAAATCAAGTTTCGCCTCCTATAATATATAGCAAACAGAATTTAGAGACTAATGGAATTATCAAATATTATATTGCTACATAGATACTTTGTACATGGATATATTATTAAAAACCTTGATTAAAAACATAATTGCATTATGGGAAATATAGGATACAGTCTTTCTTGTGCTTGACGAGACTCTTTAAAACATCCTGAGTGATGGAAATCAAGGAGCCAGTGTAACCTTTATGGTCAAAAAAACCTAAAAGGGTTCTTTTTAATTTCTATATTCCTACACTATGTAAAGTGCAGTGGGACTGCTTTAACGAAATTGGGTTATACAGAACAAATGTGTCATTAATTCAGAAAGATTCCATTAGTTCTATTGCCTATTTACCTACTAATCTCAAATCGGAATCAGCTTTATTCGCCAAGTATGTTGCACATACAAGGAATTTGCTTCTGGTCGCATGTAGCTCTTCTAGGACAGTACATACAGAAAACAGTGCTGAGTTGTGTGCAGTTTGTGTTCATATAGCAGCAGCAATCAGTTGTTTATTAGTGGTATTGCCTGAGGAAAGAAACTAGCAAACGTAGCTCTGTAGTGTTTGCCAGAGGGGAGAAGCTGGAAGAGGTTGTGTCCAGGGTGGGAACGGTCTGTGCTGATTTTCTCTGCCCGCTTTCTGACCCTTGAGGTGAATGTTTAGATGTTTTTAATATTTTTTTTCTCATTTAGAGTCTAAAGAATAACTTAACTGCTGTTAATCACAGCCTTTCAGCAGAAAATCTGAATTATCTCACTGTTAGAAATCTAGTCTTTTAGATTTTCTCCTCTAACTTGGCTGTGGTGGTCCCCTAGGATAATGGCTAATCACACACAAGCTTGGTCACGGATTGGTAATGATACAGCCTCAACATTTACATACAAGCACCTTGGACATTACTCACATGGGCAGACAGTTTAATTCACCTAATTAACCAATTATTGAACTTTGAGCATGTCTTTCTCAGGGGGTGCGTGCGTGTGAGCAGGTGATCAGGTTTCACAACACAAGCTATACTCCAAAAAAGAGAGCACAGGGAAGAGGAGCTGACACACATCACACCGAAGTACAAACACAGTTAATGATAGCAGTTGGATGACACCTTCCAAGAGACGCCAGACCTTTGTATTTCTCCATGCGCTTTTAGAGCTAAGTTAATGAGTGGGTGAAGAAATGAATAGCTGCCTAAGTGAATGGATGTGTAATTAAACATGGGTGATACAGTCAATGTAATTCGCTTTTTTCTGTGTGGCACAGTAGATACAGGCAGGCACTAAGGCCCTGTGCCTGCAGTGGCAGAAATTAGAGAGATGAAGCGAGACAGAAGACGGAGAGCAGCAGGAGCGCAATGGGCGAGAGATAGCAAACTCCTTATTCAGGGCTTTTCAACTCACCTGTCACATCAAGGCTCCAAATCAATTCTGCAAATTGGTTTGTTCCTGGACAAGGTTACCAAATGATGGAGGGAATGACGTGGAGGAAAGCAAGAATATGACTTAGAGAGAGAGAATATGTGCGCTGCAATGAGTGAGAGATAGAGAAGGGGGAGGAGCAAGTGAGGAGGGTAGAATGTCCCGATGTTGACGTATTGTCTAATGCAAAGGTGTTTGTATAAGTGTGTGTCTGTGTGCATGCAATGAAGGCCGTACAACAGGGGTTGTTAAACTATGGAGGGGGTGAAGGATCCCATTGATAGTGGTTTGTAGTTTGTTACTGGTAAACCAAACCGTCTGAGTTATGGTATCTCAGTTCACGTACCATTTTGTCCATGTGACAAATTGGTGTGCACATGTTGGAATGAGTTTGTCGAAGTGTGTGTGTGTTTGTGTGTGTGTGTGTGTGTGTGTGTGTGTGTGTGCAGCCACTGATGCTCCTGTAACACTGTCACAATGAAATGTGAGGCCCATTTCCTCTCATTCCCAGCTGAGCCAGTAGAATTGGAGAGGAAATATATAAATAATAGAACTGACCTGATGTGTATGCTTCTTTCTCTGTGTGCATTTCAGGAACACTTCACACCGGAGTGTAAGTTTAAGGAGTGTGTGTTTGAGAACTACTATGTCACCTACTCATCCATCCTGTATAGACAGACCCAGTCAGGCCGGGCCTGGTACATTGGTATCAATCGGGATGGACAGGTCATGAAAGGGAACCGTGTTAAAAAGACTAAAGGAGCCGCTCACTTCCTGCCCAAACTTATCGAAGGTACTACAAATTAACATGTGCTGTGCTAGAGGTAGCTAGTGAGTGATTTCCTGCATTATGCTTTTATACTATCTCTAACTTTTGTGCTAAATGCTTTAAACAATGTATTGCATTACACCTTTCATTCTCACAGCAGGGCTACCATAGACTAAAATGATGTGTATCTCATCCCTATAAAGTGTTTAATCAAGAACTACTAACTTACACATAGAAACCTTATAGTATCAGGCTAAAAGCACAAAGCACGTAAGGCTGTAGGTTGGGAGTTGGGGTCAGCAGGGACCCGACAGCGAACTTTTCCTTATCTGACATAGTATCTCCTTGTTAGATACTCAAGATTGACACTAGAGATCTCTACTATAATCATAGCTCAAAGTCACAATCCTCATTTAAAAGTTATATTAAAATGGCATTTAAATATTTATCAAGATGACATTTGATGTTTTCTCAATATGCTTCACTGTAACTCTCTCCCTCCACAGTGGCCATGTACAGGGAGCCCTCTCTCCACGATGTTGCAGAGCAGAGTCCACCTAGGAAAACGCCCAAAACCTCCAGTGACTCGCCCGTGCTTCAGAACGGCAAGAAGGACGCTCAATCCAAATCCAAAACCAAAACCTCCACCTCCTAGCGCTCAGAGACATGGGGGGAGGAGGGATGGATGACATGGGGCACTGGGCACCAGCGAAAACCTGAAAAGGGTTGTTAGGGCTACGCCCCGGTCTGCTGCCTGCAACCCTAACCCCACGAGAACTCTATATACCAGAATGTACTGGTGTAAAGTTGGAGTAAAGGAGCAGGTCTGGACAGAGGAGCAAACCAGTGGGAAGCCCTCTTTTATCTTCAAAGACCCCTATCCACGCCAGCCCTCCACCTTCTTATTTAATAATGATCAGAGCCTGGGATATAAAAGCAATAACTCCACGGAGAGGTGAACAGTAACCTAGCATCATATAGCATGTCACCACAGCACGTTCAACCAGCTGTAACCGCCTTTTCCCCTTCATCAGGTCATTCTTTCAGTCAACAAAGTATCCAAACAGAGTCTTCCTGGTTTTACCAAAACGGGTGCAAGTGTCCCCTTCACCACCACCACCACACACCCCAGCTCACCACCTGCATACACACTATACAAATGGGTTGTGTTTTGATTTTCCTGAAGGGTCCCACAGAGCCATGCTAATGTGAGGCTGTCACAGGGACTCTTGCTCTGCTTCTTAGTTCTGCAGCCATCTGCTCAGTCCACATCTTCTGTGTGTGTCAGCGACTTTTCCCAGACAGCCTGCATACCTGTCAGCCCTGTTTTGGTGTGTTTGTATGTTTGTAAAGTGTGTTCCTTTTTCCTAATTCACATTTGGTGGGATTTGATTAGTTTAGAACAAGGACTCAATTTTCCACCCAGCAGCACAGGAAAACTCTACCATGCTCTCTGGCTCTGTTAATAGAGTCTTGGGATGATCAAAATGTTTCGACCCCTAAAACGAGGGGCCAATAGTTCCCCCGGCACACTGCCCAATTACACACAAACACCCACTCACTAGACCGACATTTGCACACACACACACCAAATAGAAGTGTGTGTACTGCATGCACACACTTCCATCGCTGCAAAACCCATGAGTGACGACCACAGAGTATGATCCCATGACGTAACACATTTGACACAGTGGCATGCACACACACACACACACACACACACATGTGGACGATGAATGCATGTGCAGGTTGTGGGAGATTATGAAGACATCATCAGTAAGATTGTGTAGCTTGTGATTTTCATTCTTTATTAAAAACATGTGTTGGCCTGGGTATTGCATTCAAAGTTTGCAATCACCATATGAAAAAATAATTTTAAGCATGATAACATTACCTTGCTATGCGATTGCCAAGCCAAAAAATATTATGCATTTTTACCAGCACTTGGTACTATTTTTGAAGAAACACTTGAGCAGGTCATGGAGAGTACTACACCTGTAAAGACGATTCTGTAATATTGTAAGCCAAATCTTAAACAAAGACACGGCTATATTTTTGCTAAAGCAACAAATATAGTTGTGTTGCACATCCATATTACATAATGATTCAAAGCACATATTTATTATGTGGTAAATGGGAATCCATTGACTACTGGATCTGTTATGGGTTTTGCAATTGTATTGCAGATGAAAGAGTGTTGCACTGAAATGAGACAAAACCTCTTATTTTAGACATTCTTTGTCAAATCCAGCAGCTGTTTTTCTATTATAGTCATAATTTTAACTCCAACAATTTGATTTGAGCTTCAGGGATGTTGTGATCAAGGCTAATGTGGCTTGATTTAGCTGTTAGTCTAAATCAGACATGAGTAGCGGGCCACAGAGCTCCATCCACACATTTTATCAGACTCAATGCAATGAGTCGGTAAACAGCTTCTTACCATATAGTAGAACTCCCTAAGATATGCAAACAGACTCATACTTATGGACTAAGAGCAATCATGTCCATTATTTTTATATCTCTATATCTGTTTTGCCTCTCCAACTTTAAGTGCGACATTAAAATGTCACCTTTGCTTTACATGGATCACTTGCTCTCACACATTCATCCACCAGTAGAAGCTGTTCATAGCTCACTTTTTTAGGGTAAATCTCTCCAAGAAATCAAGCATCATTTCTCAATTTCTCATCATTTTTGTACTGTTAGGATGGAGCGTACATAGGTTCAATACACAGTTTAAGGAGGAAACATAAGAAACCAAAGTCAAATATTAATGATGACATTGATTTGATTGTTGTTTATACTCAAACACTGTCAGAAGAATAATGATTCTAACAGGGAGCATGGAAAGATCAATATTTGTTGCTTTACTCTGATCAGTTTGTCAGTGTTTTTTTGGTCATTTTTTCCAGTAAAATTATTAACTAGCATCATTAATATTTAATATTACACTGTTCTGTTGGTTTTTTCCACTCAATATGAAAAGCGGTCATTTGTCATATCACACATTCTTGGTCCAATATGCGAGGCAGGTAATTGTTCCTGCCTTATGTTTATGTATAATGGGAAGCACTAGAATCCCATGTTTTTAGGGGGTAGAGGCAATACTAGATTGATGATCAGGGCACAGTGAGGGCTGAACCAAAGAACAGATGAGAAAAAGAGAGATATTTGGGGAGGAAGATTTGTGGTGATGAGCAGAGTAAAAAGAGATTTAAGAGGGAATTATGGTAATGTGGATACACATTGCAGTCCCCTGCATCCCTGTAACCCGTGGTTGTAAATAATAATAGCTGATAACCTGCGCAGAAAGGAAGCAAGCTGCTGAGTAAAACAAACTGCTACCTGAGAGATAAAGCAAACTTTAGCTCTGCTCTGCTGAGGAGAAATTACTTTACCGAGTAAGGAAGGAGGAAAGGAAATAAGGAGAGAGTGGTTAGGGAAGAAATGATGAGCAGACAAAAAAGTGAAATAAGAAGGTAAAGTAAAGCACCTTTCAGTTCAATTAATCTCAACCCATTAGAGAGTCAGTCCCATTATTTTGAGATTTGTTCCACACAAGCTAAAGTTAAAAGCTCATATCCTCATTGAAGACCTTAATTAAACTGTTAAATAGACCTTCAGGTTGATGTGTTTGACCAGTCACCCACTGTGGATAGCTTAATCCAGAACACAATGTTTGACTATTATTCACAAAGTAATTACACAGATGTTTAATTAAATGAGACACGCGTGTGCATGAATATAATTCCAGTATCTGAGCACAGAGAGGTGTTACCAGATAATATCTGAGCACAGAGAGATGTTACCAGATAGAGAAAAAGAATTCAGCAGACAGACATAGCCATAATTTCTGTGACATGTTTATGTCACATATATTTTAAGGGCTGGGAAATTCTTTGTTGCAATATTTTCTTATGTATATGTCATGTTTGTTGTTTTCAGAACAGAAGAAACTGAAAAACAAAATGCTGTGATGGAGAGTTAAGGGCTAAAACCTCAGTTTAAGTAACACATGGACTGTGGCCATGATAACAAGTATTAGGTGTGATGCAATTAAGTGAAGTCCAGAGTAGAGATATGGACAATAATAAATATATTGTTCATACAAGCAAGGATTGTTAAAGGGGCACTCCAGCAAAAAAGTGCTGAGTACGGCTTGTTGAAGGGTAGCAGACAGAAGAAGGGCGTATCGATGTAAGAAGGACTGAGCTGCTTGATTTCTTGTCTCGTGCTGTAGCTAGCTTAAGTTGCATATTGTCGCTTTGAAATGTGTTCTGTGCTTCAGACAAAAAATGCTCTTCAAAGGTGTGTTCGCACTGAAACATAGGTATTTTTGCACATGCACATGATCTATGGACATATTTCATTGTTTATTTTTTTATTATTAGGTAATTTGCTAGTGGATCCAAGACCTGAGCAGGAGCTCTAATTTATTCCTATTTTTCACTTATAATTTTAGCATTAAATAATGCTAACACTAAGGCGCCTGGTAGCTAAATGGGTTAAGAGTCAGACTGGAAAGCAGTCACTGTTTCAAAACCCTAGCTGACTCCTAGTCCATCCCATACCAGGTGTGTCCTTGAGCCAGACACCCAGCGCTAGCTCCTTGTAAGTCACTTTGGATAAAAGAGTCTGCCAAGCAAAGTAAAGTAAAGGATAAGCAGTTGTAATTCCACTTTTTTTTAGCAAACTGTACTCACACATGGCTTCTTTCTCTGCAGTCATAAAGAATTGTGGCATATGTAGGATGCAGTGTTTTGTGTAGCTTGACCAGTACATGAAACACCTCTCAACCCTTCGGCTTTATGGAAGTGGACACCAAATTGTTGGAGTGCTCCTTTAATCGTCTAACTAATTGTAGTAATATTTTTAGTTTATATGTATAAACAGTATCTGTGCAGATGTAAAAACCATAGCACAGATTCAGATCTTATTTGTTCGGACGTAGGGCATAGGGCTATAATCATGTAATTTCATGCCTGAGAAAAATAACAAGAGCTATAATTTCATTAAACAAAGCCATCTGGAGCTCTTTTCATTTCAGTGATTGAGTATCCGTCAGCACTGAGTAGTGGAGAGTGATGGATTCAAATCTCAGTCGCTGAATGTTTCATTAGTACGTCTTCAGTTTTCCACTAAAGAAAGCAGAGAGAAATGAAAAGACTTTTTATTCTAGTTATTTAAAATCTGTTTAAAAAAAACCCCCAAAACATTTGTGCCGCATTTCATTCAGCTAGTGCCCAACATTTCTTTTTGACTAATCTTTCAAATATTCTTCTAATTTTTCATCCACGTCTGTAATCTCTCTTAATGCTTTTTCTTAGAAACTGTAACAAATTGTAATTTTTGTAATAAAATAAATACCAGTAGATATCATTTTAAGAAAGATGATCTAAATGAAGATGAAGCGTGTAAATGCGCCCCACTCTGTTGATTTTGCTTTGGGCCTAAGTAGAGTTAGAAGAATCGTTTGCTGTGAGCGGGGGGTTTGCTTGATTACATGTGTATATATAGCATATTTTTCATGTGTTCATGCTCTCCCCTTTTTTTCCTCGCTGCCGAGTCTTTAGTGAAGTCAGCTTCACTGCTCCTTGGCCTTCGAGCTTCACTTTAAAACGACTATTGTGAATTACAGGATGTAACAATAGCAATTTATCTCAGCACCTATCTGAGCATAACTGATTATTTATATTCACCCTGTTGTCAAATTTAATGCTTTTAACCTTGTGATAAATATCCTTAGGTTCAGCTCTAAATGGTAAACACTGGCCCTTTGGAGAGAGTGACATCCACGTGCCACTTCAGTGCATGAAAAAAATGGGAGAAGTGTGAATGCATGTGTGTGTATGGCTATCAAAGAGGGTTAAATGATGTATATCTGATTCAGTGGCAAACTTCACACATCTTACACACCCTCCTCTCTCCTCGGGGACTCCCTTCACTTCTGTTTCTCCCGAGTCAGTGCCCTCCCCGCTTACTGAGCGAATTACAACTGCATAGGGGTCATATGGGGTTGCGAAGGACTCGGAGACAGATAGAGCGACAGAGAGATAGAGTGAGAGAGAAAGCGAGGGAGCCATGTGCCACACACACACACACACTGTAGTGTAGCTAACTCATGCCCTCATAGCCTCCCTTTGATATTTCACTTCCTCTATCCTCTCTGCAAACTTCCCTTTACCGGGGGGCAGAATGTATGTGCCCGTGTGTGTGTTTGTGCTGATTTACTCCACACTCATCAGCTTTTGGTCTTTGTGTGTTATTGCTGAGCAACTGCCATTGAATATCTGTGTATGCTCATTATGTGTATCCAAGAAATGAGAGAGAGAGAGATATAGACGGAGAGAAAGAGAGAGCAGAACAGAGGAAAAATCTGAGGCCAAATCAATATGCACGAGTCCTTGGGCAGAAAGCAATAAACTCCATTAACAAGGTGCAGCCACATGATCCGGGAGGGTGGGAAAAAAGGATTATTATTGATACAGAAAGCAACTGCGTGTTTTGACCGTTTTGTGAGCCAGGCTTGCTTTGCTGTTGAAGTGTGTCTGCGTGTATGTGCATTACTTTGAGGTGGAGTCCCTTCACAACATCTGCAATGCAGCAGAAAACACAAAAAAAGAGAGAGAGGAAGAAGAGAGAGGCTCACGTGCTCCGACAAAAGAGTGACGCCGTCCTCGAATGGATTTTCTCTCTCTTTTATTTTTCTCCTCCTCTTCAGCCGCTTCATTAAAGTACTTTTTTAACTGTTATCCAAAAACCTAAAGTCACACCCTGCATTGAATTAACCAACACATTAACCTCGTACATAAGAGTCAGGCTATGTTTTTGAAAAGGCACACCCGCATGGACACATCTGCAATGCACACAGCACCCTGCACCCTGCACCAAGCCAGCGCAGATGTGGCTAAGTGGGGTGACCTTTGCAAACAGATCATGCACCTCTTACAAGCTAATGCACCGACAGTATTTTAATGGTGATTTTACACTTTAAGCTGTATTGAAATGTATTTATTTACCATTTAACCACACGTATTATGTTCAGATAGAAGGTATGGATTCTGTTTTGGGAATTCCTTAGTAGAAATACTGGAACTCTTGGTATTCACTGTCATGCCCTCTTTAAATCATTGTTACTCTGTACATGTGTGTTTGTTGGTTTGTGTGTATTTGTTGCTGTTTAAATGCATATCTATGTGTAAGTCTCCTGTCACATAATGTGGGATATTGAACAACAGAGCTCAGCCCTGCAACAAAGAGAGGAAAGTTTGTGGAGGTTGTCAAGCTTACAAGGCCTCAAAGCTCTTTCATCTGAATCCTCCTGTCAATCAAGCACTGCCTGGCTGACCTCTGACCTTTGGTCTCTATAATTGGCCCACCAGCAGCATGTCGACTGGTCATTCACTGTCTGTCTCTTCCTCAACCACACACACATACACAAAAACATCAACCTGCGTGTGTGATTCTGTGATGAATCCTTGGAGGATTTCTGCTTACGTTTAGTTTTTTATTGTACTGCATGGACGATCTGAGTTATTGTTACAAAGTCTTCCACAAAACATTTTAAAGAAAAATCACCATAATCTTACTTTCCTTCTCGTCTTCCAAATGCAAAAAGATTGCTTCAGTCTTCCAGCTTTCAAAGCCACAATGACAATATTTTTGTATTCAAATGGGGCAAAAAATATGTCTATATATCTCTCTATATAATTATATCCATGCAAGTGTGGTTGGGGTGCAGTACCTCCCCCTGTTGCTGCAATGTGAAATAAAACAACTACTAAACACCATCCAAAATCATGGATCACTTGGAAAAGTTAAGCTAAGGACAAGTTACAGGTGTAAAATCCCGGGTTGAGGTAGAAGATCACAGATGGGAGAGACTACAAGCATGCATGTGCCAATCATTTACTGGACACCTTCAATGAAACAGTCTGTACCCAGTATTTACTCTTTAACCCCTTGATACTCCCTCTTCCACACTATTATCCCAAACTCTTGTCTCTGCATTTGCAATATGATCTTTATCTATTTCTATAATAACTTACACAAAGTCAAGGGAGACATATTATTGGATATAATTGAATAAAACAAACTAATATATTTGTATGATTGTAGCATTGGTCTCCTGAGAGTTTTTCTCTGTGTCTGTGTGTGTTCATGTCACTTATGAATAAATACTGGATCTTCTTATGTTAAAAATCTCCCCACCAACTCTTTCAGCAGCAGTTCTCATAATGCTTTGGGCACGTGAGTGTTTACGCTGATACCATGGTGCATATTTGACATGAACCGGATGCCAACCAAACCAGACTTTATCATGTATCAATTCATTATCAGCATTAGCGTTTGACCAGTGTTTATTATTAATGGGAGAAGAAAACCACATTTTCGAGTGACGGATGCTCCAGCAGTACATTCATAGTTGTGGTTTGGGAATTACTTATTGGATTTTGTTTGATTGTCCATGAACCAGTTGGCCTCATGGTGCACTTTAATTCAATTGTTAAATTGATTTTAACACATTTAATTGGATGACTTTTAATCTGAAAACTCAGATAAGACAACGTGTATCTCTTTGGGGTAGTTGAATAAACAGAAAATAAAGTCATTACACAGATGTATTGTCAATATAATTTATTTAGAAAACAAAGAATGACTTTTGATGTTATCCTCTCCAACTAACACCTGACCAAATAATTTTATTAAAGTGTTTTCAGACTGATAGCATCACAATTTATGTATGTTGATTGCTAAAAATCTCCTCTATGAAAGTGAAAATAACAGTCATGTGTAAATAATCAATCCAGATGAAGTTAACTGCCTACTTCTGAATTAAACAGTGATCTATAATGGTAGCCCTGGGACAAATCACAGAATTTGAGTGGGTGCCAGGATGAGCTTTATACACTCCCACCTGACCACTCATTTGATGTGTGACTTGACACTGGCTGTTAGCTGTTAATGGTTAGCTTCTATGGTAATTAAATTGGCAGCGGGCCAAATGGCAGTGACGGCGGATCATAAATTACGATGGCGTGGATGGCTGACCAATGTGTGTGAGAGCACAGTAGCATGAAGGAATAAGCACAGGGATAAAGAGAGGACAGATATTTTTTTACAGCAGGGGCCTTCAGTGTGTAACACTTAAATAGTTTGATCAACTTAGCATTACCTGGACAGAATAACGTCAGCTGTTTCACCTCTATGTTTCCAGTTGTTAAAAGATAATATAACATAATAGTCATGCAGTTCTGACATAAAATACCATTATATTACCACCATATTTTCAAAGATTTGCACATAATTATTACAGGTTGTCTTTATTTAGCATAAAAAGAGCATCCACCAAAGGCTCTCTGCAAGCGTCTGGTTCGGTCCAGTTGCGTTCAGTTCAATATTTAATTGAGACCACTGTTGAATGTGCACAGGTTTTGAGTCAAGAGGGGGCATTACACAAGCAAGACTTGTGATTGTGATCTATTCACATGGATTCAGAAAAGCCAGTGTCATTTAACACTTTCATCAGTCCAGTCATTTGGATTGAATTTCTTCATTAGCCAAGTGCACAGGTTACGCAGTTTAAGAATCAGTAGTTGAGTAAAATGTCATTGGGAGGGTCAGACAGGATCCACATGAACTGAGAGGGGGTGAACAGTAAGATACACACACACACCCGCGCCCTCCCCTCTTCTCAGGAGGTAATTGGAGCAGACAGCAGTTGGCCAGCTGGCCTGACTGACAGACAACAACAGCCCAAACGGACCAAAGCAAAAGTCATACTGAAGACTTCCAGTAAGCTCAACTGGAAAAGAGAACGAAGAAAACGAGAAGTAACATTTACTTTGATAAGGAAAATGAAAAACTTGGATCTGCTTTTGCTGACATGCTGCGTAGGCGCCCTGAGTACACTGGGAGGTAAGCTACAATCACACACAATTGACCCATGTAGAGGTTTTGGTAATAATGTAGCTTCCTGGTTACTAGACTGACATCACAGTGACGAAATAAAGTTTACTGGAAACTCAGTGAATAACAGGTAAAAACTGCACGTGTCCACGTAACTTTCATATTACTGTATCTGTGAGAAACATTTTTTACAGGAACATTGAAAGAATAAGTTTTGTTGAAGTGAAAATATATAAACATGATCCATAATGCTTAGCAATCGATGCTAAACTCTCCTGTGTAAACTGCCTTTAGTTAGTTTGCAAACATACTGTAAGGATCAACAATTATCATTTAAATACCATCAATTTCTAGATGGAAATCAATAACGTTAACTCAGACAACTTACTTGATAACTGTCCAGAGGTTCCTGGAGAAGAAAGGTGCAATTTTTTAATCAATCTTTATGGCTGCTGTCATCACCGTTAGTGAGAAAGCTTCTAAATGATTCTGTGTTTATTGCCATGTGCAGCACTCACCTCAACTATTCTCACTGCTGTTTTACATTAGTCAGACCTTTTCACTCAGTCAGAAAAAAATTCCAACCTTCCACGATCACCTCCATCCTCGACCATCAGCAGCCACGTATCCCTGTGCCTTGCTAACGTGGGGTACCTTGCTGTGTGACTGCTGTCATTTATTCCCATCAGGTCAGATCCTGTTGGGGCCACAGCTATGCCAGACGTGACGAATGCAGCGACACTATTGCTGCTGATTGTAAATGCCCTTAACCTTCCAAATGTGAGGGACATTTTTATCATTGCTAATGGGCAACAACATCGCAGGAATTAGACTATACACTGGCATTAACGCCTTCCTGATATGGATTCTTTGCAAAATATTTTGCTTAGTGACAACTTAACGGGAATAGTTGGTGACTGCTCTACCCAGCTAATCACTAATACTGATTTCATTCAGAGTTACTAAAAGGTGGGAAAAGCTCACAAAGCTAGTGAATTTACTACATTTGTCATTGCAGTTAGCTTGGTTGACAATGTTTGAAAACTACTGATTCCAGTTTCAAGGCTGTCTGCAAGCCATTGCAGTATTTATGGTGACATTTATAACAATGAAGTGGTAATGTATAAATGAATGGTGCAACACAGCTTAAGCTAAAATCCTTTTCTCCATTAAGGATTCTCGCTTGTTTCTTAAAGGTGACAACTATTAGAGTGAGTTGGTACTGGTCAGCGCTAAGAATATGAAGTCATAGGTTACCGGGGGAATGCAAAGATTTGTCTAATGTATCTCTACACATGTGCGTTTGCTCATTGCTGGGTTTAATTGGAATTATTTGCCTTCATTGTCTGTTGCCTTCATGTTACTTGATATCATCCAGTCCATTTTATTTCCCTCCCAAATCACAGCTTAATTTTAATCTTTCATCTGAGATAATCTGAGAGCTGACAATCCAGATCTTCATCTGGAACATATTACCTGTCGTATTACCTATGGGAGAATACATCCATAACTCTTTGCCACATCCATGACTCAGGCAAATCATGTCCTCTCTGGGCTCATTGGTTCCCACAAATGAATTGAAGACATCTCTGATGTCAATCAGCTGGGAAAAAACTTAGTTTGTTGGAAATTGTTCTGGATTATTTTATATTTTAACATACAATACATAGTGAACATTTGCCGTATGGCACATCATAAAACACCTCTTAATGTGTTGTTCAGGGGCCACTGAGATGGAGAAGGTTCTGATGAAGAAGCTGTTCACAAACTACAATGTTAAGGTTCGACCAGCACACACCCCCGAGGAGAGGGTGGTGGTTCGTGTGGGGATGACCCTCTCCTCCTTTGTTGGACTGGTAAGACATGTTCATATTTCTTTATTTTTCCTTTATTGAAGTCTGATGTTCACATACATGTTTCTCTAACACATTTAGACGCAGTGGTTTCTCCACTGCTGACGACCAAATACTCGTAGTAGCTGCAGATGATAGAACAACGAAATACCCTGATGTGCCTGTGCTGTAAATGTAGCATTTATGCTTTTATGTTGTTGTTTTTTTAAATTCACAACTTTGAATATATGATTCCATCAGCTTCTGAATCCAGTACTTGCTGGCTTGCTGAGCTAAAAGTCATGATGAAGAAGTACTGTATATTTCTTTATCCATGTTGGGATATAGGTTTTAAGCAGCTTTCTCTGAATGTGTTTCTGCTTGTGTAAAAAAGTTACACATCAGCTTTGGAATTAAACACCACAAGACACATTTCTTCTTTCATTTCTTACTTGACTTTTAAAACAAGATCGTGCCTGTCAGCCATCAAAGATTGGACACAAATGGACCCAATGAGCAGACCAGAAACAGAGAGTTATAAGTAGTGATGGGACTCCGAGGCTTTGGAGCGTGTGTCGAGTAATAGAATTTTTGTGTAGCGTGTATCAAGGCTTGCTTTGATGACGTATGTGATTGACTCCTCGAGAAATTAACCATTTTGCGAACCAACTGGCTGCAAGGCTTCAAAGCTTCACAAGGCTTCATCTGGCCATCACTGTTATAACAGAAATTAAAGACTTTATTGAACAACCACTTAAGACAGAATTAGCACAAAATACCAAAACAACCAACTAACAGTGGACAAAAATCAAACGAGGTGAGAATAGAAGATGAGGAACTGAGAGCACAGTATAGAGTGAAGGACTGGCAGATGAGGAGGGAAGCAGCCAACAACATCGAACCAACAGAGAAGACAGGGAGTGCAAGGTGTTAATAATGAGTGGTCTAATGAGTGATCGGTTGCAGCTGGGAACCATCAGTAAGGAAGAGCAGAGATGTGGCGTGGCCATAGCGTAGGAAGGACAAGGAAACCAGGAAGTGAGGGCAGCAAGAGAATAAGCCAAGGGAGGGGCCCTGACTATACCCATCCTTTGCCCCCTAACTACTGCTAGATTAAAACTGACTCAACATCAGTAGTTCAGAACCAATCATCAAATTAAAAGATTCAAGGACAACTGCTCTACCTACAGAGCCACAAATGCCCCATCTCCTCATGCAGCCTCCCATCGCTGTGAAGTCTGACAATTAGTTTCCTCTTGATCTGGCTGTTCCTTGTGGAGACTTTTTGTATTAGACAGTCCCAAGCCGAAACGGGTAACACAATATTGTTATCCTTCAGACATATTCTTTGAATCATCATAACACTGTGGATGTACTGCACAGCAGTAACCTCGGTTGTTGTTTGTTGTGTGCTGTACACCCATCTACAGGGAGCTCACTCCTTACAGTACACTCAAGGTCAGTCTCACTCTGGAGAGGAAGTCACATGGGAGCCTAAATTCTAGAGTGGAACAATCTTGAAAATTGACCCACTTGGAGCTAGATTGTCCATCTTCTCAGAACTAGTCACATAGATAGCTGCAGTGTTATTTTTGAAACAATTACTGGAAGTATCACATCCGTGATGAAACAAATATGTGTGCCGTTTGTGTGAGGGCAGGCGAGAGAGATGGTTTAGCCAACCCCCTCTCCGTGTCTGTCCCAGCTGTCTCCCGGACATTCCTTGCAGTGTTTTAAATAGCAGGCCCGGCAACAGGGCAGCTCTGCTTTCCTGCTAGATAGACAATTGCATGCTCCCATACAAATTCATGCGCACACTGGTATGCATATACACTTATTCACTGCAAGTAGTTGTAACAGTTAATCTAGCTAATTTAATCTAGCCCATGCCTGGTCACTGGATTAAGTGTAGATTTACAGAAGAAATCATACAAAACATTTCTACATTAACTACACTATAATTTTTTGTAATTTGTTTGAGAAGTATCACACACACACACACACACACACACACACAGGAAATATTGATTATCTTGGTACAATGATACATGTAGTAAAGCAAGTTGACAGGCAGTTGTTGGATTGGATGTTGTGAGTCTAGATGCCTAGTTAAAGCATCTTCGAAATGCCAGGTACCAGCTGATCAGTACCTAAGTGCACCAAGGGAGGACACCCAGTGAACTGCCAACAGAGTCATCGTGTGCTGCCAAGGCTCACTGATGGATGTGGAGAACACTTTGCTGCACAAGCATGATCAACAGGTGCAGAACACACGGCGCTGTACACATTGCTGTGTATGGGGCTGCATCGCAGACTTCCTGAGGGTCAAAATCACTACAGCAGCTATGAAAATGACTATAAGAAATGTGTAATTGTTACTTATAGTTGGCAACAGATATTTCCCTGTATTTTCCTTTCAGAATATGAAAAATGAAGAGATGAGTACAATTGTTGTCATGAATCTGGTAGGTTAATTTTAGCCTTTCACCAAATATTGTACCAACTACTGCATAATACTGCATGCTTGTTGCACCAGGAGTTACCGTTTATTTTAAAAATAATAGTCATACATTAACATAAACCTTCCCAACTCTATTATCAATGTGTTTGTGTGTGCTTGTGACTGCAGTAAAGGAGAAAGTTGCATGGATCTATTAACACACACACCAAGTCATATCATTCCGACCATCTCATCTATGACTCCAGCTACAACATAAATAACTCTATGTCTATGACCTCCTCCTTTATGCACGGATCAGTGCCAATACACTAAACAAATAACAAAATGAGAATGCTTGGAGTAGCCACAATAATGCAGAGGGAATAAAAATTATGCAAATGCTGTTTTTGTTATGCAAGAACAAATCCACAAGGAAAACATCCCTATGGAATCTAATTAGAGCAGTGGAAAAATGAAAAATAAACTGATTAAATGATGAATTGGTTACTTTTCAAAGTGCAAAGCTTACATTTTCTGCCATTTTTTTGTCTTTTGTGCCTGATTTGTATGTACTTTTGGGTAATTGGACATCACCTTTTCTTCTAATCAGGAATGGACTGATCATCGGTTGTCATGGAAGCCAAAAGAGCATGATGGGATTGAGGTGTTGCGCATCCCCTCTGGGAAGGTGTGGCTGCCTGACATTGTCCTCATCAATAAGTAAGCACAAGCACAAGCACTGCACTCACATTGAGAGTTATGCTGAGAGGAGAAACCATTTGGTCACTTTCCACCATTGATAAATGTTAGGTTTTAGTTAGGATGGTTTTACTCGTGGGTCAGTGTCAATAGAGATAGTGCTTATTCAACTGTCAGTATTCAGTATGTGTTTATGTTACAGTTTACATATGTGTATCATCTGTGCATTTTCAACGGCACAACTTTATGAGTGATTTACTGGCAGCTATCTCACACTCACTAGATCAGGAACAAACTCAATTTGTTCAGCAAAAGCCATGATTGCACATAAACTGTGTGACACCTACTAGAAACACAGTGCTGATGAGAGGGAACAAAAAGGTCACAAAGAAAGCATCAAGCTGCTGAACAACTAAGGTGGTTTATCTATCTATAGGACCGTGCCTGAAGGCAGAGCTGCTGTGCAGCTGACCTGACACACCAAAGGCAACTTGGGGTTCAGGGTTGTGCCCAAGGACACTTTGACATCACACAAACACAGAGGAAATCACCACTCCCCGTTTTTACCATTTGGCTTGAAAACCTGGTACAGTACTGCACCACTGAAATGGAAAAACTATATGTTACAGCATTTAGGAGAAAAGGAAAAACAGCAAGTGTCATCTCTTTTCCCACACCCCCATACAAATACAGTCCACATTCCTAACAGCACCACCGTAAATATCCCCAATGCTTTATTCATCAATTTGTTGTGGGCAATTAAGCAGCTTAGCATGCGTGGCTTTGCGACCACACAGAAACAAAAGATGTATGCATTTAGACGTTAATGCAAAAACATGGTCTGTGTGTGATCAGTGATGATCATTATAGCAGCAGCAGTATCAGTAACATGCTCGAAATGAAGGACCCAAACGCAGACCAGAGACAAGAGAGGGTTCAAACAAAGGATGTTTATTATAAATTAACATGGAAAACAGGATGTAACAGAAAATCACTCTAGGAAGAGGTAAAATGGCAATACTGGAAATAACACATGGAAGGGGGATTAAACAGACACAGAGGGACCAAGAGAAAAGCAAGAATGAAAGAAAGAAGGGAGAAAGTAGAAGCTGAACCCAAAAACCAACTTACTGAGAGAAGTGTAGTGACGGGCGACATGGAACCTTGAGTTGAGTTGAGTATGAACTGACAAAGGAAATGAGGAAGTGCAGAGGCTTAAATAGAGAGACTGATTGCTAATAAGTAACAGCTGGAACTAATTAGGGAGTGAAGGTGGAGAGAGAGAGAGGGGAGTGGTCAAGGTGAGGGAGGAAAAAAGGACACATGAGGGCTGGAGGAGACATGACACTGACAGGACCCCCCCCCCTAAGGGCCGGATCCCAGACAGCCCAAGACAAGAACACAATAAGAGGAACCCAGACTAAGCCGGGCGGGCCCGAGAGAGTCTACCCAGGGCGAACCCTGCAGAGCGTCGGGCGGGCGGCCCGAGGGAGGCAGGCGCGGGCCCTGCAGAGCGTCGGGCGGGCGGCCCGAGGGAGACAGGCGCGGGCCCTGTGACGGCACCGAAGAGGCGGTGGAATTGTCCTTGAAGAGAGCCCGACAAGTAGCTGGAACAGGAGTCGGCGAGATAGCGCCGACGACCTCGACGAGGGCCGGCTGAAGAGCAGGAACCGGCAAGGTGGGACCGGCGACGACCTCGACGAGGGCCGGCGGATGAGCTGGAACCGGCGAGCTGGTGATGACGTCCTCGACCAGGGCCGGCGGATGAGCAGGAACTGGAGAGGTGGCACCGGCAACAGCCTCGACGAGGACCCCACTTGGAAGTCGGACTGGAGAGGCGGTGACGACGTCATCAAAGCAGACCCCGCTTGGAAGA
>JAUMTR010000010.1:11845717-11872042 GCA_032270685.1 Microctenopoma stevenorrisi
GAGAGAGAGAGGGGAGTGGTCAAGGTGAGGGAGGAACAAAGGACACATGAGGGCTGGAGGAGACATGACACTGACAAGCAGCACCTTCACAGGGACACGGTTTAAGGAGGGTAGACTGTAAGGACACAAACTCCTCACTATTAAATTACCAGAGCTGTAAAAGCCGAGCAGTATCCCGCGACAGACAGCTAAATCTGCAGCTAATTGACTTTATGTCTTTGTTGTGTATAGTGTTATGAGCTTAACGACCGAAACAGCTTTGTATACATCCGACATTAGTGCTGCACTTAGAAGTGTCCTATGAAATGTGTCAAGCATCTCCATTTCGCCCACGTCAATTTAAATGTTTTAGTGCGGCTGTGCAGTAAACTGTAGGCCTGCAGCCAAACACTGATGTACATGGGAGGAACAGTGTGAGTGCAACAACCGGACATACATTACACTCAGATTCTACCCACTCCGTCCACGGCATTACCCTGTCTGTAGGGGATTCTGCTTTATTGCCCAGAAAAAAGAGACAGGAAGGCTGATTAACAGAAAGATCTACAGTGCTGCTGCTGAAGGACATGTCAGTGAGCGTTAGGATACATGTTCAGCCCTATCTATAAGAAAACACTGGTAACGTGTATCTTGACAAAGTCATCAAAGATATATATATAAAGATAATAAATAAAGATTTATAAAGATATAAACAAGCACAGGAGATCTGAAACATCCCAGTAAGTTCACTTCTGCCCATTGCCTCAGAAAATCACACAACACTAGCTGGAGGAATTAAATGAAAGAGAACGTGCAAACTCTAAACACCTCTTGCTGTGACGTGACAGTGTTGCAGGCAATCAGTCTCCAGTCCAAGTCTCCAGTATCCCTCTACATGTAATAACATCAGCAGGTTTGTGGAGGCTTCTCTAGCAGGTGGTGCTGACATGGACTTCCACAAAAGTGTACTAGGTCAGATGGTAGAACCCCAGTGGGATCAATGAAGTGTATTATTATTATTATTATTATTATTTATTTTACAAAACCATTAGTAGAACATTCATTTGAAGTGACACATTTTTTGTTTAAATCTTTGCTTGTAGTAATGATGGGGTGTTTGATGTGGCCCTGCATGTCCACGTTCAGGCCTACAGTAATGGAAAGGTAACTTGGACTCCCCCTGCACTCTACTGCAGCTCCTGCGGAGTGAAGGTGACTCATCTTCTACACTTTACATTCACTTTCTCTGAACTGCAGGCGTGTCCCATTGACTCTTCTTTTTGTGTTTCTCTCACTAGGTAACATATTTTCCATTTGACTGGCAAAACTGCAGTATGGTGTTTCGCTCGTACACGTACGACTCAACAGAGATCGACCTGCAGTACGCACGGGACTCAAAAGGCAACGAGATACGGGAGATCCTGCTCGATGAGGCTTTCAGCGGTAAGGGTTTGGTGGGAAAACAAATGAGGGAATAGATGGTTTAATGGTTGAACGTAGGAGTATGGGAATTAGTGAGCTTTTAAAAATGAGCAGAAACTGATACGACTACACTGAACACATTTTGCTAATTACACGTTACACAATAAGTCTGACTCAGTTCTCTCCTGTTTTTTATCTTTCTCTCATTAAATACTTTATGCTTGCTCTAGCCTAACATCGAAAACACGGTCACTTGAGTGTCTTTTGCTTTTGATTGTGTTTGCAGTTTTGTTTGGATCCCTTTGTGGTATGCAGATTTGTTTCTTGTGATGTAAAACAGTAAATTTGCTGATCCTAATGGAACCATCTTCTAACTGCTTCAAATGTGAATGCATCACCAGAGGGCGGCGAGTGGTACATCAGACACAAGCCAAGCAGGAAGAATATGAACGACGACAATTACGAGGACGTGACCTTCTACCTGATCATCGAGAGGAAGCCTCTGTACTACGTCCTGAATATCATCCTCCCGTGTATCCTCATCACAATTATCGCCATCTTTAACTTCTACCTGCCTCCCGATGCAGGTAGAAACCAGTTCACTATAAGTTTAAGTTTAAGATGACTGAAGTGTGACGTTCCGGTTCGTAATGCATGTGGTTTTCACCTTGATGTAATTTTGGTTAGGATCTTATTGCTCTCTAAAACTGCTAAAGCCATTTCATTTCCTAATTGTGTTTGTGTGGTCTGTTTGAATTGGGCAATCACACATCTGTCCAATTACTGGCACAAACGATTCAGTTTCAGATTAGATCACTGTTTCCGGGAGCACTGCTGAATCAATAAGCTCAAAGTTAAAAGGTTGAAAATCAAGCCTCCAACAACTCAGAGAAATCAACGTGTACTTAGGTTACTATACTTTCTCTGATAGCCTGGTTTACATGAATCTCTAAGTATATTACTGTCTAACACTGTTTGCTGTTTGCAGCATACTTTGAATGCCTGGGCATGACTAATGCAAGTAATGACCTTTGACATGTGCTCTGGAGAAAGAATACTTAGTGGCATATTTGCATGCCTCAGTGAATCAAAAGACTGTGTTTATAAAGTTATGCATATTAAAAAGGTACTCCATCAATTTATTATTGCCCTTTTTGCACAAATAAGATTGGTGATGATGGGTGCTCATTCAAGAAACAATGTGTCTCCCACATTGTGACCAACAGCAGTTTTTCACTAGAATCTTCCCATGTCCAAACCCATAAAATGCTAGCTTTATTTTTATGTATGTGATCTCAAAACCCAGAAATTACAGAGGCTGTACATATGTACAATGAGTACTTGCGGCACAACATAAAGTGACTTATACTCTATTAAAAGGGGGTTGGTTAACGTTGTCCTCATGAGATAAACCAAGGATCAGGTCCTGAAAGGCCCACGCTGCATTGGTGTGTTTAATGACTCATTGAAGGGCTCACAAAGACATTTCAGGTTACCAGTTAGATCGTCCCTGTTATATGAGCATCTTGAGGAAATTTCCTTAAATTGGGCAGAAGTGTCCACATGGAGTCAGTAATCAACTTTTGGTTGGTCAAAGGTCAACGAATTTGTGAATATCTCAAGAAAGATTTAAGATGATTTCTTAAAATGTCATTTAGCACAAACATCCACTTAAACTCGCACACTGGTTATAAGATGAGATAATTCTAGCTTCTTTCTGCATCTCCACTTCAGGGACATCTCAGTCTCTTCTCCTCGACACACACTCCAAATATGATCAACCTCAAAAAAAAAAACACACAATTGTATTGACAATACCAACATGTAAATCAATGAACACAGTGACTATGTGATACAAAAAGGCCTCGCTCTGTTGACAAATAAATTTATCTTAGAATGAGATTCTGTTATTATCATTCCTATTAAATACCAATAAGGACCTGGTGTTTCTGTAGTAGTAGGTGTTGAAACACAAGTCTGACAGAACTAATTGTTAATTTCATTAACAAAAGTAAATAGCACTTATTGTACTTTTTATTTTGTCCTACCAGGTGAGAAGATGGGTTTGTCCATTAACGTACTTCTGACTCTTACTGTGTTCCTGCTGCTGCTGGCTGATAAGATTCCTGAGACGTCACTGGGTGTGCCCATCATCGTCAACTACATCATGTTCACCATGATCTTGGTCACATTTTCTGTCATCCTCAGTGTGGTAGTCCTCAACCTGCACCACCGTTCCCCCAACACCCACCAGATGCCCATGTGGGTTCGCAAGGTGATGTCCCCGGCTCCTGGTTGCAGTCTTAAATAATTTGAATAATCAAATTTTTTAAATTTGTATGTAAACGTGTGAATTAATGATTAATAGTCTTAATTTTAATGTTAAAAACATGAGCTCACAGTGACTTTGACTTGAGGCAAGCATGTTGCAGTTCCATGAAACCTGAACTTTAGGCTTCACATTGGACCAAACTAATCAGTTGTTCTTCAATCTAAGCCTTCCCTCAAGGTGCTCTGGAGATTCACAAGACTGATGTATGTTCACAGGAATGATACATACAGACATAATGATACATTGAATTCAGTTAAACTGTATTTATTTAGCGCCAAACCATCCAATCCTCCTCAGCTCCTCAGTGTTCTGCTGTTTCACACAGACATGAGTCAGTGGGAAATATGTGTGGTGGTAAACTGTTAAACTAAATATGGCCATGTAATGACATATCGTTCTGATATTCACTCAATTTTATTATTTGCTCACATGACCCCAAGTTTTAATTCAAGCTACACTTACTATTGTAGCCACAATCTGATTCCTCGCCATTGGGTATTATTGACATCCATCTGTCGATACGGGCAGCCAAGAGCTATTTCAAAGGATAGACATTTAACCTCAAAGTGCAGATAAAAAAGCCATTTACAGCAATTTTCATATTGATCAAGACTAATGTTTGATCCATGATTTCTTGTTATATCTATATATGTATATAATTTATATTCAGGGAACAGTAGCTGATGGTTATATGACTTGTTCCCCTGTTTTTAACTGCACAGACTTTGGTATTTCCCAGTGACATCCTTTGCTAAGAAGCTCCACTGGAGCATCCACCATTCATGCTCAAGGACACCTTGAGTATAGACGTTGAAGAATTGGAAAGCATTACCCATTTGGTTTCCCCACCCACATCATTCACCAGCAACTGTTCTCAAAGGTTATCTCACCGCTCAATTCAGCATTCTGAGTCATTGCTCAGCCTTAATAGGCAAATACAGGGCAAATACATTTCAGTTGTCCCATAAATCACAAAACAAGAATTCAAACAAGTGGATTTTGAACACTGGGAAAGGATTGATTTGGGAGCTCTGTGGGAGCCAACAAGCTATTAGAAATGTGTTTTGTCATTTTGATTTCCAGTTTTAACCTAAAAATATCTGATTCTCTCCACCAAAACAATAAACTAATGCACTACACTGTAGATTGTGACTCTAACTCTGTCGTTCTTCACTTTGCCTCCCCTGCTATAGATCTTCATTCACATGCTTCCTCCTTATCTTGGCATGCTGCGGCCAAAAGTGGAGACCCCCTTGTCCCTGGAGATGATACCCCGCAGAGAGAAAAAGATTCCCATCAGCAAAGTAGCTGACGAATACTTCATTCGGAAACCAGACTCCTCCATCTTGTTCCCCAAACCCAATAGGTAATGATTGCATTACAGTACTGTTCACCTTTAAGTAGGTGTACTATTAATAATTGATTGGTACAAAATTAATATACATTTTCCAAATACTACTAAAGACTACGTTCATATCAATAATACAATGACTTACACACAAGGGCTTAGCATTTACATTTACTCCTGTACATGTATATATGTTCATGCTTCTGAATCACCAGGTTGGCCACGTGCCTCTTCATGTGGAGTTGTGTTGTCCTCATTCCGACATTGATTTTCTCTTGGTACTCCGGTTTTCTCCCACCGCCTAAAGACATGCAGTCAGAGTTTATTCTCTAGCACTGATTTGCTCATAGGCATGAATGGTTGTCTGTCTCTATATATCAACCCTATGATAGACTTTTGACCTTTCCATGGTGTAATCTGCCTATTGCCCAACAACAGCTGGGATAGCACGCAACCCTTTCTTACAGCACAAGCTGTAAGAATGAATTCTGTAGTTTATATCTTGTTTTTAGTATGTAGTATTTCAAATTTAAGTGTGTATATTCAGTTATTTTTATGCCTGGTTCAACCACAGGTGTCTTTTAAGGAACTTGGATCCTATACGTTCTACTGTAAGAACAAGGGGGTAAGATTATTTTAATAAGGACAGTGTAAAATAGTGTTTGTACTGTGTAAGTGTTTATTGTTGAACAAGATATTTGGCAGGTAGACCACACACAAAAAATGCATGTAATGTGTTGATGAGCAAGGATAGGATAGATAATATCCCCTGGGCTCTAGACACTGGTGGTGAAAAATCAGTCTGGAATACTCCTCAGTAAAGGTGGGGTCAGGGTGGAGTACGGCTGCCCAAGCGTAGGTCTAAAAGGTGGAATGGCAGAAACAGGGTGGGATTTAAAGAATGGACTCTTGGCTTGATAAATCAGTAAGAAAAGTTATTGCATGACGAATAGAATAAAGGGAGTATTTACAGTGTGGGAAACGTAAGTGACGGAATAGATTCAGTAGGGAATCCCAGCAAAGAGTTGGTACAAAGTTCTTCCTTATTTTCAAAAGTAATCTAAACACATAAAAAGTGCTGCATTTTTCATATGTAGGCTCACCTACAGCCCTGCTTTAAAATGGAAAACACATTTCCTCCAATAGGAAAGTTCCTACACTGTCCATGGAGAAGAGATAGAAGGCGAGCAGCAGGTTTTGTGGGAGATGGCTCTTGGGGGGAGGGGAATTCTAGAAAATACAGTCTCTGCTGTGCCTTATTCAACAGCTCTTTGGTTTTGGTGCTCCAGGTCAGGTTATCCTCTGGCTCAGTGCCCTGAACCCGAACACCAGTATCCTCTCTACACAGTCAGTGATGAGTGGCTGGATGACAGTTTAGTCCATGGTTTTTGTGGTACTGAGGAGCTGGTCATTGACTCTTCGACAGCTGCTCCACCTCGTCCCTATATGCCAGCTCACCCGCCTTGCCAGAGATGAGTCCGACGACTGTCTTGTCATCCTCAAACTTTACGAACTTGTTGTTGTGGTGGGTGGAGACACAGTTGCATGTGTAGCTGGTGTAGAAGAGCGGACTGAGCAACCCTGCGGTGTCCCAGTGTTTAGTCTGATTGGTGTGGGGAGTGGAGAAGCAGTGGAGGTGTGGGGACCCAGTGAGACCCTCTGTGAGCTAACTGTCAGAAAGTACAGTGTCCTACTGCAGGTAAGGGATGGAAGCCCCATAATTAACACCAAGCTTACCATTCTGGCAGCTACCCTGCTGCTCCAGGTGGGCTGTGGCCACAGCATCCTCTGTGGATCTCTTTGCTTTCTAAACAAATTAAAAAGGCTCCAGGTCTGCTGGCAGGCAGGTGATGACGTTACCAGTTTCTCAAAGCACTTCATCATTACTTATGAGTGCCACTGTCCATGATGGATTTTTTGGCAGCACAACAATGATGGAGAATTAAAGGCAGGATGGGACAGTCGCCTGAGACAGAGACTGGTTAAAAATTCTAGTGAAGATTCTGGTCCAGCCACACCGTCTGGTCCTGCTGCCTTCCTTGGGTTAACCTTCCTCATTGCCCGCCTCACACTCTTCCACCGCACACTGTGATGGAGCTGCTGTTGGTGTCACCAAAGCAAAGAAGATATTCAGCTCCTCTGGAGTTGCTGGATCTGTAGCTGCTGACATGGTAAACACCCTGCCACACCTGCCTGGTGTTGTTGCACCTCAGATGGTGCTCTAACCTCCTCCTTTTTGCTACCTTGGCCTGTCAGATTCCTCTCTTTGGGTTTGCTCTCGCTGCACTCTAAAGTTCCCTGTTCCCTGGCCTTAAAGCAGCTATCCTTGCTTTTAATAGACTCTGGACCTCCCTCGTCGCACAGGTCTTCCTATTGGCATAAATCACAATGACTGTAATGTGTCTTGTGTTCAAAGTGAAAATTTTAATGTGCCTTTAGAAAAAGCTCCACTTACTGCCAATTTTTAAGCTGTTAGCTTATCATTATTTGTTGGAGTTTTGTGCCAGGAAAAAAAAAGCGGACAGAGAACAAGTTGTTTGGGAAGTATCTTGAATCTTACGTCGGCTGCTAGAAACTGGCAATATTTGAATTTACATTAGTAATAAAACAAACCAATAAAGCTTTTAATGTTAAATTGACATATTATTGTTAGAGTCCGAATACAAATTAAAACCTGTATTGATGATTTTCATCCAAAACTTTGAGTACAGCCACTGTAAGGAGATGGATTTGTGCCACGCAATTGGTTACAAACTGTTCTATTGGTACACAGGAAGCATGTGATGCTGCTCAGGCAAAATTTGGTTAATTACTGTAAGTCACTTACCATGTGTTATCTTATATTCCCACCACTTTACTGCTCTGTTTAGACACAAGCAAAATCTTCCTCATGTGCTATAGTTGTCCCTCGCCTTTTGCCCTTCACGTCTTGTGGGAGCAGAAATGTGTCTGAAGGGAAATGCTGGAGGCAGCAAGGAATTAATGCTAAAATAATAATGACCTGCACAAATCAACCCTGACACAGTGGAACGGCACGCTGCGTGTCCCAATGAAGAAACAGGTGACAGTGGAAAGGGGAGGGAGGCTCTGTTACGGCAATTTGATGAGACAGCAGTGTGTCTTTTGAGCACACACACACACGCACCACACGCACACGCACCTTCTTAATTGAGATTAGTGCATGTCTTGGCACCAGACGCAGCCAGTTTTATTTGAATTAGTCTCCAGAATAGTCATTTACATCTGATGAAGTGCTACCTGGCTGACAGGTTACACTACCCGTTTTGTGTTTTTTTGTGGTTGGTATGGTACCATGCTGCCCTCTGGAGTTGAACTAGCTGAACTAGAAATGTACTTTTTTATTTTTGCTAAAGCTTCTAGGCAGAAGAGGTGTTTAATATTCGAGGTGTTTCATAAGAAAACAGATGTCTACAAAAGGCACAGTGCAGCTGTTTTGCAAATTATAATTTAGGTTTGTTTGGACGAGGTCTTTGACCAGATACATTTTAAGTATGACCTAACGTACATAATGTTAAATACACAACATTTTTTATTCTTGTTTCATTTATTCTCGTTCTACACTGATGAGAACAGTATTATCAGAAACCAACACAAAACTGATGCGCAGCACAACAAAACTAACTTGTAATAACAAACATTTGACGTCTGGCAGAAAAAAGTTGGACGGTTGTAGAAGCAGCCAGTGAAAAACCCTGAGTCACAGCTTAAGACACCAAGACATGTCCTCCTACAGATCTAGAGTTCTAATCATAAGCAATAAGATAATCCCTTGCCCTTCCCCCGATGTTTGGACATCATCACATGATACTGATCATCCTATTGAGTGTGTAGTGATTTTAGACTGGTTTCAGGAACCCTACTGTTTTCACCCTTTAACTGACAGGCAGCCGCCATTAATCTCATAATGCCAGGGAATGATCTTTAGTGTGGGATGAAAACATTGAATACGAATGACCCGACTGCAAAGACGTGGACAGACGAGAACCTTGGTTTTGACTTCTGATTTTATTTCTTTGTTATGGTTCTGATAATGAAAATGAATTAGATTTACTGTGACAGCAGAGGTCAGAGAGTTGGGGGAGGACACCAACAGCGATGTTCTCCGATCAACTTCTCGCACCTCATTGCAACTCGCGGTTGGTAACTGAGGGCAACAAGTAAACATGGAAACATGTAGACAAACACAGACTCAGTTTCTCAGCCCACTCTGCAGATGCAAAGCGGTGGCTCCCATGGCAAAGTGAGCTCGGGAAGCTTCTCTGTCCTTCTCTTTCTGGCTCTCTGAATGACATGAGAGTGCGAAGGAGACGTGCGGCTTGCCTCATAAATGCCTGACAGTTTCACAGCTTTTAATTAGTGTGGACTGACACCTGCTTGCATGTTGTACATTCTGCAGGCCTGTGTGCATCTGTTGAGCTCGGGTGCTGACACTTTATGTGGACTTGTGCCATTTCTCACGAATCAACATGAGATTTATTTGTAACATAATAATGTCTTGTGCATTCAAAATGCAGGTTTCAGCCAGAAGGCATGTGCACCGACTTAAGAAAATTTATTGATGGCCCTAGTAGCTACCTCACACTACCTGACGAGCTCAAGTCGGCCATTGAAGCCATCACGTACATTGCTGAGGCTCTGCAGTCGGAGAAGGACTATGAAGCTGTAAGAATATTTCTTGTTTTCCTTCCTTTATTCATTGTTTTGTGCCCTTGTGTCTCTCTTCACCATCTATCCTCATCCTCATTGTTGTCTCTGATTGCTCCATCCAGCTAAAGGAAGACTGGCAGTACGTGGCCATGGTTGTGGACCGCATGTTCCTCTGGATCTTTGTCGTCTTCACCACTGTGGGCACCCTGGCCATCTTTGCAGATGCCAGCTTCAACCACACACCCACTGACCCGTTCAAAGCCTTATAAAACATGTTGTGTTTGTGTTGAGGCGCCTTGTTCCTCATGTACCATTTCCACCCATAAAACACTATACAGTGATATCTAATACATATACATTTTGGCCAAACAGGAGGAAAAATACAATGACTTTAAATACTATTATGTGTGCCACAGCACCGATAGCTGCATGAAATGCATATCTGACTTACTGTATATATTTGTGACAATAGGTTTGATGTGTTTCTTGGTGTAATAGTAGAATTCTAGGTCTTAAGAGTGTGGATCCAGTGTCATATGTGTAGGTGTTAACACATAAACGCCAAGACAAACCAGATGCTATAACGAGCAAGTTGTATGCCTTTCATTTCCCTGTGTCAGAATGCACTGGAGTGCGTGCCACATGCTTTGTGGATATTTCTGCAACTTTAGTAATCCTCTGTGTATTGTCAGCATCGGTGCACGTGGGTGTTTGCATAGAAGTTGTTCTAATGTTGGCGTGCGCAGAGCAGCATGCCAACTCATTTCACCAGCTGCATCAATAGCCTGTGGAATTCCCATTATACACTATGGGAGACCTGTGTCTCTCGGTGTCTCGCTTCCCTGTAGACACACACACACACACACACACACACATACTTTTAGATCCTCTCACGACACACTTGTCCTTTAAGTCTTGCGCTTTGATTTTGTTTTGTTTTTTAAAATAGGGGAAGGGGTTTGAGGGGAGGATGTGAATAGCTTCATCACCTGTCTGTTTTGCTATTAATAACACACACACACACACACACACACACATACATACACATGGACGCACACTGGGACTGGTTACTGTTACATGGGCTTCCCTCATACTCCTCTGTGTAAATACATGCCTGCATACATTCACTCTGAGCTCTTGTCAGCTGCAGCATATGAAGACTGAACGTCTGTAGTCATTCACAGCAGCTCATTGTGGCGACAGTGCTGATAGGGCTTCAGTATTATAGACGTGGCTGGATCATTACTGCCACACTGCTGTTCGAATTGCAATAATTTCTATCCTTAGCTTATTATCTCACATTGTGACCTTTTGTGAAACTGAAGCATTGAGAAGATGTTGTTTGACAGATGCACAGAAACCACATAGGGGCCAGTCTGACTGTTGTATTTATACTGGGAGTGGTGGTATGCAAGAGTCGAAGACATTCTCCTTCTCTCAACCCTCGACATGACTCTGATTTTATAGTCTCTTTGTGTTTTCACACTGGAAATCCCGACCAGCATGACGGAGAGATGACAGGATGACCTCAAACACAAAAGAAGAGGTGATAAGAAGCTAAGATGGAAAAGATGGGGAAAAAAAGTGTATTTTCTTTTAGAACCGACAAAATAACTTATGACCCCTGACATACACACGTCAACTCAATGGAAAGCAACATCCCTGATCCTGCTGTGTCTAGGATCATTCATGCTGCTTCTAAGGCCTACGTCTCATCAATCAATTTTTATGAGCTTTTCCTGCCTCAAGCTCAGACAAAAAATAAAACCTCTCCATTAATACCGGTAGTGTCTGCCAATGCATTTAGTAACAGTAGGCCTCTTCCACCTCACCCTGCAGGTTTTGGGAAGTCATACAGCATTAGCTTTGATTGCTTGCATGAAACTATATCAAATCAAATCACATCTAATATCTGATCTGCTCTTTCTCTGTTGTTCTAACTGTTTCCTAGACAAAACTTGAAATTTAACACAAACCAATTGCAGCATTGCTTTCAATAGCCTGTAAACCAGATACTACACATCACAATGTGTGGGTGGAAATGTCCAAGGGTATGGAAAAGGCAGGGGAAATGTGATTTAGCAGTAAAAATCAATAACAGGATGAATAAGGCATTAGAAGATAAATGAGTAAGAGATGCCACCTACTACTTGAGCCCCAATCCACTATTTTAACCCTTAATCAACACCAATATCTCTCCAAAATATCCCATAACTCAAAGCCCACTGCCCTTCCTTTACCCCTTCCTACCCAGTCCACCCCCAATTCCTCTTCATCCCACCCACAGTCCTAACCTCAAACTGGTGAGCACCAACAGGTGCCTCCCTTACAGGCCTCCCAGTACAAACTCACTCCACCCTCTAGTCACTCCCAGCGCGCGCACCCAATCAGACTGTAGTGCTTCGTCAATGAAGCCATGGCCACAAAGAGAGGAAGAGACCAGAGAGAACGAGCAATCTTCTGAACACTTTTTGCTGCTAAGGGTATTTACTGGCTGTAACCCAGCCGGAGGTGTGCATCGGTTTCTCTGAGCTAGAACGTTGGACGTTCTTTCATCTAGGTTACAGGTGTGAAGGGGTCAAAACGCCTGGTTGTGCCACAGAGGGACTTTTTACCGGCACACAAAGTCATAAGAAGATGTCATGAGGGTCTCGAGTGGACAAATGAAGATGAAGCTCAACGTTGATGGGAGGAGGAACGCCCTTCTCATTGCATGCAGCTGCCTTTGTCTAGCTGTTACTGGTAAGGACACTGATGGCAATGCTGTGTGTTTTTTATTTTTACATTCTGAATTTTCCCTTTTGTTAAAATTTGAATTCATCCAAATTGTTGTGTAAGGCTTTTAGAACTTGGAAGAACAACAACAAACCTAACAGAGTCAAAAGCTCCTCTGTCTTTTAAACATAAACATCCTCACTAAAGTGCACATTGCCAGAAATAGAAAAAGAAAGAGGAGAAGAAAAACAACTTGTCTTGCTTTGACTTTGACCTTTGACTCCATAACTGATTTGGAAAACAAACAGTTGTCCCCATGCCTCTGTCTATCCTCACACCACTGTTTCCTGCGGCGCTGCTTAGAACAGACACTCATACACTTAAGAACTGAGACACTTTTATCCACTGTGATATCGGATAAGTGACTTGATTGCACTCAGTCGGTTCAGTTGAACTGCTATAGATTCCTCTTCTTTTTTTTTTTGCATTTAGATAAAATCAAAAGTAAAATCCTTTTGCAAATAGAAATTCCTATCAGAGCTCAGCTGAAGTATTTTGACTTTGACCCTCTGATTCCAAAATGGGAATTGAAAGCAAAAGTTGCTCGTTGTTAATGACCTCCACACAATTTCTGCTGTTACAAAAACCAAGGGCCACACAGTGGAGACTAATACTTACTCTACTTCCTGCTGGAGTTGTTTATGCAGTTGAAAAGTGAAAATTTGCTCTGGAACATATTATGAATCATATTAGCACATCATTGTTTGTTAATCAGAGACTATTTTTGTCCTTGATGGAACTGGTATCCCAGACATCCCTTTGATCCCATTCCCCTGCTGCATATCAATTACATTAGCTCAGCCACCTTTGCTACCCATGGTGCACCACCAGCACCTGCAAGGCTGCCTGCTTGCCTCCCTCGCATGTCCCGTCTGTCCTTCTCTGTCTATTTTCCATGTCACACTTTAGGAATGAAAAGTCAGTTGATCATCAGTAAGTACTGAGACATGTTTTTAAAGATGCTTATCATGCAACCCCACGGGCTTAATCCTGCTAAGTGTTAAATTATTATTATTATTTATGTTGCACAATAAATGACAACGACCCCACAAGAACCACACTTCTGTTTTGTTCATACAGTTGTCCATCCATAAGTATGTAGTGTATTTTTAGCAGTCAACCCAGTGGGACTTGAACCTAAAGCACTGCACTGCTGCGTTCTGAACATGCAGCTCCTGTATGTATGCAGTTGCAATGTTCACAATATTCACATTAAAAACCTCAATAATCACATTTCACTGGTGGGAAGAACCAGCATTACTGCCGAGCAGAATTAGTCTGTTACAAGCAAAAGTCAGGTAAAGCTATAAGTTTTATATCGTTATCACTGAACAGCATTTTTCCTTTGAGTTTTTTTCTTTCTTCTTATATAGATTTTTTTTAACTTTTATCCACATTGTCACTAACTGCTATTGAATTATTCTGGTGAACTAGTTCTCACTTTATGTCTCTTTAAATCTTTCCACCCAGGGGCCTCAGAAATAGAGCGGAGGCTTCATCAGAAGCTATTTAAGAACTACAACATGAAAGTTCGACCGGCGCGTTACTGGGAGGAGAAGGTGATGGTGCGAGTGGGGATGACTCTTTCCCAGCTCGTCAGCTTGGTAAACACAACTGCACAAGCTCATACATGTAAAACCAATTTTGACAACTGTTCAAGTCCTTCATACATCAAGCTCTCTTATATAAAAACACAGTACTACCCCACGATACACACACACATTTCTGGCTGCTGCGCGGCTACCCATTCATCCATATCCACTTACTTTCCATTGAAAGCCACTGTAGCAGCGCCGCTGTGATTAACAAGATATGATGGCACTAGCAATTTATGTCCTCCTCTGTCTTTCTCTTTGTGCATCTCTCTAACCTTCTATAGAACGAGAAGAACGGCGAGATGACAACCAACGTGTTCATGAACATGGTATAAAGGATGCGAACATTCATCTTCATCACTGAGCCTCTCACTGCTGCTCTCTCAGCCCTCAAATGGACTTGTCACTTTCTAGAACCACAACTTATTTCTTATCTTATATCTCTCTCATTCTGTGACTCGCTGATCATAATTTCTGTCCCTTATGCTCGCAATTAAAAGTCAGTACAGTTTACAGTAACTGTTTGTGACAGGGGTGTCTTAGTGTGTTTCTACATCAGCAGGATTGAAATGACTTATTAAAGACCAGAGAATTAAGGATCTAATTGTCACGTCAGGACACCATAGTTATGATTTTACCCCTGTGCATGTTATTCACCTAATTTCATTTTCCCCCTACTTTGCTGCCTTTCTCATTGATTCGTCCTTTCTTTGATCCTGTCTTCTGTCCCAGGCGTGGACAGATTACAGGTTGTCATGGAACCCAGAGGAATATGACAACATTGACGTTTTAAGAATACCTCCCAACAAGGTGTGGCGGCCTGACATCTACCTCATAAACAAGTGAGTGTTCCAGTCACATGTCATCGTCTTAGAACAGGAGACCAGAGACTCTGGTCCAAACACATGAGAAAATCTTTTACTGTTCTTAAATGTTGAAAGGACTGATTTTTAACCTATATCCTGTATATGAATGGTGATTCATTTTATTCTGCATTGGATCAGTTATTGGTCTAGGTTCATCTGCATAAATCTGAAACAGGCAGAAAAACTAGTCCTATTAAACTATATGAAATATATAAATATACAATACTATAAAGAAATATTCTGTGGGCACAGGTAAATAATTACTAAATGATGGGTCAATATGATGTAATTTGAGATAAAGTGAGATACATCTGGCTGTTGCTTCGCCTTTATTTGTTGTTGAAATAATATGAATGGTAACATCTTCACAGCTATTCACATGCTGCATTATTAAGCTAAAAGCTCATGACATAATGACTGATGACCATCACATTTGTCTTTTTCCATCCTTGCAGTAACGATGGTCAGTTTGATGTGGCTCTCTATGTCAACGTATTAGTTTACAGTGACGGGACAGTCAACTGGCTTCCACCAGCCATCTACCGCAGCTCCTGCTCTATAGAGGTGCAGATTAAATGATCACGTGACCCTGATAAACAAACTAAATCACAGTACATTTTGTTTAGTTTTTTATCCATATTAAATACCCCCCAGTGTTATAGTGAGTACATGTCCTTGCACTTTCCACACTTATAGGTGGCGTACTTCCCGTTTGACTGGCAGAACTGCAGCATGGTCTTTCGCTCGTACACATATGATGCCTCTGAGGTGGAGCTGCAGTACTTTCTGGATGATGATGGCAACGAGATCCAAGAGATAGTTATCGATGAAAATGCTTTCACTGGTTGGTGCCTGTAATAATAATAATAATAATAATAATAATATCAACAATAACAATAATAATATTATTATTACATTTCAATTAGATTTTATTTATTTTTGTATTATTTTATTTATTAATTATATAAAATTCAAACAAGCAACTAAATTTAATGTAATGGAGGGAAAGAAATGAAGAGGTCTCACTCTATTATTGAGAATATTATTGAAAAGGTGGTCACATTTTTTTTCTTCTCTGCTTACAAACACTCTACCAAAGCTGCATTCTCATCATCCCATAACCATCACCATTCTCCACAGAGAATGGAGAATGGGCCATCTGTCACAAACCCTCAAGGAAGAACGCGAAGGAGGACCTGTACGAAGACATCACCTTCTACCTCATCATTGAGAGGAAGCCTCTATTCTACGTCATTAACATCATCGTGCCGTGCATACTCACCAGCGTGTTGGCTATATTTGTCTTTTACCTGCCCCCAGGAGCAGGTCAGTGCTGTGGTTTGATAATGTGACTACACATCACTGCCAAAAAGGGGGTTATAAGAACAAAGAACATCTGCTGACATAATATAACATCTGAGAAAATAAATTTTTTTTTAAGTGTTATGGTTTAAACATTGGTTTAAGTCTGAAAGGTTAAAACTAGGAATTCAAAGCAACGGAATTGGGGCAACGATCAATATGTCACATACACGTTACTCCACAATGAGCAGTCATGTTTAAGTCAGTCATAATTAATTCTCCAGTCCGTTCCTGTTGTCTGCAGGAGAGAAGATGACTCTCTCCATTTCTGTGCTCATCGCTCTGACTGTCTTCATGCTGCTGCTGGCCGACAGGGTGCCTGAGACCTCCCTTGGCATCCCAATTATTGTCAACTACGTCATGTTCACCATGATCCTGGTCACCTTCTCTGTCATCCTGAGTGTAGTTGTCCTCAACTTGCACCACCGAACACCTAGCACACACATCATGCCCAACTGGGTTCGAAAGGTGAGGCTGGTTTTACTATTTAATCAAATTCATTAAGCTCTACTGTAAACTCACTTTATCTTTGAGAACCCTTTTTCACAAAACTTTTTAAACTTTGATTTTGCAGCTCTTCATTAATTTCCTGCCCAAGTATATAGGCATGATGAGGCCAAACCCAGAACAACATCTGTTAGAGGAAAACTCTAATGAAGACACCCCCCCCCGAAGCTTCAACGGGCGTCAGCCTGGAGGAGAGTACTTCTTTCGCAAGATCAACCCGGATCTTGTTTTACCCTGGAGAGGCAGGTGAGGTAAATTTGGAAACAGGGAATCTTCTTGATGAGTTTTAAAGGTAAAGCTGTGAACCATCATAAGGCGTCACCATCATTGCAGTGAGGACAGATGTTTTTACAAGCCACGAGTCATTTGGTGGCTGAAATGCCCTAATGAAGATGTTCTAACACGGCCAAGAAGCCTTTGGTTAGTACATTTAATACAATGGTAAACTAAATCCTGTATTTAGTTTTTTATCTATAATGTTTGTCAGTGGATTCAGTAATGAGTTAGGCAATTGATCGTGTGTGCAAAGAGTCATTACAGAACATTTGCACAGCTATGTTTGAAAGCCTGATTCCTGCCTCCCTCCAGACAAAGATAAGTGCTGATCCTAAGTTACACCAGCAGAAAGCCAGTTCTATGAATGTTGATAAAAGCCAACACAGGAATGAATCCTCTTTACAAGGTGTGCCAAAGTGTGAATATAGGAACTGATGCCCGACTAGCTATTACAGTAATGTACACAGAGACTTGGCAGAGTTACAGCGATTGCTACAGCAGCTCAGAGGATCTGTCAAGACTGTGACAGTGTGTGTATTTTCTTCGGCTATACACAGTCATGAAAAAAGTATTTGAACCCCAGCTGATTTTGTAACTTTGCCCAGTAACAAAAAAATGATCATCTATAATGCTATAAAGTTTATTTGAACAGTGAGAGAACAATAAAAAACAGATTTCAAAAGATATAATATTAAAGTTATAAATTAAATAACATTTTCATGAATTAAATAATATTTGATCCTCTATCAATCAGCAAGATATCTGGCTCCCTGGTGTATTTTATGCAGGTAACACACTGACATTACCTCATGACCTGACCCCCGGCTCAAGAAAGCACATGTACAGGTTTGTTTGACCTTTGCCACTGAACATCTGAATGATTCAGAGGAGGTCTGGGTGAAAGTGTTGTGGTCAGATGAGACCAAAATCGAGTTCTTTGGCATCAACTCAACTTGCCGTGTTTGGAGGAGGAGAATGCTGCCTATGACTCCCACAACACCGCCCTCACCGTCAAACATGGAGGAGGAAACATTATGCTTTGGGAGTGTTTTTCGGCCAAGAGGACAGGCCAACTGCACTGCATGAAAGGGAGGACGGATGGGGCCATGTACAGTCAAATCTTTGGTGAGAACCTCCGTCCCTCAGCCAGGGCATTGAAATGGGTTGTGGGTGGGTTCCAGCACAACAATGATCCAAAGCACATGGCAACAAAGGATTGGCTGAAGAAGAACCATATTAAGGTGTTGCAGTGGTCTAGTTAGTCTTCAGACCCTAATCCCCTAGAAAATCTTCTTGCCACCAAGCACTGAAGCACATTTAGCAAAGGGATCAAATACTTTCATTCATGAAAATGCTAATGAATTTATAACTCTTTTGAAATGCATTTTTCTAGATTTTCTTTGTTATTGTTTGTTGTTTGTTTCTCACTGTTCAAATAAACCTACCATTGAAATTATAGACTGATCTTTTCTTTGTTACCTGAAAAACAAATATTTTTCTACCTAACAGGATTTAATACAGCCTCATGAAAAAAAGACCGATCAGTGATTCAGCTGCTTCACTCTGATAAATCTACCAGTAGGACTCCCAGCCTGGGCGTCCTGAATGCCTCCACAGTCCGCTGAAGCAGGCCTGAAGCTGGGCATCTCTCATCCCGTTCCAAAGGCATCAGATTCTGCCCCGGCTAAGCCTCGTTCCCCTGTCCACAGTCGCCAGCCACTAAGCCTTTGTTTAGGTTGGGTATTAAGGGGTAATCCCAGCAGAAAGGCAATGGATAGGGAGGTGAAGAATAGAATAAGGGTAGATGAGTGGAAGGAGAGCGCAGTGCTGACTGATTGAGGCAGGGAAAGATTTTTGTCATGTCTGATGTGGATACTGAGAGGAACCACCATCCAGTCTGAGTCATGGGGATGTCTGTTCCTTTATCCATCTCTCTCTCTTCACTCTGTTGTGTTTTGTTTTAGCACACACATATTGTTCTTACTGTGTGAGTGTGTTATTTGATTTACATACATGTGTACATGTGAGGGTCGGTGTCGTGGTGAGCAGGGCTCTGTGTGTCTGTAGTAATGAATACTAGTTGTGGAATGTGGATGGCATGCCCGCACACACTCACACTTCCTAGAGGGGCTCTTGGTCTCTGGTTTTTACTGTCCAGCACTCCATCTGTTGTCACACAGTGTCTAAATGACTCTGATAACTTGTCCCGCTCTTTTTCTGACACCATACCATCTCTGGTGCCTGAGGTTATACACATCTTACACTTATTCTTTATATATACTACATACTTGGACTCTAAGTAAATGTGTCTAACAGGTGCACCGTCTTCAGAGAATGACACGTGGTACTTTATAAAACCATGAAGTCTGAATGCTTATCTGACAACACAACCCAGTTTACAAAAACACAGTTGGTTACTGAGCGATGTGTGCCTCTTTGTGGCAAATCTATATGTGCATATAAGGAATTTGCCTTCAGGTGATGGAGTCTCTCTAGTACCGCCTGTAATTAAGCAGAATATAGTTTGTTAAAATGTTAGTTAAATGCGTCATCTGAATGGCAGCATGTGAGTTTTCCTCATCTTGACCCTAACCCTACCAATTGTTTGTCAAACATCTACTGTACACTTTTGTGTACTGTAAACATACAAATATTCAAATACAGGTAAAAGGTGAAGGTTGAACGGGGTGATGGAGAGTGCAGGGGGAGCAGGGGGAAGTAGAACCAGTATCAAGTAGTAAATGCTCTATTTAAGAGTTGTTAACATGGTACGGTATACAGTAGTCCCTCGCTAGAACGCACTTCACCTTTCGCAGTTTCATAGATTTTTTTAGTGAATGTTTGCATTCTTATTTTTACAGCGCGTTGTGTTCTGCGTCTTGATAGGCAGATTTTTCTACGGCGGTTTGAACTTTCAGAGTGTTTAAACAAGAGCGAAAAGTGTGGAAGTGCCTGTCTGAGATAAATGTTTAGTGAGTAGTTTAACAACCTTAAAACATCTATAATAATTGTAAAAAATAAAGCTGACTTTTGCCTATGGCAGGTTATTTTTAGAACGTAACTCCCGCGATTAACGAGAGACCCCTGTATATACAGTGCCTTTCCAAAGGATGCACATAAAGTAAGACTATCTTATGTAGCTGTGAAATTACGATGTGTATTCAGCATAGTGCATGAGCACGACAAGAATGCTGCCAAACACTCTGCTCTTACGTTTTGCTTTATGGAGCAGCTGTGTGAGGGGAAGAATGAAGGCGTCAAAGGTCGTGAACTCGCATAAATGTTGACCCAGTGTTGAGTCAATGTCACTCGTATGTCAGGAGTGTGCTGTTGTCACCCCGCTCAGAGCAACTGCAGCACGCTGCCTGCAGCGGCTGCGTCTTGAAATGGGAACGCTGCATGTCTTCCGCCTGACAGTGAATGTCAGCGATGGTTTGTTTCAGCAGAGGTGAACAGCGCTGTGCTGGTGACGCGAACATCGCTGTGAGTTTGTGGAGCGTTTGTTATGAGATTCTAACTTCTTGCCCTTCGACTGTGTGCCATTTCTGTCCAGACTCATGTTCTAATCTGTTCATCTGTTAGTCTAAGTGGATGTTTGCACTAGATGTAATCAAATTCTCTTCAGATATTTGGGCATGTTGCATTGGCAAAAATGTGACAGACATGAGTTGAACTTTTCTTTTACTTTTACTTTACCTTAAATGTATGGTCAGACGGAGACTAAATGTCATAATGCTAATAATCCAATGGTTAAGGTATCTCTTTCCAACCTTCTCTTCAACATCTTTGATGCAAGCCTCCTTCTTCCTGCCTCCTTCTCTCTCTTCTGTCCCTAAGGTGTGAGAGCACAGTACAGCTTCAGAGGCTTCCCAACACTGACAACTATTGTCTGATCCTCCCTCCCAACCTGAAATCAGCCATCGCTGCTGTGACATACATGGCCGAGCAGCTGAAGAAGCAGGACATTGATGACACGGTGGGAAATGAGCCTGACACGACACACACTGTCAGACAGCTTGTTATTCAGTCTGCCTGCAGCTTGTGAGCACCGTGTTCTGAACATGCCCCAGCGATGTTCAAGTGTCATTTTATACATACAGCACAGTGCTAATTCAGTGCATGTGTGTGTGTGTGTGTGTGTGTGTGTGTTTGTGTGTGTCCAGATAACAGACGACTGGCAGTACATCGCTCTGGTGGTGGACCGTCTCTTCCTGTGGCTGTTTGTCATCATCAGCACTCTGGGCACCTTGGCCATGTTCTTGGATGCCAGTTTCAACTACACTCCTGATAACCCTTTCCCGTAGAAGACAACTGTCGCTGGTGCTTTCTGATGTCACCAGGTCTGACTTTCCACAAAAAAAATTATAATTCCACACTTCAGTTGTCGGCCTCTGGAATGTTTTGTTGGGTCACGTTTTGTATAAAGTAGAAACAGGTTCACACGTCTGGCACAGCTAAAAGAATAAAAAATCAGTGGACGTAGATTTAAACAAGCTAACTGTAACTTTGTGTAATAGTTTTGCATTATTTTTCTCAAAGACATCTGTTTAATACTTTGTGATAATTGTTAATTGCGTCTAATGGCTTGAAACATATGTTATAGAAAAGGCTGCGGTTCTTATTCTTATTATTTCATTTAAACCGCCACCTCCTTTAAGAGGTCCTGTATGGAGAGTGCAGGAAACTATTGGTTTGACAGCACAGAGCAGTGATTACACTGCTAATATTGGCTTTTGGACAGTAGAGGGCAGTAAGACAACATCAATTTGAAACATGAATTAATGTTAAAAGAGTAAGTAAGAAAACAGGAAAAGAATAGATGTTATGCCGTTACCCTGTTCTGTTTGGGGATCATAAATGATTTTTCACATCTGTTAATTGATTGTTCAAACTGTTAATCACCTTCATGATTTATGATTTTACCAATTTTATGAGACAAAGAAACAAAGTCTACTTGAAAAAAATGGTTTGGGATCACAGCTGTAAAACAATGTCAGACTTAATAAATGTCACAGATATTATCATATATGTTTCCCCAGTGCTTCTGCTCCTCCAAAGTCTAGTTGGATTCTTCTTGATAGAGATTTATTACTTTACTTTACTTGGCAGACACTTGACGAACCTGCGACCAGCCGTCTGGCGCTTAACCCACTGTGCTACCAGGCCACTCATTATTAATAAGCCATCTAAGTAACGTCAACAGACACGTTACCTGCAGCTCACTTAACCGTTGTTTTTTCTCCCACACTGAACACCTTACAATAAGGGATGGTAAAAAAGCAGCTCAGTGGGATTCAAACCAAAAAACAACCAAAAGCAAAAACAACAAAAGAAACTGCTGCCCGACAACAAGCTGCCACCTCCCACTGTGGGATCAAATCACCCCAAACATCACACACACACACACACACACACCAATCAATATTTATCTCCAATTAAAAACAAAGTTTCATCAGATAATGATAAAAATGACAGATGCATAACATTTGGATAAACAGAACACGGTGAATGTAGGTGAACAGGCCTCAGTGTAAAAGGAAAGAGCGAACTTTCTACAGTCCCACTTTATGAGGAGGCATGATGTTTTTTCTCTTCTCATTATCCGACTGAGAAGAGAAAAATGTATTCATGCACAGTTAACAGATTTGTTTCTAACACCAAAATCTGAATATTAATCTAATTTGAGATAACTAACAATAAAGGTAAAAAGCTGAGCTTGTTCTGGTGGCCAGGGCTAAGAGCACCACCAGCTGCAACACAAAGATAGGGAGGCAGTACATACTCTGCACACTAGCCATTTTCATTCTGAGGAATGTGCAGCATGAAGCCACAGTGACTGTATTTGTTGTGTCCAAACTGCCCAAATATGTTCCTACCCTGTGTGTACAGTAGCACTTGCCAAGCTCTTAAGAGAAAAGAACACTTCTCTCTCACTGCCTCAGAAAGAAAACGCAAGAACGAGTCCACAAGACCGAGATCACAGTCTGTTGGCTCTGTCCTGCTGCTGCAGCACAAAAGCCAAGTCTTGTTACATAAGAAATCTGAAGGTGGAAAAAACAGAGGACGCGAGAGAAGGGCGCCATCCCCCTCGTTTGCGCGCTCAGAGCTTTTCAGGGAAAAGCCGTGGGCCCAGCGTGTTTTATTGCGAATGCCTCAGTGACTTCCAAAGGGCACCTAAAGAACTTCAATCACTGGATTTGCACTGCACTTGCTCACTTCACACCCCGAGGGAGGCCTCAGAAACTGGAGGGAGAGCCCCCGAGAGAATGCTGTTAGTGCCCTACTTTGAGCTGATTTAGCTGTTTTCCTTTGGCCTCCCATTGAATGTCGATGCAACGGCTAAACCAGCAAGACGGATGTGTGTTTACGCTTTTAAAAGAGGAGTGTAGTAAAGGAGGAAAGAAAGGAGAAAGCAGAGCAGAGGGAAAAAGCAATGTTCTTTTTAGTGTTCTTCTTGGCCCAGGATCCAGCCAAGAGGGCATCATATAAATCAGGTTTCCAGTAGCAACAGCGAAAGGCCTCTGATCTTCCTCTTCCACATTTCACCAGCACGCAGCACTTTGGGATCACCTTCCTCACCTATACGTTTTACTTGATCACGTTTATTTCATCTTTCTCATCCCAACAAAAAACCTCACCACACTCAAATCCCCAAACCACCTTCACCTCAAACGTCTGCATCAAAGTGAAACCGCTTCCCTGAGCTGTAGGGTCGTTCCTCCCTGGCAACAATAGAGCATGTGTTGGCCTCCGCAGCTAAAACCTGATGCCCATTACTACAGCCTGGATACAGTAGAGGGGGAAAGAGTTATAGTGGGTGAAGGGAAAGGGCAGGAATGTGAGAAAATGAACAGAACAGCCTAACAGACTGAGAACAATCTAGCAAAGCCTCATTACATCTCAGATAGGTAATCCAGCCAGTAGGTGAGCACATTCTCTTTAACCTGGCTGTAGAGAAAACTTCCTCCAGGCTTACGGGTTATTACTTCCTCTGCTATGGCTGAAGGACTATTGTTTAGCCACAGTGTGAAGTCACACACACTGCTGTGCCCGAGCCTGACCTCTGCTAAAGTACAATGCTTGTTATTGTCTCTTGGTGTTTTCCAGTTCGCTGCAGGAAGTAGCTACAGCTGGAATGTTAATGGACCTAATGGGACAAATATATTATTACAATATTATTAATTTGCTATGTATGAACAGCCACCCACACTGATGAAAACATGCACAGAAACATGTCATATTATTATTATGTCGTCCATTGCCAGTAACTTTTGTTATTGCATTAGGTTTTTAAGTACTTTTTCAGTACAGATGAAAAATGTTGTACAGATGTTGTAAAAAGAAATAATGCTCCACCTGTTTTTAGTTTTTAATTAACTACTAGAAATATTCTTTGCTATAATGTTCATGAAGGTTTGTTGAGACAGAAACATGTCATATTATTAGTGTGTTAAATTTGTGTCCTGTGTCATCTTCTTCTTTTTCTTAGACCAAAACGTCCCGTTTCCTGAACCCTCTCAGTTGTGTTTCAGCTCCTTGTATGAGGACAAACCACACTGGTCTCCGCTCTAACTGTACTCCTATTAAACTGACAGAGTAAGCACTGAGACTGGATCAAGAGAAGACGTGTTACATGTTACATGCGCCAGCTGAGCCCTTTGAGCCAGCCTCTATGACAACCTAAAAACACAGCTTTCACTTGACGAGAGTTTTCTACATATAGTCTTTCCATTCTTACCCCACAGTTCACTTCATTACCGTGAGTCACATGCAGCAGCAAGGTCGTGAATCTGCTGTGAGTCAGTGACAGACACCTGAGTTATACCATTAATCTGGGTCTGTGGGTGTAATGCAGCTGGTGCACACACCACAGTTTACAGGGTTAGGGGAAGGGACAATTAAAACAAAATAAAAATAAAAAGAACTTTGACATTCACAGCTGATAATTTACCTGCAGCAAACAATTTAGTTTTCTCAACTGTTCATTTTCAGCCATTTCTGGAGGCATAGAGAGAAAAGGAGGAAACCTTCAATGTGTCTAAACTCTAGAACCATATTAACTTCTGCATTTACTCAGTCCGTCTGGTCTAATAGGTCAACTGTGCTATGGATTATGATCCAATGGCTCAAAGCACCTGCTGAGGAGATCTGGGAGGCATTTCACCACATTTCTTTTGCAGTGGAAACGCCTGTGCTTCCACGTGTGCTTCGCAACAATAACAGCACAGGAAAGGACGCGATGAACACGAGACATGGTGGTTGTTTTGGTGAGAGAAATGTTCCGAGGGGAACGGGCTGGGAGATAAACACTGATGGATGTGGTTATAACAACAAACTGAATCCATTGACGACTGCTACTATACCTGGTAACAAGGATATAGATTTAAAAAAGGACTGCTGTAATAACTGTGTGTGTAGCCTGTTTTTTGAAAACCAGTGGTCTGCTGGACACCTCATACATGTTTGTATGTCAGATATAAACCGTGATCACGTTTGTGATCCATTTGCTCTCGATTAAGCAGGTGTAAATGAAGCCATGGTTCAATACATAAGGTACAACAATTAAAATGCAAGTAATATATAAAATATATGTATTGGTGTTTTTCAGCACTACATGGGCTGCTGGGATATATATGCTGCAGTGATGTCAAAGGTCATCCTAGTATAACAAGTTTTTAGACCAGGAATCAAAGGAGAACAAACATTTCATCCAAGTCCCAATGCTGAGCAAAGCTTTAAGCTCACAATTAGTTTTCATTAGTTCTACCCAGATAAAAGATAAAATAACCACTTACAATAATCCCAAATGTAACTCTGGAAACTAATGGGTTGAAACTGAACGGAGCAGAGTGAAGGTGCATTATGTTCCTCTGACTTGTGGAGAAACTCAACAGTAACCAAATGTGACCGGTGTGATTTCTGCGTTGTGTTTACTCTTTGTGATGAACTGACACTCGGACCTCTTTGGAGATTCTCTCCGTTTATTCTGATGACTGATAACATGGATAAAAAAAAAGAAAAACCTCCAAATGAAAATCCACTCGCTCCAGCTCCTCTCCGACAGGAGAATTTTAGAAAAGGGCCATGGTACATATGTATAAATGGAAATACAAACATTAAACTAACGTGGACATACCTGATAACATGGATAAAAAAAAGAAAAACCTCCAAATGAAAATCCACTCGCTCCAGCTC
>JAUMTR010000010.1:11872057-11882930 GCA_032270685.1 Microctenopoma stevenorrisi
ATCAAACAGTTGGGACCTAAGAACAAGATTTTGTGTAATTATAAACATTGAAATTATAAACATTAATCCAAATTAACGCGGTTACACAAACACGAGGCGCACTGGCAGAAGGAACAGAGTGGGAGCAGTGGAGAGAACCTGTCGCTCTGCTGGAAGCAGAGGGAACAGAGAGCTGCAGCTCCATGCATGATGATCACACCCCCACTTTACTCCACCACACACACTCCTCACATGCACATCCCCAAACCAAGACCACCGGCGCGCAGCTAAGGAAGAGGCGCGGACACTTCTCTCATCAGCTTTTGGGTCACGTAAAGACAACTATCCCAACTTGAACAGTTAGACGTGAACTTCAAACGATGGCCAACTCCGGTATTCAGTTGCTGGGATTCTTCCTGTCGCTCATTGGTATCGCTGGACTGATCATCGGGACCATCCTCCCGCAGTGGAAGATGTCGGCGTACATCGGAGACAACATCATCACAGCGGTGGCCATGTACCAGGGGCTGTGGATGTCCTGCGCCTTCCAAAGCACCGGACAGCTCCAGTGCAAGATCTACGACTCCATTCTGCAGCTCGACAGTAAGTTACCACAGGGGGGATTCTTGACTAAACGAAGCAACTTTTTTGTCTTTGTTGACTGCTTTTATTATCTTATTCTTATTTGTCTTAGTTGTGAAGAAGCCCAGTGGACCACACTGTGGACACTGACTGTCTTTGCTGCTTCTCTCACAGTGATGATACGCTCTTAGATTCAGCTCTCTGTCACTACAGAGACACATTGTCTTCTCCGTGAAGCTTCATTTTACACCGAGATCCAAGAGACACCCCCCCCCCCTACACTGTCACATGGTGGGAACCCCCCCAAAGTGTCAAACAAAAAACAAAGTCATGAAAACAGGTGAACAGGTCACTTCTAAATTGGTTTAATAGTGATGACCTAATGGATAATAATAAAATATGCATTAAGAAATATATCAAGTTATTGATTTGAATTCTAAGTAAACTTGTGTTGTGTGTATGGTGCTCCCGTAGGAGCCGTATAGAACCTGGACACGGTGCATCCTACTCATCAGTTCCCCCACTTGTTTCCCATTTCTCTTTCTCTCCTCTGAATTACACCCCTCTATCTCCCTCCCCCCACCCCTTCATCTCTCCCTCACTGCTGGAGGGTTTTGTTTGTGTAGGCAGGGCAGGGATGGACTAGACTGGCACAGACTGGTTCTAGGTGGACAGAGGGGGGAATAAAGGACGGTGGGGAGAGGGTGTCCACCCTGTGATAGGTTTATTGGTTGCGTGTATGGGGGGGGCATCTGTTGACAGATGAGGATCCTGACAGTAGGCCTCCACCTCTCAACCAGCCACAGACAGGAGGGAGAAAGTGACAAAGACAGCATGTGTCACGTGTCTTTTTTCTAGATTTTGTGTAGTTTGTTCATGTGTGTCCCACGGTTTCTGTTCCAGGAACATACTCGCATTAATGTGTCCTGACGAGGTAACGGGAAGCCTCTGGACACGCACATAAAGTCTCTCTGACAGTTCAAAGACACAGCATTCAAGACTTTTCTCGTCATGTTGAAGCTGCACTCCCACATGACACAAAAAACTAAAGTACATGTCTCCACACACAACCTGTGGTCCTTATCAACTTAGACTTTGGTTTTGTGTTTGTCTCCTGCAGGTGCTCTTCAGGCCACGCGTGCCCTGATGATAGTGGGCATCATTGTGTCCGTGGCGGGACTGGGAGTGGCATGTATGGGAATGAAGTGCACCACCTGTGGAGGGAGTGACAAACTACGCAAGTCCCGCGTCGCCATGACGGGAGGCATCATCCTGCTAGTGGGCGGTGAGGACAAGCTCTTTTAGACATTTCACCGCCTTAGCGAGGCAGGATGAATGGGAACAGTGTAATGACTTTTACATGTGTGTTGCCAGACAGTCAGTATTTATGATAGTACTCATAAGTGCCTTATCACATATAAGTGCATGTGTGTGTGCGTCAATATTCCCCAGTGAGTTTTATCACGACTGTTGCTGTGTTGTTGATCGTTATGGTCAGCCACATTTGATTACGGGGAAACCCCACATATACGTGTTGTTCCGCTGCAAGCTAATCAGCTGAACAATCAGCAGCAATGTCCCAACTACGTCAAAGCTCTTTATTATCATCATTGTTTTATTATTAGTACGTGGCTTCAGAACATTTCAGTATGTGGCTGACACTGATGGGGACATCAGTCAGTATGTTTAGCAGTAGCATGTCAGTAATGGCTACTCCATTGAACGGTGGTTGTAATATTCCAGCATGGACCAGTACTGCCATCCCCAGAGCCAAGCTGCAAGTACAGCTAAAAGTCATTTCACACAGTACACATACTCTTCACTGTGTTGTTTACTTAAAAACGCCCATGAATCTGAACTAAAAAACTCAAAAGTAAAAACATATATTCAAATTATAAAACTATTCAGAAATATTCAGAGTTTGATTCAGAGCTTCAGCTCATCCTACCTGAGGTGAGTGCTGCTGAACCTCTCATTCTTCTAACAGGCGCTCAAATCTCTGCTGAGGACTCGCACAGCTTGGCCAGGGTGTAGGTTGGGTTTGTTTTTCTGTTCTTGCTCTGAAGTTTGGCCAACATGGTTTAGAAACTAAAAGAAATCTAATTTATCCTTCCAGCTAAATCTCACCATCACACGTTTGTCTTAGATCTTCAGGACATCATACAGTAGGTAGGAGGAAGTTTGACCTCCAGTCCAAAATACTTTCCTCCCACTCTTCTTTGTTCGGCCTTCAGGGGTCATTAGACTTAAAGAAACCGGCCCTCGTGAGAGGTCTAACTGGCTCTGAGAGCGAACAGAAACACTAAAAGCTAATTGTTCTGGAGTCAATAGCTGTTCCCGGGTGACTATAAAAGCTTGTCTGCTCTCTCAGGTTTAGATGATGTACTCATAAACTCATTGATCTTTGTTGTGGACTTTCTCTCTTCTCAGGACTTTGCGCCATCGTAGCATGCTCCTGGTTTGCTCACAATGTCATCCGAGCTTTCTACAATCCCTACACCCCTGTCAACACCAAGTAAGTGACCCAGTGTACTCTTTACGTAAATAAAAAGACAGAGTGAGATTAGCTGTTCTCCATGGCTGCCACTCATTATTATTATAAACTAAACTTGGTGCTATTGTTGATCTCATCCATTCTTTGCAGAAAGACAATCAGCATGTTTTTATATGTTGAACTATTCCTTTGAAATCTATATTTTACCTGACTTTATCCTCGTTCTCCGTCACATAAACCATAAATCATTGAAGAATATCATACAGTAGCTCTTACTGCACTACAGGTAATAATTCCTGCTATAGTTACGAGTTACTTGGGGAATTTGTGTTCTGAACATAAAAAAATATTACTTTAAACAAAATGTATTTTCATGATACATTTGAGCTTGACATTGTATTGTTTTAAATTAATTATGTGACATTGAAAACAGAAAACAATGCTTTCTTATTTTTATCAGTGTAAAGGTGATTTCATTTTATACACCCCCCCCTCCCCTTAGCTGAATTTAGATGTTGCAGTAGTTTGAAATAACCACTATCTTTAGTGGTGGTAAATAATCCAGTGGGGTGTGTAGGTTTGGGCAACCTTGTCAATGTTCATTGTTTTCTTGTATAGCTCGTTGGTTGTTAAGATAAAAAAATTCAATTAAATATATCTTAAAGGAGACACACATAGTGATATTTAAGAAGTGAAACAACGTTTATAGGATTTACAGAAAGTGTGCAATAATTGTTTAAACAAAAGTAGGCAGGTGCATAAGTTTGGGCACCGTTGCCATTTGAATTATTCCAAAATCTTTAGAACTAATTACTAAAACTCAAATGGGCTTGGTAAGCTCAGTGACCCCTGACTTCCATACACAGGTGAATCCAATTATGATTTAAGAGGGGGAAATTGTAAGTTTCCCTCCTCTTTGAATATTCTCTGAAGACTAGCAACATACTCAGAACAACTCTCAAATGACAAAAAAACAAAGATTGTTCACCACCATGGTTTAGGGGAAGGATACAGAAAGCTGTCTCAGAGATTTCAGTCTGTTTCCACAGTTAGGAACATATTGAGGAAATGGAAGACCACAGGCACAGTTTAATTCACTGTGCATTGTTCAACTATTTGGCGCACTTTACACAAGGAGATATGCAAGAGTGATGCAGAGGAAGCCTTTTCTCCAACCACAGCACAAACTGAGCTGCTTGAAGAATGATAAAGCACATTTGAACAAACCAGCTTCATTTTGGAATGAAGTGCTGTGGACTGATGAAACTTAAATTGAGAAAAACACCTGCTATCTACAGTTAAACATGGTGGTGGCTCCATCACGTTGTGGGGCTGTGTGGCCAGCGCAGGGACTGGGAATCTTGTCAAAGTTGAGGGACGCATGGATTCCACATAATATCATCAGATTCTGGAGACTAATGTCCAGGATTCAGTGACAAAGCTGAAGCTGCGCTGGATCTTTCAACAAGACAATGACAATGAAACACTTCTCAAAACCTACTGAGGCATTCATGCAGGGGAACAAGTACAACGTTCTGGAATCTCAGTCCCCAGACCTGAATATCATTGATAATCTGTGGTGTGAGTTAAAGAGAGCTGTTCATGCTCAGAACCATCAAACCTGAATGAACTAGAGATGTTTTATAAAGAGGAATGGTCCAAAATACCTTCAACCAGACTCCAGACTTTTATTGGAAGCTATAGGAAGCGTTTAGAGGCTGTCATTTCTGGAAAAGGAGGATCTACTAAATATTGAGTTAATTTCTTTTTGTGGTGCCCAAACAACAAATTTTAGGCAGGTGGTTTAGGTTTTGTTTCTCCTATATGATATATTTAACCAAAAGGTTTTATTGTAACAACCAACGATCTACAGGAAAATCATGAACATTGACCCCACTGTACATAAATAATACATTACACAACTGATACATGCAGTTCTTCTTTAATTAACTGCATATATTACAATCCATCCATCCATTATCCTCCATTATCTTCCCTTCATCAGCAGCGGTGGGTGCTGGAGCTCATCCCATCTGCCCCCTCTTGTCTTCGGGTGAAAGGCTGGGTTATTAAAATACATGTATAAGAATATTTTACACCAGTGCAGATCACCACAAGAGGGTTTAGTAGGCCTAGTAATCACCTCAGTTTCAAATATTGATGTGGTAAAAGAAAATAAACATTTTGGGGGGGGTCTTAAGTCAAAGCGTCTTTGGGCAAGAATGAAAAATGCTATATAAGTGCAGAACATTTACTATTTATTTAATCCTTACTATACCTAATGTGTATCAGCAATGTAGAAGCTTCAAAGTTTCATTTTGTCACAGCAAATCCAAATGTTTTCATTTCAATCTGTCCCAGATTTGAGTTTGGTGCAGCCATCTTTATCGCCTGGGGCGGCTCCCTCCTAGATGTCCTAGGCGGTGCTATGTTGGCTGCTTCCTGCCCAAGAAAAAAGCAAGTATCCAAATACCCATCCATGGCTGGTTCCCGCTCTGGCCCTCCAAGCAGCACCAAGGAATATGTCTGAGAAAAAGCCCTCTGTAGCCCAGACGCTTCAACAGAAGCTGATGGAGAAGTCTTCCACTCTTGTTGCAGCGTCAGTGAGGAGTAAAACTGACGGTGAAAGAGCAGTTGTAAATAATCCGCTGAGGCAAAGAGCTACTTTTCCCTTTTGTTTTGTCAGACACCATCATTATGAGGCTACAGTCTCGTTTGATGACTGATGTCTCTCACTGCGTCCACACATTCCACAATTGGTCACAAGTTGTCTTCACAAATACATTATAATTGGATCCTCTGACTTAATTGACAAGCCCACGAGGTTTGACCTGTCCAAAAGTTGCCGAAACAGTGGATTATAGCCAATATTTGTGTCTCCCAGTTAGAACCAGTATCTGTCAGCATTTGCAATATTATTGAATATAATCAGTTCCAGTTTGATGTGTGTAGGTTGCGACTCGGGCGTCTGTTTTTTTGTTTTGTTTTTTTTACGAGAGAGCCGCGATGGCAAGATATACTTTTATATTTGGTGTAAGAGATTTTAAAAATAGACGTTACGATAAGCAGGGTGTGACAGTATTACACAGGCCTTGTCCTACAACACTCACTATAGGCCCTGCAGCTCTTCATACCAGCATGTTACAAACCCTACTCAGATATGAAATATTTTACTGTGCAGTCACTGCGCCGTTATCTCTCTAAGATCTTCAATGTCAGCCACTACAAAATCAAACTGCCTCTATTTATTGTGTTAAACATAGTTTCTTGCTTCCCTGTAGATTTACATAATTGTTAGATCACTGTGGCCTTTAAGTAGCTTTCAGATTATAATGTCATATTTTTATCAACATTTTCTGCTCTGTACTGTACCTTTTTTTAAACATCATAGTTTTATACTCACGGCTCATTTATATGATTATGGTGTAATAAAAAAATATGAAATTTTTGTTTAATAACACTTAAATAATAAAGATAATGCAACATTGGTAACTGTGTGTTATCACTCTTCTTTTCTCCAATGGAAATACATAGTAGTTCTCCAAATGTCGTTTTCTCTCATACTGTACATTACACAAAATTTATAAAAGGCATGTTTTCACATAATTTTAAACAATATTACATAATGTGATGTCGAAACCTCAGGACTCCAGTTTGTGCTATCTCTATGACTTGCTGTTTCAATGTATTTCAGATGATCTGCAAACTGTACTCACTTTAAATTTAAATTTGATAATTTCTTGAACATTATTTTTGTAATCATCACCAGGCATTAAAATGATCTTATAGTTAAAAAGTTAATTCTTTAAACTGTGAAAATGAACCATAGTCATGAGTTGAATATTATTTTTAATATAGTAAATAGAAACAGCTGGAGCCACTTTGTGTCAGGTTCAGTGCAAAACCATATGTGCAGTAAAACAAACCACCATGACTTCATTTACCATTTTTTAAAGCCAGATTCTAGATGGATTTTCCTCAAACAACCAAAATACTGTGTGTGGAGAAGATAATTCTAAAAGCTGCATGCTGGGAAATCTACGAAAGAGGATTAGGGCCACCAAGAAACTTATACTTGAGTTCTGACTTTAATCTCAGAATTCTGAGAAAATTCTCAGAAATCTAAAAATTCTGAGAATAAAGTCAGAACTCAAAATTTTCATGGTGGCCCTAATCCTTTTCCATAGAAACCCACGGGTAGTATGAGTAAGAGAGGTTCAGTGCATCACGTTAAATTAGGTTGAAAATATAAAACATATTTACATTAAGTTCATTGAAAAAAAAGATTAGTTTCCCGTATTAGGATTTGCAAGACAATAATGACCTGAGACTGATTTTCAAATTATTATTTCTAGAAAAAACTGTTCTGGTCCATTATGTGTTTACATGTATGTGTAGAGGAGATATTTATTCATATTTACCCTAAGTGTGCCTAAAACTCATCTGTCATCAGCAATTTATATTTATAAACTTTTCTGTGATAATCCAGTCTCTGCAGACCATGCTGTGTATAAATGTATGTCAAAATATGATCATATATAATAACAATAATAGTCGTAACAGATCCTTTTTTTAATCCCCTTGGGGAGATTCTTATAGGTAGGCTGGTTTTGTGTCTTGTTGAAGGACCCATGTGACGAACGTATGGCTAGGAATTAGAGGGTACTGGGACATGGACTACCAACCCTGAGGTTAGAAGATTACTGTTGACAGCTGAACTAGTGTGCCACAAATGCCCCCAGATATGTTCAATTAACAGAGACATTTCACAAAGATTTATTTCGCAAGATGCATTATGAAAAATTGACCAGTTCCATGCAAATGATTGCCACAACCCAAAAAACTATCTCCGAGTGTGAAATTCAGTGTTTCCATGACGCCAAATCTAATGTCGACTACAAACAATTTCACAGTCAGAGAAGTAACATGACATCAGCATGAGCTTTATAGAAAACAATATGTCATTTTAAGGTCCACTGCAATTAAAAAAACCCAAAACAACAGTGTTAAGATTGTCTCAGCAGTGCTAGGTAATCACAGGCTGCTTGTTTTTAAATTATCTCATACTGTAATTATAAAGGTCAAAACTATCTTTAGTCAGACTCAACCTAAAAGACGTTACAACGTCAGCTGAGTAAATAAATATTAATACAAAGTAAGTGCTGCCTGTGCGCCAATCAGAATCCATTTTGATGAGCATCAAGTGTCATTTGGCAATTTCTTTTTCCAGTGCCCTTCATGTAAAGGGAAACCTGACCTTTAAAAACAAACAAGACGTCCATAACTCTGCTGTTGTTTATGATATTCTACTCAAGCCAACAATTAGCTCAGAAAAAACGTAGACTCTGCAACAACCGAAGAGCAAAACAGTGGCGTGGTTTGAAATACTACTACATAGCCCTTAATAACAGGATACCAGTTACGTGTTTTGATGCTTTAACAGACTCCATGCAAAGAATTCTGCAACACGTCACTGTACATAACAGGCATTCCCACAAAGTGCACCATCTGGAAACATATTAAATCTCAGGTAGAAACAACTGAAGCAGTACCTGTTCAGAAACAAGTAAAAAACACAAAGAAGCCATAACAGCACATCAAAGTGTCTGATTCTTTAAACAATAAATAATTAGCAGTACTGTTTCTGTAAATAGCGAGCTTTCATCCACTGGATAATAGTACACCACTTGCATCAGTGTGTGAGTAAAGAACGATAGTCATTGCACAACCAAAAGCTTAACATTTTACCTGTGTGGTACACATTAACAGGCTCGTGTTCCTTCACCAAACGCCCCAGAGACGATCAGTAACCCTCACCAGTAAACAGGCAGGCGAGAGGCTGCTTTTCATCGATCCATCTGCTCAGTGCAACTTTAGAAATGTAGCCCTTGTTAAGAAACTCTGAAAAATATAGACACTTCCCCCCCCCAAGCCTTTCTCATGTTCTGAAAGTCGACAGCCTACAGAGTAGAGGGCAATGCAATGCGATTCATTCACAGTCTGACCAAAGGTGAGTTAAATAAACACTATATACACAATCAAGGTCAACCAATCAATGAGCCGTTTTCGTGCCATGTTGAGTCATCAGAAGCTTCAGTAGGACACTTGACAGGATCGAGGCCAAGATCACTGACGTTTGGCGTCCAGGAGGGGTCTTCTCTCACTTTTATCCCTTCGTTTTTGGCACTTCGTGGTGATGTTTAGGAGATAGGCGACAGCGATACAGGACACTGTCCGTTATTGTTCATGATGTCGTCCAAGTCTTCGTCCTCCAAGTCCACTGAGGAGGAAGAATCAGAGGTCAGGTCATATTAAATATACCTGAATACTCAGAACTTCACCACAAATTAGGAGAGCATGGGGGTTTACATGGCTTAATGCTAAGCTATATTAGTTACTAAAGTGTGGGGGTTTAATGTGACTACCACTATGACTATTTTCTGTTTGTTGTCAATGCCAAGAAATTGCCAAGAGACTGAAACAGAAATAGCTCACACTGCCTAGAAATAGTCTGCAGGTTGTACCTGTGGATAAAGCCACTCCTGCCGTTTCCTTGTTTTTTTTAACACTTGCCAAGAAGGAAATAAAGCCAAGAAAGAGATAAAGCATAGTGCTACTACTACTCCTAAGTCTACTAAAACATTTTCAAGTTTCAAATTCTACCCCCGCCTTCACAACATGCAGGCCATGACGTTCAATACCGTAGATATTAGCAGAGGGTTCTTCAAGGACAAGACTCAAACCCACGTGTTATTTACTCTAAATATTAGTAGTAATAGTAGAAAATACCACCTACGCGAAGATTCATCACAATAAAAATACACTCTAAGTGTCTTGGTACTTTCCAGAAGAAATTTTATTTCCTCTTTCCACTCGTCGATGACCTCCAAACACTAAAGTCTGGAAACCACTCTGTGTTAAGAGCATCAGAAATGTCGTACTGAAAGAATCTGTACAATAAATGAAAGTGTAACTAGTATACTGACACAAGCTGGATTGAGAGCAGAAGTTCAATTCCCATAACAGAGGAACAGATTTTACATCCTCGGCTGACTCTTGCACTTGAATATTAAAGTGTTTCCACTGTCAGTCCTTTGGCCTTTTCTGGTGTTTGTCCTGCTTTACTAGGCTCATTTAAGTTGGAGTCACTGTCACTGTGTAACTGTGAATTGTCCAAGTGTTACAGGTGTTCTGTGGACTGAACTTGCCCATCGACCCAGGGGCCACCAACCCACTTACCTTTCTTGGAGCGGCCGATCTGGCCCAGTTTGGGGGCCCTCTGCCCGAGTCTCTGGGGGCTGGGCCCGCCCCCGTGGCCGTTGGCCTGCGGGTGTCCCGGGTTGTACTGCCCTGCCGGGCCGGCCTGCCTGGGCGGCCCGCCGGGCGGGATGAGCTCTGGGATGCCTGAAGCTCCGTACATCTCCGCACACAGGCTGTCTTCCCCCGAGTCGGCCGCTAGATGTCCGCACAGTCCGGGCGTCGCGTCGCGTCGTGTCGAGCAGCGCCTCACTTCCGCAGTGGCATTCACCGATGAGCGTGAACAACAGGCGACAAAACGCGGGGAAATAACACGGAGCACTTCCCTGCAGTCTGTGGACGACACGAAACGTGTTGGTCAGAAGCGGCTCTCGTGTGTCTGAGCTCACAAACACTTGGTTTGTGCTGAAACAAGCCGCGTATTCGTGTTTGTTTGTGACTGTGTTCGTACTAACAGGTGTAATAAATGTCCTCCTGGCGATTTCAACAGCTGAACAGTAAAACAACGAGCTTTCCGGCTGATCCGCTCAGTGTGACAGGCTGCTTTTACGCCGGTTATGA
>JAUMTR010000010.1:11887388-11916686 GCA_032270685.1 Microctenopoma stevenorrisi
ACAGGTCTAGCAGCTGTCCAAACAACAATTTCCCCAAGGGGATCAATAAAGTATTCATTATTATTATTATTATTATTGAGTCTTTCAGAGTAAGCACCTCATTGGATTTTCAGTCTTATCTTTTGGCTGAGACACTAGTTTCCCGTGGATGTTTTGCTTTTGTTATTATGCAAGTTTCTAGGTCACGTATACCTCCAGAATCCACATGAATCTCCCATCTCTCCAGCAGCAGCTTTCCAAGTTGGGAGGCACAATGCATGCTGGGAAACTAGAGCCCAGATATTGATCAGTTTAAATCATCATTATGACTAATTTCTAACTACATAAAGTATATTTTTATTGTGTCCCTATTCTTTTTTATATAGAGGATGGCAAGCTCATCCATGTCCGGATACCTCCAGGTGGTCCAGGTCCAGACGGAGAGCAGGGTCCAGTCAGGTCAGTGGAGCACTGGCCTGTGTGAGTGCTATAAAGACATGGGAGACTGTAAGTATGAAATATCACACAATTTAATGCACATCTGTTTCTACGTGTTCTTGGTGTTGCCTTTTTTTGTTACCAAACACAGTGTAAAAGACAAAACCTTTAGCCACAGTTATCATATTTAATGTACTGTGAGTTGACCTACTGTCTGTGTGTGTGTGTGTGTGTGTGTGTGTGTGTGTGTTCAGGCTGCTTTGCCCTTTGCTGCCTCCCTGTGTTTGCCTGTAAGGTGACCAGTGCAGTGGGTGCATGTCCCTGCCTGCCTCTGCTGGACTGCGTTGGCTGTGTGTCGCCAGCCTCTCTCGCCATTAGGGCTTCTGTCAGGGAACGTTACGGCATACAGGTAATTAGCTGTTTCACACACTCCTGAGCTGGTCTTGTGGATTAGCCATGGTGGTGTATTACCACAGCGCCAGACAGTACAAGACTACAACAACACAGTACCACAGCATAAAAAAAAAAATTAAATTAAAGGGAAAATAATAATGAGATAAAATATAAGAAAAGATAAGATAAATGCTCTGATTTTTATAATAGTGGTTTGATTTATGCACCATTTATTGCCTCATTACATTTCTCTCACCCAGTTAATCAGCTTTCTTGCTGTTTCTAGACCTTTCCTATGTTATTAGCATTAGAAGAACTGTAGGGGAACTGGTCATGGGTCCCGTAAGGACTCCCGTATATTTGTCATTGCCTTTCATTTTCTTGTCTTTCATAGTTTCTACATGAGCTTTTCACTGCATGAACTGTCCTCAAACAGAACAAAATGTTTCCCCATGCTGCCGTAGCTGTGATTATTAAGATATTGAGTGACCATGAATGAGTCAGTGTTTGCTTGAGAAGTTTTCTGTGACTGGGTAGAAACATGAGAGTTAAGTCTAAGGTGAAACTCTTTCAGTAAAACCTGGGGTTGTGATGTCATGATGAACGGCGTCTCGAGCAATGCAGCTGATTGCTTTCACTTGTACCACATTGTGTCCCCAGTTCAATTACACAGAGCTGTGAATACTTATGATTGCTGCTGGGAAGATGAAGACGCTGCTGTGATGACACACAATAACAGCACACATGGGAAATAAATGCAACATCAGTGGGTGCACCAAATGGCACTGTTTATGTCTTAGCTATGTAAGCAATGTTTTGAGTACAAGTATGACATCAGATAAACCTTAGATACACGCTCAGGGTGAAGTGAAATTAGGACATGTCTATTTAATTAATACATTTGCAATAGAACTATAAAAAAACTTGAATAAACAACAAACTGTGCTTTTAGCTGGCTGGAAGCTGCTCAGGCTGCCCACTTACTGCGCCACTGTTGTGCTTGTTTGTCCACACTGAGTAAGTCATACATCTGCCTGCATGACCACAGATCTCGTTAGACATCGGGTCTCCGTCACTGATCGGTGCACCCAGCCAATGCAAAACAGATGTTGCTCATAAAATAAAAGTGCATACCAGGTCTAAGGTTTGAGTTTGCTGTTGGGTTGTTTCTGGGACAGTGACGAGAAGCAGAGATAAGGCAGGAGGTGGGAGTGGTTGGAGGCCAGGCAGGCAGAAGCTGGAGAGCTGCCATCAGAGAGAAGGAGGTGGTTGGTAATGTTGGCTTCTCTGGAGGTGGAGTGGGCCGTGGATCGCTGTCAATACTGCAGAGCGTGAGCTAGGGAAGGTGCCAGGAGTTCTTATGAAAACAGGTCCCAGCATGTAGGTTGTTTTTTTTTAAGCAACAATTTTCTTATGGGTGGACGGCGACAACATAATCGTGTGTATCATGAGAATTAAACTGTAGATTTAGTCTGATTACCATCATCATGATAGGCTGATGTTCCCTCAGAACGAGAGTAAAGTAGTGCATGTTCTCGATATGTTGTTCTCCAGCTAGATGTGGCCCCTGTATGATAAGACCTACTGTCTACTGTCAGTAGACAGTATGATAAGACCTATGATAAGACCTAAGTCTACTGTCCCATGATGCTGACACATAATTCCTCAAACTTATTCAAACTTCCCACAAAATATTTTGGTAACAACTGTAAGGATACTCTTGCAGTTGCACTAGATAAAAATAAATGATTGTTATTCAGATGGTATTCTGTCATGTAGAAATAATAATTCCATATGTATATATATTTAAACAAGATCCAAAAACATTGCTGCCTTGCCTGTGCCAAACCTTATGTAACATAGACTGAGGTGGAAAGGGATCTGTCTAGTATTGAAATATTTTTTTTTGTAACCCGTTGCTTCGTTTAGAGACAATGATTTAAGGTTAAAGTGGAGAAAGTCCAGCCACAGTTCAAAGGCCAGCATCCATGATGGTATGAAGCCGAATGAAAGCAAACAGCAGTGAAATCTCTGAAGCCACCAATGCTGGAACATACAGAGAGGATTCGGAGCAACAGGGGCTGCACATAATACCTATAAGCTACTTGTGTAACAGCTATGTTACCCCCCAAAAAAACTCATAATAAGAATAATGTTGGCATGACCTCTAATACTCATTTTAGTGGTTAATGTGCCACACACAGGGGAGGCAGCGCAGGATCCCACCTCCGTTCCTCCGGACTGAGTGTTAAAGTGTGTCAAATCTCAACATGCTGCTCTGCTGTCACAAGGCTGTGAACCAGCACTTCATCGTATCCATCAAAAACTAAATATGGCCTTCTTTTATATTATATATATTACTAAAGTGTAATGAAGTGAGAAATCTTAGCGAGCAATCAGAACTGACAGAAACTCATTGTTTGGCTGGAAGTGGCAGTGCTGAGTCAGTATCAGGCGAAGGAGAAATCACATGCACAGGCTGCACGTGGAACAACTAGCAGCTGCCTTCTCACTGTGTCTCTCAGACTCTATTGATTTATCAAATCTCGCTCAGCAACATTTCCATCTTGACATTACTGACATGCTGCTCAACCTGGATGCTGTTGCTAAGAGCAAAGACTTGACTGCATTATGTTCAGAGACTTAAACAGAAGAGCATGGTTCCTATTGTTACACTAATACACTGCCAACAGAAGGACCAATGTACATGACATTATTTTGACTTTTCATCAATCAATGTTTGTTATAATTATTTATTTATTGTTTTTAGACTATAGAAATGCTTCTAATTACAATACATTTAGCTGCGTGCTCATAATAAGGCGCGGCAGGTTTCTAAACACTAAAAAACAGCTTCGTTTATCACCAACAATGTCTTTTTTTGCACCTAAATGCTAATGTTCACCTTTTGTTTGAGCCTCCCACCTGCGTTCAGGCCTCTCTGTGTCTTACAGGGGAGTGTGTGGAGCGACTGCCTGTATGGCTGCTGCTGCTACCCGCTATCTTGGCTCCAGATCTCCAGAGAGCTGAAGAGAAGAGCAGCATCCCACGCCTCCTCGTCTTCCTCATCTGCTCGATACTCTGCTTTGATCTCCCTGCAGGGGGCGCACTTGGTCTAGACACGTCCGCTGCTTTTCTCCTCCGGCCTCTGCTACATCCCGTTGTCCAGGGGACAGGAGGTGATTAAATCAGACTTCCTCTGGTCTGCAGACACTCCCTGTTACCTCAGTGAACTCGGCAGAGATACAGTTGTGTCCCACAGAGAGGAGAGTGAAGGTTTTTCTAACACGATCAGGTGGTTGTGTTTTACTGTGGCATTACAATTTTAAATTAATTTATACTGTAATTCTACTTTATTTCAAAGAGATTTTTTTTACTGTAACATATTAAACTGGTGTTTGGTTTGCAACCTAACAAAAAGCTCTGCCTATGTGTGGGGCTGCGTGAGATTTATCTCATGTAATCTAATTTTTAATCTCAAGAGATTTATATTCTAAAATGGTTTAATATAAATACACTTTATAATAATTATTATTATAATAAAGATTTATAGACTGTATTATGTGACTTTCATCACTTTGTTTATGAGTCAAGAAAAGGAAAAGTGCTGCAACATGTTGCTGTAAAGTAAGAAATTAAGATCTTGTCACGTGTCGCATGCTATTTCCCAAACATATTTAATGCTCCTGTTGTCTTTTTTAAATGATTATCTAAGTTTGAAAGTCAGTTTAGTGTCATTGGTGGCAGTAAGACAGATGGACATGGATTTTACGTGGATGCGTCTGCACTGTGCAGAATGTGTTACAGAAGGCTTTTGTTGCATTCTTCAAAAATCTAAATTAATTATTAATTGCTGCATGAGGGTAGGAAGAGCTGGCAGAACAATTATAGTGTGAGCAGAACTTACTGTTTAACATTTAATATTCTAAGATATCACATTCTTACGCATTATAATTACAGACTGAGACCACGCACTAGCAATCAGTGAAGTCATCCAGTAGTTTTGGCAAAGGCAAACTTCTTAAAACAAAAATTTGAAAAATTTACTTTTCCAAACGTCCTGATTACTCAAATAAATAGTGTGTTTAATGTATCCTATTATTTAATTTCTCTCTGGGAGGTAGGAGTGGTCTTTTGGTGAAGATCCAGCATCCAAATATTTAGTGTTGAATTATTTGAATAAATTCTATGAAAACATTAACTGTTTCAAAGCTAATGTAAAAACAATGGGGAGACGTGAATCCAAGGAAATGACAGAATCAACAGCTTCTCAGAGAATGTGATGAGGAACAATAAAACAAAGGGTTCGAGCCACATGCCATCAGTGCACAGAGCGTGAAACCTGGACGGCACATTCTTCCTTGTTCTCAGCACACACTTCTATCTAAAAAACTGACACCAGCAATTTAAATATCAGCTAATGTACATTTTAATGCACAGCAGACTGGGCAGGCCAATCTGAGACATGCATCCCCTGCTGTCCTGTCGCGTTCACTGTCATGTTGTCCCGTGAAGTGTCCTCCAGTACTTTATGATCTGACCCAACCGTCGTCTTAAAGGAACAGTGAGGTAAGCTGGTCAACTCAGAGCGTCACAGCTGTGTGTAAAAGTGTTGTTAATGCTTGAATAAAACTGAACGCCTTTAGTTTGACTTTTTTAGTTTGTCTATCACGCAAGGTTGTAAAGTGACAACAGTCTTTTATATTTAACAGCACAGGGGGGTTCATGTCTGAGGCTGGTTGATGCGCTCTCATTTTCTATTGGTAGAGCATCACTGTCACCACATGCACATTTTTTATTGGATGAACTCTAAACATGATCATGTGAACATAACCCAGAGAGTGAAAAACTCCTTTAATTACACACTTCATTACTTGCATCACCTTCCTCTTGTGATGGGAATACTACTAAGAGGGTTTCCACATCTTGTCCTAGAGCACCTCAACATCTGGTTAGGAGTAACTGCGAGTGAAAGCCAATGATCAGTGACACATTTGAACAATTACAGCAGACCTGGAAAAATTTATTTACACAAGATCTTGAAAGATGGATGCACTGAAATAGATATTTTATAAATGCATTCACTTTCACAGCACCAGCTTATACTTGCCTTTATAAAACGTATCTCACATAGAAAATGTTTTCAGCTGTTTTGACTTCACACCATCTATTTACAGGATCCAATCAACACAACTGTATCCAACCTCTGGTGCTCTGGTATCTGTGCTGCCAGTGTACGCGCAAACCTTCGTTTTTGTAAGATAGCTCACAGAACGAGTGTTAAGGATTCTTTATTTCACATGCTGTAACAAGCACCTGGCATCTTCGACAGATCTCTCTTTGGTGCTGAAAAAAGGAAAACATGCTCCTCACTCGAGCTTATCTGTGTTTAGGAATTCTAGCAGATGGCAGATTTGAGATACGTGGGAGTAGTGAAACACAGTTAACCACTGGTCCGTATGTATGGAACAAGCTAATGTATCCTCAGCAAATATACTGAGAATTCAAGAAACTTTCTGACTCATGTGTATTAAACTGCAGCTCCTTGCCTCCTGGACCCCGCCCTGCTTTGCCTGTAAGAAAGCCCACAGGGCCAGGGAGTGTATAGGTTGTAACCTCTACTAGATGGTTTGAGTCGGTTAGAAATGTGATACTGAGGTGCAGACATTATACAATTCTAATCTCTGGTTGAAGAAAACCTCAACTTCAATGACTCCATGAGTCATTATGAGGCTTTTTTGGTGCAAACAAAAGTCACAGCCATAAATGCATTGTGATTTTATCTCTTATCAGTCTTAAACCTTTTCAGCCTCGGTCACAGGCTGTATTTATGTTCAACATCCAGCAATTCATGGAGCGTGGCGATTTCAGTAGGTTCCTTTGTTGTAGCTGATTTGTTTAGACAGACTTCACAGAGATTAATGACTGTATTCAAACAAATCAGCTTTTTTAGAACAGTAGTTTTAAGCTCACGCACGTATTTGTTCATCATGCAGCGTTTGTTTTATGCAGTGGCTGCTCAGCGTGTATTTATGCATGTGCATGTTTTAATCTGCAATGACTGCGCGCACACCTTCTTTCCCAGGCCCCCACCTCATAGCGAGCGAGATCAACTCCAGGAACAAGCCCTAACCCTCATCATCTCATCAGCCTGATGAAAACAAAGATCGAACCTATCGCCGTGTATTGAAACAGACGTCATCAAAAATCATCTGCGTCTCTTCGTCGCCAGCGGCTGCCATGCTCGATTCAACTGAGTTCTGTTCTGGTTCAAGGACGCCTGCTTCTGTGGAATGTGACCGAGAAGCTGGATAAAGATCAGAACACCAGGATAATAATGTGCTGTAGTGGTAATACAGATATTAGTAAGAATGAGCCAGTGAAGACTACCGGAGTCCTAATGTTTGCTTTATATAACTTCTAGTGTATTTACTTGCAAGATCCCTTGAATTAACATTCAAAATTATGTGTGCAGCTGAAACAGCTGTTTGGGCAGGTTTTACAAAGAAATGTTTCTCTCTCTGTTTAAATTGCTGGAGATTTTCTCTGTTTATATTTCAGTGTCTCATGCAATTGAGTCCTAATGGTACAATCAAACTCTCTGTGAAGGTAATACCTGGGAATCTTTGTGTACTCCCTGCATGCAAACCACACAATGCAAATCCACCACAGTCAACCCATGCCTTGAAGCTTTAAGCAACACGTTCCAGTTTACATGATCAAAGCTGCAACAGGCTCCTGCAACAGGTGAGTCCTGAAATTAAAGTTAAGATTTAAAGCCAACATGAGGTTTGCTTCAACAGCATACATGGAACAGCTGTAGAGCTTTGTGTGATTGTCCCCTGGAAATCTGATTTTAACTCTTAGTAGACATATGTCACCGACTGATAATGTATGTCAGGTGTAATAACTGTGTGTATGTATGTCAGGTGTAATCACACCATCATGTGGTGTGAACAGAGAAATTGGGATTTCGTAGAGTCATGATGCAGAACAATTCAAGGAAGCAAAGCTGTTGAACAAAGTGTCTCAGGAGCTTTGTTCAGATATTTGGGCTTTGGGTCAATGGTCCTAACATGGAGTTATTGTAGGAAGAATCCCAAGGGGAAAGACGCTTATAATGTTTTCATTTTTAGGTCTTCCTTGCTTGACTGCTCACCATGGCAACGAACGTGATTATCACCAACCAGCCGCCCTCTCCATCTGTGATCGCTGTCCAGTCCAATCAGTGGAGCACTGGCATTTGTGACTGTTTCGACGATTTGAATGTCTGTACGTCTGTTTCCATGCAACATGTGTTTTTATTTTTGCATGTATTTCTATGTACTTGTATTTTGCACGTGTTTGTATGTATTTGCATGTGTTTGTATTTGCATGTGCAGGATAAAAAAAAACACATTCTGTACAAGCAAATACTGGCAAAGAAGCTGGACTGAGTCTTGAGATATTCAAATTAGAATAGATTAGATTCAACTTTATTGTCATTACACATGTACAAGTACAGGGCAACCAAATGCAGTTTAGGTCTAACCAGACGTGCAATAAGCAGCAAGTGCAGGATAAAGGCAAGTTTTGAGTAAATACTGAGTAATACTGCTGTAGTCAATTCTTGTGCAAGTGAGCTTTGCAGAAATGCAGTAATTATGCAGAAATTAAGTATTTTATTAAGTTGAGATTAGATATTTAACTTTAAACTAATCCTAATTTTTGTGGCCAGTATTTGCTTATGCACACAGAAAGATGGATTTGATTGAGACTGAGGGATGTATTGCAGAGCCTGATGGCTAAGGACATGACGAAATCCAGGACTTAAGTAAAGAGAGCAGACTACTCCCACTCTACACCTACACTATAAAGTTCTATTTTACTTCAGAGTAAAATATTTAATATTCATGGGAAATGTACAGCAAAAACAGACAAGTTGCTGAACTGCATAAAGCAGTTGTTTAGAAGCAGGCTGTCAGTGCCCTTTTTCAAAGGGTCAGGAATCTTGAGAAGGAACTTTCTATATGTAGACTACACTCAATTTTATAATTATTAATCAGAAATGTTCTGAAAACCGCTCGAGCTATTGAGAAGTTTCCCCATTAAAAAAACTGTTATAGCCTCTCGAGACAAAGAGAGCTGCACTGTTGAGTTCAATGTTGAGTCCCCGTCTCAACATTGTTACAGGTTGCTTTGCCTACTGGTGCTTCCCTTGCTTCGCCTGCAGCACTGCCTCAGAGTTTGGAGAGTGTTTCTGTCTCCCCCTGCTGGACACGGTGGGGTTCGCTTTCCAGATGGCATTGAGCCCAACATGCACTCCACCTGTTTCCATGTCGATGAGAGTTGCTGTGCGGCACCGCTACAATATCCAGGTGAGTTTAGCAGAAGGAAAAAAGAATCTATGAGTTTTACTTTTCATGGCTGTCTTTTTTCTCTCTCTGCTCAGGGAGACATGGCAGGTGACTGCGTTTACGCCACTTGCTGCAACATTTGCTCTTGGTGCCAGATAGCCAGAGAGATCAAGAGACGCAAGCAGAACATGAATGTCATCAGTGCCCAGCCACTGTACCCAGCTGGCCAACAATATGTGATGGCTACTCAGTCTGGAGTTGTAGCCTCTCAGCCAGCGATTGCAACTGTTGCTCAGCCAGTCGTAACCGCCACACTCATGTAAACTCCTGTTCTCTTTCCTTGTGTCTCTCTTTGATCTTGCCTATCTATCTTGTACATTTTACAAAGTATCACACCTGTCCTGACCATCCCGTAATTATCACAGCGACACAGGTTTGAGTAAACTCCCCGTTGTAAAAGAATCTTATCAGCTTTGCAAGTACAGCACATCTGCAGCGCTGTCAGAGACAGGTGGGAAAAGAAATGTCCATACGCAATCAGCTTTAACATTACATCTAAATCCACCTGGTGGTTTTAATTTGTTGTAATAGCCATGATTGACAGGTGTCAGAACACAAAGTACTATTGATTGTCATGTGATAGTTGTCTTTCTCTAAAGACCTATTTGATTACTTGTTGAAAAAGCTGTGTGGGGGTGGAAAAGTCCAGAAAATAGTAATAGATATATAGTTTTGATAATACAAAAATCAATGTTCCTCTATTTGAAGTCATTATAATCTGAAAGTGATCTAGAGTGATTGATTTTTTTTTCTTTTATAGTTTATTTTAGTTCATTACTGTTTGTGAAAAGCATACAATAAAGGAAGAAGTATAAAGGAATAAAAGTGTCCTGTGGCCAAATGTTATCTACAGCTGCTTCTAGTGGTACCATTCAGACACTTACTTACATATCTGCTGGTAAAGTGTCATCAAAAATGTGTTAGCTGCTCCATCTCAATCCAAACAGGGTCAGTTTGTCATGAAGCACTACTGACAGTGTACACAGGCAATGTAGATCAAACCTACAGTAAATACTGATTATACACATACAGCGAGGAAAGTTCTTTCCTGACGTACGTACACTACATAATAAGGAACACTGTAAAAATGTCTTTTTCTAATATGGGATAGAAGTCTTTCTATGGGGTCACTGCGTTCATTGGTGTAAACCTTCTCAAAGCACGGGGGTTTCTGGGTGGTACCTTTCTTAGAATTATACAAACCTGTCTAAACCTGTCCTGTTGTGTATAAGTCTTGTTCCAGTTTACATTTCCCAACAAAGTTTCTCTTTGTTTGAGACCCTGTCTAGTCTTTCTGTCTCACATGATAGTGATCATGCTCCTGGTGTTTAGTTTGTCATATTTACATTTTTCTAACCTATCTGCTTTAATCAATACTAAGCCGCACCACTGGTTCTTCAGATTTGTGAGCACTACAATACTTTACCTTCCTGAGAGAAAAACGTTCCAGTAAAAAAGATGTAATGCTGATGATGAAATGAAAGGGTTTCCTATTTAGTACTCACTTAAAGCCATGTGAAAGCAATATAGTGATTTTACAAAATGTGACATGTGTACCAAGAAAAAGGGATTAAATTGATGCAAAGAATGTAATTTTAATATACACACAACCTGATTCAGACCACTGCACAACTCCACATTAGCTCTTAACCCTTAATATCTTTGTGAATCACGTCTGATCCACATACTGAACTTTGACCTAGCAGATCAAGGCTTCTGTGTGTGAAAGTTAAGCTGTGTAGGAATGCAGATACCGTAACCTGGTAGTTTGGAGTTGAAACCCGACGTCTGGATTTGGATACAAGGACCAGGTAAGGCACCAAGGCTTTTAGTGAATTATTTAGAAGAAATACTTTAATAGTAAATATAACAAGACAAAAATATTCAAGAGGGTTTTAAAATCAAATCTATCAATAAATTATACCAACAACATTAGTGTAAAAACTAACATGTATATCTTCTACAAGCAGTGTAAGCTATAGTGGGGTGGCTGTGGATCAGGAGGTAGAGCAGTCGCCTGCCAATCGAAAGATTGGTGGCTCGATTCCCTGCCTTCTTCAGTCATATGTTGAAGTGTCCTTGGGCAAGACACTGATCCCGGTGGCCCCGGTGTGTGAGGTCAGCTGCACAGCAGCTCTGCCATCGGTGTATGAGTGTGTGTGTGCTTGTGTGTGTGAACGGGTGAATGAAAAGCATTGTAAAGCGTTTTGAGTACCAGTCTAGGTAGAAAAGCGCCATATAAGTGCAGACCATTTACCATTTATAGTGTGTCTCTGCTGCTTCTTAACAGAAATCATTAATAGTTATCCTATGGGTGGTGGCTACTTTCCCCACAGATGCTCATTAATATTGCTGTCTTGGGCTTCGAGGCAGTTTCTAATAATTCCTCTTTTACCTTTTCCAGGAAATGTCCAACATAATCCCTATATTCCTGACAGGAATCTGCTTCTTGCTGCTCAGGCCCACTGTTTGCAGCAGGATTCTGGTAGTTCCTGTTGATGGCAGCCACTGGATAAACATGGAGTTGATCCTCAGAGAGCTGCACTCCAGAGGCCACAATATCACTGTTCTGCACTCTTCCAAAAGCTGGTACATCCCCAGTAACTCTGCTGTTTATACGACTATTAATGTGCCCATGATGGGGTATGAGCCAGACCAGAGCGCCTTCATTACGATGATTCAAGATGTTATGGAATGTCGCAAGTCACCGGCTTTAATACGCACCTTGCACCAGCAGCACATGCTCATGTCCCTGTTAGCGGAGGGCCATGCGATGCTGGCCATCAGTGTTGCTAATATTTTGGATGATCCTGTTTTGATGATGAAGCTGCAGGATGCCAAGTTTGACTTAATGTTAACTGACCCTGCTTTGCCTATAGGAGTTCTCCTGGGTAGTTATCTCAAGCTGCCAATGGTTTTTAATGTGCGCTGGATTAACACTGGGGAGGGCCATTTAACCATTGCTCCATCTCCGGTCTCTTACGCCCCTGTGCCAGGAAGTGAACTTCATGAGCAGATGAATTTTCTGGAAAGGACCAAGAATATGCTGCATTACCTCCAAAGTCTTTATGTACAGTATTTTCTCATCAACACTGCCTACTCTGATATATTCCAGCGACACTTCCCTCCTGGTACTGACCTGTTGTCTTTGCAGCTTGCAGCTGACATATGGCTGGTGAGGACCAATTTTGTTTTTGAGTTCCCTCGGCCCACCATGCCCAATATGATCTACATAGGGGGATTTCAGTGCAAAGCAGCAAGATCCCTCTCTACTGAGCTAGAGGCCTTTATGCAAAGCTCTGAAGACCATGGGGTGGTGATCATGTCTCTGGGCTCACTGGTGTCAGCTCTGCCTCAAGTGGTCACAGAAGCCATAGCTTCCGCTTTTGCTGAGCTCCCTCAGAAAGTTGTGTGGAAGTTTGTGGGGGAAAAGCCTTCATCTCTGGGAAACAATACCTTGCTGGTGGACTGGCTGCCTCAGAGCGACCTACTGGGACACCCTAAAACTCGTGCCTTTGTAGCTCATGGAGGCACTAATGGCATATATGAGGCCATCTGCCATGGTGTTCCTGTTCTGGGCCTGCCTCTCCTCTTTGACCAGTTTGACAACTTACTCAGGCTGAAGATGCGTGGGGCTGCGCGGGTGGTGGAGCCTGAATCACTCACAAAAGACGACTTCCTGGAGGCTCTAAAGGACATCCTGGAGACTCCCGCGTACCAAAAGAATATACAGCATCTCTCTGACCTACATCATGACCAACCATTGTCTCCTATGGACACCGCCATATTTTGGATTGAGTACGTCATCAGGAACAAAGGAGCAGCCCATCTGAAGTCAGCAGGTTTTGGTTTGCCTTGGTACACCTACTTCTGCCTGGATGTGGCCATTTTTATCCTGGCCCTCATTGGAGCATTTGTGTGGATTTCAGTTTTTTTATGCAGGATTCTCTGCTGCCGGATGTTTGGAAGAAAGATAAAAGCAGAGTAACTTATGCTGAGTGTTTTTCTGAGTGAATAACCAATTTCCGCTTATTTACGCTGTATTCACATTTCTGCCTTCTGTTGTAACCTTTTTGAAAAATTAAAGCTCCTAATCAGAAACTTATTTTTATTTATCCCCAGAATTAAAACATACCAGTATTCTATGCTAGTTTATGCTGTTTAAGGTTACAGCCATTAGACACAAAGACAGTTACAATTGAAAGGGTGATGTGGTGCTGTAGTGTTTTGTAATGTAAACACACTAACAAGCCCCAAAACAACACATAACTGTTAATAGTTAACACAGCCCCTTCACTGCAGCTATACTGTCCAAATACCCTGCTTTCCAATGCTCCATGCCAAGAGGGGAATCCATACCAATCCCACTTAAAGCCATCTGAGGAGGTATTATTAGAGGCAATCACCCACAGATTGCTCAGGAAAATCTGTATAACGTCATTTTTTTATGCTTGTTTTCTACTCAGTATGATGCAACTGTGTTTGAGAACATCAACCTTTCTACATAAAAGCACCTGCTATCCCCACTCGAGATAAGGCCTCTTATCATTGTGTCTGAACCTTGTTCCAGATGGTTTTCCCCTGTTGTTAACCTTTCTACACTATCAGTGCCTGGTCACCAACCTCCAACACAATTTGTTGTCTGCCCATTCTGGAATCTAATTTTATCACATTTTCTTACCCAGGAATGCCATTTCATCTACTCTGCAGAGTAGTCTAATCTGTTAAGAGTGGTCAGCAGGCAGCAAACACGTGGTGTCACATAGTCATTTAACATTACTCAGAATTAACAGGTAAGTACAGTACAATGATTAGTATATGCAGTTAAGATTTACTTGAATGATTTATACAATGCCACAATGTTTGAAGTGGTCCAATAAATAAGAGTTGCTGCTTTATTTTTGTGACATTCATTCCAATTTGCCTCTACCGTAAACCTTGGAAGATAAAGATATAAAAACAGCAGATATTTTCACATAGTCTTTAATTTGTCTCATGCAACATTTGAGAGTAATTGTATCAGTCAGTCTGTAGGTGTAACACACCTACAGACTGACTGATCAGAACATTTAAGCTGTAAAGTAAGTTTTACTCCTAAGCTTTACGTCAGTGGCCTTATTCCTTATTTCAGAGTTAACCTATTTTAACCTAGATACAGTATTCACAACTCTATGAGGAGTAAACCAGCTCTAACAGCAGAGTTAAAAGTCAGTGTGAAAGTTTAACTCCACACAGTGTTGATCAGGACCAGTCTGCAGGTGTGCGCGGTCTCAGAGCAAACATTTCGATGCTAATTTTTACACTAAATTGAGTAGAATGAACATAACAATTTTACTCTTATTTTGAGTGGGACCAAACGTTACCTGTAGGAGTTAAAATCAACTCTCTAACTGTAGATTTGACACTCGGTTTTTTACTGTGTAGAAGTGTTGGTCAACCTACATATAATATGATCATAGTAGTATATTTCGTATAAATAAGCTGATTACATAAACCCCTGCTGTTCACATCACATCTCAACGTTGCCATTTAAGCCTTTGTGAGTTACCTCTGATCCACAAACTGGACCTTGCTCTTACAAAACAAAACTTATGTGCACAATGTGTGAAAATGCTGATACCATCTGATATCCTGGCTCACTAGACCATCAATAAGACCTACAGTATTCTGTGACACGTAATACTTAATACTTTTACAACACATACTGTAACCAGCAGCTGGTAGGTTGCCATCTTCTTATGAAAAAAATGTATTCAAAATCGGCTGCTACTGTGGTTCCACCTTCAGTTGTTTCACTTCCTGCACATTTCGGATGCTTTTATCCAAAAAAACACTAAAGCAATCAGTTAAATACACAGTATACTACATAACATTTACCAGGGTACCTTTGCATCATGCCTTGTGCATCATGAACTATAACCCGAGGAAGTTCTAGCAGAGGGCAGAGCTGCAGGAACAGCATACTGTGTCATGAATGCCAGGGACTCACAGATCAACTTGTTTTCTGTTCAGCATGGTGGTTATATCTGGCCAATAAAAATTTCACACTTCACACTATTGGAAATATATAAACATTGTATATGCAATTAACATAATGATGAAGTACATATTTCTATTATAGTAAAGAATCTAGCTGAAGCTGCTGCTGATAATATCAAGTGTAACTTCCAGCTCAAAATTTTGTGCATTAGAGAGAAGAACCACAAAGTTAATGAAAATAACATAGTGTTACATGTGTGAGAGGGTGTGCTTTTATAATTTGTGTTTTGTGTATGTATTGTATGTATCTCTTATTGGACTATGAGTCTGTAAAATAAAATTCATATCATATCATATGCACACATAATGCTAAATGTTAGTTTTGTTCAATGGTTACAATGGTTGAGCATTAAAAACAGAACATTAAGATATTTCAAAACCTAATTTTTCGACATTATCTACAATATAACAGTTAATAGTAAGTAAAGTCAAGTAACAAACAAGGAACTTGTGGTTTCATAGTATTCACATGGCGGAAACTGACATTAGTTTTTGTTCAGTTCTGAGAACCGTTAGCAAGACTTTTGTTGAACACAATTTGTTTTTAAAAACCAGGTTGTAATAGAACTCTTTTGCCTCAGTGTTACCCGTGTCAGTGGTGCTGATGGAGCTGTGAGCAGCAGAACTGTCTGTGGTATACACACAGGAACAATATACTGTGTCATGTGTGCCAGGGACTCTTTTCCACTGGGTTAACTTGTTCAGCATGCAGCTGGTAGTAATGTCTCAAGGAAGTGACTGCTGAGTTTGTTTTTAGGTAATTCAATAAATTAGAGATTTCTGACATTTAAAGAAACAAAGGGAGTGATTGGACCCTCCTCCCTTTGAAACCATTTAGTAAAAACACTCCCTAACACCCATTGTCTGAACATACTCATTCTTCACCCAAACAATCTCAATTGTGTTAAATGTTTTTTCCCTCTGCCTGTAGTGCCAGAGACAAGTTGTCACTGGCAGGAACATATCGGCTGTCTACAAGCTGTTTCAATTCAAGCCGTTTTGAGGTTTTGAAGAGATAATGAGATTACATTTTTACTGTAATGTATTTGTTTTCTTTCTGTATCTGTGGTTTTAATTTTATCTTAACCCTAACCCTAACACGCACACCGACTCCCAGTACATAAACACTTTTAGCTAGATTTACTGATGATATACTTCTCCAAAGTTAAAATTATACTTGGATGTGTTAAAAAGCATGTTTTCATGGAAAAGGGTTTATATGTTTAACTATCTTGAGGCCATTAGTGAACACCCTGCATCAGTTCCGGCTCTCTCAGCTCCTGTTCACCTCAACCACCCTGTTAGGGTTAGGCTACTGCAGAGAGGAAGACACAGAAAGGGCAAGTGATGTTTTTGTTCTTCGGCCAACAGGCGTTCTCCTGTGGGTTTCCTGTGGAGGAAGCGATATAGAATAGACGAGGCTTGGTCGAGACACCGTGTTCCCACATTTATTGAGTCCAGGTCACAAAGCTGCAGAGCAACATAGTGGAACAGTCAGTCTCACAGCTTTGAGGTGAGGAAGAACTCTTTCTTTGCGTTATATAGATTCATTTGTGTTATATAGATTCATTCCTTGTGCCTGCTGATACTAAACCATCTGAAAATGCTATGTCTGTGCTGCAGATGTGTGTAATGGATCCTGGATGCTTTGAAGACTGTTTGACTGACAGCATCAAACCCCACTCTGATCATCTCCACTGGATAACACACTTATGAAAACTGTACAATGGACAAATCACAAGTGGATTAGTCAAACTGCTAAGTGCTGACATTCAAGCTTTTACTTCACTGCATCAGTGCATGGGTGTTCCTATGACTCATCCTCCTACGAGTGTGGATCCGTGTCTGAATGAGGTCACCTCTAGATGCCCATGTCTGGTGTTCAAGAGAGACATGTCCAATGACAGCTGCAATCTGCCCCTGGACACAGACACATTTGGCCTCACCTGCATCTATGGTCTGATCTTCTCTTTGGGACTTCCCAGTAATCTGCTGTCTCTCTGGGGACTGTACCAACTGGGTCGCTCTGGTGGGGGCGGCTGCCAGCTGGTCTACATCCTCAACCTACTGCTCTCAGACCTCTTCCAGCTGCTCACTCTACCACTGTGGATTATTTACCTCCAAGGTGAACATCGCTGGCCCTACGGCCAGTTGACCTGTGAGCTTGTTGGATATGTGTTTTACGTAAATGTCTACGCCAGTGTTATGTTTCTGTGCCTGATAGCACTGGACCGTTGCCTGGCCATTGTGTATCCACTGAGCAGCCGCAGGGTGCGGACTGTGAGAGTAGCAGCAATGTCAGGCGTTGCGGTCTGGACCCTCACCTTCCTGTTCTGCCTGAGCGGTCTGCTGCCATCAGTGTTTGTTTCTGACAGGCAACTATGTCTGGAGCAGTACCCTGTCAGTGCCAAATACGCCCACTTCAAGATCACCACCGTGGCTCTCGGCTTCTTGCTGCCATGTGCTATTTTAGGGTGAGTTATCCCCACTCATTGCTATGTTGTAAAACTAACACAGGACGTGTCGGATTTTAGTTTTTTGGGAGAAAATAATTTCTATTTACACTTGCATCTTTTTCAGTTATACCTCAGCCCACATTGGGGTGACACTCCGACGATCGCCTTCCCTCTCTATCCATGAGCGGCACAAAATTGAAGGCATCCTAGTCATAATCACCATCAACTTCATTGTTGTGTTTGGGCCCTACCACCTCGTAGGCGGATACAGATTTGTGTCTTTGCTGCTTACCGATGAGCCATGTGCCCTGGAGCGTTCCATTTTCCTCACTTATCGCCTCTGCTACGGTCTGACCAGCCTCAACACTCTGCTGGATCCTCTCTTCTACATCTTCTTATGCCATGACGCCCGACTAGAGCTGCAAAAATCTCTGCCATGTTTGTGAAAGGAATAAAACACCCACAAAAACAAACTCTTAATACCAGAGCTCACAAAACAGAGATGGAAAGTGAAACTGGGCATAGTAATCATTTAGCAATCAAGTGAACAAACATGTGAACTGTTTCTGTGCAGTGTGAGTTTCAACTCTTGCCCGTCTGGGTTTTTCCTCTCGTCATCAAAAAAAATCTACTAGCACAGGTTTAGTTTCTCACATGATGTTATCTAGATTATCTGATTCTGTGCAGCGCAAAGACTTAATTGCACAAAATTGCCGGTTATACCAAAAAACAATACAGTATGCTAAACTCTACTGTGAAAATGTAATTCAAATATTCTCATGTTACCAAAAAGACTAAATATAGTACCATCTGAAATACAGCTTAAAATGTTTTGATGTTTTTTCTTAGAATCTGACCAGTAGTAATAAAGCATTGGTGAAATGTCAAAACCTTTCTTACCACTGTTATCACCAATGTTCAAAACTATAAAAATGTATGTGTTGCTAGTTATTTCTGTAACCAAGTTAGTGTGATTCACTCTGAACACACAAAAATAGGTGTTATGCTGCCCCACCAGGGTGTAATTCCTGTTTATTCATGTTTAGAAATTTCACACCTTACACTTACAAGAAATAAACATTACAGGATAAGTTGCACAGTCACAAACGAAAGACATTTTCTATTATATGTACGATAAGCAAATGCATAAAATTAGCAAGAGAACAATGTTGCAAAAAATGAGCTAAAGCTGCTGCTGATACGATCAGGTTGAGGCCTCATGCATGTGAGTTCAAACGCTCGTGCATGAGAGAAAAGAACCACAAAGTTCAATCAACAACAATCTATCGTAATAACACTCAATGCTGAATGTTAGTTCCATTTTGTTTAACAGTTCAATCTACAAAGCACTAATTAAGAATTTTGCATTATATACAGTATGTTTTTGACATTTCATCAGCATAACAGCTCTACTACATCAGATAGATATAAAATTTGTGGCATTATATACAATAAACAGTTTATCTTCTGAAACACTGCTTTTTTAAGTTTTTTGGGGGCATTTTAGCAGTAATCATAGTAGAGAGGCAGGTAGGAAACATGGAGAGAGAGGGTGGGACATGCAACAGCGTCCATTGGATTTGAAACAAGCAACTTGTGGCTTCATGGTATGCACACTGAAAACTGCTTTTGTTCAGTTCGGATTAGCGATGGCAAAACTTTCATCAGGCATTGTTTCTTCTGTTTTCAGACACAAGGTTGTAACAGAACTCTTGTGCCTCAGTGATGTGTTAGTAATGCTGATGGAGCTGCGAGCGGTGCTGCGGCGCCGAGCCAGCTCGGCCAGATCTTCTGCCAGAACACTCTCCATCACAGCACCCAGAGATTGTCTAATCTTGTTACAAAGATCAGGGCAGCTGAACACATATAAAATTGGGTTAAGGACACTGTTGAAGAAGCCAATAGTTGCTGCAACTGGGAGGGCTTTGACCACAAATTTCTGCACAGAATGATTATCAGGAGCCATTACCTCCATGACAATAAGGAGATGGTAAGGAGCCCAGCACAGTACAAAGGTCACCACCACAGCCACTACAAGTCGAATAAAACGAAAAGGGCGTCTGGAGCCCCTGCGTGCTAAGCTAGCATTCACGTTAGCATAGCTGAAGATGATAATTAGTAAGGGGATCAGGAAAGCTAAAAAGAGCTTTGTGAAGACTAAGGCCTCCTTACGCTGCTTACATAAAGCTTTCAGGTCATATGGCTCACTTGGCAGGTGACGTGCGTAGTTGTAGTAACAGAGAATTCTACCGTTGGATAAAGGAATTGCGTCACGAAAGACGTAAAAAGGAATCGTGCAGACCACAGCCAAGGCCCAGATAACTCCACATATTCTGCCCACTAGTTGGGTGTTCCTGTAGTTTTGGGCCCAGACAGGTCTCAGCACCATCAGGCAGCGGTCCATAGAGATTGCTGCCAGTAGGAAAGCACTGACAAACATGTTCAGAAAGAAGATTGAGGAGTGGATCCGACAGAAAGTTGTGCCCAATATCCAGGTGTCGCCCTGTGCCATGTAGTAGGTGAAGAAGGGCAGGAAAGAAGTGGCAAGCAGGTCAGAGACCGCAAGGTTCAGGATCCAGATGCTAATGACAGAGCGGCGAACACGAAAACCCACTACTCCAATGATGAGGAGATTTTCCAAGATGCCAATGGAAGAGAACAAGCCATGGAGAGAAATTGTTAAATAATTCAAGGGATTTGTCTCTGTTTTATTTAAATGGATGCTTTGGCTATGGTTCAAAGAACAGGACATCTTGGAGGGAAAATGTCTTGATCCTCTAACTTTTTAAGTCTTTTGCTTCACTCTGGAGCAACCTACAAACAAAAAAGACCAGAACACGTAAACCCAACGGGCAAGTTCAGCTGACATCTTCAACTGAGACTAACTAGAATTAGCTTGGTTTTCATCTTCTTAGAAGTACGGAACTATCACAATATTCTCTTTTAAAAGTATGTAAATGTGGGTTTAAGGCTAGAAAAAAAAACACTGCCACACCACTTATATCTGGTATCTAATCTTACACATTTCCCACATCCTCTGCCGTGAAGATCTACAAATGAGACAAAGATCAATATCTCTGTTCTGTCATCACAAAAGACTGGTTGAAAAATTCCACATCTTTGAAGCATCTCTAAATGTCAGTGAGTTTTACATGTAATTAAACAATTGCGGCTCAAGAAAATGCACAATTAAAATTTAGAAGTTACGGTCCACTATGTCACAAATTATTAACTGTGACACTAAAGCATTATCTGTTACACTGCTAGGTGATAACTCGGTAATATTATAATGAAATGGTCTCTCACTCACCCCCGTGTGATATTATTGTGAAATAAATAGCTGATGTGTCTGTCTCTGGATGGTCTGTCGTGGCTTCTGTCTTCATATGTTTCTGAACAACAAGTTCCTGGACGTTTAGTGATAGGAAGTCACAAAAGCAAAAGTAACTCCCTTTTAGACGGTGTTCAGAGCTTATAGTGTCAAACCAAGCAACCCAGTATCTTAAAAATAATGTACAGCTAAAGTGCAATGATGTTTTTGTGACAAATGTAATTTCAACCATATTAGATTTTCTATTAACATAACAAGGTTGCAAAAACATTGACCACAACCTTACAAATATAATATATTGTGCACAGGTGTCCAACAGATTATCCGTCTCAAACATTTCCTGCATCCTTACCTGCAACATAAGGATCAGGGACAGTTTGGAGGTTATGTTCAAGAGCCTGGTTTACACTGTGAAAGCATCATTTTATGATTTAATGTTCAGAGTGTGTCATGTTTTCCCTTAAAACTCTTCCCTCTCACTCAGAATTTGTCTATCGTAGATTTGCTATTCTCCTGTTCAAACCTGTATTTGTGTTTTCACTGGTACTTACTCATAGTTCCTCTATCACAGCTCAAACTTTTGTCCTTTTACTTGCTACTGCTGAACGCTCTGAAACATTCACTGATCTTTGAGGCTCACATTTGCATTTTTAGTTATATACAACAACACAAAACAAAAACACTGGCACATGAGTGAAGTTCTCCAATAATGCATTGACAGCACATACATCAATTTATTCTGCACCCATAAGTGGAGGCGGCTGTATTAACAGAACATACATATTACAGGGTTGTAGTAGTACTGTTTATGTTTGAAGGTTATTTAAGTGACAGGTGACTACACCGTGAATTACACCTTCATAGCAGTCCGGGCAGGTCAAAATATTTTTTTATTTTTGCATTAAAAAAATGGAACAAACCTCTTTGTTGAAATCATAAAGACCATTCGTCCTGCATGTCATCATAGCTAGAGAGCTACCTGCGAAAAGCCGAGGATCAAAACATCCCAAACATTCAACAGAACATTTCTGGAGAGGAGGAGGAGTCTGCATCACCTGAACTTGACATGTACTCTACACACAGAGAATTAGGCAAGAAAAATGTTAACACCTCGGGCAGTTGATGACATTCACAGCCTCTCTGGAGGTCATGAAGACCTGCTACTGCAAAACTGTAGAAAGCATGGAGCTCCAAAGACGGATCTGGGAACACTGCTTAGCAGGACTGCTGAGAAGTGTCATGCTAATGCATCTACACTTCCTTCTCTGCAGCAGATCTAAAGGTCGTGACTACAGAGAACTAGACGCAACTGGTACCCACTGCTGCCATTTTTCCCTACATATTGCAGTGTAAAATAACTTTTGTTTCTATAAATCATACCTATACAAGGTTTTACTTTTCACATGGGGAAATAAAGTGAAAATGTAATTGTAAGTGTAACCCAGCAGAGCAGAAAGCACACTGCATACATGTGAGCATAATTACGATGAAACGACAGAAAAGAAAAGCAAGTAAAGCAGAAGTCGTGTGAGTAGAACAAGCATGGCTGTCACACGGGAAGACACTGAGATAAAAAACAAAAACTGTTTGTAGAAATGCCAAGAAAAGATTCACATTATATCTTATATTATTTCACTTTTTAGGCATTAGGAGGGTGTGAGTGTGTGCAGCCTTTTCACAGTGTGTTATGTTCTAGCTGTACATTGCCACCTGCTGTTCTCCTGGAGCATTGACACGTGCAACAATACAGTTATCACCACATGTGCATTTTTAAGGATAGTTGTTTCCTTTCCCTAGTCTGTGTTAGAATAATACTAATGATTATGGATTTTTTTTTTCAAATTATACCTAAGCAAAAGATAAATAACAACTACTTCTCCTTTTCATCTGCTATATGTATTTGGGAGTGTGTTTGAGTAGAAGCTTTTTCAAGAACTATTTTTGTAACTTGCAAGTCATAAAAACAAAGTAATGCATTTAACATGGTGAGAAACTGCGTTGTCTTGTGGCCTTACACAATAAAACATGTACATAATGACATAACCGTGCATTGTGTTGGTATTGAATTAGTGCCAAAACATAATTTTTCAGTTGTTTTGAAACTTTTGTTACAACTCCCACATCTAAGAGACCAAAATCTTCACCATTTCAGACCTTCACCTGCAAGCAGCTTCTCTCTTTGGCTGTTGTTTGTGTAAGTATTGTATAAGTTTTGGCTGGCTACCTTTCACCCCATGTATTGTGGGCTTTTGTTAAGGTCATGGGTCGACTTCAATTTGCGAAGCCTGAGGGCAGGAGCTGGGGTGAAGCGGGGAGAAACAGAGAGCTGTGTTTGCCTTTCCTCATTATGCTGAATGACAGATCTCTACCAAATAAAATCCATGCTGAGACTTTGCCAACTGACTTACTTGTGGATTGTGAGGAATACACCCTGAACAGCACCTTCAGCAATAGGCTGCTTCACCCATACTTCTTTATCTCCATCTCCCCCAAAGTGACCCAGATAACTGGGTATTCTACTCAATTCAATTCAATTCATCTTCATATACATTATAGCGTCAAATCATAACAAAAGTCATTTCAGGGCACATTACATTGCAAAGTTTAGGACCTTGCAAAAATATATGTGTATATATAAACAAAATAATGCAGAAAACCCAACAGTCCCACTTGAGCAAGCACTACGCTAGAATCCTCTTTGTGGACCTCAGCTCTGCCTTCAACACAATCCTCCCAGACCTCCTCTAAGACAAACGGTCCCAGCTGAACATGCCTGAACCCATCCACAGCTGGATCACTGACTTCCTGACATACAGGAAGCAGCATGTCAGGCTGGGGAAGAATGTCTCGGACCTGCAGACCATCAACACCAGTTCGCCTCAATCAGTGGTGTGGTGCAGAGTGGGGCGGCCTGGTAGCAGAGTGGTTAAGGCAGAGGGCTGGGAAAGCAGCAGACCAGGGTGTGCGTCCCTGATCGAGAAACCCAGCGCTAGCTCCCCGGGCGCCATGTGGCTGCCCACTGCTCCCCCCAAGGGGGGATGGGTCAAATGCTGAGGACCAATTTCGTTGTAAAATGTATCAATGACAATAAAGTGGATTCTTCTTCTTCTGGTGGTGTCTGGAGAAGTGCGTATACTGTAAATTTAGCCCCCAAGATTTTTAGTGGCCTCCAGAACAAAAGGAAAAAAGTGCTTTTATAACTAGCTACAGTCTTGCATATTTAGTTTCCCCATTTGTAAACATTGTATTTCAATATCTAATCTCTTACCGGTGGTGAAGGCCAGAGATTGACACAATTATAAAATAAAAATGGTTTGTCAGTGGCAGTATGAGGCAGTATTACTGCTGGTACAGAGGCTCATTTAATTAATAGTAGAGACATTTAAAATGAAGCCAATACATTTTCAGTGAGATACATTTAATTTTTAAAACTTCAAACATTTTGAATATTTATTAACTATGACATCAGCAATAACAAGTAATGTAATTTTTCATACTTAGCAATGCTCATGTTCCTGTATCACCAAGTGTAAAAAAAAAACATCATCATATTCTACTAATTTGAGTTGGGTATTTGGTAGATACATCCTATATTGTTTTTGTCACCATCAAAGGTGATAAAACACAAACCACAAAAAAACAATGAGGAAGCAATTAGCGTATCATGTTTTCCGATATATAAAATCTAAAGCTTTGAAAACGATTACGCAACCACTTTTTAAAATTCTTCAAATTTAAACTGCTGACAACATATTTAATCTCATCAAAAACAAATATCATTTAGAGCATTTCTTTTTGCAGAATATGGTTCATGAGAGTTTATTTATGCATTATTATGTTTTTGTATAAGAATGTTTCTCTGTTCAGATCAAACATCTACGAAGTAAAAATCATAATATTATATTATCATTGAAGGCATAGAAGATTTCAGAATCCTGCCTGCATGTTGTCCATCTCAAAACACAAAACATAGGGTTGGGGTTCAACCAAAAACAAATTTGGATTTCAGTGTGACACTCAATGTGACTTTACCTTTTTTCTATAACTACAAGCAGGTTGCAGGGGAGCAGTCCCAACTGCCTGCACATTACTGACTTTAATAAAACCCCATTCTGAAAATAGGCCTTAATATGAAGTTGGTCCACCCTTTGCTATAAGAGCTTCAACTGTTCCTCCACACCAAACACACTCCTCCGTGTGCTCATGGACCTTACTTTGTGAATTAATTGATTCAGTGAGGCGAGCCAATACCAAAGAAGTAATAAAGTCTGTATTGTAATCTGACCTAAATTTTGAGGTTATGAAAACTAATGAATGGATGCTCACATAATCCTATACTATCTGATTTATTCTTTTACAGGGAGGACTGTAGACTGTAGGTCCCCAGCAGCCACACTGGGAGCATATTTTGAAAAGGTCTCCTAAGACTAGAATGTCCTTACTGCAGGGTTATGTAAGAAAATGTAAGAACAAACACAGAACAAGACACAGAAGACAACAGTTCCTTGTTCATCTGTAACACCTTAATCAGCAGGTAAAATAAATGCTGCAAGGAGGACCTAGTCAGAAGAGATGACACAAAAAAATATTTGACTAAAATGGCATGACTGTGTTTTTCAAAGGATAAGTTTATTATATTAAATGCATTATGTCATCTGTACAAACAAAAACCTCTTCAATGTTGTATGCAGTTATGCTCTAGGTCAACAGGGGGCAGCACGACACCTACAACAGATACTATATGATGCTTTAACACATTCTGTGTGTTCACACACCACTGTTGCTGTGACCACTGAACTGGGAAAAAGACTGGAAAGACAACTTATGTAAAGTGAAAACACCGTAGACAAAGGCTGAAGACGTGTTTGTAGAGTTCAAAGACAAAACACTTGTTAGATGTGTCCTTCCACAACAGGGTAACGCAGCAGGCGACTCACTGACCTCCTTTGAGCCCTTGCCGAGCTGTCAGCGCCATGATAACAACTTTTCATGTCACTGTTCACACAACTCTTATTAAAAAAATTGTTTTAAATGACACTTAGTTTAAGTCAAAAAGTTATCTTGGAATTTCAGCTACTATTGTAGATGTGACAATTTGTCAGGCACATCTGACAAAAACATTTTGGCTTGTGTCATAATGTTTGTCTGCTTCGCTGAATTTCTGTGAAATGATGCAGCCAATTATACAAAGTAAAAAAAAAAAGAATCCCCGCTCTGGTCAAGTTTGCTTACGTCGAGTGGGTGGTTTTACACCCCCCACCCCCCACCCACAGGATGTGTATGTGGTTGTTGTTTTCCCTCTCTTTGTTTCTTCCTGCCACTTAACGCCTCTCTTCTTTCACATCTTGCTCTCAAATGTATTTTTTTACATTTAACAAACAGAAGAACAAAAAAACATAATCAATATTTTAACTTCTGAGTACTGACGAGTACTGAAAGTACTAAGATAAGACATCCAGTGAGTGAAACAGCTGACTTGAAGCTAAAGAAAGAGGAGAAGCTTGAAAAAACTTTCTTTTTTCTAACCACTTTTCCTTTTTTTGTTGGAGTTATAAGTTGCTTTTATCTTTGGTGTATGTGCAGCCGGATATTGCCACTATACTATTGCCACAGGATGCATCTGAAGGCCAATGTGATGCTCTGTTGTTAAGTGTTTTTGTCCTATTTTTAACAGGTATAAGAAACAAACAACAGGAAACAAATTAACAGGTGTCATGCAACAAAGTCACCACAATTATTGACGTCTTGCCCATCAGCTACTAGTGATATACAGTACAATACATGCACTCTGTGTGCAGAGAGACATTTTTAGGTGCACATGGACATATCTCAAAATGTAATAATTTGACCAGTCACACACAGTCAGTAAAAGTGTAAGTGACTAATAACATTAAAACCTTTAGTCTGTCAGTGTCCAGCTCAGTAGTAAAAGTTAAAAAGGCAAAATCTTTTTATCAGTTAGGGATCGGCGTATTAATACTTTTTAAAATATCTCGTCAATAGCACCACCATACAAAATGTGCGATTTGTTTTCTCCTCCAATAGTTTTTAGGCTTTCAAAACCAGCACAGACGGTCTTCCGTGTCACCGCATAATGGCAGCCTATCAGAGGCTCACTGTGCAGCCTCAGTCCACACCTCACCACTGCTCAGCGTGAGCTCAGACAGCAGCACCGTGGCAGCACAGGCAAATTATCACCAGAACGTGTTGTTCATAATTCACACAGGAGCTGATGAGAAGTCAGAATAAAGGCAACATTTGAATTCTCCTTCAGTGTAATAATGAGTGAAATCATTTAACATTTGTTAAGGATGGTGATGTTGTATTATGATGTTGTGAACTCCTATTGCCCATTTGATAAAGTTATTAATGAAAACTGAGAAATCATGTCATCGTTCCTTTACGGGGCAAAGAATCTGTATCACTTTTGATGAAAAAAACCCAAAAGTATTGGTATCACGTCGAAAGGAAAAATGTTGGTATCGCCCATCCTTAGTTAAAGACATTTTTTATTTTGTGAAGAACGGTCTACTAAGACATGCTCAGGCTGAGCTGAACTAAACCATTTAGTTACTCAAAGTACAAAAGCAATTCACTCCAAATGAGACTGAAGGTATGACGCAGTACAGAACACGGTATGACATGCAGACATGTGCACAACCACTACACTACAACCACAGTACAGGAACAATGTGTTAAATGTGTCTTTAATGTGTTGTGCTTGTTGTGTGTGTGTACTCACCAAATATCAACCATGTTGAATAAAGACTTTTAATACAAAGCACAGCATACTTTTACTGTTTGCTCTGTTTCAGACTGTGAAACTGAGTGTGCTTTAGTGGCAGGATCTGTTTTCCATTTTAGTTTTAGTTTAACATTTAGTCATCGTACTGCCACTTCACGGCACAACTTGCACTGCTGTCAGGTTTATTGGGTAAAAAGTCTTGGTCACTAAAGTCCCGACAGTACTGCGTCAACAACCGTAGAGCTTTTACCACAGTGTTTAGTTTTCTTAGGCATGTATGTCAAGACCACAGAGATCAAAAGACATATTTCAGTCACACTGCTTCTGCTGCACGAGCTGAATCTATCTGCAAAGGCTCTGCTCAGGGAATTAGACAAAAAAAATTATTGTTGGAACACATGCATTAGTTGCAGTATTTAACCTTATTATTAATCAAACTTCATTATTTAGCAAATTTGATTAAGGTAAAGAGAAGTACTTTAAGCTCTCTTATCCAATTTTAAAATCATAAGTGATTAACCTGAATAACTCCTCTTTCGCACTGATGAGCAATAGAGAATGTGGGGTTGAGCATGTGTAAAAGTCCACGACCATGTGTTCACTTCAGAGGGTAATGTCACTGCTTTTCCTTCAGTTCTACTGTAGCCTGGTGAAAACCTGTGTAGTATATGTACACCTGTTTGCTCACACTACAAAGATTGTAGCCTTGGCTGTGCTGCTCCTCCGGAACTCCCACAGATGACATCATCTGAACTTTTGTTAAGCAAGAGCAGTAGAAGAAAGCTCAACATCATTTCATACATATACTATACAAACTAGAACCAAAGAAAAACACCAAGCTGCTTGAAGCTGCTCATGATACAACATTATTTGGTGACTAATTGTGTGAGGTGCTGTATGTTGCCCATGATCTTGGTGTTATCAGAAGATAGTATAGTAGAGTGGTGGCTGGAGGCACAGTTGCTGTATGGAAAGTACAGGTATGCAGACAGTACACAACCTTGTTGTGGTTTTCAACTACTTTACATAGAAAGACCTTGGCCCACACATGGTCATGAAGGTAAAATCACAAATGCAAAGTCCACATAGTCACAATTCTGGTTGGTTATGTGATCTGATGATGTACCCTTCATGCTTTAACTCCTGTCTACCAACAGATTGTTTTCTGTGTTGTCCTATTAATTACCGGAATGATGAGTTGAACAACCTGCAAGCCCATTAAAAGTATTTTAGATTAGATACAGTACTTGACCTGAGTACTTTATTTTACTTCCACACATTTATTTCCTATACACCTAACCATTCACACTTATCCAAGTAAGGATTTTTAAGGAAAAAATCAGAATAAAACTACGTCTAACAAACAGAACACCAAGCTTCTTCTATGGTTGAAGGAGGAATGATTTTACGAAATCGTAACTCGAGCATGTTTTTGCTACATGGCATAGAAAATATGTCACACCTTCTGTCCCCCAGTGCACAACAACAAACACATAACACAAAAAGACTCAATTGACCCCA
>JAUMTR010000010.1:11927791-11955222 GCA_032270685.1 Microctenopoma stevenorrisi
ATACAGTCATTGCCACTGCAACATATTTAAATGTTCATGGTAAGATAGTAGTTAGATTTTCTTTATTGCTCTCATTGAATTTACAATATAATTAAATGTACAGTAAGAAAAATGTGAAAACAGCACAAATAGGTCACATGAACTTCTTCTTTGTTGAAGAATTTGTTGGTGAGTCTGATGATGAGACAAAGTTTAGGACTAAAGGTAAGATTCTCCTTCGTCTGCTTAAACCTTTACTATAGTGCAAGTAATTGGATTATTAACCTTGTACAGTATTCAGTCATCAATATAGAAGTGTAATTATTGTGTTATAGAGAATCCTGATGGAACGACACACCTGATGACTGTGATCTTCGGTGGTCTGGCTGTTTTTCTCACTACAGTCGTCATTGTTCTAGTTGTTAAAATCAAGAAACTTAAGTCAGGTACAGTTTATTTTTTGCACATCCTCCTTGTAAATTGTTATAACAGTCTGTGTAAAGTGAGTGGTCAGTATAAAATAACCAACCGTTGTCTCTTGCTATTTAGCTGTGATTGAAGAACCAGAAAGAAACAAGGTAGACACATTTCAGCTTTTAAAGTTTAATTTAGAAATACCATTAACATGTACACATTGTGTTCTCTACGTTTAATTAGTAAGTTTTATCCCCAGGTGACATTTTGTCATGGAACAAAGAAAACTGACCTTTCCTGTTGTACCCTACTAACCTTTGCACTAACTACAAATAACTTTTGCTTAAACAAATCATCATACAGATTATTGGACACATTAACTACTGTGCGTAGTTACAAAATATAACTCCAAACACTCTGATTTACAGAATCTGGCCTCAGATGACCTAAACTATGCAGCTCTAAGTTTCCAGGCAAAACCAAAGCACAGAAACCACAGAGCTGTATCAGAGAGAGACCCCGAGCCAAATGTTGTTTACGCTGCCACCAGATAGATGCGCTACATGGAAGCTGATACCTTACCCGGTCCATCTAATGTTTTGTTTGTGTGTATGTGTACTAGGAGGGAAAGATGACATTTTTAAATAGAAGTTTAAAACAACATTTAGAAGCCATGTTTTTTTCTGATGTTACCAAATACACAACAAAACACTGAGCACAGGAAAATTATTTCTGAATGCATGCAAATTATGTTTTCTAAACTATATTAGTATCATGCATAGATTTTTTTATGTATTATTTGATCAGTAAATGTATCTGCATCTTTGCAATCAAGAGTTCCCCTCTCACACTCCACAAATGTACAAACGTTCCACAAAGCCAGCCAATCAGATAACATCTCCAATTCAATCCCAGTATCAACGAAAGACCCATCTGCCAGGTGCGCACGCGTGTGTTTTTGAAAATCAATATAGTGTCAGATCTTAAATGTAATGTTGTATCCAACTTGTTTGAAGTGTTTTGACAGAATAACAATTGGGCTGCACACAATAATAGAAAATTAGTTTTAATGTTGCGGGTGCTCTGTCCTGAATGGGGGCAGAAATTAACCAAGCCACAGTGGTGATTACCACGTTTAGATGTGTAATAGCATTTAGATCCATTTATTAAGCACCAAAGTGTGCTCATGATTCTCTCTGTCACACTCTTTGTCATACTGTCTCTTTATTGTATATATTATATATAATGTGTGATGAAGGAGGAGTCAGAAACAAATCAATAACTGTCAAACTTACTTATAAGGAGACTAAATTAGTCTGTGGGGGAGGAGTGAGTGAGAAATACTTTTTAACAGGAAGAGGCAGCACAGTGTGGTCTGAGCACGACTGGGGTGAAACTCATTAGGCCTCTAAAGATGTAAAGCGCTGAAAGGAAAAAGTGAAAAGTGGCTAATCTATGTATTTCTTTTTTCTTTGTTGAAGAAATATTTGAGGAACAAAAACAGAAAGTTAAATGCTGACAAGATAACAGGCTTGACTGGAAGATTTCAGCCAAGAGCCCAAACTTTATATTTTGTACATAATATTTGCAGTTTTTGCTAGTTACATATAGACATAGGCTAAACAATAACAATATATAATGGACCTTACAGACTGGTGTTATTCCAACTCTGGCACTGCAGTATAACTTCTGTTTACTCATCATCTTAATCTGTTTTTCATTTAAATAGTTCACAGCATCTGGCTTCTACAGAAATCAACCGTTTGGCACTTTCTGGTTTAAAGTCTCCATGTATCACATTGTGAGAGAGACACGCTTGAATTTATGAGCAAGAGTCACAAATGATACAGATGACTGTCAAACCTGCTCATAGACAGAAATAAATGGTGTGTCAGGGGGGAGGGTGTGACATACACTTCACAGAAAGAGACATAGTGTGCTCTGAGCATAACGAATGTGAAACCGTTGTACTCCAGTATAAAGAAAGTAAAAGCAGATCTACATGGTTTTCATTAAATATTATTAGACTCTTATTTTTGCACAAATTGGAAACATGTCCGGTGACTATAATATAATGAAACAAAGCGAGGACCTGTGGTGACAAACATTGTATGTAACAGAAAGGAACTTGACAAGCAAAACAATTTCCTTTTTTTTAACATAATATCTTATTTTCTACTTTACACACACTTAACATTTTTATTATAACAAGGTAGATTACCCCCTACACATCCACAGTAACAGAGTTCCAGGTTCAATTTACATCTATCAGCTTTCTCAAGCTGTTCTTTGAATTCCTTTGGGCTTTTGTCTCAGGTCTTTCAGTCTAGTTTAATTTGCCTAAAGAGGTTACTTTCTTACTAATATTTTAGTTTGTGTGTCCTCAGAAGCTTAAGGGGCTTGATGAAGAAGGAACCAGTAAAACCTCTTGTATTTGCCCTGTTACCATGCAAATGTGGCCTGTGTCACCCCCTCCACTTTTCATTTTCCACTGTGGTGACAACGCAGCGTGTATGAGCCAAATCGAAAGCCACAGTAGGACTGGTCTCTAGCTTTGCAATAAAACCACATGCAACAAGAGATGTACTACTTTCACACAATTGTTTTTCTTGCTTTCTTCTTAAAATGTTCACATAGAATACAACAGAGTCATGTGAGCCTCCTTTGGTTTTCCTCCTTCCATTCGGTCCAAGTCCTTCAGGAGGCAATATAGGAAGGCTGAACTGTGAAAAGCATAGAGCATACAACCAACTTCAAATAATTTAGGTGCAGTAGTGTGAATGACTCATGCTGTGCATTTTTGAAGGACTTGAAGAGAGCTAGATGATGTGGTGTGGTGTGCATGTTGCATCCTCTCATCTCTGTGAGCGAGGACGGGGCTCGGCTCCTCTACTCAGAGCAGGTGGCCCATGTAAGGTGAGGCTCACATGTTGTCACACTTGTTACTGTTGAGTTAACTGGAAAAAAAGGAAACAAAAGGAACTCACGAGTATTTAGGTGATAGAAAAAATAACTAATATTAAGCCCATGTTTTTTTACACACTGTACTGTTTATCCAGTGATTTTCTGTTGATGAATGTCAAGTCTCCTACATTGGAACGACTTGCACTGCAGGGAGGCTAAACTCAGAATTGCCCACACTGTCCTGACCTTGATTTTATCACAGAAACAGAACACCAAGTGTCAGTGGGTAAACAGGTAGGTGTGTGGTCTGTGCCCAATAAGCCAAAAATAGAAAAGCTCATCATTATCTTTCTGGAGCTCAGTGATTTAAACCCACTGCAATAAAACACACACAAAGATGAACTCTGAACTATAATCCTCTAGGTCTAAAATATAAAGTAACCATTGGCCAAGCCTTGATGAAAAAATACAATCTACAGATATATTTGCACGACTGTAGAATGAAGGATTAGATACAAGAATATTATCAATAGTAAGTCTCAAGCACAGCAAGACCACCATAACCACAAACAAAGAACCAGCAGCTTTCAACATAAAGAATAATGCTACCTTTGACACAGTCTGATTACTGCACCATCACTTTACCCAAAAAAGACAGAGTGACCACTATCAGAAAAGAACGACACCAAGAGATGTCCAAAGAAGCGTGATAATAACTCCAGTCCACAACTCTCTGGTTCTTAATACAAGCAGATGAAAATACTGGTGATGACGTTTATGTCTAAGGTTAAAAAGGTTAAAGGTGGAATTGTCTTGGTTAGGCTCACATAGTTCCAAAATGTTTCATAAATCAAGCATCAGGGCGTCTGATCCAAATTCAATCAAGTGTACAATGCCTTAGTGTCATTAGCAGAGGAAGAAATAGAAATTGAAATAAAAAAATAAATGTCACACACACACACAGATACATACATATACACACACATACATATATACATGTGTGTGTATATATATATATATATATATATATATGTATATATACATACGCATATATATACAAAAAGTAAAACCAGCCCACCTCTTTATATAGAAAGCGCACCCTTCCTGGGTCACACTTGAATTAGGGACGGAGCTTCAGACATACAAATGGTTGTGATGGTAAATTTCACCTTGATGACACTTTTAATGCTCTGTAGCTGCAGTAAGTACCTTATTGACATTATTCCCACCTTTCGTTACCTTGTTATCGCCCCTATTGACTACAAAGAGATATTGTTTACCTTACTTTTACTAGTATCTTGTTGTTTCTGCCATTTTTCAGGCTCCATATCTGTCTCCAGAGCTCATAGTGTGAAGGTTCAGCCTGGTGAAGATGTCACACTGCTGTGTCTCAATATCTCCAACTATGACTCTGTGAGCTTCTGGTTCAGGCTGATCAATGACTCCCATGCCAGCTGTATTTCAGTCATGTTCAATTCTAAGAGCAATGCTGATTTCTGTGCTAGATTTCAAAAAGAAAAATATGAAATGAGCTCCAACATCACTGCTCTATATCTCAAAATCAAACAAGTGGATTTATCGGACTCTGGACTCTATTTCTGTGGATTCTACACAAATGGACGTCCGGTTTTCAGTGTGAAACATTTAATTGTTGAAGGTAAGATTTAATTTCCATTAAATTAGCAAAAGTTTAATTCAAGTAAACATATTACAGAATCAGTCTGTATATTATAAAGTTTGCCAAAAGTTAATATAAATTTATTTAAAAGAACGCAATGAGACACCGAACGACATGGAAACCGAGTATGAAAGTAAGTGTTACAATATTTGGAGGTAAATTTCCTAAAAAAAGTGATAGGTTTCAGGTTTGTAAATTTAAATTGTTTTTCTTTCTTGTAGAAGACTGTGACAGAATAAAACTGATCAGTACAATCTTGGGCGGTCTGACTTTCTTCCTTGTAGTAGGGGTCATTGGTCTGGGTATTCAAGTCAGGAAACTTCAGACAGGTACAGCAGAGACACCCTTTTCTTTGATCATGTTTCTACACACAAGTTGTGCAAATGCCATATGCTGAAAAACATCTGGTTTAACAGAGAATGAGCTAGGAACTGATCAGATGTACTGTTTTTGTCAATTAGCTGATAAAGAAGAACAGAATCCAAAGCAGAGTCAGGTAAGTTCAAATGTTTATTTTTTGGGGGCCTTTATCATCCTCACAGAATTAGTTTCTAAGTTTTGAGTAGTAGTATAGTAACCCAACAGGTCATGCTGGTTCATTCCCGCCCCAATCTCAGTTGCTTGATAAAATGGCGACAACTTGGCAAAAGGCTTCTGTCTTCTAACTGTGCTAGGCCTCTGAAATCCCCAGATCCTCCTTGTGCCTTTTTCTGTCAGGATATGTTTAAGATAATGATTTTCTTCTGCCACTATTAACCTGGATGACTTTAAACACTCAATAACAATAGTGATCATCTCAGTCATTATATGCTGCAACAGAAAGTATTCTCATATTATCATGATGTTGCCCGTAATGCAGTGGCCACATTGTAGGGCAGGAAATAAAGCGTGCATCAGTATTATACTTTTTAAGTAATTTTCCTTAATAAAATACAGCTTCATGAAATGGTCTCATAATATTTGAATAATACTAATAGAAATAATGTTGTGTTTCTAATAGTTTTTCCACTACAGTAGACATAAACAATGAGGAAACTTTTGACAGAGCAGCTCTACAATGAATTGTACTTTTACTAGTTATAATTTAAGGGTTTTCATGAGGTTTTAAGGGGAATTACTCTGAATGGAAATACCTGGACTTCTTTCTTTCGGTAGAGATTTTTCCTTTTGCATTTTTGATCTGAGGTAAATTGGTGAGTGGTCACAAAACTATCCACGTGCCCTGACTTTCAAGTCAGTTGTGAGGTGAAACGAACCTGGAGGATAAATTTGTTGTTGTAAAGATTAAAAAGGTTCTGTGGATGCAGAACGAAGTTTCTCTATCGAAAGAAGAAGTTCAGTGCCATGACTAACCCTTCTGACAACTTCACCTGGAAGACTGAGAATCTCCACAGACTCTTAATATAATTCACTCCAGAGAAATGAACAAAGGATTAATGTTGTGGATGGCTTCTAAAAATCCAGTATCTGTCAAGTGAATGCATTATGACTGCATATTGTTTTCACAGAAACCCCATGCTGAAGTCCTGAACTACGCAGCAGTGTCCTTTCAACCAAAAGCCAAAGGAAGAGAAGTGGAAGAGAAGTCAAATGTTATTTACACAGCCACCAGATAGACTCCGAAATCTGATACTATATCACATTCATATGCTCTGGGTTGAAATAAAGACTGCTATGACTTCAGTGCATTTTCCTTGTTATGTTTCTAGCATTAAATAACATCTGTAATGTCAGGAAACTTCCAGCTGTGAATTGATTGAGCATTTGGAGACATTGTGTTAAAGGATCCAAATGAATTTATCTGTGTATTTCTGCAGGCATTTCAGGCGCTAACTATATTATTTATTCATGAAAATTAATTGTCCCCATCACAGATTCATGATGGGTCGGAGCTTTCCACATGCTGTGTTCAGGTACTGTATTAGTTTAATATTGGTATCTTGGAGCAGCTGAAAGGAAACGGAAGAAATCCAAGTGCCCAGTTGAACTTAGTTCTTAGTTATGTTTGACTATTATACTTACTCTGGAAATAACCAAAGTTATACTGCAGACTATAACTGAAACAGAACCTTCTGTATATACACTACTCAAAAAAGTAGTAGGTAGTAGACTACCTAACAAAGTAAAGTATCAAGTCAGGTAAACCTCTGGGATATCAATGCGATCAGTTAAGAAGCAGAGGTAGATAATCTGTGTCAGCTGTTCTGGTGTCAATGAAATTAAAGGGGAAACACTGAGATGACCCCAAAAACAGGAATGTTTTTGGTGTCATCTCAGTAAACACCTGAGGAGTTTACAGGTGAACTGTCTCTGTTTGCTGGACATCGAACTTTACCTCCATAAACATTATTAACAGCATTAGAGTCACATCAAGACGTCACAACTTATCAGGTTGTTATCACGCGCGGTCACAGAGACAGAAACAGACTCACATCCTACCTTCTGCGTGTCAGCACAAACCAACTTCAAACCAGCACACTGATTACTGGTGGCGAAACAGAGTCCTGTGGTCATTGTTACATTGCTACAGCTAATTGTTGAAAATAATGTGTAAAATAAATTGTAAAAAGCTAAAGTAAAAACTCGAGTGTTGTCCAGTGTAGCAGAGTAATAAGCTAAAAATTGAAAGGATGGTGCAGTAAAATTTAAAAACTTACTTAAGTAAATGTAATGGAGTAACTGTAACACATTACTACCCACCTCTGGTCCTAATGGACCCTCACTCTACCTCAGCTCAATGTTTACCTTATCTGTATCTTATCTAAAACAGGATGTGACTTAAGTAGAAAGGCTAAAATAAAAAATAAATAGTCACTTAAAGCTTCTCACTTAAAGTAAAGGATGGAGAAAATAAGCAGGAACAGTGTTTAAAGCATGATGCATATTCACAGGTCATTTCAGGTCTAAAGGAAACAAGACAGGAAACAACCAATCAGGTTTAAATTCTAACTTTACAAACCCGTATTAGCTCGCATAAAGATTTCATGCATCAAACATCAGTGAGTGACAGCTGAGAAAGACCTATAGTAACAGTTTTACCTTAAACAAAAATAAATCACCCCTCCTCTTCATGTTGAAACCACAGGCTTCCTGGAGGCACTTTAGTTAGGGTCGTTACAGAGCTCCTGTCATCTACACGCAGTGATGCAGTCTGGCTTAACAAAAGCTTTACTTCTCTGCAGCCTCAGTAAGTACTGACAAAGAATTAATAATGACTCATCATTTTATTACTGGATATTGAACAACCGTACTTGAAATATATTAATGCATCAAGTTCTCTATTTTCAGGTTGGATCGCTGTCTCAGTTTCTCTGTCTCCGTCACTGTTGAGGTCCAGCCTCATCAAGAGACCACTACTCTGCTCCAGCATTTCCAAATCAGAACTTGTCACTGTTCTGTCTGTTCTGGTTCAGGTTGTTCAACAGGGTTAGCTGTATCTCTCTTATCTCAGCATCACCATTTCTCAAAATCCAACCAATGGATTTATGATCCTGGACTTAACACAAGTGGAGGTTCAATTTGTAATCTAACTTATTTAAATAATAGAGGTGTGATTATTATGAATCCTTCACCACTGAAAAAATATAATTATGAATCAGTCTAAATTAGACTTTATTACATTAAAGGTATTTAACTCAGTGTATACAGCTGCAATAATTTGTGTCCCTTTAAATAGATTCAGTTTTTTTTATACTTAATATTTGCAAATAGTACATAATAGAGCTTGTTGACTGATCAGACATTCTGTCTCTTTGATTAAGCTCAGCAGTCTGAGGTGTCTGGTGAACTTATGTTGACGTAATGGCAGAGTGATTGACGGGTACTGTGTGTATATGTAGTTAGATGTGGAAACACCTACAGCTTTTTAGGTAGGTATTCAGTCAATTGTTGACTGATATCAGCCTACCAGATTTACATCTAATATGAATGTGCTGTGTTGTGTTGTTTTCACAACTTATGCACCAAATCAATGAAGGCTACACAGACAGTTATGCTGTTTAATGTTTCCTGGAAATAATAAAAAGCATTTTATAATGAAATGCTTATGGCTATTTTGATCTACAACTAAACTCTCACTGCTGCTGATCTTTAAGGAGTAGTAGAGAGCAGAACTGTTTGTATTAGTGAGATGTCTGAATCTGTCTCTTCACACTTCAGATACAAGCGTGTCTAAATTATCTACACTGGGAGCAAACACATCTATTAAACTTGTGGGAAGACTCAACACTCTTACAGTCCCCATGTGAAAACATTCACCCTGCTTCAGCTGCAACATGTTTTACACCTGACAGTAGGACTGAACGATGTTGAGGCTTTGTTTCACTTAATTTACAATCCATGGTATCTCAGAAATGATTATTACCATCAGAGAATTCCACATTGTGACGCTTTTTACAAAAAAGGAAAAAAAGAGAATATTGCAAGGACTAGAAGATGTATAAGACAAAAGTAGTCAACAAACATCAAAACTTCAGGATCACATCAGAAAATGTCCAGACCACAGATTGCTTTCCTGGAACCAGCTTGGTTTGGGAAGGCGATGAAACAGGACAAATACACTTTCACAAACACCTGGAGCTAAGTGTCGTTGAAGGCTCTCAGCCATCCAGGTGAAGTTATCCGCAAGTTGAGTCTGAGTTTTTCCTAGGGCTTGCTCAAGTGGGACTGTTGGATTTTCCACATTATTGTCATTTACATGTACGAAATGAACCCAAATGCAGACCAAAGACAGGAGAGGGTTCAAACAAAGGAACTTTATTATAAATTAACACTGAAAACGCAATGAAAAAAGAGAAAATAACTCTGAAGCGAGGCAAACAGCAATACTGAGAATAAAGACGGACATAGAGGTTAAATGGAAGCGGAGGGATGGAGAGTAGTAATGGGACTTCTCGTGCTGAGGCTTTGGAGCCCGTGTCGAGTAATCAATAGAATTTTTTTCGAGGCTTCCTTCGATGACGTAGGCGATGACGTGCGAAGTAGAAACTAAACACATAAAACTAATGTCCTCATAGCGTGACACACAAAGACAATACTTAGTTCCCTGGCACTTTTTATTCCCATGTCAAACTATGACAAGACAATTTCAAGAACAGGAACACATCTGCCTGCCTTACTGTCTGTGACCAGCAGGGGGTTTGTGAGCACATGAAGACAGAAATGAGGCCTGGGTGCGAGGCTTTAAAGCTTCACTAGGATTCATCTGGCCATCACTAATGGAGAGAACAGGGAGACCAAGAGAGGGTGAAAGGCAGAAGGGAGAAAATAGAAACTGAACCCAAAACCAACTTATATGAGAGGAGAGGAGCGCAGTGTCTGGTGGCATGATGAGTATAAACTCGCAAAGGAAAGGAGAACGTGTAAGTAAGTGTTAAGTGCCTCGAGATGACTTTGTTATCAGTAGTCACTTTTCAGAGGGAAAAAGAGAAGAGAAAGAAGTGTGATTGGTAGGTGATTAATTAATATTCTGAGCTTTACTGACTTTACTTTACTAATATAGTTTTAACTGATTTTCCAAACTGCAGTGCATATTTGGATGATGTTCAGTATACAATGCCACCTGGGAAGAGCACTTGAATAATCTAAGAGAAGTCTCCAAAGAGAAGTTACCAAATGCGTCACTTACACTCAACCTGGCCAAATGTGAATTTGGTAAAATAACCATTACTTACATAGGTAAGCAAGTAGGTCAAGGACAGGCGAAGCCCAGAGAAGAAAGGTTCTCTGCCATAATAGCATATCCCACTCCAACCACATGACAGTTGCGCCACTTCTTGGGAATAGCAGGATACTACCGGGGCTTCTGTAGAAACCTTTCCACTGTTGTACATCCTTTAACCTCCTTACTGAGTCCTAAAGTCCAGTCTGTGTGGACACAATGTGTCAGAATGTTTTTGCCAAAATCCCGCTGTCAGACTGAGGGCAGAGAAACACTAGAAAGACACTATAACACCAGGATAAAGCAGGGGCTGTAGAGATTACACAGTAAGCAAAATCCGTTCTATAATTTAACAGCAACATGCAAAATCTCTTACTGACTTCTCTATTCTTAACAAAACCAAATACAAAAAAGCACAGAGCATACGAAAATCATACAAAGCAAAGTGTCCTCAGTGTCAAAACACTGGGCCTAACAGAGCCTCCAAATGGCTGGGGTATCCAGATACAATGCACAGGGACGAGGACAAACACACAGGCTAAAGCATAAGCTAGCACCCAAACAAACAATAGTCTGGTACAGAAGCGTGCAGTTCACAGGGTAGAATGCAGGAAAGCAGGGTTCTTAAGATCTACTTTATCGGTGTCAAGTGCTCCACAGAACGCCACAGGAAATTATTTATTCCTGTGGCCATCACACTGTACAATTCCTCCCCCGCCTCCCTCTGTAAAAGGGAGTGGGGGGAATAATAATCATAACTGTCCCCCTCCTATCCATTTTTGAGATTGATGTTATTATCATGTTTTTGTTTTTTGATCTTATACATTTGTGTTTTGTGTTATTGTATTCTGTTGGTGCCGATTGTAGTTGTGGTTCTTTTAATCTTTACTGTACTGAGAGCGGCTGTAACAGGCAAAACAATTTCCCTCTGGGATTAATAAAGTGTTTTAAATTTTGAATAAATTTACTCTTGAATAAACTGGTGCCAATGAGGGTTCCCGGATCGCCATTGGGAGACTGGGTTTCCGCCAGACCAACCAGAGAGCAGAGGTGGGAGGTGAAGAAGGAGCCAAAAAGGGAAATGGACCGAGCTAGGACTGGAAACAGCCAACTTTGCATTTCAGAGTAACACTGAGTGCAGATAAACACGAAACAGACACACTAAAACCTCCCAATAAGACCAGGGCTGTAAAGATTGCACAGTACCCAATGCCATCAGTATGCTCTGGTTTTGTGATAGTTCTTCGATTTTACCAGTCGTGAGATGCTTCTTGTGTGATGCCTGGGTAATAAGAAACCTTTTTCTTTCCATACACCTCCTTTCCTTCACAATACTTATTCCCTGTGTGTTTTTTGCACATCTATACAATACTATACTATAGCACATCTATAGAAAACATTAGATATGGTGAGACATGAGACCAGTCTTGGATCTTTGCCTGTAAAATTGCTTATTTAACTCAAATTCTGTATTTACATGTTTACTGTGAAGACTTTATCCAGAACGATGGCAATGTGCACAAAAAGGCTGTTCGATTATGGCAAAAATCCTAATGATAAAAATTTGTTTTTAATGATTTGTAATTTTCATGCATTCTCATACATACTCATACTCACGCCCGTTTCTAATCAGAACATAAGGTTAATAGCACAAAGGTAGCAACCGAGAGTCACGTCATTATGATGTGGCTTTTGTGGTGTATTTAAAAAAAAAATTAATTCATTGAGGAAGCCACAAACTGCAAATGACAACTGACGTTTCTATGACTAAAGAGCAGCTCCACCACTAAAAGGTACTGATTCAGTAATGTGTACATGTACTGAATACATTTACATGCCTGAGCATCCTGTTAGTGGTAAATCAATCTCAAACTGTGTTGCTGCTCCCTGTATCACAGGTCACACATTCAATACTTGCACAAAGTCACATCACTACTCTGTTGCAAAAAGATGCCTGTGACAGGGTGACACTTGCACAGCCTCATATCAAAGCTCTTACTCTGCTAAAGGCTACACAATTCAAAGTTATGACAGATCGCATTAAAACCTACAGCAACTGAAGCTCCCATCCATCTCCAGTGTGATTTGCAGTTGGAGCTGCTCAGTGCTGTAACACTATTCCAGTCTTATTATTGGTCAGGTAAGATTTAAACATTCTACTTAGTGTATATTATAGCCATGCAGAGATCCTGTCTGTACGTTTGCATTACAGTTACAAATTAAAAATCGTACCATTTTTTCTACCTATTAATTTGAGTACATTTTATTTAACTTAGTAATTTAGAAATCTAATAAATACATTTTCTACATCATCACTTGAAGAACAGCTGTTGTGGGGTAATTTGGCACCTTGGTTTGGAGCACAGGATTATTAAAGAAGTTCTCATTGCTGCTTGTTATCTGTAGCCTTCCTTCTAAAAGAACTTCTTGCCGATTGGAGCAACAAAATACAACTGAGAACAGAAGAAAGCCCGACCTCTTTACATTGCGACCACTTTCACTGGAGCACAGTTCAGTTGCTAACATTGCAGAGGTGCAGGTCTACTGTACGCACAAAGATGAACTTTACCTCGGTTTTCCTCTACATCTTGAGTAAGTATGCCAGCTAAACATTTCTTTCTTCCATCAGTAGAATTAAATGATCGTAAATAAAAATAATGAATTACTCATTAATAGCACTTCTGGTAAAATTAGAAGTTCATGAACACGTTACTTTTTTTTTTCAGGCTGGATCTCTGTCTCATTTTCTGACTTTCACACAGTTAGGGTCCAACTTGGTGAAGAAGTCACATTGGTCTGTACAAATTTTACCATTTTCCCTTCTCACATATGCTGGTTCAGACTGGGCAGTAGGACCAACGCCAGCTGTATCTCGTCTATGTTCAGCAACGATGCTTATGCCACGTTCTATGAGGGATTTCAAAATGGAAGATTCAACATGACATCAAACATGACTACGATCTTTCTCAACATCAAACAAGTGGATTTGTCTGACTCTGGACTGTATTTCTGTGGATTTTACTCAAATGAAAACTCAGTAATTGTCCATGGAACCTATTTAAATATAACTCAAGGTAGGATTATCGTAAATGACCCTTTTTGATCAGAAAGTAACAAATAGGTGCCACATTTTGTTGTGATAGAGCTGACTTTAACCCGCAGGGGGTAGAATGAGATACAAACCCTTCATTTTATTTCTTGTAGAAACGTTTGATGGACCACCAATGTTGATCAGCGTGATCCTGTGTGGTGTGATTATTTTCCTCAGTATAGTCATCGTTAGTCTGGTCATGAAAATCATGACGCTCCATAAAGGTACTTACATTGTTGCAAATCTTTTTGTTTGCCAAAAGGTATTGATCGCAATATTATTAAATAATTAACTGACCAGATGTTTTGTCTTTAGCTCCTGATCAGAGACAGAATCTACAACAAAGTGAGGTAATCAAAGTTACTTTTAACCTCAGCTTTAGGGCATCTGTGGCTATATGTGAACTGGTTCAATTTATTTCTCAAGTACTGTACGTCTGTCAGGGATTACTGACCACTTTGTAAATGTTTTCATTTCAGACTTTGGACACTGATGCTATTAACTACGCAACAGTAAATTTCCAACCCAAGTTAAAGACAAAGCATCGGCCTTCATTAGAGAGGAGGCTGGAGACAGATGTTGTGTATGCTGCCACCAGATAAACACAGGGAACAACGGGAACTGCAGCTCAAAATGTCTGTTTGCTTTTGGGGTTCAAAAAAAAAGAAAAGTCCAAAAATGTTGTATTAAGGATTTTGTGTTAAAATTGTGAAGACTGTTTTTAAGGTTTAATTGTGCCATCTCTACTACAGTTAGTTATTAAAAAATATATTTTTTTCTTTGCAGATTTTTATTTGCATCGAATAAAAAAATGATGGATGGAGAAGCATTATTGTTCACATGCTGAATTTCAACTGATGTCTGCAGCACAAAAAACCGTGATTTAGGTTTGCATTCTGGGTTTGACAGGAAGAGACAATACAGTGTGGTTTGAGCACACGTGAGGACAAAAGCAAAAAGTCAAAGGTTTTTTAAAACAAATACTTGCTCACAGTCTTTATGGGAAATATAAAGGACCGTCTTTAATGTGGTTTATTCTCCTGTGTGTCCATATTTCTAACTCAAATATGTAAACATATAAATCACAAATGTAATCTATTACTGGTTAAAAAACATTATGCCTCTACATTTGTATATAGATGTTTTTTTTACGGTTTTTACCAAAGCTAAAAACACACCAGTGTCTCAACCACAGAAACAGCTTTCAGCAGTCTGCAATTTTTTTTTGTCAGTAGTAAGACCAGTAGAGTTACATTATTTTATAGTGTAGTAATATAGTATTTGTAAAATATCAGGACATCTGTCCTGAGAATTCATTGTTTTGTCAATGATGGCAACCCATTCTAGCCCAGATGCAGCAGAAAAGGCCCCAACTCTGTGTGCAGCTCACGCAGACAATCATTCACACTGTGTGTGAGTAGGTGTCTGTGCACTTCCAGCATGCTACATAACAATTGTCCTTTTCTCTCCACCCCAACTCTCCCAAATGGTGTGTAAAAAACTGTTTACATGATATTATTAGTACTTTTAGGCCACTGAATGAAATAACTACAAGTCAATATATCATTTTATTATCTGTGCTTTGCCATGCAGTGCATTGTCTCTACTTATTTTAACACTGGAAGAGAGAACCCACACAGAATATACATCAAATTGACCAGCTTGGTCCCAACATGTGTGCTATTATTAAAAACCATTAACTTACTAAGTTTCTACTTTACTTTGCTTGGCAGACGCTTTTATCCAAAGCGACAGTTTCAGCTCTTGCCCTGTAAAACATCATCTTTATATTTATTATACTTTTCAAATTACAGCGGTTTACCATTCATGCGACTGATGAAAAACTGGAAATTTCTACATTAATTTAAATGGACAGAATGTTGGGACATGTAGTGTGATGATGTCACTTCCACTGTAGGATTTTACTCTGATCTGTTTATGAACTTTGGCTGTTTTTTATTACTGTATGTGAACCCAACACAGGATAGACTGAATATTTCTAGCAGACATACCATACATCAAAAGAAATCTGCTCTGTAAATCCTGCTTTCTGATTGGTAAGATAGGTTTATGGTTCAGCGGTGCAAAGTGGCAGGCACCTTTCCCAGTTTCCCTAGGAACTTTTTAGTTGTTAAAGTGGAAGATTTTATTGAGCTCTAGATTAATTCTCAAAATGAATCAAAAATTTCTGCTTGAATGGAATGAAAAAACATAGTGATATATCTGGTACCTGGGAAAGGTCAAATGGCACACCTAGGGTTCCCTCCTGGGCAAATCTGTTTTAAAATATCTGAGCAAATGTTCAGATTGATGTTTTTAGCATCTGCAGTTGCACATGTAGTGATCAGATATTACTTTATTAATGCATTGATAAAAAGGTACACTATCCTATGAGTATTTTTTCACTATAAACAATATAAAATATTTTCTTTCCAGGCAGAAAATTAAACATTTTGACTGTGTTCATTGTGCATTTACACTGTAGTAGTAAGTTGCAGTAATCTCATGTGTCCTAGTTTTATGTTGAGTGGTATTGATCATATTTAGATCCCCTGTAGTTGTAATGACATATTTATTAAAGGTATGTCATTTCAGACTGTTTACAGTGAAAATAGGCCCAGTGTTACATTATCTATTGTTGACATCAGAATCCCACACATCTTGCAGCGGCACATTTGTACCACCAATCACAGCAAAGCTGCTACAACTGCAATAAGATGCAGTCTGAGGGAACATCCTGACATTATTTGCAATAAAAATCTAGAGAGAGCAATAAAAAGTTAGAGTTAGTGCTTATATCACTTGATCGGTGATCAGAACAAGTTATAAATGTATATAGTATTTAATTAAATGTATGTAATATTGCACACAATTACAAACTGTGCAGAAGTGTACAGTAAACCAGCTCAAAGAGATTTAAGTTCTTTTCAGTTCATTTCAGTCAATGTGCATCAGTGTATAGTTCAGGGTGTGTGTGTGGGTGTGTGTGTAAGAAGTGGAGTGCTGTAACTTTACCTCCAATTTTTTCACAGCTCTAACACACATGTGGTTCAGAGTGGTCAAGAGACTCTCTTTAATCAGTTTAAATTCAAAACTATTTTAACTAATATTGTTTGACAGGAAGACACAGCACAGTGTGATCTGAACACCAAGACTTAATTTTTAAAAGTGAGGATATTTCAGAATTTTTATTCTCTTATTCTTTTTCATTTTTATCGTGAATCTCACTTTAAACTGATACCCCTGCTTTATAAACTGAAAGGATGCAGAAATCAGAACTGGAGGTGAGTACTGGAGGTCTGGAAGGTAAAGGTACTTGGTGACCTGGACACGTGGAGCGGTTATAACAGGAGTAGGAGGAGATTAGTGAAAGAATTCTGTTAATGATAGTAAGTATTCACTCATGTGCCCATTAAAAATGTCCAGGGAATGGTGGGAACCTGGGTAAACTTGAAGCAGTAATTGCTGATGGCTTGGCTAGAATTTTTTCTAGGTCCCAAATGAGAGTGGAGACAAGATGGCTTCCTCTAAGGGACCTCCACACCGATAGAATTAATGAGAAGATAACACCAAGAACTTTATTATCACATGCCCGCACACAATAACACACAGTTGTGAATATTTCACAGAAAATAGTGACAGGACACGTCCAGGTGACCGCTGATGACTGGAATCTACAACAACAGGTATCACTAGGTTCAGGATAGTCCAAATACGGGATTCATAAGCAGAGTCAGAGCCAAAGAAAGAGTTCCAAAGTGCAAGTTACCAGGTCCAGTAGCCAAAAGACCAAATCAATGTGGGTCCCCTTTCCCATGCATGGAGCCAAGGAGGTCCATAAATCCAAAAATCAAAATCACAAAGCCAGGTCAGAGTGATAATCAGAGATATGAAACTTACAGAATCAAGGAAGGGTTGGAGGCAGGAGCATGATCCAGGTCAAGAACAGGGCCATTAACAAGAAGACAAAGAGATACCCAGAATTCAAGTTGCAGGTCTAAAATCCAAAGTTTAAGACTCACATTTAATCCAGAGCCAGGTCAGAATATTAAGAGTCAGAGGGGGTCATAGGAAGAAAGCTGGTTCAGGTCCAAAACAGCTTTGTAATCAGGTCCAATTAAAGAAGGCTGAGGAGCTGCTCAGTGAGACGGGACCACAGACAATCTGGCAGAGTGCTGAGGCTGCAGAGCTGCTTATAAGGAGACTAAGACAGTTCATACTGGTTTGGCTGATCACTAAGATGAGTGGAGCAGACTAAACAGACAGCAGGTGATCATATGAGGCACAAACCAGAGAACCAGTCTAACAGTGATGCAGTATTTTTATTTGTGTCACAACCAGAAGAAGCTCAACTTTTTGTCCTCTGCAACTCTACCAGACACACATTCTTCTATTTGAGTGTGGTAAAAGAATAGCAGATAATAATACTATTTACCATTCCACTGAAATAACAGTATGAAGCAGTTTGAGACTCAAAAACTGCTCTAGGCTGATGTAATTACAATTAAACCTTCAAAACATTTTTTTCTGCCAAATTAAATAAAGAAAATCAGGTAATGTAACTTAGGAACAGTAATTCAATGTCCCCTCTGTCTCTCACCAAGCCAACACAGCATTAGCAACATGGTGAATGGTTGTAAAAGCCTCATAGTAATAGTTTGGGGTTGGGGTCTCATTTTCAAAGCTGCTCATGTGAACAGAGTTCAAATCAAGATAGAAAATTTGACCCCGCCTCTTGAATTTCAGCTCGGTACAGATTAGTAAAGAGCCAAAACAGTTACACCAGAAGCGAAACGAGGATGTTTGCCTTGGTAAAAGTTTTACTTTACTGCAGTCTCAGTAAGTATAAAATTATAAAGACCTCAGCTGCAACTAAAACAAAATAGACTGATATTATTGGGTGATTGTTTGTAAGATTACGGTGATCTCGTGTTTGTTTCAGGTTGGGTTTCTGTCTCAGTGTCTGAGTTTAATACCGTGGATGTTCAGTCTGGTGAACAGGCCACACTGCTCTGCTCCAACTACACCAGTTCTCCAACTCAGATTATGTGGTTCAGAGTGCTCAGGAGACTGAAGCCTCAATGTATTTCTTCAATATTCAAAGCTTCTGAACCAGCATCTTTCTGTGAGGGTTTTCAAAATGGAAAATTTGAAGCAACAGCCAACATGTCTACTATCTTTCTTAAGATCAAACCTGTTGATTCATCAGACTCTGGACTTTATTTCTGTGGATTCTACATCCAAGGAAACACAGTTATTGTTGAAGCCACATATTTAGATGTTCAAAGTAAGCTTTTTGTCTTTTATGCCTATTGATTCATTATTACACGTTTATATTGACCATCTAAATTTGGTTTGTTTTCCTGTGTGCCAGTCAGGTTTATAAAAAGATTTAAAATTAGCAGACACTAACAATCTTTTTCATAGACATGTTTGATGGAACGCTGGCAAGTGTGATCCTGTCTGTTCTGAATGTTCTCTTTATTACGGTCATCCTTGGTCTGGCTGTCAGAATCAAAAAGCTCCAGAAAGGTATTTTTCTTCAAAAAGTGTATATTCACAGTTAGTTTTTTATGTTGTTTCTTTATATAGACCAAACCCGGCTTATGTCTTTCTTGTTTAGATCACATCGAAGATTTGAATCACACTGAGGTAAGTAAAGTACATTTAAAAACTCACTTGTTTAAAAAGTATTTCAAGTGAGTCTACCACACATTCACATAATAGTCTACCACTAAACAATTCCTAAGCATGTTCTTTGTCTTGACGAGTTAGGCCTTATCAAAGCTCTCAGAATAACTCAGAATTTACAGAAACCCAATGGTGGTGTCTTCTCCTTGTAAGTTGCTTTGGATAAAAGCGTCTGCCAAGTAAAGTAAAGTAGAAAAAGGTGACACTTATTAATAGATGTCATTTCCACATAATGTTCATGACACTGTCTTTTCTTCATGAATACCCCTCTGTGACATGAGTGACTGACTTTTTCAGGATTCAGAAGACCTAAACTATGCATCAGTGACTTTCCGACCGAAATCTGAAAGGAACCTCAGACCTGCATTAAATAGAAAAGTGGAGTCAAATGCTATTTATTCTGCAACCAGAGGAAGCACCTGAAACTATTATTTACCCTGTGGTGTGTCGTTGTTGGATGTGCAGAACCATTTCTTTAAAACATTGGTATGTCAGCATTACATTATGAAAATATAATATTCTTTGTAAATACTGATTTGGATTTTTGTCTTTTTTATTTTTATGTGTTTTATCTTATGATTAGTGTTGGACAGAGGGTGTACATTACACTTTAGATTGTGTTAAAGCTAGCTCAGCCTTTATACTAACCATAAAAAGCACAGCTGAACAAAATAATACAGTTCCTCTCAGGTCGAAGGTATAAATCTGCAACACCATCAGCAACTTGTGATATGTATCAAGTGTGATATATGTATACACTCACAGTCCTACATCTCTTTTGTGAGATGTTTTAACCTCTAAAACCTGTGAAAAGATGCAGCCTCATATGAAACCACCCGCCCTACTACAGACTGCACCTGACACATCACAGCAAAACTACTGTATGGCAGGAGCAGCTCCTATCTACAAAATCTAAACTGTGATGTGTCTGCAGCCAAACAGCCCAAGCATACCATGAAACTGCTATCACAAATGAAAGATTGTAAACTAGAATGAAAAATGTAAGTCCTCTCAGACACGACCTCCTTATTAATAAAAGATAGTGAAATCTCAGTGTGTTACAGCTGCTGTTGAATGCCTGTGACCTCTAAGTTCTCAGTTGGCCTGGGCATGAGAAATCATCACACTGATGTGCTTTGCTGTATATGGATATGGTATACAATGGATACTGTACCATGCAAATTGATAAAGTCATACATAGGTTCTGTGCAAAAACACTGCCATGTTGAGCACAAGCTCATGTCAGATGGCCTGGAAGATAGGCGGCCACAAGCCCAACTTTTTTAATGTGTTGCAGCATCAAACCCTACATTTGCTGATTTTTACCAAATAAAAATACAAAAGGTCCCAAACAAAGCAATTGAACTGAACACAGCCGCAACAATTTTGTATTATATTATTTAATATATGCACTTATTTATTCTTTAGCCACATTAATAAGCTTCATCCTAGACGAAAACGTACTCTTCTGACCATAGGTTCCTGATTAAGTTACTGGTTTGCAGGACAGGCAAGGCAGGCAACTGCCTAGGGCCCCCAGGCCAAGGGGGCCCCAGAGGACCAACACAGTTTGAACCACATCAGAACAACAGTAGGCAGACTGTGAAAACATGTCATTGATAGCAGCACTGTCAGCAGCACCCCCACCCCTCCCCCTCCCTCTTGGTGTCGGCTGACCGGAAGTAAACAAACATGCGCAGTGACCGCAAAGCAGCCTCTGCTCCGAGAAAATAACAAAAAACTATACTTCTGGAAGCTAAAAAAGAAAGAAGAAGAGAAAAGGAGACAAGACAGTGGTAAGTATAATAGTTTGTGGCTATGTTTTTTTTTTATCTCAAAGTATATGGTTACTTAGGGAGTTTTAACGTAGCCAAATATGCTACCTGCTATAAGTCTAAGTTGTTTGCTTAACATTAGCAAACATGCTGCACATTAACTAAAAACGTTTTTTGGTGGTGAAGGTCAGAGCTGCTATTTATGCCTTTCCTGATAATGTGACCTCCCCGTGGGAAATTTAAACATTTAAACATTTAGCAGCTCCTGGATTTGTATGGAAACTTAAGGATTGCCCCTCATCTGCTATTAACTCTTCCCATCACTTCTCTCCCTCTAGGGAGAGAGAAGCTTCTCAGCCCTAAAGCTTATAAAACTTACCTCAGATCCACCATGTCCCAGGAGAGACTTTCAGGACTTGCCCTCATAACAATAGAGGACACAGTGAGAAGGTCTTTGAATCTGGAAGAATTAACAGCCTTTGAAAAAGCCAAAGTTTGAAGCATCTCTGGTAGTGCAAATGGTTTAGCCAGCAATGTACATTTTTATTTAATTTTTTTTTTTTTTGGTTTTGACTTATTTTTAATGTTTACAATGGAAACATGCTGATTTGGTAATAATGAAGTTGGTAAATATATTCTGTTGTTTTCCAGTTACATTGGCCTATTGTTTTTCAGGTTTTATTACTATCTATCTATTTCTTATTATTTTTGTTTTAATTTTCTATGTTGAAAATTGCTTTTATATTGGATCTTTTTGTTACAAATAAAGATTTCATAAAGTAAAATTATTTGTTCCTTGTCTTCACTTCAATTTAAAAATATGATTACAAAGTTGTCAGTGTTGGATGCTATAGGCTAAGTATGATGAAACCTAGTTTAAGGGCCCCCTTGGAATTTTTTGCCTGGGGCCCCAAGACAACCTTGCAGCGCCTCTGTGTGTTAGGTAAACTGGTTGCCTGTCTCTAGATGTCAGCCTTGTGATAGACTGGCGATCTGTCCAGGACGTACCCCATCTCTTGCTCAATCACAGCTATAGGCTTCACTCTTGGACTGTCAGAGAGAGCGAAACCTGGAATGCTGTCCTGGGAAGTAGGAGGACTGTGACGATTGACCAGAGTTATGTTCACTGAGGGTGAAGGACTTGTCCTGGGTCTGGACTGACAGAATCCAGTTGCAGATCTACAAATGCAATGTAAACTGTTTGCCAAACAGTTTCTTCATATGTCGGTGGAGGCTACAATGGAAATTATTATGAGGCAGTATGATAGCTCAGTGGGTGGAGCAGTCGTCTCCAACCTAGTGGTCAGCAGTTCCATTCTCCATCTCCAGAAAAGCTACATGTGGAAGTGACCTTGGACAAGACACCGATACCCTGTAGTAGCGCAGACACAGGTCAGCAGCTGTCCACACAACAATTTCCCCAACAGGATCAATAAAGCATTCTCCTTTTTTTTAGTAAGATCTTCTCAGTTTAGATCATATTTAGATGTCGCAGGTTATTATTCAGCCTGTTAAAACAGTTGCAATTATTTCACTCAGGTCTGGAGGAGACAAAGTGTTACAGCCCGACTCGCTGTTGGTTGCATCATAAAACTACAGACACGAGGTAAACCGCTCGAACTCAGATTACAGGTCACAAGTTTGAGAGCCTCAGGGTAGTCACTTAAACCAACTAATACAAATAACAAGTCTAAAGACACAAACACCAGTCACAGGAAACTCCCAACCACAAAGAGAACAAGCACACAGATGAGAACCCACACGATCAGGGACCAGTCTGGTGACACAGCAAGCTGCTCAATCTACAAAGCCTGAGTGGAACACATTCCCTGTTCATACACTGCAAAAAACACATTTATCACATTTATCCTTTCATATGCTTGACATCATTAGATGTTGTTTCTAAAACGTATAACTTATAGATCTCCTTTACAAAAGTAATAATAAGCACACAAACCGTGAAGGCTTGCATTTCACGGTTTGTGTGACGTACCTCATCAGACGCAATGGAAGAAACTAGGTGAGTGTCTGGAACTAACATCTTTATCCACGTACAGTAGATACTTGATAAACTGTTGTTTTAGTAATGACACAGTTCTGTTGTCTTGAATTGTAGTAAGTCCTCAAATTAAGTGCTGAAGTGCCTTTACAGTCATTTACCAGTGGTCTGTAAAAGTAGTACATTTCTCATCATGCATAACAATATTTTCCAACTCTGAATAGAATATTACATTTGCCCTTTTTTTAAAGAAACACTTTGCTTGAAGCTTTTCTTCCTTTTTGACCTTCAGTTCACACACGCGAAGGCAAAACACATCATGACAAATAAATACGAGTCATTGCATCAAAACTGAATGTTTTTTTAGTTTATTGCTATTAATAAAGTAAAATCTGTATAATTAGAATGATGTGGAGGCAAGATCCTCTGGGTGCAGCGGGATGTTCTGGGTGCAGCTGGATGTTCTGGGTGCTGTGGGGAGCTCTGGGTGCAGCAAGATGTTCTGGGTGCTGCAGGATGTTCTGGGTGCTGGAGGATGCTCTGGGTGCTGCAGGATGTTCTGGGTGCTGGAGGATATTCTGGGTGCTGCAGGATGTTCTGGGTGCAGCAGGATGTTCTGGGTGCTGGAGGATTTTCTGGGTGCTGCGGGATGCTCTGGGTGCGGCGGGATGTTCTGGGTGCTGCAGGATGCTCTGGGTGCTGGAGGATGCTCTGGGTGCAGCGAGATGTTCTGGGTGCTGGAGGATGTTCTGGGTGCAGCAGGATACTCTGGGTGCTAGAGGATGTTCTGGGTGCTGGAGGATGTTCTGGTTGCAGCAGGATGTTTTGGGTGCTGCAGGATGTTCTGGGTGCAACAGGATGTTCTGGGTGCTGCAAGATGTTCTGGGTACAGCAGGATGTTCTGGGTGCTGGATGATGTTCTGTGTGCTGCAGGATGTTCTGGGTGCAGCAGGATGTTCTGGGTGCTGCAGGATGTTCTGGGTGCAGCAGGATGTTCTGTGTACAGCAGGATGTTCTGGGTGCTGCAGGATTAGTTGTCAGGAGTTTTTTTCAGACTGCTCATGTCAAATCTAATCTTTGAAAATGGCACTGAACAAAGAAAAGCGTCGTTTCTGGGGGGCAATGACACAACATTCTTCGTCAGCTGAAATGAGAAAGAGAAGAAAGAAAGGTTCAGATTCAGCAGGAATCATTTTGTGTTATTAAAGGTGAGCATGTGTGTAATGTGTGGATGAGTTGAATTACTTACTGTCAGACACAGTCAGTAAACCAAAGATTTTCATAGTTCTCGTCCCAGCCTTCTTTAACCACCTTGTTTACTACATTCTTCTCTCTCTGTATCTCTTTCTCCTCCTTCTTTCGTTCTTTCTCCTCCTTCTTTCTTTCCTTCTCCTCCTTCTTCCGTTCTTTCTTTTCTCTCTCTTGTTCTTGCTTTTTCTATTTTATCTCTTCCTTCACCTTCTTTCTTTCCTTCTCCTTCTTACGTTCTTTCTTTTCTCTCTCTTGTTCTTGCTCTTTCTGTTTCATCTCTTCCTTCTCCTTCTTCCTTTTCTTCTCCTCCTTACGTTCTTTCTTTTCTCTCTCTTGTTCTTGCTCTTTCTTTTTCATCTCTTCCTTCTCCTGCTTCTTTCTTTCCTTCTCCTCCTTCTTTCTTTCCTTCTCCTCCTTCTTTCGTTCTTTCTTTTCTCTCTCTTGTTCTTGCTCTTTCTTTTCCATCTCTTCCTTCTCCTCCTTCTTTCTTTCCTTCTCTTTATTTTGTTCTTTCTGTTCTCTCAGCCATTCTATTTTTTCTTCGGCTGGAGCCTCAGAGGTAAGGATGGGAGTCTGATCCATGGTCTTATGCTGGATGGTTTACTCTCTTTCTGTGTATCTGTCTTTGTTTTCTGTTGATTGTTCTCTAGGGTTTGTCTTTCACAAATCTGACATGACACAGAATTAAAAAGTTTAGAATAAGGCCAATGGAAACACATCATTTTCTCTAAATGTACGACTGTAACCAACATTTTACACTTTTTCTCATTTGCTTAACAGTTAACAAACAAACATCAGTTTCCTCAAACACAACTTGTGAACAATAATAAGAAGCAACTGAAATCCAAATATCAAAATGATCAAATACTGTAAAAAGGAATCAAACGTTACTGTACTGCACCAGATTTCAGACATGAATAGAGTAATGCTGCTGTAAAAATGCAGAGAATTAAACAAAAAAATCTTATAGATATCTAGTAGTAGTAGTAGTAGTAGTGGTAGTAGTAGCAGTGGTAGTAGTAGTGGTATTAGTAGCAGTAGTAGTAGTAGCAGTAGCAGTAGCAGTAGTAGTAGTAGTGATTTTAGTAGTAGTAGTAGTAGTAGTAGCAGTAGTAGTAGTTTTAGTAGTGGTAGTACTAGTAGTAGTAGTAGTAGTAGTAGTAGTGGTTTTAGTAGTAGTAGTCGTAGTAGTAGCAGTATTAAAATACACATTAAATACTGTTTGCTCTTCGTGGAGGTGGTTCGTGAAAGTTCAACACTACAAATACTGTAAACTCTTCAGATTCTAAGTCATAGCTGATAAAAACTACACCAAACCAACATTTTACACACATAAAACTCAGGAAACAGGAAAAGCAAAGTGAACTAGCTAAAACCTGCGTTGGACAAAGACACATTTACATTTTCATGTCCAGTTCCTGGTGTTACGTGACACTGCAGACAGGTGGCTCTGTTGTTTCCGTCTCTGCCTTTTCTGTTGCAGGTCTCAGCTGATTGGGCCATTTAGTCCTGATTGGCACACACCTGCTGGCGATTCCCTGTGTCAAGCCAGGGAACACTATAAGAAGGGTGCTCCTCCCCGGCTCTGGTCTCTCTGCTGTGCTCTTTTGGCTGCATTCTGCCTGTGCTTCTGCTCAAGTGATACTGTTTGATAGTATGCTCTTTGTGTTATCTGTGACTCCTGTACGAGTGGTGGTGGGAGGTTGGATAGGTAAGTCTGGAGTACCCTGTACATTTGCAGCACGTAGGAGAGCCTCTGTTGTGCACATTAGGTTAAGCGGGTTGTGCCACCACTGTATTGTTTTGTATCGGCAGTTGGTAGAATAGACCGCTAGGTTTTTTCTTTGTTCTGTTTAATACCTGTTAGCACTTAGAGAAGAGGAGGGCCAGTTTTGTTTTGTTGCTTTCTTTGATTTGGCACAGCCGCCTTGTCCTCCTCCCCCACCTCTTCGTGTTCTACTTCACCCAAATAAACTGTAACATCACTGATACCGCAGTCTTGGTTCATCATTTCCTAGGTTGTTTAACAACCGTGTGCCGTGCACCCCTCACTCCTGAGGGGGCACGTAACACTAGCTAAACATGAAGGTCTCTGTGTAACGTTCTCTGTAATCTGACAGATAAATACGTGTTTAACTAGAAAGAATCCTGCAGGTAAAGTGAATTCACTTCTAACCTGACACAGACTGGTTCAATAAAACACGTAAAAAGCATTTTGAGCTGAGCTGTAAACGGGCCTTACCTCTCTGGTGATCGATGTGGGTCTGATGTGATGAAGAGTTCTGTGCTTCTTTCAAACAATGCAGGTGCCGTGTTTCACTGTAATGTTACACAGAACGGAACTCCACTGTTCTAATGCAGTTTTCAAACAATAACCAAACACTGAGCAGAAGTTAACACAACGCAGCACATGCTTCAGAATGTTTTCATCATTACACAATATCACATATATATTAACATATAATATAATATTATAAACTTATTAGAATTTAATTAAATCTCTCCAATGTAAATAGGTTTTTTGACGATTTAAGACAGATGTAAGATGCACAGTCCATCAAAACCTTAAACACAAATCAAAAACTTTTCCATTACAGTATGTAGGGTTTGTAGTTACAGATTTGTACACTTTTTCTTTTTGGAGATGAATCTTAAGACGGTGTTGTAGGAACATCTGGTGGTGCTATGTGCAGATTTTATGAGCTGCATGGAAAAAAAAAACTTCAAAAGTTCAACGAAAAATTCGGACGACAAGGAACGAAGGACTTCCGACGTTTGGAAAGACTACATCTGACACGGGCACGTCTAAGAAACCACCTCCGTTTCAACCTAAGATGCCGGGACGAGGACATAACGCCAACAAGCCTACAGCTGAAAACACCAATCAAAACGAGGACGGCGAAAAACATCATAAAAAGAACACAAAAAGCATTACTCAACGAAAGGATAAAGAACACCATAAACAAGCAAAAGCAGATAGAAGACGAACT
>JAUMTR010000010.1:11970044-12006450 GCA_032270685.1 Microctenopoma stevenorrisi
TAACAGATTCAATCCTTCAATTACAACCTGCTCTTTAGAATGTTTTAGGAAAGTCAATAAAACTTTTTTAACTTCATCCACATTTTTATAATACAGAAGATTTACTCATTTTTGTGACTCTGTCCTGTTTAATTTTTGTCCTATAAATATCAGTACAAACTATGAGAAATACATTAGAAACTGTGGGCTTAATGGTATTTCACCTTCTTTTTTGCAGTACTTTAAGAGGAAACCTGCTGCTGCAGCAAACATAAAATAAATCTCCATTATGCAATATGAACTTGGTAAATATATTGTGTCGTTTTTCAGTTATATTGTCTTATTGTTTTTCAGGCCCTATTACTATTTATCTGTTTTATTTTCTTATTATTTTTGTTATAATTTTCTATGTTGAAATTTGCTTTTTTATTGGATCTTTTTGTTAGAAATAAAGATTTAATAAAGTAAAATTATTTATTCTTTGCTGTTTTATCATCCTTCATGATTATAATGGCAAAATATGATCACAGTGTTGTCAGTGTCAGTGTTGGATGCTAGAGGCTACATATGGTAAAATCTAGTTTGAGGGGCCCCTTGGAATTTTTTGCCTGGGGCTTCAAGAGACCCTTGCAGCGCCCCTGATAACATTAGATCAGAATTGCGCAGAAGAGGGCTGGCTCTAAAAGGCTTTGTATTGGTCCAGCTCACGTTATGGTTACAGCAGATTGTTTACTTACTTATGATAAACATTTTTTACTTCTTCATTTTTTGCAATAATCACCAACAAGCTAGCATGATGAAATGACATTTGTTAAATCTGAAGTAAACAGTAAAACAAGAAATTCAGTTTAAAACCCTACAGGGTGTAATACAGTTATTTAGAAAACCCAACAGACCCACTTGAGCAAGCACTTAGGTGAAAGTGGAGAGGAAAAATTCCCACGGAAGAAACCTCCAGCAGAAACAGGCTCAAAGTGGGCGGCCATCTGCCTCAACCGGTTGGGGTGAGTGGACAGAAAAGTGAAAAATAAAGGAAACACAGGGTAAATTGTTTGGGTCAGTATACTGGAAACGTGCAGCTGTCACAGTTCTGCCTGTTGTTTTGAGTTTCTCTACTGTCTTGGATTTTGCCTGTCTGTCATCTTTTTGTTTTGATCCCATCTGTTGTTCTTTTGTCACTTTTCTTTTGCTGAAAATGCAAAAAAAAAAAAAAAACACATTAGCAGTTTTTTTGTTTAAATGAGTTCTGTTAAAACTTGCACTTTTAACTAACTAATAATAAAAGGAAAATCCAAGAAAGGTAAAAATCTATCTATGTGGAACAATTATAAGGGTCAGGGTGAATGTAGGGAAGGACAAAGCATAAAGATACAAAGTAATGTAATATAAAATAAAACATTCTTCATAGAACATCAAGGTTTCCACCAAAGGTATAGTCTCTAAATAATAAGTTTCCATCACAGTGGTTTGATTTTACAGTTTGACCTTCTCTGCTGCTGATGTAGTGCTACCTACTGGTGACTAACTGCATATGCTCAGTTTGTTCTGACTTCTAAATCTACAACACAGTATCACAGCATAAAAAAGAATATCAATTAAATTAAAGAGTTGAATTATTGAGATAAAAAACATAAAAAGGATAAAATATGTGTTAAAAACAATGTGCAAGTAGTCATGATAATTATCTGCTACATGATGCTACTTCACTGCTATATGCCCAGCAGTAGAGCAATTTATTCAAAAGCTGCTTTAACCTGCTTTAACTATATCAAACAGCAAGATGTTTAAATGACAAAAATTACACAGCAACATTTTAAGCATGATACAAAATCTAATAATAGTATTTAGGCTGTTGAAGTGTTAATAATGACCCAGTGAAACCCCAATAAACCTATCACACACTACAGATATGATGAAGAGGATTGAAATGTTGACATATTACACAACATACAGAATAAAGTGAAGATAAGAAAACAAAACAAATTTAGACTTTTTCTTAGAAACAATGCTCAGTGACAACATTAGCCATGATATCACCATGTTGTTCGTCCACTTCCTCCCAGCTTGGTTGGTTTGAGACATGGTCAAGGAAACATTGTAATTTCTTATTTATTAAAAAATAATTTAACTTCAACCTAAATAAACAGTTCAGTAGGGTCCAGGATGGACTGATATAAGTTTAATGATCCTCTTTTATGTAGCACAGTCACCACACAAAAATTGATGTTCATTTGAGCATCAGCTGATTAACTAATGTTAGCATTTAGATGTTAGCATGTCTGTAGACTGACAGTGTCAGTGATTGATTGAGAGTGTTACCTGAGTGTCTGTCTCTATACAAAGTGCTTGTGTGTGTGTAAATCAGAAGCAGTGTAAAGCGCTTCGAGTACAAGTCTAGGTTGAAAAGCGCTATATACTGTAAGTGCAGACCATTTACCATATGTGAGCGAACAACACTACACCATGTTGAGACCTAATTCTCCAGACATTGTTTAGATTTTCTCAACAGAAAATCAACCTCCCATATCACACCTAAAGTAAAGATTTAACCGCTTCCTTCACACTAGACGACTGATGATCTAAAGCATTGATTCCCAACCCCCATTAGGGGGTGCCCGAATAATTCATGGTGGATTTACGATTTTAATGAGCAAAGAATATTTTTGTATAGCATTTTACAGCTCAGTAATAATATGGTAGTAGTGGTGTAATATCTTGGTAATAACAGGAAAATTAGGTAATAACAAAGTGATTCTTCAATAGTAATCAGAGCTAGGTTGTTGGGAGCTATATGCTCCTAGTAGGTTCTCCCAAGACAGACAGGTCTAAGGTGAAGATCCAGACTAACTTAAACCAAATGGTTGTCCGGCAGGACTACAGGAGCAGCTGAGAGGTACAGGCGGTACAGGCGGTACAGGCGGTACAGGTGGTACAGGCGGTACAGGCGGGCCAAGTGTGCGGCAGCCTCAGCTGATTCAGAGGCAAAAAGTCGGGCACGGGAAGAGTTTGGGAAAGCTATGGAAATTGACTTCTGATCAGCTCTGAGAAGGTTCTGGCAAACCTTTATGCGTCTCAGCATGAGAAAGCGTTTCTCCACCAACACTGTGTGCAGTGGAAGTGTGGCCGTGCTGACTTCAACTATAAAAGTCATTGAGCGGGGAAGGGAATACTTTGAGTATCTTTTTAATCCCATCAGCATGTCTTTCATAGAGAAAGCCAAGCTGGGGGACTCTGGGGTGGGTCCATCCTCCGAGGTGCCGGGGTTCCTGGAATGGATACGGTCTACCTTGGGTTTCTTAAATCACCGGATTTTACGGGACTGTCTTGGTTGACACGTCACTGCAACATCGCATGGACATAGGGGGCAGTGCCTCTAGATTGGCAGACCAGGGTGGTGGTCCTTCTTTTTAAAAGAGGGGGACCAAAGGATGTGCTCCAATTACAGGGGGATCACACTCCTCAGCCTTCTCATTATGGTCCATTCAGGGGTGCTGGAGAAGAGAGTATAATCAATAGTCGCATCTCGGATTCAGGAGGAACAATGCGGACTCTGTCCTAGTCATCCAGCAGTAACCTTCAGCTCTCAATAGAGCAGTTCACAGCTGAGTTTAAGGCGGGGATAAGAGTTAGCACCAATATACCATTTACTTCCTACTTAAAATAAATATCTAGGACATCCTTATTCCACCTCAGGAATATTGCTAAAATTAGAAGCATCCTGTGTTAAGTGGTGCTGAGAAACTAGTTCGTGCATTTGTTACTTGCTTCACCCACACTACCATCACTCTGAACAATATGCCCTGTATGGATGTATTCAGTTTTATTCAGATATGTAAAATCAGGATTGTTGATATTTTAAAAACTTAAAGGTACTGTGTCTGTTGATCCTAAAACTAATCTATCTAAAAAAGTCAGTCAGCCCAAATCAGTTTACTGGAACTTGCATGGGGAGGGGTAAGCGCTTGTGGGACTGTGACTGGTAAACGGTCGAGGAAACTTCCAGAGTTAAAACCCAGACGTGGATATTAATGACAACTTAACACAAAAGATAAGGGAAGATTCAGTGGAAAAGAACTCTACACTATGTGCTCTGAAAACAGCAAACAGAAAAACAGAAGCTAATAAACAGCTCTTGAAAATCCTGCACTGACACACACATCAAGACAAAGTTAGATTACCACAAGCGATTACATCTTAATGCTAAATGTCTGAACTACAGAGCTTAGTAAACAACCACTGCAGTGATCTGATCATACACACAATGATGAACTTTATCTTCAACTTCAAGACAATGTTACTTCTCTGCAGTCTATGTAAGTATTTGTATGGGTTTTTTTAACCATAAACTGCAACTTTTTTTAAAACTGAAGCTTTTGTTTGTGTAACCTTACGGCAATCTTGTGTTTCAGGTTGGGTTTCTGTCTCAGTGTCTAAGTTTATTACCGTGGATGTTCAGTCTGGTGAACAGGCCACACTGCTCTGCTCCAACTACACCAGTTCTCCAACTCAGATTATGTGGTTCAGAGTGCTCAGGAGACTGAAGCCTCAATGTATTTCTTCAATATTCAAAGCTTCTGAACCAGCATCTTTCTGTGAGGGTTTTCAAAATGGAAAATTTGAAGCAACAACCAACATGTCTACTATCTTTCTCAAAATCAAACCGATTGATTCATCAGACTCTGGACTTTATTTCTGTGGATTCTACTTGAATGATAACTTAGTTATTGTTCATGCAACATTTTTAGATGTCCAAGGTAAACTTTTTGTCTTTTATGCCTATTGATTAATTATTACACATTTATATGTATTTTGGGTCTATCGATTGATGCTCTATGTGGTCGGTTATTCAAATAATATCATACATCCTATTTGTTTTTTCCTCACAATAAATATTTTTCATAGAAAAATATAATATTAATCAGAATTGTGTACTAACTTTGTTGTAGACATGTTTGATGGATGTGTAAAACTGATGACTGTGATCCTTGGTGGTCTCGCTGTTTCCCTCATTTCAGTCATCATTGGTTTCACTGTCAAAATCAAAAAGCTTCAAGGTATCTTTTCAGTTTTATTATATTTTCACATCATTTTGTGGCTAGATGATGTAAGACCAATTTACAATATTTTTTTATCATGTAGTTCAAGGTCAAGAACAAAATCCACAACAAACAGAGGTGATGTTTATTAAATTAAATGTTAGTTTGCGACATATATTCAGTCAGCTTTGTGAGATGACTGTTTTTTTGACTTGTATTTTTTCACAGAGTCATGGTTCAGATGACTTGAACTATGCCGTAGTAACTTTTCGTCCAAACACAGAGGGAAACCTTAGGCGTGCATCAGAGGGAGAGCTGAAGGTAAGAGTTGATCTAATTATATAATAGTAATAATAAATATTATTTACTCCTACCTCACTTTGTGGAAGCCATCAGACGAGGGAGTCTTGTGCATCACCATTATAAGAAACTCGTAGACCTCTAAAACTCAGAGGTGTACGTGGTCTGTGGTGATGCATCTTACTACAATGGGGTACCTTCGTTTGGGCAACCTTGTCAATGTTCATGATTTTCCTGTATAAATCGTTGGTTGTTAAATATATCATGTAGGAGACACACACAGTGATATTTGACAAGTGAACAATGATGGTGAACAGTCTTTGTTTTGAACTCATTGAGAGTTGTTTCGAGCCTCCCATGTTGCTACTCTTCAGAGAATATTCAAACTTACAATTGCCCCCCATTAAATACTTTCTCTCATAATTGGATTCACCTGTGTATGGAGGTCAGGGGTCACTGAACTTTCCAAGCCAATTTGAGTTTTAATAATTAGTTCTAAAGTTTTTGGAATCAATAAAATGACAACGGTGCCCAAACTTATGCACCTGTCTAGATTTGTTTAAACCGGTCCGTGGGTCATTTGGTACTGGGCCGCACAGAAAGAATAAATAACTTACATTACTTCCGTTTTATTTATTTTGAAATCTGAAAGATGTTTTATTTCTCCTGGATGAACTTCCACGAGAGGTTGCAATTAAAATGATTGCACAGGTGCCTCTTTCTGCCAGCACCATTACTCTGGTTGCAGAAAAACAAGCTCAGGGCTCCCACTGATTCAGCATTGTGGTGAGTCGGATCTTTCATGCACTTCTTATTTGCGATGTATCTTATTTTGAAGGCGTTTTTAAACGTTACCATAGCGACCAGAAAGCTTTGCGGGCAGAGAGGACGTTGCTCACGTAATATTTCGTGTTTATTATTATGTTTAGAAAATACCAGTTTTCATGCAGGTCATATAATTTTTTTTGTATTTATCCGCCACACCTTAAAGGCCGGTCCGTGAAAATATTGTCTGACATTAAACCGGTCCGTGGGGCAAGAAAGGTTGGGGACCGCGGTCCTACATGATATATTTAACTGAAAGTTTTTATCTAAACAACCAACGACCTATATAGGAAAATCTTGAACATTGACAAGGTTGCCCAAACCTACGCACCCCACTGGATTACAGAACATTCAAAGCACATTCACAAACATACTCCTTTAGTTCAAACTAATGAGATGTGTGTGAATAATATTATCTGTCTCATATTTAGACTGTCAGAGCTGAAACATCTGTGCAGATGTGATCTTTAGTGATCTGAAAGTAATCTGTGACTTCAGTTTGTTTAAGATACAATCGTCTTTCACAGCATTTATTCAGTAATAGAATAGATCTCCAAAGTGAAAACTCAGACTAATGAATCTAAATATATATACAAGTAAATAAAAGAGAAAACGTTTCTACTAAACGTCCTGTTGTGGATGTTCAGAAAAAACTGGTATGATATAGGAATGACTGCCGTCTCACAGACTGTGTTTCCATTCAAAAGCAAAACTAAACTACAGGCCTGCATCAGAGAGATGGAACCAAATGTTGTGTACGCTGCCCCCAGATGAACTCAGGAAACAACTGGAACTGCAGCTCTTAGTCGTCCTGATGATTTAACAAGTCAGTCTGGTGCAGGGATTATCATCATATGTTATATTTGTTGCCATTACTTTGTCCGTACATTTTATTTTAAAATAAAGGTCTTACCTTCACCCCACATTTGCTTTCAAGAGTTTGTCTTCTTCTGCTTGAAGGACACATGCTTTTCTATTCTTCAGGCATGGAAACACATTCATTTGTAAGGTGTTTGATGCAGAAGTCAGTTACAATAGTGTGTCATCATAGTCTAATTTCTATGATGACATACCAACTATCCAAAAAGAATATATGCAATGGCAGCCAGTTTACAAGCATATCTCCCATTGCTATAGCTGCCTCTTGTGGTGACAAACAAACTGCTGTCTGTATTAATCTTCAGATAACAACCACAGCTGTGTGGTACTTGTTCCACTACTATATGTACTATGTACAAACTTTCACAATGCAACTTTCACCAGCTCTGAAAAACACCTGATCACAATAAAACAGATAAACAGACATCAAGCGTCTTAGGCCTCCATGTGCAACCAGAACAGCTGTGAATGCAGCCTGGTAAAGATTCAACAAAATTATATTCTTTATTAAACACTTTAATAATAATAACTTTTAAGGATGCATTTTTATTCTCATTCTTTTTTTTAGGCTCATCTCTCTGGCAATGCCACAGGTTTGAGAGGACGAGGCAGCACAGTGTGGTCTGAGAGCAACTGTGTATCTGTGGGCGCGTATTAGGTTCTGACGCCCTGCCTAATATTTTCTATTGTGGTGATAAATAGAGCTCTCTGCATCAGAACACCACACAACAAAGAGCTACAGGTTTTTTAGCCATACTGCATCAAATATATACTTTAAATAAGTGACACTACTTTATTCATTTCTAAAACTGTCGATGTTTATTAAGGAAACTGTGTCAGCCTCAGTTTCACAGAAAGCACGACTTGTGCTGCTGTGGTATAAAAAGGACCGCTCTTGTGAAGTCAACACTTGTTTTCTTCTTCCCCTGCTGGCTTTCAGTGTTAAATGTAGATTACATAAATCATTTTTATATAGAGAAAAGCCTACAAAAGCCTATTTCTGTAATTATATCGCTTTAACTAGAAGAATACCACGTTTATTCTGACCATACCAGCGTGTGTAACCTCAGTCCTTTTGTTTCAAACAAAACAGGCTCTTTTGTTGTAGAAACCTATTTTATCTCAAGTAAATATGCCTGAACCATGAACATATTCCACAATCTCTTGCAAGTCCAGAATACATTACACACATATTCTAACGGCAGAATAGCAGTTACCAGGAAGTCAATGTTATTTCTATTGTTTTATTTATGTAGATCAGTTTGCAAAATGCCAATACAAACATGTCCATCAAAATGTCTTTGGGTAACATCAGTTAAAAAAGCTGTTTCATTATCTGACCCTGTTTTCAAAGCTTTTGTCTTTCTGTAAATAATGCTGTGCTCAATTCCAATCAGTTGAATGATTTGCTCACAATATTTACAGTGTTTTAAAGAGCCAAAGACTAATATACATGCAATTTAAATACTGTCAATAAAGAGCATTTGATGTACAGCTAAAGTAGGTAGCATTTGTATAAGCAATTACTGCCCATCCACTTGGCAACACTTCCTGTGAATAAGTTTATGTTCACTATTACAAACATCTCTTATATTACTATCATTTTACCTGTTACAACATTTCAGTGTCCACTTCAATACTCCTCACAGCCCTCGACTTACCTGTGAACTCTGAAGGTCTCCAGTGGCGTGTGATGTCATCTCCCCCCCCCCAGTTTCAGGAGAAACAAACCTCAGCTGTTTACGTTAGGCCAGAGGCTGCGTCCTCGGTCACCTAAGTTAGAATGTGAACAGGCTTCCACTCTGGCACGGAAGGGGGGCAAGCTAGAAGGTTACGCTGGTGAACGATCAAAGCTGCAGCATTTTTAAACCACACCAGGGGGTACTGCTACGAGCGGGACGATTTCAACAAGCTTTACGTGAGATCGTAAAGAAACGGATCATTAAATATGAATAGAATCGAATTAATTCAAGCGATTACACTGATGGGTTTTAACGCAGGGCTTGGTTTTGAGCACACCTGTGAACAACATCACTGCACAAATCGGTTTTATTTAAAAAAAAAAAAAAGTACGACATTTGTGGGATACATGAGAGCGCTTTTCGGTAGCTGTGCTATTAACAGTCACTTTCTGCATTTCTCACTCCTACGTCTGAACAGCTTAAATTTTCACAGCAACGGCATGAGGTTTGGTTTTCGATGAAAAACATGGTGGAACTAACGTGCACATTAGATTCGTCACAGGTATCGCCTAGCAACTGCTGCTGAAATGGATCAGCTTTCTAAGGTCACACACAACATCAGAACACTATTGTTAGAAATTAAAAAAGAAAACGCCTAACTCAGACGTCAAGCATTAAAAAACTACAGCACAGTGACAAACTGAAACAGTCAGGAGGAAAGAAATACGAGTAAAAACTGTCCCAAAATAATAAAAAAAATCAAACAGACGTGGACGCCGCAGTTCCTCCTGTGAGCATCTCAGGGGAACATAACGCGCTCAGCCACAGGAAGAGGATAGTGTCACGTACATCAGGAGGCGGCGAGCGGCGACGCAGTTGGACGACGATCCTGAAAAAAGAGCAAATGACACAAATGAACTGTCTGCTGATAGAGAGCACGTTGTTCCATCGCAACTACCTACAAGGTCAGTCTTTCCGAGTTGTGTTTCTCGATGCCTGCTTTTCGCCACAGGACACTATCGTGTGAGTTGGTGCACAAACGATTTCAAACCGATTCACACCTTGCTGTATACCTTCGTAGGCATGCTTTTTCAGACCTCGTTGTCCCACAAAAGGTAGAGCGTGCGGGACACAAGCTGCCACTGCCTATACAGGGACGAAGGGCAATTTAACAGACGGTATCACCCACCAATCGACCTCACACCTATTCTCACCTTCACATGCTGGGGCTCTGCTTAATAAGCGTAGCGTGCAGGTGGTGGCGGAGGCAGCCGCTCTGCGTAGGGGTCCCTGGGACGTGGAACTCCGTATGCGGGGACCCGGGGAACCGGAGAGAGTCGTGATCGCTCATAGGAGTAACCATTACTGGCGGGGGGCATTGGCGTGCTAGGCAGTCTCCTGAGGGGGCTGCGATCTCGAGGGTAGTATGGGGACGGCGGAGGAGGAAGGGGGCGACGCTCATATGGGTCAAGCGACGTGGGCATTAGTCGGTCTCGGACAACGCCTGCGGGTGGAGGGGGAGGCGGAGGGGCACCAGCACGCTGGTCTTCGAAGGAGGCAATGCCATACGGACGAGCTCTGTACTTCTCATAGTAATCTACCACGCCATATCTGTCCCTCTCACCATCATAGGGACGGTCAGGATAAACAGCTCGTCTAGGGGGAGGGGGTGGCAGAGGAGGGGCTGGGTAACCCGGGGGTATGGGGCCGAGGCGGCCTCTCAGGTAGCTGGGTGGGGGAGGCTCGGGCCTCTCTCCTGGATAGCGTGGAGGCCAATAGCCACCCCTGTCTGGGGGAGGAGGAGGGTACTCATCCCGTTCGTCGTGCCTGGGACGGCTCTTGGAGATCTGAACATGGATGCGTTTACCTTAAAAAAAGACAAGGAACACAAAGAAAAGACACAATTAGTTTAAAATCGAGACAAGAAAAATGACTTTTCACCACATACCAGCCTTTTCTTACCACAGTGCAACTGATTGGGCCCCGCTTTGTCTCACTACTGTTGGCGTCCCTTGTTATTTTTTCTGCTGCCGAAACGGGGAAATTTCCACCGTGTGGGAAGAATAAAGGCTTATCCCATCTTACCTTGAAATTCGGCGTTGTCCAGTCCCTTGATTGCATCCATGGCCTCATCTGAGTTTGACATATGTACAAAGGCAAAATTCTTGACGACAGCGCACTCTGTGACTGTACCGTACTCTTCAAAGAGAGCACGGAGCTCGTCGTCAGCTCCCTTCTCTACGTTCGCTACGTGTAGTTTGACCGATCCCTGGTTCTTCCCATGGCTGGCCTCCACGTTGATAGGTGTGCCGTGAAGCTTATAGAGGTGCAGACTCTTTATGGCTTTGGTGGCAGCCTTGCGGTCATCCATGTGGACAAAAGCGTAGTTTTTGATGATAGCACATTCTGTGACAGTGCCGTACTGGGTAAAGAGAGCCTTGATCTCATCTTGGTCTGCTTCTCGGGGAAGATTTCCCACGAAGATTTTCACCATTGTTACAGATCTGTTTCAAGGCAAATAGAGAAAATTGGGTATGAAAGGTGGCGATATAAAATTGAACATTATTGAACTAAATGCTGTTCACGTTTGCATAGACAGTTTTACTGTATAGCAAGCCCCGTCTAACTGAGTTGATCGGCCACTGCAGATAATTCAACAGGCCTATTCTCTGCAAAATGGCTGACGCCATTTTAACTTAACGCAGCAAATTCACTTGTTTACTTTACCAGACAAAAATTACCCCACTTATTTAACATTTTATTGTGTCGCCCATTTTGATACTAGTAGGTGCGCACATTGTGGATAAAGAGATTACTCGAAACGCACAGGTAATGCCTTTAGCTAATGTTAGCTGGCGATTCCCAACGCGCTAGCTAGCACACAAAGCAACGCAGTGCGTAATAACATGCACGCGTGAACCCAAGAGCTGGCAAATAAAGACTGAACTATTAATATACGTGTGGGCGGTTTAAATGATCACGTATCGCAGCGCCCGGCTACGTGTGAATTTTGTGTTACCTTTCTTTTCTGAGAAGCTGCTTTCAATAATTCAAACCCTCTTCGAGATTCTTCCTTTGACGAACTTCCGCTTACTCCCCCACCCTAGCCGGCCCGTCTTCTTCGTGCGCACTTTACCTGTAGCTCAACCACACCGCCACCCACTGTCCAGGAGGTGCAATACCCACTGTAAGTTATGTGGACAAACAAGTGTTTACTGGCGTGCTCACGATGTTTGTTGTTGTTATACATAATATGTATTCATATTATCTGGTTATATAATTATTCATACCCTTTATAGTTGTATAGATACGAAAATAGGCGCACGAATATTATAAATTTGCTTATTTAAGCTTTTTTTGCCTGGCTCAGAAATTCTTTTCCAGTTTATCCCTGCCCAACTCGCCCATTACTAAACAATAATGTCACTGGTAAACGCCGTAGAGCACATAAACGTATGTTTCACCCTGGGCTGATGTAACATTTTAACTTTAGGTATTTACGGCTTCCCGTTGAACATGCTGCAAGCCCGACAATAAACTTGAAACCGTGCTGTGAGTTCGTTTCTCTTTTCACTTGCACCAGTAGGGAAATTCCAGCGTAATAGTGTTGCGTTCACGTACTCATGTTAACGTGATATTTAAAACATTTCATTAGAAAAGTCATACACGACAAGCTGCGACACCACAGGCAGATGTTGCAGCAGCCATGCTACAGTAATACGTTTAATACAGACTAATCTATTGTTTAGAAAATAGTACCAATATTATAATGGCTTATCACGTCCACGGTTTCAGATCAGATAACAGGTACTATTGTCAACAACTACCCGCAACCATATGCGCTTGAAAGCAGCATTGTTGTTACTGGGTCTTGTGAGAATGACGAAACCTGACCTGCTGAAGGACTCCAGTCTGCACAGCGCTCACAAAACCAGTCTTCTTCTTTTTCACCCATCAGTTAGGTCCTTTTAGTACATTTGATCCAGCTCGAGCAGCAGAAGTGCTCGTCTCAAAACACGCAGGTAAGGAACACACACTTTAACAGCAGGGATTTGTATACTAGTTGTGTTACATGTTTTTCTTGGGTTTTGAGTGGGAAACCACCTAATTTCACTGTATTCCTGATGTTTGTTTCTCTTATGTCCTAGGACCCTGTTGTCACTGAACGTCAGCCCTACACTGATTTTATCTGGAGCTTCTGTCATGATGAATGTGTCCCAGACTATTGAGACAGAGGAGGACTACCTGACTTGTCTCCACGTAAAGTTGTACCACCCACAGCAGAACTCCAGGGGCCTTTATGGGTTGCTTCCTCTGGGGAAAAGGAGCGTGCACTCAGCAGATGACCCTCTAAGGCTTGGCCGGGATGCCCAGGCCTGCAGCTACTGCCTGTTGGACCCCCGGGTGTCCCGCAAGCAACTGGCCCTCTACGCTTACAGAACAGCCCAGAGTCCAGATATGCTGTTTACCATTCAGAACTTAAGCCAGCGGGGACGGATCTCAGTGAACAGCACAGCACTGGGCTACCTGGAGAGGATGGATCTCCCAGACAAGGCTCTGATTCGGTTCGGAGAATATGAAATGCTGATCATCCGTGAGTCTGGCGAGGCTAAAGGGAGCTTTGAGGTGGAATTTGAGGTGCTGGCAACACCTCCTTCCCGGGAGACATGCATGAGTGTGCCCAGCATGACGCCCGTCATGGACACAGGCTTGTGTGTGATGAACGGTTTCCCAACTGAAGTCAGAGCACTTGGGCCCTTAGAGACTGATGAGACTTTAATGTATAATTCTTGATCTTCATGATCAAAATTCACTGTTTGTACAGTGAAATCAGTGTTATTTTATACCCCATATATATTATTCCATTGGTAGCTATATATTTATAAACTTTGAGCCTAGTAGCAGGTCCCACACCTATATGCATTCATGTATGTATTTCACAAATGTATTTCTTCCTAGATTTTTAGTTTGAGCACAATAAATAATTTTTTATTAGCATCTTGTTGTGAATGTTTTTGTCCGATGAGGATTTGACAATGGGTTTATGAGAAACCGATATCATGGTGAATGTTTGTTAGTAGAAATAGATGCTTTCTCTGACCAGACAGTGCGGCACCTGGGCCCTCTGTCTGAAAACAGGTTTTTCCAGATATCTATTACTACATTCTTGACCCCAGCTGAAGTGGGATAGACAAACAAAAACATAAAGCATCAGTTTTCCTTGTGTTGAATAACTGGAATGCTTTACTTTTGGTTTCTGTTGTTGCATCCCACTGTTAAAAGGAAAAAGCACACATACTTTAAAAATGTACTACAATACAAATACATTTATAGCCGACAATGTAGTTGGTTCCCTGTAACTGTTTGACTTATACGCAATTTACAAGCAGGACATGTAGTAAAACCCTAAAATCGACTCATCACAGTCGTTATCTGTAGGAAGAAGAGCAGCGATAAGTCTGGAATGTGACCAGTGTCATGCAGGCAGCTGCTGTGTCCTTTAAAACCAGAGGTCAATAAGTAAGAAGGGAGTGTGCTTCCAGGACATGTCATTAAGCAAATAAGACTCCCAAAAAAGGGAATTGAATTAATGTCACTTCTCATTCTTCTTCTCACTCAAGTCACAGTTTTTTCTACCCGTCATGAGGTCAGTTATTGCTCAACAAAGCTAATCAGCAAAACTGTCTGGAAACAGGACATTGGCTAACAGTGATGAAAACAAAGTTACCCATTGTTCAGAAGAAGAAAGCTCAACTAACTTTGCTATAACATATCTTACAGCAGAATGATTCAAATAGGATTTGATGATTTATTTGATTTTAAAATAACATTTTGCAAAGAAAAAAACTATAAACATTTGTGAGCAGCTGCCTATGAACAATAATATACAGTGTTACAATATTGAGTTCAGTTTTGTTGACAGACACAACAGTTAGGAAACAGTTTAAAGAGTTGTTTAGAAATGGTTTTGTGTAGGCTTTGAGTAAACAAACCAGTCACAACTTGAATATGATAATTGATGTCAACCGATTCAGTTAACTGTAACTTCAATGTTTGCTCAAGTAGAGAGCTGAAAGAGATCATAGATCAGTTGGGACACACAGGGGTTAGCTCTTTCCAAAGTGTCCTCTTCGACTTTAAGATGGCTTGATCGATAAGAATCAATAGCAAAGTGGATCTTCTAGGAATAAGCTTAATCCCTTCGTGATGGGGTCATCAGCTGCAGGGCACAAAGATGCAATCACGTCAATGTGCCGAGAACTGGACAGGAACGGTCACGCCAACTCAGCATCTAATGCAAGAAGCAGGACCGCACCAGCTTCCTGTAAAGACAACAGATACTTCAATAAATCAGGGATTGTAAAGACAAGTCTACTGATTTCATATTGCGTTATCTTTCTCTACAGGACTGTCCGACATCATCTTTGCCGAGCGCCAAAACCTTGGTAAATCACATGAGGACCCACGGACAAGCGTGCAAACCAAGACAGAGAAAGATGCATTGATACATTTGACAGGACTGACCTAAAGATGTAAATCATGCTTAAATATTTGCTTTATACAGAGCTTAAAAAAGAAAATGTCAAACTAATTTTATTAAAATAAATTGGTAACCAAAAATTAAAAAACCTAATATTTCACAAGAACACACAGCTTTGAGACTTAGAAAAACAATTTGTAAGTGTAGTTCCAAGCCAAGAACACAAGAGGGAGACGGTAAAACATATCTAGTGATTGTAACAGGTGTTGAGAACAGTGAAGACAATGTGTACCTCTTCGCATCAGGTTGTTGGACGTCTTCTGACGAGGACTTAGCATGAACTGCCAGTCTAACAACCTACAAAGAGCACAAATACTGAGAATACCAAAATTACATTCAATTTGTAATACATGTTGCATATACATATATATACATATATGTAATAAACTAGAGGTAGTTTATGTAATGTTTGAATTTAATGACTAATTACCTGAATGAAAATCAGGACTATAGAAAAACTTGCAGCAAACGGAAAGACACGGACCATTATAAAACACTGTTGGGCCATTTCTAGAAAAACCACACTAACTGGGTAGAGGAAAGATGCAGCCCCTGCATTCCAGAGAGCGGGTGCATGAGACTTAGCCTTTAGTGTAACCACAGAAAATTACAGGAAACCCATGAAATAGACATGTGCTCAGCTGCATTAACTTTGAAGGTCTCAGAGGTGATATCCTAATTAAAACGCTTGATTACACGATGCCAGGGTGATGACTTAAGAAAGCAGACATTACTGTAACATCAGGGAACAGCTACTCAAAAACTGGATTGTTTTTGGTTTGCATCACAGGCCCGACTGCTCAGGTGAAATCAACACGAGATTTCCATGGAATAGCTTGTGTCGCTTCGCAATGAATTTTGAACAGGAATGAGAAAACATCACCTACCTATGTGTCCAGCTGTTAATTGAAAACTGAAAGGAGTTGTTAAAGTTGGTATGGATATCTATCTGCTAGATAAAGTGGCTGCCTGCTGGTCATTAAAACCCTACCCAACGTGGAATAATTTGACAGTATTAATGTCCTTTTTTGGTTTCAGTTGTTTATTAAAAAGCCTCCAGATCAAAAGCAACTTGTGAAGTAAATAAAATCATACATATCCGTATTGTCTTATATTTTCGTAATTGAACACAAAGTGTAAAAAGAACAAAACCACACTAGAATTTTGATTTTTCATGCTAACATGCCGCAAATCTAGATTATTGTACAACCTGCCATACCAACGTCCTATTAAAGCTCTGAAAGGGATATATAACCAACCACCCACCAGGTTGAACAAAATTATTTTGTTTATAAAGACTCCTAAATATAGAACAGAATATATGTTCATTTAAATGGCAACCCTTATTATGAAATTATGTCAAAGTTTCCCACAGGCCATATCCATTGAGAGAGAGTGAAAAGCAGAGTGAAAAGTTTTTGGCCATTAGCAGTACTGTGTCACACTGGAAGAGCATCCAATTCACTGGAAAACATTTGTAAGGATCTAAACAGTAAAACAAGCAGAGGAACAAAGAAGGCATAAATAGCTCAGAAGAATACGTGAAATGTTTTTTATAGTACGAGGCTGTCCGCAATACAGCATCTTCCAGTAAGTCTCAGGTGAACGCAACGCAATCCGCCATAGACGGTGGGGATGTATAGCGCCACGTGCATCAGCAGACGACGACGACGACGATCTTGTCATATTCTAAACCTGGAAAGAGAGCACACCACATGTCAAGGAGCGCAATTTATTTAGGAGTCGCGCAAATCTATTTTTGTGTGTAAAAGCAGGAATCTCCTAGGATTGGACCAGTTTCGTGGTTGTGTATTGAGCTACCGGCTGAGTTAGGAGCTCTGGCAGATGGTGATTCCACCACTTATGGATTCAGCGGTACACATTTATTTGATTTGTTTATACCAACTGATTTCTATCAGTGTGAAGTATTGTGTGGTGACACATCCACTCTCGGTTCTCACCTGGTAGTATACACCTAATAGCCTGCATAGGGAGGTGGGGGTGGCAGTGGTGGCGGAGGTATTCTCTCCAACAAGGCCTCTCGGGGGCGGGGAGCAGTATACATCGTAGTTCTGGACATTGGAGAGAGCCGGGACCGCTCATAGGTGTACCCGTTACCTGCTGTCGGTGCAGGCGGAAGAGGACTTCGTCTGATAGGGCTACGGTCCCTGGTCATGTAGGATGGAGGAGCAGGGGGGATAGGGATGGTGCGTCGCTCATATGGGTCAAGTGACCCCATTCCAAGACGTTCTCTAACCAAGGCTGTGGGAGGAGGCGGAGGGGGGATGGCACGCCTGTCATCATAACCTGCGGTGCTGTACGGACGGGCTCTGTATTTCTCATAGAAATCGACCACCCCGTAGCCGTCTTGCTCGCCATAGCCATGGTCGGGATAAGCCGCACGTCTTGGGGGAGGTGGCGGCGGCGGAGGAGGAGGGTAAGCAGACATGCGGCCCCTGTAGGGAGGCTCAGGCCTCTCGACTAAGAAGCGAGGAGGAGGATAATAGTCCCCTCTGCCTGGCGGAGGTGGATAATCCTCCTCCTCAGGTGCCCCCCTGGGTCTACTTTTTGAAATCTGAACATGTATGCGCTTTCCTGAGAGAGAGAGGAGAAAAACGTTTCCTCAAACCTTAAAGAACAAACACTGACAGCAACAAAACCTCAGAACGTAGTCTGACAAAATATAATATCAAATTTGCTCACCTTGAAATTCTGTGTTATCCAGGCCCTTGATTGCATCCATGGCCTCATCAGAATTGGACATGTGCACAAAGGCAAAGTTCTTGACAATGGAGCACTCTGTGACTGTGCCGTACTCTTCAAACAGTTCGCGGAGCTCGGTATCAAAACCCTTTTCCACATTGGCTATGTGGAGCTTCACTGGCCCCTGATTCTTCCCTCTGCTGGGCTCCACATTGATGGCTCTCCCACCGAGCTCCTGGAGATGGAGCTCGCGGATGGCTTTGGTGGCTGCCTTGCGATCCTCCATATGGACAAAAGCATAGTTTTTGTACTTGGCACATTCTGTTACTGTGCCGTACTGGGTGAACAGAGCCTCAACTTCATCCTTCTCAGTGTTCTGAGACAGGTTCCCAATAAAAATCTTCACCATGGTTGCTTCAGTGCGCTTCTCTAAAAAGGGTAAAGACACGAGTAGTAAACACAGGCCACTGTGCAGGAACCGAAAGTAACGCGTGAGGGAGCCGATAGAGAAACTATAACGTCATTATCAGGAAATAGAAAACTAGTAACCGAGGCGAGAGTAGTCTAAAATATCACTAAGATCCACAAAATAGAATATATATAGCAGTTTAAGCAATGTGCAACTTTTAACAACTTGGAAAAAGCCTGGAAAGTTTTAGCGTGTGCTTCCTGGACTGCTGCTAGCCGGGTGTGTGAGAGTGGTTAGAAAGCTAACATTAGCTACCAAGTATAAGCTATTTGGTTTTAAGTGACAAAGCCAAATTAAACTCTGCTGCGATTAAATGCATGTACAAAACGACGAAAACAAATAAAACAATCATATAGATAGGAACAGATAGAGAGAAGTTAACACGAAAACGTCCGTACTCACCGAATACGAATGGCGCCACTACGAAGTCGAAACTCTAAATATGAGTCAGGAAAGGCCGACTGACGATAGTCTCCCTAAAATAAATCTGATTGGTGGCTACACGTGTCTCTCAAAATATACATGCTGTGATTGGGTGAAGAGACTCTTGCGCCGAACGACCGCCACTAAGTGTAGGGATTGGTCACATGGTCGACGAAGACACCCGAAAGTGGCGGTCAGTTCCGTGTTTAAAGATCTCCCGACTGTTGAATTTTAATTTGCGCTTTAATACAAACCAGAAGGCAACAAACAAACAAAAAATAAATATATCAGCCATCTGGTTTTATTATTTATTGCACCCCACGCAGGACATTTTATTTAAGTACGCAAACAAAAGTAAGCTCATTGGCACATATTTTACGTTGTTCATAACCTTAAGTAGTCATTTATTATTAAAGTGTGTGTAAAAGGAATTACATGGTTACATGTGGCAAGTAAAGTAGTCGTTACACCATACTAAATGTGTATTACAAGAATTCTTTATAAATGGCTTAAAATAACTTACTTCTGTTCTCATTCTTTTTTTTTACTGAGCTTACATTTGTCATTTCTATGCTATTCTTATGAGAAATAACAGTAATTATGTTGTTTACTCTTCCCTTTCCCCTGCTAAGCATGGCTCACCCCTGACTGTTCTGAGTTTCCCATTCATGTTTTTCCTCCCTCTAATGAATCATGTAGCCCACGTCAGCAGAGAGAAAGCAATCGCTTTAGAAACCTTCTTAAGAGGGACCATCCATATCTATTATATATTAGTGTCTGTAATATCTGTATTTTCCAAGCCCTTCTCTCATCATGTGCTCATTACTCATTATTTTGTTCCAGCCATCCAAAATCCTAATATGTTACTGGAAAATGTATTCACCTCTCTTTGTTCTCCATCGTCTTGAATTCCCTAATGTAAAAGCAAGAATGAAAACATTTAACGCAGCATTAATCACTTTTTTCTTCGTTTTGTTTTTTGGCAACTAGACTATTTAACACAGAAATCTCTATGTTCTATGTGACTGATATCTAATCTTGATCGTGACACTTCAGTATGAATGTTGATCCACACATGAGTCATCTCTGATTTAAAATGTAACATCAAACATATGACCTGACTTTTTCCTGGGTTGTTAAATACTGGACCCAAAAAGAAACTGCATACAAGAAGGTAAGTTCAATAAATATGTAAAATACAAACAGTGAACAAGTACTTGTTCGTGGAGGGTTCTTGAGTAATTTCTGGTTTAATGTCCAGACAAAATAAACTGATTTTCAGCAAATAAAAGTTGTGTGGCTGAAATAATAAGACTACATAATATGACTACACACTGTATGTCTGGGTTTTCATTCATCTGAGGCAAGTGAATATGTATAAGAGTTCCAGTAAATGTCTACTAGAGAGAGGCAGAAGCTGAGCTCAGGTCAAAGCTGCATGGGTGTGTTATTCACCCACCATGTACCTGCTGCCAGCACCTGCTCATCTGCATTTAATGTGCAAGAGCCTGGAAACACTGTGGTGAATATTATGCTGCCTGCAACATCGTCAAACATGATCAGTTGTGGGACAGCAATGATCTGCGAGAGTGTTGCGCAGACCCCGGTGTCATAGCCAACTGTAACCTGTCTGCTGTGAGGTGCTGGGATAAAATCGTCATGATGCAGAACAACACAGCCTCATGTGGACGGGTCCTGAATGATGACGGCACTGACACCACTGACTGGCGCTGACGTTACCCCTGACCCAAATCCAACAGTGCACCTTTTAACATTATGTGTTTGTGTCCAGGAGCTCACTGATGATCTCATTAGACTTGGACAAGCTGTTTGGACTTTTGATCGTTTTGTTGGGAAAAAATTACAGCTTACATAAAAAAGATTTAAATGTCCCCTGAATTCTTTTTGAGCAGCGTAAATTGAATCGGGCCCTGCATATCAGCACGTCTGCAGTCATTATTCCCTCCTACCACAAGCTAGTGAATGATCTAAGGGACACACACACTGGCGAGTCTCTCTACTGTATAAAGAAGGGTAGTGTCCACTGAGGAAACTAATGGATCATCTAGGGCAGATTGGTTGCAGACGTTGCATGATTGAGGTTGAACAAGGAGACATGCTCAACACGAGAAAACAAAAACTGCAAATAGCTTCTATGATGCTTCTCTGCAAAATGAGCATAGCTTATAGCTTTCTATAATGTACAAGTAGTCACTCTGAATTACGAATAAAGTTGTGAAAATACATACTAGTCATCAGTTGTACTGAACAAGCAGTTCTAGCTGCTGTTTATGAAAATGAACAAACTGTTTGAGAGAATTGTGTATATATATACCAAACAATGAAAAGTCCTTTATTGCCATCAGAACATGAGTGAGAAAACCAGAGACAAAATCTGACAGAGTGAGGAGTCGACTGTACATCCAGCACAAAACACACACACACACACACACACACACAGGGAGAAGTCATTCAACGGGACATGAGGGATACAGATACACAAAGGGAATACCGTACTCACACGATGAGGTATCAAGGTCACCACAAACATACCAGAAAGGCCTTCCTCCTCCACTCGCACTCATGCAACTGAAGGTACAAATACTCAAGTGCTCATTCATTCTCTAAAAACACAACACACAGGGGGGAGCAGAAATATGGTACAGCAGCATCTGGGTCATCTCAATTTTCAAACCACGCTCCTGTTCCTCTCTCAAAACCTTTGGACATGTGGACGCTGGCTTGTCACGCACAAAGTTGCCCATGTAACTGTTACTGTAATACTTTGTGAGACTCCGAAACCTGTGCGCAAGGCAGCGGATCCCCACCCGACTCGCACCTGCCCACAGAAACTGGGATGTTCCGGGCGAATGCTTAATGTTTTGAGCTCCAACTAAAGTTTCTCCCTCCTCGCTGTAGAGTTCCTAAGTTAGTTGGACATTCAGTGTGTACATTAGCAGCAATTCTAGTGAATGAAACAATGGCTTTGTAAGTCAGATTATTAACACCCTTTTACCTCATGCACAGGACAGGCACCACCTACTACTCGTTAACTAAATGCCATGCAGGTTAGAAAAGTAAGACTGCAAATTCACAAGACAGAGAAATCAAAGTTCGTCTCCAAAGAAGAGGTTGATTTCACTTTTTTTTATTTCATATTTTCTAAGATGTGGAAATAGCAACAAAAAAAGAGAAACTTGAGAGCGGTAACCAAGACAACAGAAACAACATGAGCAGAGTGGCCACTGAAGGTTTCGAGTTCCCTCTTGTACTCCGTTTGCCAAACCAAACTGCCAGGTACGAGACAGACACCTCTCTTCTTTACACTTGTCTCGGTCCTCTGCTGTGCGTCGCGTGGGCGCCTGCTCCTACTCGCATGCGGTTGCTGTGTTTGCCTCACAAGTGTGTGTGTACCTGTGTGCCCATGTGACTCTTGTGTCATCTGAAGCCCCCTTCCGTACCAGTCCCAGAGTCCGTAGCATGCAGGCCCTTCCTCCCTCTCCATCTGCCCACTAGCAGCACCGGTCAGACAAAGGTGGTTGCCCTCGTGTGCATCCGGAGCTGGGTACGGCACTGGTTTGTGTGGCTGGAGGCTTGTGCTGCCTCCTACCCACCTCCACACACTCACTAACACTAGAGGAGGAGGCACGGTGTAGTTCTCTATAAGTCTAAGGTATAGTTCGAGTCTGCCTTATGTCTGGTCTCAGCCTGTCTTGTTTACGATGTGGCAGGGACCCCTGCTCCCCACCTGTCTCTCCCCAGGCCCTGTGGCTAAAACAGATGTTTCACCGTGTGACCCACGCACTGGGTGGTACGTTACCTCACGCCCCTCCCAGGTAAGTTTTTGTGTTTGCCAAATCTCAACTGCGTACACACAAACAAACATGCGTCACTAACGCCGTCCATTCTACTCGGAATGAGGACAAGCGCCTTGAATTTCACGTTTTGGCACCAGACTTCTGTTTCCCCACGCCGGTCAGTCACCATCACTCATTACTCCCTCACAGGTTTGTTCTCTCGTAGGAACAAAAAAGAAAAGAAAAAAACAACGGAAGAACTCCTCGCTATTCTTCCTCTTGGGAAACAAAAACAAAGTTAATGGAAAAACTCATGTTTTTTTCTTTTTTCTTTTTTTTTTCAAATTCAAGGCACAATGTCTATCAATATTCCAATCTGTCTGTCTGTCTGTCTCCACTCCCAAGTTCAGTGTGCGAACTTCGCGTCACATAAGCTGTTGGACTGTCTGCCCGTACACCACTCCCTATAATCTTAAATCTCTGTTGTCTGTATTTCCACACTGTTAAAGAGACGTGTCTGTTTTGGTTGCGAGAGCGACCGCCAAGTCCAAACCAGTGATAAACAATGGACAAAATAAACGGAACAAAAAAAAAAAGGACACAAATAAAGACAACAGTTTCCAAAACAAAACAAAAGTCTTGTCCTGTTTCTTGTGTTTCAGTATTTTTAAAAATCAAGTCATATCCACCAGCTTCTTTTTGGCAAGCTAGTTGTTTTTTTTAAATAAGCACTAAGTACTGATAGATAGGATAGCATACACCGTTAACGTGTGGTTTTAAGTAGATGCGTTTGTCGTTTTTTTGTACTTTCACTCTCATAGTATGAATTCAGGTATTTTGTCAGGTACTTTTTCACTCATCTGTTTAAGGTTTAAGTTAATGCAAGCAGGGACAGAGTTTGCCATGAAGTCTTGCTCTAGACTTGGGTTCGCGAGGGGCAGGGCCGCCTCTTTACGAGACCCCGTTGACCAAGGTCAGAGCCTCGCTGGCCGAGGTCACACCTTTGCTGGGGGAACTCTTGGAGGGTGTTCGCTCATCATTCTTGACGCTAGTCCCGTTCTCCTGTGGTGGCAGAAGGTAGGAAAAGTTGAAAATTATGACCATGAAATTGAGTTTGAGCTCACGGAGTATGTTTCTGTTCGTACCTTGGGCTCAGAGCCAGCATGGTTTTCTTTCTGGGGCAGGTTCTGTCTGCTCTGGGACTCTGCGCGGGATATGTAGTCGGCAACAGTCACTGGAAACATTCAAAGCTGTTAGCTAGGGACAACATTATACATACACCCATTTAATGAGATTCAATGATTAAAAAAAGGAAAGACTTACCAAACAACGAATAAAAACAAAGACAGTCAATCTAATAACAACCAAAGCAAGATTATGTTTCTACACAGTATTTCCCACAAAGGGGCAAATGCTAACTAGTAAAACACTGACTCACAACTCTCACCTGGCTGTCTCTCACGGCTAGTGGAACCTCCCTCTGGGCGGTTGCCACGGTTACGGCGGCGGCGGCTACGGTTGCGTCGCTGAGGTCGGGCTTCTTCGTCTAACAGCGGAATGAAATGTGTGTTACAGCATCTGTACAGTGTCACAGGGCAGAATTCATAGACTCCCAGCAGGTGCTGCGGTTTTATCTTTCAGCGTGTGATAAAGCCATTGCAGCTATTTCTTTTTTCCCTAAATCATTGTGCCACAAACTGGATTCTTACCCAGACCATTCTCATTGGGGCCAGCCTGGCTGTCCGACTCTCCAGCAGCATCCATCACACTGGGCTCCTGGTCATTGCGGCGACGGCGGGAGCGTCTGCGGCGGTCCCCTCCCATGCCTTCACCGATGTCTGCATCAGCGAGCTCTCCCTCCCCCTCCAACAGGGAATATGGGTTACTGTCTGGGTCCCTCAGCACTGAAGACGCACAGAGGTACAGTTGAATACTAATCTTCATTCATATGTATTTCTATGCTCCACAATAAACACAAAACTGAGCATCCACCAATGCACACGTCTCCATAGCTAGAATTATTAGCATTAGCAAGAATAAAAAGGCAGAGGAGGATCTAAACTTATTCTGCACTTACTGCTTGGAAACTACTGAAACTCACTAAAAAGGGTCAAATATCAGACCATAAGAGATTCAGCTGATCGGTTACCTGAACTGATGGAGTTGGAAGATTTGGATGCTGGCCCTCCGCGGCCCCGTCCTGAGTTGCCTCTGCCCCTGCCGCCCCGCCGGGAGCCTCGTTCCTCTCCACCTATGCCACGGGGCTGCTGGTCACGCTCATTAACGTCCTCCGACTCAGAAGCATTGGACAGTTCAGAGTTTGTACCTGCATCAAGCAAAAATAACGCTTTGAATGACAGACATTTTTGTTTCAGTAGTACAAACACTAACAATTTAACTTTCTCACCATATCCAGAGTACTGACTGTTGGAGGCTCGCCGCCCTCTGCCACGACCCCCGTAGGTGCGAGAGGTGTGAAGCGAGTTGCTGCTTTCATCGGTCAAGTAGCCTTTCTCCCGGTCACCACCAGGGCCCGCAGTTCGACTGGGAGGCGCACGGTAGCCCACACCAATCTGACGGAGCTGCTCATCTATCTGGAGACGCTCCAGACGCAGCTGCTCCACTTCCTATGGGACAGTGGGTAGATAGTCTGCACTTACTCTCTGAACAAAGTACAACACAAGGAGTGAAAAGAGTACCCACATAATTAGTGGTGCAACAGTCACTGTTGATCTAGGATCCGAACAAATTCCTGTCCATGGATTGGTACGCACCTGATCCAAAGTTCCACTGTGTTGTGTGCTAGTCTCTCACTAACTGGCTCTCTCGCGCCAAGTTAATAGCTCTCACGTGTTGAACTGCAATTCATATTCTCTCATGCACCACGCATTTCCTGGCACTTCAGGTGTTGTCAAGAACAGGGGACAAAGTTACAGCCAAGAGATTTCCCCAGAAAATGTGCTAGTTTTTATTTTTCTCTCCACGTTCAAAGTATGAAGCAATGATGCCTGAAAACTGCATTTAAAGCTGTTTAACCTTAATTTGTGTTTATATAATTGAGTGAAACGAGTCTCAAGCTCAATGTTTTTTAATGGGTAAAAATACTTAAATTGAGAGTTAAATTAGTCTTATCTTTTTTTTTGCTAATCTGAAAATTGATTCGATTCGTGACTTAGAACTATGATCCAATCCGAACCGCTGGACCACTATACACATATCTAAAATCATTAAATTCCCCACTAGTCACAGAATCCACATCTGCTGCCACTTAGATTTATCCTTCACCTGAACCCTTTCCATGTTGTGCTGCCATTACATACACATCTGACCAGAAGACCAACAAAACAGTGGGACACTATGTAAATGCTATATGAAGCAAAAATAGATTTTTAAATCAGCTGCAGTATTACAATATTGGTCATTAAGTTTCCTGAGCATATGAAAGAACAAACAAAGAAAATGTGCCGTATTAAGCCGAGACTGAGCCATGGTCTTAGAACGCATCTGCTGTGAGCCTGAGCTTTTTGGGAACGCTATTGGGCCCATCACTTCACCACTAGGTGGTAGTATTGTGTAAAGGTCCAACTGAATGGGTTGTGGCCAAAGCACATGTTGGTGTAATTTTTTTAAATAAGTCCTCTCACTTTTAAGTTGTATTGGACAGACAAAGCAAATCCCACGTTGTGTTATATGAGTGAACAACTCACACAAATCATAAAATAGTTGTTTTTTGTCAATCAGCACACTAGCAGTGTACAAGGGAGAGTGACAATGATGGAGATCATATGTACAGCTGTCATTCCCACGAGACACCAAATGAGGTAACATCATTTTTCTGGAGATCCCCTGTGCCTTTACCACTCATGTTACCAACCAGTGCCCCCACGCTCAGCTCCAGCATAAAGTCATTTTTGGGGTCATTAGGACATTTTTCAGTAAACAAGTATCTTTTCAATTTCTCATTTTCCAGCTGAGCCACATGAGCCATCTTTAATGCTCTGGGGGAGTGGGGGGGGGCATTTACATTTAATGACAGCAGTGCACTGACAGCAGTTTCTATGGTGGTTCAGTGGTGGGTGATTTGGGGGGAGGGGGTCTTCAAAGCGTGACAGCTGCCTCCACCAACGACAGCTGAACCTCAAGGGGGGTGTGAAGGAAGTAGAAGGCAGGGTGGAGGGAGGGGGTTTGGTGTTATTTTTGGTGGCTGAGGGTCCAGATAGCCAGTAATCTAAACTCCAGCATACCCTTCACCCCATCCCACAGAGGGGGGCTATTTATAAAAGCACATGAGGTAAGGACAAAATGAGGTGCTCTCAGCAGCTTTCTCCATGTGGTGCTGGGGAGGACTGAGACAGGTGACCAGTGTGAAATGACCCTACACACATGTCCCCACACGTCCACGTCAAGTAAAGAAAATAGTCTTGTAAGAAACACTTTCTCCACCACATGTCCAGATATCGCACCTAAAGTAACAATGACTGCAGCGCATCGACAGCAGGAACGCTGCGACTAGCACATGTATTTTATCTGAAGTTTCCTAAGTGACAGATAACAGGAAAAAGCCTAATGCCGCCATCTGCCGGTGAACACGGAGGACAGACTCACCTGGAGATAGGACACATGGTATTCCAACAGCGCCTGAGCATTGCTGATGTTCTCTTTAGTTCCCACAAAAACGAAGGGAACCATGCCCTGAGACAGACGAGGAGAAGAGTTCAGTGCCTTTGTTTCTTTTAGGAAAACAGATAATCAGAACTTTAAATGTCATCTGCCCTGTCTGGGGGATGATCACAAGAAGTTTGGACATTCCTCGACAAAAAACATTTAAGTGCTGAATAACATACTTTCTAGAACAAAAAAAAATCTAAATCACAGGAAGCACAGCGTATCAACCTATTGCATTTATTAATGCACAGCCAAGTGCCCACACACGCCCAACATATGTGGCGCAGTGGGCTGTGAGTGCTAAGAAGAGATAAAAACATAAATACTAGTGCAAAACAAGACAAGGCAGAGCAGAAACGAAGCAGCAGAAAAGCATGTGAGACGTCTACACTGAGACATGACGAACAGTCCATTCACCTCTTTGCTGCTGGCAGTGTCGTCCCTGACAGCCGCCTGCCTGCCTGCCTCCTGCCTGCCTGCCTCCTCCCGGGGAAGTTTTTTGTCGTTGTCTCCCTCGATCCTGACGCGGACCACGCCCGACTTGTCCACGATCTCCTGGATGACTTTACCGTTCTTGCCGATGACTTTGCCTGAGCACGAGAGGAAAAGAAAACAAAGAATCGTGTTAGAAATAATGTGATAAGGGGGGAATGTCTGTGTGGTGAAAAGCAACATGCTGTGGTGATGAAAGTGAGATGCAGTCACCAACACACACACAAAACAGAGCACCACCATGAATGTTATACTGCTCACTCACCTACAAGGTTCCTGGGTACCTGAAAGTAGTCTTCTTTGAACTCAAGATACTCTCTAGCCTGCTTCACTGCTTCCGGGGTCTGCAACAAAACGGTAAATCAGGTCACGTCACAGCACATCGATTCATGTAACGGGACACAAGTGGAACTCTGTTGCTGTATATTCATACAGCGAGCTCGTTAATCAGCGCACCTCGCCATAGATCCTGAACGTGCAGCTTTCCTCCTCCAGCTCAATGGCTGTGACACCAGGCACTTTCCTCGCTTGCTGGATATTGGCACCGTGGGAGCCGATGGCAAGGCCCATCAGGTCCTCCCTGACCTTCACCTCCTCCTGGTATGCTGACGCTAACTGCTTACTTGTCTGCAAGGTAAAGGCACAATGTTGATTTGAGTCCAAACAAATGGCGAGGCTACAATTAAAACGGACAACAGGCAGCACCTAACACAGATTTGTCAGGTCGTGTGCATGTGACATTACCTCCAAATGTTTGGTGGCTTCTTCGTTGCGGGACATTAGCATAAGCTTGGTACGGATGCTGCGGAAATGCATGTCGCTCAGAAGAGTTGCGCGCTTTGCTGTGGTTTCATTTGTAGACTGTGAGAAAAATGTATAAAAAGGAGGACTAAGTAACAACTTCACAATTGTCAACAACTGCTGACACTGAAATAGCACTGACGACTAACCAGCACAATGAGTTCGTGCGTTTGGGCACTGTAGAAGATGCAGTTGGCTCCGATGGCTTTTCTGAAGTCTTTGTGGATGTTGTCATTTGCGCAGCTGTTAAAAAAGAAAACCGTGCACAGGAGAGTCAGTCTGGTTCTTCATTTGGCAGCACTGCTCACAGAGACAAGTTGTGAGGACATACTCGTACAATTTGCTCACCAAAGAACACCCTAGTTTAAAACATCTATGATTTTATCTCATTTTTAATTAAAGGTATGAAAACAGGACAATGAAAAGACACTCACATGTCCCTCAGGTCTTCTGGGACGGGGATAGGGACCTTGTGAAAGGAGTTCCGAGAGGAAGGGCTGTTGGGGTTGACGGGCCTGATGCGCTCTGACGTGACAATCTCGTTGTATGTGGCGTCACAAGCTGCATATTCAATCACGTAGAACTGAGAACAGCACAGAGGAAGAACAGCATAAAATCAGCTTTCAGTGTGACATCCATACAAAAAAAAACCCTAATTGTTTCAGCTGCCAGGTTTAAATGTCACTAATGTTAAAAATAAATGAATGCATGAAGACACGCTCTGTTTCCCGCTCCAAAACATAGAGGTGATGCCACACTGAGACATAGAAACAGCCAAAATGTAGACAAACAAAAAGGAGAATCATAAGAGAGTGAAGCAGAGAACGCTGCACACTCGACGCTCGGGACAGAATTAAAGCCATCAGTCAATGCTAGACATTCCTGCAGGCTCTTATCAGACTGCTCCAAATAACAGCACTACAGCAACAGCTACTCCCCTGGCACAGTAGCCCCGTCCATATCCCAGTGACCCACTGTTCAACCTCCTGCTTGTGCCGAAGAGTCACTACGCTTTGAATTATTTAAAGATTTGAAATATAAGCTCAAAATGAGCCGACTGCGCCCGTTAGACCAAGTCTGGTGCAAATCCACTTGGACACAACAAGTCAGTGTGAAGACGGGGCATTGAGTGTGTGGGGAATGTAATTTGAAGGTACACTGTCAGACCACATCAGGACATAGTGACTCTTTGAGCTCATTACCCAGCAGTACTTATCTTCCTGTATGCCTGTATTCACCCTACATACAGCATACTGCAGTACTCAGGCAGGGCTCAATACACTGTTACCGGCAGTACAACGGAGCGCTTAGGTAAAGGGAAAGATAATTGCTTAGACTCTATTACTGATTATTAAATACTGAGAGAGGAAGCTAGCCCAGCTGAAACCCACTGACACAAGGCGTCATCTTCTCAATAATATTACGAGTCTTTGTCTAAACAGCACTCGCGCCCTGAAGATGAAGTACATTAGGCAGGATTACCCAACAAAAACTGTGTGGTTCAAAATGAGTTTTACAGAGGAACAAAACAGCAGCATGCTGTGCGATGGGGTTTGAATTAATGGAGACATGCAGAGGCAGATGGAAGATCTCTGCTCGTTTTATTTAACTTTAAAATGTACCAGCAAAGTATCATTTACCTCTCCCTTCATCATTCGAACCCGTGCTAGCCACCAGCCACATGGCTCCTGTTCGTTGGCCCTGGAGTAAACCTGTGAGAAAGCACACAGTCAACGCCGGAGTCAGGACACACAAAACCACAGACTCTGCTCCCTTTAACTGGGCTTCACATTTCTAGTGAAAGGCAGGAAGCCGTGAACGTAGACTCACATTTGTATTCAACAAGCGAATGGAAGACCTATGTGTGAGGATTGGAAGGTTTAGTACGTCAGACAGGATGCTAGGTAACAGACTAGAGCTGCGTGATATGGAAACGTGTTACGTGTAGTATACAGTCTGTGCAGGTACAGTTTCATTCTGATGGAACAAAATTCACGTGATGCAGTCAATCTTTCAGCCGAACAACTATAATTTAAGTGCAGCACTCAGGTGTATGAGGTGAGTCGGAGACATGCAAAAGGCCACGCCTCACCTCCACTTCCTCTCCTTCACCAATTTCTTTGTGGTAGTCAGCTGGAGGAGGCAACCGCACGTCGCTGAAGGGCAACTGTCTCTCTGGCTGCCAGCTGTGGTGAGAGATAAAATACAGCCGTTTAACAAAACTCAATCCAGTAATCATTTCAGCAGTGTAGAGCTAAGCTCTGTGTCAGTCACCACATGCTGGGATTGCAGTGATGTGGTTGTATTAAACAATATATCACTGCTGTGCAGCACGTTAACAGACGCAACGAAAATACAAATTGAAATGGACCATTCGCTTAAATGAGCAGGTACAAGAAAGTGTGCCGGGACCACGTTTGCTGTATTGTTTCTTTTAAGCTGCAAAATTACGTGAAAGTAGCTCCGCAGTGTGTCAGTAAAAGACTTTCAACATTGAAACTTGATATTATTACTAATACATACAATAAAAACTGACAAATTGCTGCATTTATTCACACTTGCCATCTAATAAAGAGCACACTTTGATTTAGAAAATTAAAAAAAAGGCGAGTCTATGCTATACAAATACTCCAACACTTCCAAGTAAAAAGGGAGGAACCATCCTCTAAATGAGACCGGCCACCATGCTGCCACCTCTCACTCCGCATACTTTGGGTCACTATTTTGGGGGCATCATGAACGCTACTTCGAGCCAAGTAGATAAAGAGAGACCAGAAGGTGGGGGTGGGGGTGGGCAGAGAGGGACGGTAGGTGGAGCTAGGAGTAAAAGGAAGAATGCTATCAGGATGACAGGAGAAGGGGTCAGAGCAAGATGGGAAAAAACTGTTAGAGACGCGTGTAGACAGCTGCGTGCCATGCACAGGTGCTGAAAAGGACCATTTTCCCTGCCTTAATAAAGCAGCCACCTGGTGATACAGGGTCGGTTAACAGAAAGGACAAACTTACTTGTTTTCAAATACAATTGTGAGCGAGTCTTCGTGGACATCTTTGATGTAACCCTAAAAGACAAACAGGGAGAAAGGGTTTTATTGCCAAGAATGCATAAGACGAACAGAGTGATGACGGGTGGGGCTGAGAGCATTTGATTTTTCATGTAAACAACACAGACAGCTGGCTCATAAGCCGCGCTAGGACCAATACTGGGACTGTTGCTGAAAAAGAGCATCTAGGGCTTTTTGGAAGCCAAAACATCACATCGCTGACACAATTCTCTGGCTGTGAATACTGTGCTAGATAAAATGACGAGGAACACTGACTCCTCCTGACAGCACAGACAGCCTGGAAATATCTGTGTCTCTCCCACACACACACACACACACAAACCTCCAACCACAAACAGAATTAAAATGCGTGAGCTCTCTTCGTGTGTAAGTTGGGAGACAAAAGTTTTACACAGGGTATATTTGTGAGGGCACATGCCAGGGGGAGGCCGGCGCTCACTCTGCCTAGTCTATACGGACACATAGTCAAGTGACAACTACTACGTGAGAGATCATTTCAAAGTGTTACGTGTCCATCACAAGCATCCGTAAATGTGCCACAGCATGCCATAAACTTTTACCAACACCCTGAGGGCTGATGGGAGGAAAGTGGTGGGTGTGGCGTGTCTCTCTGTGTGACAGTGCCATATAAGGGATGGAGAGGTCTGGAGGTATCGTCCATTGCAAGCACGCCTGGGGGTAGGGAGTGGGGCTATGAATTCACCTGCTGCGAAGGTGCTGCCTTTGGAGGAGCTGGTTAGGGTTTCAGAAGCAATGTGTGTAGAAGCTCTGGCTGCCCGCACTCACTCAGAAGGTTCTGGTTAATGCACAAAACGTGCATCTGTATGCTTACAGTTATTGTCCACATTGTTGCAGTGGCTAATAACAGAAGAATTAGTCAGCAGTAACAGTTCAAACTGAAAACTTCCCCAACCATTAGATTAGGTGACAGCTGAATGTGCATGTCGTGTCAGGCTGAGTATCACTTCTAACAAGCGCTACCAGGTCAAAGGGTGGGCAAGCCCTCCTTAAAGCCCCGATATAAATGGTAAAAAGGGGGGGCACAGAGAGGGGGTCACAGGCAACTTTGTGATGACGTTGCTCTATACTCGAGCCACCTGCCACAGGTCCATTAGGAGTAAGATTAGATGGGACAGTTAATAATAATGCGTTGGGATACACCCTTGTATTAACTGACAAAAAACTGTAAGACTGACAAATAAGCAGCACAAACAATCTGAATTCTCATTTGGTCTTATCAGCTCTCAGGGTTTGTGCTTCCTGCTGATTGTATTTCAAAAAGAAAAACGGACTGATAGACTGAAACCAGGATGAATGGGGTGATTTCGAAAAGTAAGAGCCTTTAACCCTGCAAGTCGATCATGTCAATCAACAGGTGAAAAAGTAGCACAGATTTTTTTGGCACTCTCTCCCACCAAGGACAGCATATTAACCTCCGACATTTAAAATGTCGCCAGCACTGTTAAGCGCTTAAGTGTCTATTTCGTCCACAAAACAAGAGCTGTAAGATAACTGACAAAACAGGGATGAGTGGAAAGTATTCATTCATGCCAGAGCTAGACTGTCACCCTGTAAAACAGAACGACAGGTGAAGCAGCATGAGGAGAGTAAATATAGGCTCATCTCTAAGTCACCATGTGCTCGGTTGACCAGCTGAACCAGCGTGCAGACGGACAGAAGCGCAGCATGGACAAGTCAAGTTTTTCAACAGAAAGGGGAAAAAACTGAAGATGTCACGAATGGTGGGATTAAATAACAGGACGATGACATTTGTCTATACTCGCCATAAGGTTGTGGTTACCTCTTGTAATCTGAAATCCCAACATAACCTAAAATAGTCAGAGATAAAAAGGCTACGTGATTGACACAAGCTTTGACATTTAAGCTGTCTTCTTATTTCTAAGGACGTCTAGTATTTCATTTGAAGGCACTGAGTAGCCATCTTAACGCAAAACCAAGATAAGGGGCTGAGACACGGCAACAACAAAGACTCCAAGTCATGTGCTCGCATATGAAAGTATAGTTTGTTTTGAAAATTAGACAGAATTGAAACAGAAACCTAACACGCCAGTTCTCCCTTATCAGAGCAACACGGCTTCAGTAGCGTAGCTAGGACGCGGGTTGGGCTACACAACAAACATGAAGTATGTGAGCTTTGATGTAGCATCTCACTTGTGCGCAGAAACTGCACAAACAGCTGTGTGATTAGCATCTCGCTGCTGTTATTAATGTCTGCATCATATTTCATAGGCGTATAATGCGTCGAGCCTTCGAGAGTCTGGGAATCTGTTGTCAATAGCATACGATCATTTTGTCATTTGCTAAAAACGACTAAATACGGTGGTGATGGTGAAGTGTACCTAGCTTAAATGCTAGCTGGAGCTAGCTACCCATCCCACAATGGCCAGCCCTAATGCAAGTAAAAATCAGCCCTGTTGGTCAAGATTGGACGTAAGCTCACATTAGCCAAGTGATATTTAGCTAAGGCTTGGCTCGGAAAAACGAAACCTAACAGTTGTAGTAGAAACAAAACTTTTGACTCAAACTGCGACTATGACCAGGTTACCTTGTAGAAGGCCCCATTCGAGCCGCGAACTTCCACGGCTAGTCCGTCCATACTTGTCGGTAGATCCCCACGGCTGTGCTTGTCTGTAGCCGCTACGACTCCCTGCGAGTCGGTTAGCGTTACCACCCCCAGCTTCGCCGGCCCTTCGCCGCTATCCGGCCGCTTGTGGATTTCCAGTGTTTCGGGTGGAGGGAGAGGGGTAGAGGTGAAGGGGTTGGGGAGATGGGTGTGATGGTGTCAACTAAATCAACGCAGACGCTGTCTCCAGCAGCAGACAGTAAGGAAGCTCCGTTGTCTGTTTTGCCCGAAAGTGGGATTGCGTTTCCCGCGAGCTGAGAGGCGCCGCTGCCCGCAACGTTTTCGCGAGTCTCGACGTGCGTGAGGAGGAAAAGCGAGCTAACGCTATAACGATGCTACGGCAGTCGGATGCTAGCTGATGGATAATTAGCTGGGAGGCTAGCTATCAACACCTTGATCCAGTGGGTTTTCGGGGATGCTAGTTGGCTAGCATTTGGTAGCCTGGCTGCGTTCGTCGGCTGTGCGTGTGGCGCAGTCGTCGCGTTGATTCATTTCACAGGAGTCGTCACCGGGGCTGGATTCCTCAGGCTGCGGCGTGGCTTTCAGTGGCGTTTCTTTCGCAAAAAGCGTTCGCAATGCACAACCGCCCGGCGTCTCCTTACTCCAACTACCCGTCCCCTCAAACACACGCCGATAGAGTGAATCAGAGAGATACTGAATGACCTAAAACACCCCACCCCTCCGCGGCGAAGACCCGCCTATCGGGAAACGCGGGCGTCTGATTCCTCAAAGAACGCGACCATCACCTGCGCCCCTCATTAATTGGCTTAGAGAAAAAGGGGTGGTCCAAAAGCGTGACCAATAAAATGCAGCGAGTCTCATCCCGACACACGTGATTGGTTGTACCCCATGTCAATTTAAATGTTACTCAAATTGACTGGCTCTCACATCTAATTTTGCCCACTCATTGATGAGCAAGGACCACCAGCCATTGTGTAAACAGCACCATAGTGGAGTTACTATAGCCTACACGTTATTGTGTACTGAGCAGAAAATGCGTAGACACAACCACATGCAGTGTGGGAAAGTGCAAAACACAGAGGATCACAGATTTACGGTGCCTATTGGCACGTTTTGTCATCTTCTATAGACAGACACAACTGTCCTGTTGTATCTTAACTACAGCAAAAAATGAGTAATGACGTGTAAACCAGTGTGGTTAAGGGTAGGGTAGCTGTAGGAAAAGTGTAGAGACAGCTGTGAAATGGCTACATAAGAGGCCAGAAGGCATGTGGTAAAGGTACAGGGATACTCTCAACTGTAAAACCAGAATCAGTGTGGACACAGCTGTTTAGCTCAGAGATTCAAGTCATGGTGGACCATTAATTGTTTCAATATAATATTCAATCTGCAAAGATGTTGACAAGGACAAGGATGACTGACATTGGAACACAACGATAGACACCTTCAATATGCACATTAGCATGAAATATCAGCTCTGGCAAGGACTGAACTCCTTAATCACAAGATCCTTTATTTAGTCCACCATGAAGCCGCTGTCTGGGTTACTTGGACGTATTTCTTTTTCTGTTTTTAGTGCTTTAGCAGACTTGTGCTGTTCAGTGAATATCTTCAAATTGTGAACATTATTTAAGATGGCTTCACATAACTAATTGACAACTGTTCATTAGTAAATACACAATACTAATGATCACTGATATCAACCGTGAATTAAGATTTAATGGGAAAAGGAACAAAAATATGTTAAAAGTTTTTAAGTTATCCTAATTTTTTTAGTGCGCAGGCGCGAGCCATGCAGCAGTCATCTACACGTCGTCTCTCTCTTGTTACGTCTTTTTCTTTAATTTACTTAGTTATATTTTACCTTTAATTATTTTTTTAGTAACTCGTTGATCCGTTAAGTTAAGCTTTGATTTGCCCTCTCAAATCATGCTGTTTGAGAGAGTTTTCATGCTCTTTTTCATCCTCGGACTACTTCTCTCGCTCATCCAGAAGTCGGGAGAGCAACAGGTATACGGAGCCGGCTTCGTATATTCGCGTGATCAGCTGATCGCTCTGAGGACGACCGGTGCTAAGGACTTAACTCTGGCAAGTTCTTTTAACATCCCGGATGAAATAAAGAGGAGAAGAACGAGGGGATGCAGAGG
>JAUMTR010000010.1:12007110-12059800 GCA_032270685.1 Microctenopoma stevenorrisi
TTGATTCAGGAAGTGCATAAGTTATTTTTATGTCCGGTTCTTGTCGCTTTATGTTCGCAAAGAAGTATCTCGAAATCTCCGAGCTTACGATTTGCAAGTTAGATAAGAAACACAAGTCAGCTGTAAAATGTCCACCGGTTCCGAGGTAGCGTCACTTGTGAAGGGAGACGGTCTTCTTCAGCAGGGTAAGAAAAATGTTTACTACGTTAACACATGTGTGTTAAACTATTGTTTGTTGTACTATATGCGAAATAAGGCATTTAGTGAAGGTTGCTGCCGTAGTGCATATCTAATACTTACTAAATGTATTTATTTGATGCAGTCCTCGCATCGTTTCCTCTTTGTGACATGACAGAGGAGGACCTAACCCAGAACCCACAGTTCTGTAAACTCCTGGCCACCCTGACCCAACATGTGGATCAGACTGGACTTACTGTGCCTCTGAAAACGGAGCTGGAGAAGGTATCAACAGGCACAGCGTTCACACTCTTCCAAATCATCCTGTCGTGATGTCTGCCACGTTTGTTAACATACAATAAGTGCTGCATGATGCAGTTCAAGACATACACCTAACAAATATATTGGTGAATTTGTCCCTTTTACTAATGAAATTATTTATGTTTAGTTACGTAGTCTATGGTTTACTGACCTCTACTGGCAACCGGTAATCATTGCATTCACAAAGCTGGAACCTGACTCCTGACACACAGGTCTGAGATTCTAAGGTTTAATGTGTCTGTGATTGTTTTTCTTTTGCAGGTTGAGCAGAAGCTGCAGAGCCAGAGGCGTCACTGGCTGCGCTCTGAGAGCCTGCACAGAGGGCTGCAGGAGATGATCCAGGACCACCGCGTAAGGAAGCACCGAACTACTGTGCCTCCTGACCAGAACATGGTACATCTTACTTAGTTGCACTGTCTACAAACCATCTGCAGTGAATAACGTGCAATTTGCTCAATAACAAGCCTAAACTCTAGTTGAACGTGACTTGATTTGAAACACTTAATACCACTATATCTATCTCTATAATCATTGACTGTCATATGGGAAACTGCTTGTATTTTGCTCATGAAGTGATAGAATATCATTGGTCATGGTCTCAGAATCTGTACCTAATGATCTAAAACAAAGTAATAGATAGCTTTCTTTGTGTGTGTAGTTCTACGACACAATGGAGAAGTGTCTGCTGGTGTCTCATTGTGTCAGACAGCTAGATCCCAGTAGCACTACCAACCAAGACCAGCCCTCTCTTCTGGGCCTGATGCCCCAACAGGTGTTGGAGCTCATGCCTCCAGAGAAGGTGACTCCTAAGAACTGAGCACGTTTGTAAGGTCTCACAGAAAATGATGTCCAAAGCTATTAAAGTTGGAAATTTGCCATGCTGTGTTTTCTTTTAACAGAATGTGCAAAGAATGAAACAGAGTCTGCCCAGAGAACTGGAGAAACATCTGAAGAAAAAGTGCCTGAGCCTCCTCTCGTACTATCGGCCTGAATGGGGTACATGAGCTAAGCACTGGTGTATCAGTGTAGCAAAATGTCAACTCTCTTTGCTTCATCATTCAACAGCATGTTTGTTTTGTTATGTCTCATAGAAAATGAGAGTGAGGGTCTGAAGAGCAGCAAACTGTTACATCTGTCAGCTCAGCTGGACACGGAGAAGAAAAGAGCAGCGAGTTTGAAGCAGACGTGCCAGGAAAACGCAGTTCTTCTACAAAGACAGACTCAACAATACCTCTCTGTAGGTACTCCTCTGAATAGATTTGGTTAATTTACGGAACCTATCTGTTTTTTGCATGTTGCCATATATAATGTTGCGTTTTGTTCTTGCTTTCCAGGAGCTGATTAAGTGTATTCAGCTCCTCCAGTCTCTCATCTTGAACCACAGACTGAAGACCCAGACAGATCTGGACAGGAAAAAGCTGAGCTACTTTGAGGGCAAATGTGAATTAGTTTTACAGAAGATAAAGTAAGCTGATCACTCACAGTACACAACATATTTGGTATAGTACACATGTAGTGGAGTACTTAGATGTACCTAGATGTACTTAGATTTTAAACCTGTTTTCAACTAATTGTTATGGGGTGCTAAGTGAAAATATTATTGTATTATAGGTTTAATCATGTAAAATACCTATATCATTGAAACCCTTGCATTTAAAAGTCAACAAGAATTAATATGCAGTATACATGCAGCGATGATTGTCATGTCCTCATCTTTATTTTTTCTTTGCAGGTCTGAGATGGTGGAAATTCAGTTGAACACATACACAACTGAGGCAATATCTGGCCATAGAAAGATAAGGCAAGTGGCTCTTTGTACCGACTGACCTATTCTCTATAGATCTCCACTGGAGTAGTTGGGTCTGAACCGTTCTCTAAAGGGCAAAGCAGTGATAACAGCTGAAGGACAGCATACTGTTTCTCGTGTGTTTTGTTCCTGCCCGCGAAACCTATCACAGGTGGTACAATGTGGCGGATGCTTTTTGAAAACAATCAACCGGACTTAAACTTTCCTGCCATGTCCCCATTTCAGAGAGAAGCTAGAGTCTGAGCTGAAGTCCTGCCAACTGGAGAAGCAGTCTCTGGAGCTGAAACTGGCCTCCTTTGAGATCTTGGGTAAAGAGTTTGAGGCCCTGGCTGAGGAGTACTGCAGATTACGACAGGAGATAGAGATGAAGAACTGGGCCCTGAAGGAATTCCGCCAATACAGTGAAAAGTGAAGATCATATCTGATGCTGGGACGACAGCACATCATTATTCGTGGAGACATGCTGGCTTTTGGACATGTGACACATACACTGTGGACTGAAGTGACTATGTAGTGTGTAAAAAATAATAATCACTTCATACGTTCAGTTTCAAACCTTTTCAGTGCATCACCATGGTAATCAATTCTTCTTGTGGCTCTATAGTTAACTCTGTGAGTCTTTATAATCATATTGACAGTGCAAAGTAAAAGTGTAATAACACCCAACCTTACTTTATATATTGCAGGAGAAAATTAAACCAAAATAAATGATCTGAATATAAGTAATGTCCCATGTAAGATATAAGAAGCTTCTCTGTTGTCACTGCAGAAAAGTATTAGGAATCTTAAACAACAGGTCCAGACATGGAAGAGCTTCTCTAGATAAGGTGGAAGTCGTGAGACAGTAAGCACTCAACAGTAGCCCCCAACATTGGTATGTCTGTTTTGTTTTTTTAAACAAAAACCCCACTGTACCTCAGTATCATAAAAAGTTCTAACCTTGCATATATTGTTTGTTTAGCCTAGGTTTTGCATATGTCCGTCAGCGACAGCAACATGGATGCATATAGGGGATGTGACAATCGCCTGTTGCCACAAGATGGCACCAAAGTTTAGTTTTAACCTTTAAAGGATATCTGCACAGTCTTCAGTTGTTCCCCTCTTTTACCAGACACACTGAGACGTCAGCATTTGCTTTGCTCTTCCCCACGTTGGAATGACGTGTAAGACTTTTAATCAAATTGAACCTTCAAAAAATTATTGTTAGGCAAAGTAAAACATGCTTAATATTCATATTATGCTTTAGTGACCTAACATTTATAATTGTAGCCGTCAAATGAATTAACGTCCTGTTCATGAATGCAACTATTTATAGGAATTATAATTTAAGCAGTATTTTGAATAGGTAACTTTAACAACATAGATTTTTAAGGACACATTGAAGTGAAGTTTAGTTATTCTGTCTAGCTGAGTGGGCTCCAGAAATACATTTATTTAATAAATGTCAACAATAATATACATTCTGTCTGAAAGACCACTTTTGTTGGGTTAGTGTACTTAATGCACTACTAGCACATTCAAGTCTCTAATTTTCTATATGAATTCAATAATTCTTGCACTTTCCAACAACCTTTTTTGAACAACATTTATTGGCCTTGAATTGCATGTCGCGTTACTGGGTGGCAGTGCTGCTGAGCTTCTCTTCCACTGTGCCTTCACCAGCAGGTGATGAATATTTCACATGCAGCATCTTTAAATTTATTGTGCACAGAGTAATGTTGGACGAAGATACTGTTCAAGCAAATAAATTCATTGAGAAAACCACCAGGATGCCAGTGCAGGAAAACGCTGTAAATGAGTATAGGTGTGTGGTGGAGGAGGTCACCGATGAAGGAGATAACTCTTTCCAGCACTGATGAGGGTGAGCGTCATAGCAACAGGGTTGACAATCTGAGTGAATCTCTTTGGTCCTGTTTAGATGTCCCAGTAGGGTTTCATGACTAACCATCGAAACTATTTGATTTTAGAAACCGATATAAAATGTTCAGAGCATTGCAGTGTCCAGTCGCAATGTGCCTCTTGAATTTGTGGATGGGCTCTTGATGGGCTCGTGATCCTCTGCTATGACGACTCTCATAGAACCAGGTGTCCTGTTTGTCGGAGAGACTTCCTACAGACTCTACACAACAAGCAACATATCAGTCACACGTCTCTCTGTGGAAATTTATATTCGTTCAAACAAGTGTATCTGCATGAATTAAACTGAACCAACTTGCTTGTGTCTTTCACACATTCCAGATGAATGGAGAAGAATATCTGATGTACACTGTGCATGTGTGAGGATGTCGGGCAGCCTGAAACTTTGAATCAGATATGCTTCCATTTAAGAATTTCTGGCAAACTGAATGGCAGTACCATTTCTTCTGATGGTACTAAAAGTTTTTTTTACATTTACTTAAAGCAAATGACAAAAATGAAAAAAAACATGTTTGATTAAAAATAATTTTACTTAGTTTAATTTATTTTAGAAATATGTTTGTTTAATCAGTGGTCTTAATTCAGTCAATGATGTCATGTACTTCGATCTGAACAAGTATTATCTTTTTAATAATACACAAGCTTTTTGTATAAAGTCTCCGGGGTTTTGTTGTCCTTTGAGCTGCTTTTTGTCTACTTTTTGTAAGTCACCACAAATTGAAAGAAAGTCCTGAAATGTCACAAAGCTTTGTCTGGCCACCAAACCTGACGTAATTTTGTGAATTAATGACTCATCTGTTTCAGTTAAAACGCTTCTCAGCAAAGATGTGGTCAGGTCTTTTACACTTTACTTGGCAAACTGAACTAAACACGTATTAAAAGCGCTGTTAACGTCCTTCTCCGCTGTCTGCATTTACGATCTTTGGCAATTTCGCTCCACGAAAGAGAAACGGAAGTAGCTCCGAGTGAAGCATCTCGCCGCGTCACGCCCTCTCTGCTCTCCTCTCATCAGCAGCACGAGCCCCGCCTCGCGACGCGAACCGCTGGCTGTTTCACCTTCCTCGCGAACCCCACATCTGGCTGTCGCCCCCCCCCCCACCCCTCACACACATCCACACGGTGCCGCCGCTGCGTCCGCCACCGCGGCATGCTCACACTCGCCCCGGGACACACGCAGCGGGTTTTACCGGAGGAGCGAAATGTCGGATATGCGAAAATTCACAAAGAGGTTAAGCAAACCCGGGACGGCCGCGGAAGTGAGACAGAGCGTGTCGGAGGCTGTGAGGAGCACCGTGGACCTGGTGGTGAGCAGAGCTGCGGTCATTTTAGCTAACACACCGCGTAACTCACGTCAGCCTCTCTGTCCTCACCGGGGACGACACACACAGCCATTCCTGCTGCACATCTGCTGTCATTTCTGGTTTCCCCTCCGTACACTCTTTCACTTGTTTGTACAGTTTTCATCCCCTGCGTGTGTCTTTCTTACGCCACAGCAGCTATAACGTAACGTATCCGTGAACGTGCGTGTAAAGACGTTATTCTAAAGATGTACCGTGACGGTGAATTTGACCGTGTGATGATCGGGGTTGCACATTGCTCTAGAATCTAATAAGTCATTGTTCCCAGACACACACGCTTGTTTTTTGAGTCCTGCGCGGCTCCTTTTGTGTGCTGGCAGATAAGGAGCAGCGCCAGTCGGACAGCTGCAGCATGGCTTCCCTGTCCTTGCCCTGCAGCAGCGTGCGCCTCCTGATTTCTGTTGGCAGTGGCCACATGGCGTAAAAGGAGGCAGTTCGAGCAGGACTCCATGAATGATTCCTGGTTTCCTTGCGTTTTTTGAACGGATAGCAGCGCTGGTGGCTCATCGTAGCGCGGCTGCAGGCAGGAGGAGGGATTGGTAGGAGCAGAGCTTAGTTTCCTGCTGATACAGCAGGTGTGTATGTGAATGAAGCAATCAAACGTCCACAGTGATGTCGGTGCTGATTAGACTCGCCAGCTGATGTCTTGTTTTCCTCCCTGTTCTCACTGAAAACCTCTGCTCACACTGTGTGTGACCACGACAAAACACACACAGCATCGCAGGCCGTTTGTTGGTGTGGGAGATAAACTCTAGTTCCCCTGGGAGCAGTTTGACATGTGACACCAGGAGGTTTCCAGTGTAGACATCTTGTGATAGTGTTCCGATTTCTGCAACAGAGGGGAGAGTGTGTCTGTGTGTAACATGCTTCGGTTTCAGAGCAGCAGGTTTGGCTGCTCATTTTACGGAGTAAATAGTCGACTTGGTAACTGAGAACAAATGCTGTTTTGTGGCCTGTGTTCCTTTCACACGGGGATTCCCTTAGGCATGCTGTAACTGTACTTCCTCTGTGGATGTGTGTGTGTGCAGATTTCCCATGGAGCACACTGGTTTGATGTGTTTAGAACGTGGACTGTAGACGACTGCTGTCATGTGGGCGTCTGTCTGCTTATTTCACATCTTAAAGTCTTCTGCTCATCTCAGATTAGTTCATGTCCACCAAGTACACATAAGAAATAAGACCAGCTCTGACCCATCGCTGCATGGACTCCAGGAGTCCTCTGTAAGTGTCCTAAAAGCGCGGTAACTGTCACCAACACACTGAAGCTGCTTTGCTGTTTGACTAGAAGGCTGTGGCCAGGACGCTTTTCTCCATGATGATTAGTGGTGTACCAGCTGCTCTACGGGTTCCAGTCAAGTCCTCAGCACAGAGCCAGTCTTCCTGATCAGTTTGTTTCATTGGCTCTGATTCTTCCACAGGGGGTGGAGTCTGCTCCGTCCCTTTCTCTAGACAAGCCTCTGTGTTGCATTTCCAGTTCAGTCCGTCGTCAAGATGAACTCCCAGGTTTTTGTAAACTGTCATAAGCTGCTCTGAAACAATCTTTAAGTAGTTGGTATGTATCCAGGTTACAGTAAATCCAAAACTCACTGCTGCATAACATGTATCATGTATATGTGGTCCTTACATCACCTGCCTGGTGTATCATGAATGGATTCATCAAAACCAGAAACTGCAGATGCAATAATAATAAAAATAGCTGTAAAAAAGTTGTTTCCACGCCGCTAATGTGGCACATACCACTATATGTGGAGTGAAACTGATAAATTCACAGGAAGTACACTAGACTTTAGATAAATAACGGCGTAACCCAGAGAATAAGATAAATAAGAGCTGCGTTTCTCTGCAGTGATTGGTGGAACAGGACCATTATTAGTATCATTAGTTCCATTCGTTTTCCTCCCTCGCACGAGCTGCCACGTTCCTGTGCAGCTCACATACACACAGGCTGCAGCACTTCATGGGGTCAGCTGAGGGACGGGGACGCTCCATCATACTTCATGTGATTTCCATATCTGTGTGTGTGAGATGTGTAAGCTTCCCCCATCGACGTGATAAAATCCTCCTGGTTGTGCTGGAGGGCCTTATGTCCTCTCAACTGTGAGGGGACATCATCGGCGTCCCTTTGAGACAACCGTGCTCTGTTAGCCAGTGATTGGTTGGCGGCTCCACTGCAGGTGGAATCAAGAAGAGATAGTCAACAGAAATTTAATCAGAGATGCAGATAAGATGGGGACCTCTCCTCATTGTGTGCTCCGGACAGTTACACCCAAGTGTTAAGAAACGTCCTTGTAGCATTTCTTCTTTCTTTTTCTGTTTCTCAATCGGGGGCGATGTGGTTACACAGCTGCCTGCTTGTCATTCTTTCCTCCACTGTGAAAGCAGAAGTTTTTCTCTCTCCCGCCTCTCTCTCTCTCCCTCTCTCTGTAACACGATCAGTGTTACCGTTCTGCCACTGTGTGTTGCTGAGCGGTTGCCTCTGACTTGTAGCGCTGCGGTTCAGGCTTGTTGCACATGATAGGAAGTAGAGCAGCTGCTCTGGGTGAAGGGGCGTCACAGTCATATGTAATGCTTTTAACAGACTTTGCTGCTGCTGCTCAGGCTGCCAGTTGTCTGCTTAGTAGGTAATATCTGTTGCAAAATGCACAATTAGCATTAGCAATAGGGGGATTTATTCAAATTAGTAGGTCAGAAAATGCGAAGGCTGGGGCTTCTGTGGACAACTACTGAAGTATGGTGGAAAAATGTGCTGAGAACATGAACATGCAACCATCTTATTTCCAAATTACTGGTTAGAGAACATGGAAAAGGGCTAACGTGTCTTTTATTTACTGGCCTGTGTGCAAATACCAGGCTATTCAAGAAGGAGATTTTAACCCAAAGCTTCCACAGAGACCAAACACTGGAGGAAGAGTGTTTAAAATGATGCACAGGACAGTTTGCACATTTCTGTTTGAATGGTGCAGAAATAAGGACACGGAGTCTAAATGCAGTGTGAACATCATAGTGCTTCAGTTGATCAGGAATACACGGACATGAAAAAGATGAACATGAACACATTGTTTACAGGACAAAATACCGTTGACATGTTTGTGTTTCAGACCATATTTAAAGCTTAGAAATGTTGTGTTTGTCCACATTTGTGACTCTGGTAAAGATGAGTTCACATTTTATGACCAGGAAAAGCAGGAAGTTGCAAATAGTTCTGCCCTCTGTCTATGTGAGAATTAATATTATGTGTGCATCTTTAAAGCTAGGTTTATATTTTAATTTCTCCCTTCGCCCACTCCGACAGTAGGAAAACAAAGCTTAGCACCTCAATTGCTGCCCGGCACTTGAAAGGAAACAGAACACAAGCAGCACGTGGAAAATCACTCACTCGCGCTCGTCCAGCTGCGCAGCAGAGTCATGTTTTCTGAGTCCTCCCACCAACTGTGCTCATTCAGTGAGCGGTGCGCTGGCTGCCCTGCATATATGACCCGCAGACCGAGCCGCAGTGACTGGGAAAGCGATTAAACCCATACAGTCTCAGTCCAAACGGCTTGTTGTTGCACAGCCAAGGTTTATTGGCTAAGCTTTTCATCACCATCATCTCTGCTTAGCTCAAGCTTAAAGTGGCACTAGGAATTAATTCTGAGTCGTTCCAAGTGGTTTAGGTTTATACTTGTGATCACATCCTGACCTACTTGTGGAACGCCTGATTGTAGCCCACAGGCCTCTTTAAGGCCGAAGCACTGATTTCATATCTTCCACTTCTCTGTGAAACTCAAAACAGGAAGTTATTAGGTTTAGCTAGAACTGCCATGTGGTATATGACATATTTCTTTCTTTTCCTTTCAATATTGCATATGACTACATGTTGCATATCGTCTCTCTCAAGCTCATTACCTTTGATCTGCCTTTGTTTTGTCATATTTACTCTGAGTTGTTTTCCTATCGGTGTCTTGCCTTTTTTCTTCCACCCACAATTCTCTGAGCAACTCTTTCTCCTCGCTGTGACATCTCTCTGAACTTTGCGGGTATCTCTCTGAACTCTTCTGTGGCTCTTCTGATACGCTGGGTGGTGAAACGTTGTGAGCCCTCGTCAACATCTTTCAAATAGCAGGGGTGTGTGGAGCTTTCCAGAGCTACAGGAAGGACGGAAGTTAAAAAAAAGATTTGCTTATTTGTATTTTGTGTCTCTTTCTCTCTCAGGAGCAGCCAAAGATCATTGAGCCGCTGGACTACGAGGCCGTGGTGTTTCAGAGAAAAGCCCAGATCCACAGTGACCCCCATCGGGACCTTCTGCTTTGCCCCGTTGATGATGTCTCGGTGAGGTTGTGCACATCTGTGCACATTTTTTGTTAACATAATCACATACCACATATATTTCCTCAGGGTCAGAAAACACTGCTCTGCTTGGTAACAACTGTGTTATTCTACATTTCCAGTTTCTACAATACCTCTTGTCTTGAACCACAGTTTGCTCCTACTCCCTGGACCTTTCACAGATATTCGCACATATTGCTGTCTGCAATGAACCAGCAGTAATAATGATAGATCGACCAAACATATTCATAGGTTGGGCTTTACAGTACGGTGCAAGAGGCAGAATCACTTGACCTCATGCATTCTCAACCTCACTTGTAAACACTGAGTAAAATATCTGTTGGATGGTTTCAGTTATAATAACTGATCTCTGAGGACTGTGACATGTAACTGACCATCAGCCAGTTTAATAATAATAATCCTCTGCCTTAGTCAAATTGAAAAAGAAATGAACAGACAATCCTTTAATGCAATGAGAAATTACAATGATCATTTAAGGTATTCTCCATTTCAGTTTCAGCTCATAAGTAAAGTAAACTTTTATTTGTCCTTCTCAATGTGTGTTTCTCACACTGTTTCAGATCCCAGCAGTTACCTAAGTCAATCCAATGTTATTATAAAACATAACATACAAAAACAAAACACCTACGGTATCCTTTAAGTTAATAAGGACTACCAACAGTCTGGAAACGTTCTGTTCGCACTTATTAGGTCATACTGATACTATGAATCAGTGTTGGAGTCTGTCATTTTCTCCAAATACACACCTTAAGATGTTTCACACGCACGTACAGAGACCTGCAGGTCAAGCAGCCTTTTTCTCTTCTAAAACTGTTGAACAAAGCAGAAGAAAAAACACTTAATTATGGGAAATGACACCACACTGGGTCAACAGTACATTCCAGTCAGGTGCTCTGCTCTACTGCAGTAACATGTGCTTCTGTTTAAGTGGGTCACACTCCAAGGCTCGTTTTTCCCCATCCTGAGAAATTCTCTTGACGCTCATCTCTTTGCTTGTTGTTTGGGTTTTCTGCTGTGCTACACGTTTGATGAGAAGATAAAGACCTCTCCCTGCTCTCACGTGTGTCTCACTGTTGGCCTGTGTTTTCATGGTCCACAGGAGTCGCAAATCTCCCGGCAGAGGAGGACGTGTTTTCCCTCTGTGCCCCAGAATGCCGAGCGGGAGGCCAGGAGTCTGTTTGCAAAAGAGGTACTATAATCCAGCAGTCCTGTGGCTGCACTTGGTGCCAAACATCACATTTGTAGTTTGTTCCAAAGTAAAAATAAAACACAGAATTATTAATGGTTAGTTTTCACAGGCATTAACTTGTTAACCCCTTTGGCCTGAATAAAAGATGTTTTGGTGATGACTTTACATTTGACATTCAGGTCAAAGCGTTCACTGGAATCTCATGAAGAAAACAGAGCACACACACAGAGCTGTAATAAACACGGATGATTCTATGTATTAGCTTCTGGTCTGTTCAGCCAGGCTCTCATGGTCGCGATGTCACAGAAAAACAACCAGCGACGGGATTGTTAAAACAGACTCGCGCTCACTCTGTGTCTGTTAAACAAAGATCCAATCACTTGACCCAACGGAGAATTTCCACAGCAGCTACACTGCAGACCTTTTTGAGTTCCTAAATAAATAATTTCGAGCTTTATCGAGATATATTTTTCCCAGAATAGGGAACTGAGCACCGTGTCCTTGTGAGTCACTTTAGCAGGAAAGAACCACGTGTTCAGTTGCATCACTTTCTGGCACAACATGCTCGCTGTATTTGAATGTGTCCAATGGTCCTAATCCAACTCTCTGTGTTGACCCGTTTGGCAGTGTATCAAGATGTACAACACCGACTGGCATTTCATCAACTACAAATATGAGGCTTACTCTGGTGACTTCCGCATGTTGCCAAGGTAAGGAAGCTCAGTAGAAATGAGTTCATCACCACCACATGTATGTAATGTACAGTATGCACCATGTACCACAGACAATCTGCTGATCACACTATGAACCAAATCACAAGCAGAAACGAGAACATGTTGCATGCACATTCACAGAGTTCAGCCAACAGGTGCAAGCCAGATATTTTGAATACATACAGTATTTCAATTCTTACGAAGCGTCCCAAGGAAGTAGGTTTTCCGAGCACAACCTGCGGATGAATCGTAAATCGCAGCCAAAGAAGAACATCATTCCTCAGACGACTAAAGCAGTAACGGAGGAACAGGAGTTAATGTGCAACAGAGGACAAACTGTATACAGTATATCAAAGGAGATCCGGTGGTAATGTGTGTGAGAGATAGTTGACCTCACTGCAGGTAGGGAAAACAAGGACGACAATGATTTATTGAAAACCACTGACTCGATCTGTCTGTATTTTCAAAGCAAAACCCTGAAGACAGACAAGCTGCCAGCACACGTGTTTGAGATTGATGAAGACGCCAAAGACGAGGTGAGTAGAGGGGCCCGAGCATTGTTAGCTGGCAGAGTTTGGCCGCTGCAGGGAGGATGAGTGGTCTGTGGTTGAGTCTCCGGGTCTTTTACGGGGAGAGTGCACTATGCACAGAGACACAGCTTTTACTGATGTGCTATAAACCATGATTACAAATTGAAATAATCCTTTGAAATTGGCCCATGGAAATATGACACAAATGTGGATTTGGTTAAGTGATTTGTGGTCTGTTGGTTATTTTGTCCAGACAGCAGTGTGACCCCTGTGCAACGGGCAATGAAACCAGAAGCCATACATTCACATACGCCCTAAAAATAGCTCTTATTGATCGTCCTCCCCCAATCCTCAGGCTGGATGCAGACAAACTTAGAGGAAGTGAGGGAAAATAAATGCTCTCGTGCTGGCAGGGTGGGGAGGGCAGGGAGGAAATGGATCTGTTACTGCTCATAATAGTTAGTGCTGCATTTCCATTTGCTCTGCATTATGATTTCTGTCTGTGATGGCCAAGACAGTAGCACATTCTGTGTCTTAAATCTTAATCTTACGCAGTGTCTGTGTATCTAATTTGGAAGTTGATTTATCTGCCTTTCCTCTCTGTGCAGTGTCATAACGTCATATAATGCAGAAACACTGGGGACACTTTAAAACATATTGAACAGGGTGTGGAGAGGTGTGTGTGTGTGTGTGTGTGTGTGTGTGTGTGCGTGCACGGTGCTTGGACACTGTCAGTCACTATGCGTCTGAATACTATACAGGAGCATGAGGAGAAACAGCAGCCAATTAGATTAGAGCTGGGAGAGAGAGGGAGGCGTGACGCACACAGGACAAAGTGCCAGTTGCCTGGTGCTGCTCAAATGGGACTGTTGGGTTTTCTGCATTATTTTGTTGATATACACTTATATTTTTGCAAGGTCCTAAACCTTGCTATCTAAAGTTCCCTGAAATGACTTTTGTTGTGATTTGGCGCCATACAAATAAAGATGAATTGAATTGCACGCACACATAAATACATACACACACCCCTCTGCAGCCCTCCACCCCTTTCACTCAATGTCATGATGTGTGTGTCGTTTTCCAGGCGTACATTAAATTAATTAAACCCTCTTGTGCTGTGAATTCCTCAAAGTGGCTCAAGGGTGTGTGTGTGTGTGTGTGCTTGTGATGAATGTTTTCTGTGGTGGTGGAGGTGATCAGTCTCATGACACTTCTGAGATAGGACGTGTGCACTGACGGCACTAAAGATGTGTTGTAATGACGACTTTATGGGTAAACCGTGCAAGTGAATATACTGTACCTGGGATCGGTGAGCAACAAGCTGCTCGTCCAACTTTTGAGAAAGGTGCTATTATCCGTACACACAGTCAACAAAATGAAGAAAGAGAATAAATCTATGGTGAAAATAGTGTAAAAATCTTTATTAACCTGCATCTTGAGTGATTTCCACTGTTGCCATTTGTGTGTGTCAGGACTCGACGTCGCTGTGCTCCCAGAGGGGAGGCATCATGAAGCAGGGCTGGCTGCACAAAGCCAACATTAACAGCAGCTTGTCTGTCTCCATGAGGGTGAGTCACCACCAGACCTTCTGTGTGTTGTTCATACAATATAACAGCAACCACACGTAGGCTCAGCTGTTACTAAACATCTCCAGGAAATGAAATCATGTCCACAGAGATAGTGACTTGTTGTGAGCCTCTAAAATGTGAATCTCTGAATTGCAGGTGTTCAAAAGGAGATACTTCTACTTGTCTCAACTCCCCGACGGCTCATACATCCTCAACTCCTACAAGGATGAAAAGAACTGCAAGGACACCAAAGGGTCCATCTACCTGGACTCCTGTATAGATGTCGTTCAGGTATGCGGTGCCGTGAATGAGCAGACCGCTGCAGTAATGGTGTCAGCAGCGTCTCCTCAGCCTTCAGCACGCCCTGCTGCTCGTTTAAATGAGCTCGCTTTGGCTTGCTTTCCTCTGGGCTCCCTGGGAGAGTTTGCAGTTGTTGGCCTGAGCTCTCATCCTCATGAAAGTCAGTCTGTTTCCTGGTCTCACCACGCTTCAAGGCATCCAGCCACTTTGATTGGATGCATTTACTGAATTCCACTGACTTGGGCATAAAAGTCCAGTTCTAGCAGATTACGAGTGAGCTGCTGCTGCTGCTGCTGCTGCTGCTGCTGCTGGCTCATAGCACAGGCTGGTACCTCACTCAGGTCTACATCTACTGACTGGATCTGCTGCCAGGAGGCTTTCAGTTTGATGAAAACACTTGACTAATAAGCACAGCAAGCGACTCCTTCTTCTGTTTTTGTCATGCCAACCACATTTTGCACCAGTCCAGTGCTGACTGAAACAAACTGGCTCTTTGTTTATTACAGAATCCAGTCACTAGTCAAACCCTAAATGTCCAGCGTCCTCTTTATATTTGTGACACTTGTTTTTGTTACTCAAATACATAACGGCTCCTTTTGTCAGAGTCCTAAGATGCGGCGTAATGGCTTTGAGCTGAAGATGCAAGACCGCTACAGCCACTTCCTGGCTGCAGACAGCGAGGCAGAGATGGAGGAGTGGGTTGCCACGCTAAAACAGGCTCTGCAGAGCAGCACTGAGGCTGGCCAGGACCGGAGGAATGGTGCAGAGTCTCTGGACTGTGCCCTGGGTGAGTTGTACAGCACCACACACGTCAGTACCCATCGTTCCACTAAACCTAGTGTTGGGTCAAATCTGAGAAATCTGAAGTTCCTGGCCAAAATTCAAACTAAGCTTTCAGCAGAGATGGTTCAGGAGTTCTTCAGTTCTTCTTCAAAAATGATCAGGTAAAAGGGCGAAGAGCCAAAAGTGTAAACAGTTTTTTGTCAAACAGCAGTCAGACAACAAGCCAGTGAGCCAGAGGTCTGTCAGAGTACTGTCGCCTACACGACTGCTTAAAATACCACACTAGTCAGTTGTCAGAGTTTATGTGCACTCTAATTTTATATCTTCGTGTGTGAACTCTGTCCTGTTTAATCAGATGACGACACTACCAGCCAAGGGAAAGGTGAGGGCTTGCTGGAGAGCCAGGGGAGGAACTTACACCCTGAACTGATGAAGGTATGACATTTAAGTTGCATGCAAGGTTTGTTTTGTAGTGAAGTGAAACCTGTCCTGTAATATTCCTCTTTATTACTGTATCTATATACGGTGGACGAGCCCTAGAAGAGCAGATCTTTTGTTGGACTCGCTGTAATCCAGTTGGTTTTCTAACAGCCGTACCCACTCCGCAGAGGCCGTGCTGCTTTAATGTGCCTATAAACCCCCAGTGACACACACAGACAACAAAGGCCTCTGCGCTGCTGCTACGCTGTGTTTGCTCGGGGCCGCTCCAGCACAGCTTTCCCCCCTCTGTGCATCACTTGAGTTTGTCTGCAGGCTGGACACAGTGAGAGCACAAACAAAAGGAAGAGGAGTGGGGAAGGAGATGGGTTAGTGCTGTTACGGTGTCCTGGGGGTTTGATTTGCTTGTCTGTGTTAGATGCCCTCCTGGTTCTGTTCATTTCTTTTCTTACAGCATGTTGGGGTTTGTGTGTACGTTGACTAGCAGGCAACTCACCAAACAGACACACATACGTACATACTCACTGCATTTACTTCTCTTACGTTGCTGCACCGTGTGTGTCTGCAGTACGCCAGAGAGACAGACCAGCTCAATAAGATGAGCAGGAATGACGGCAGACAAAAGCTTTTCTCTTTGGACCCCGAGACACAGGTATAGAAGCCGCTTCTCCGCTTGTTTGTTTCATGATTTATTTATGTCAGTATTGATTCAAACTATCTAATCTCTCCTCCCCTTCCTACTCTTTCCACTCTTTACTTCTCCCTTTACGCTCTACTTCCTTCTTCTACACGCATCTCCTCCCTTTATCCTCTGCCCTCCCCACTGGATCAATCTTTCTCTTTCTTCTTGTTTTAACTCCTCCTCTCCCTCCTGTGTGATGTCCAGAGGCTGGACTTTTCAGGCATCGAGCCAGATGTGAAGCCGTTCGAGGAGCGCTTTGGCCGACGCATAGTGGTCAGTTGCCATGACCTGACCTTCAGTCTCCAGGGCTGCATCAGCGAGAAGGGTGACGGCGTTCTCACCAATGTATGTCATTCTCCCACCTCCACAACACATGCTTTTACTTTACACATTCAAATATGTGACAATATCCAATAAAAAAAATGTTCTAAACAGACCTACATCTAACCAGAAGAGGCTGTTGTAGAAATGATATTGACTCATGCTTGTGGTTTGGGAGCAGCACACGCTCTCTTTCCCCCCTCTTCTTCCTTACCTCATGTATTTCCACAGTAACTGTAGGTTTAGCGTTTACTGGACTGTGTTAAGCTCGTCCATCATGCAAGAATCATCCATCCGTGCATCCATGCTTCACAACTCAGGGATCAACAATTTACCTAAATTTAAAGTGGTACAGACTCAGTATCTTTGAAGATTTCGTGTAGTTATGCGGTTTGAGAGTTACAGTGACGTGCCACATTGGAGATGGGCAACACTACAGTTCTGTGCCCTGCGGCTCTTGTTCTGTCACACACATATAGTAGCCATAATAAACCTTATACTGAAGCAAGCGAGTGCAGCTAAACAGTTTTACAGAGCCAATAACTATCTCCCTGCTGAAACCTCAGGTGGAACCATTCTTCATCAGCGTCGCTCTCTTCGACGTCTCCAAGAGCTGCAAGATCTCGGCTGACTTCCACGTGGACCTCAACCCGCCCTGCGTCAGGGAGATGCTGACCGATGCCTCGAGCCAGCTGTCGCCGTCGCCGGACTCGGACGGCAGCGGAGGGGGTGCGCAGAGGGAAAGAGGAGTGGGAGGCGGAGTCATGGTTAATGGAGACTCTGGCAAAGGGAACGGCCTGCCTGTTCTCCAGAGGGTGTCCGAAGCTCTGCTGCGCTTCCCCACACAGGTAGAAACTAGATTGTTTATATTTATCTGTGTGATTGAGGACAGTCCTCACAGGTAATGCTGTTTTGGGCACACACACCTGTGTACATCCTAAGACACCTCTAAACTGTGAACGTGAAACACAGGAACTAACTTTGTTGAAGCAGAACTATAAAACGTTAATGCAAATGACATGTAGATGCCGTCTGTCAAAACTGCAGGTTACAATAAATGCAGTGAAAAGCGTCAGAAAGGTCCCATCATCAGCGGAACATGGTTCACACCCCATACTTTCCAGGCTCCGTCAGCTCTCTTAGTTTGAAATCGTCAGCGAGGTGGCAGACTGCTGAGCTGTCATTTCTTCTTGTAGCACCACTCAGCATTCCCACGCTGGCTGCAGCGTCTCTGGGAGGAACCAGTGTTACTGGTTTCGCTCTTCTAATGTTCTTATGTCTGCTGACGTGATGGAGCGCTTCAGCCAAATACCGTACATGTTTCTCATGTTTTTCATAGGGATTTCTCTTCCTGTCAGACTTCCACACTTTCCACATTATTTCCACATGTTGTCCCCAGACACTGGTTTGTCTGAGCCCAGTCTTTTACTTCTTTGACGACAGATTCTTCCTTTAGCTCATTCAGCTAATGATTTTAGAACCTCTTTGGTCTGCTAAAGTGTGAGCCGGGCTCTAAACGTCTTGTATTATCTTAACTCCTAGAATAATTTAGGATAGAATAACAAGCACATGTTATTGTTACTCTTGGCTCGGGCCTTGTGCAAACTCCTGCAGACACACACACACACACACACACACACACACACAGCTTCAGCTGCTCGGCCTGTTTATTCGATCAGGCCGCTCAGCGATGCTGGTGCCCGCTCTAAACGAGCAGCAGTTAGGTTATAAACATGACCTGGTGATAATAGCAACGGATTGGAAACTTGACGGTGAGAAGACGAACCGTCGAAAAACACTGTATTTGCAACAGTGAGTGCAGAAAGCAGGAGCCTCTCAAAGCTCCCGTGTGTCTAACTCATCAACGTGAAGTCTTACGTGGATAACTGCCAGCTGCGAAAGGCTTCGCCAGCAACAACACATGTACAAACACATGCATGCAAACATGCTAGGCTCTACCTCTGTGATTAGTGTGCTAATATAGCTCAACGGGCCACAGTTTAATTTAGGTGCACTGGGTGTGGTCCAAGGACAGTGCCTCCTCTGCCTAAATCTCTCTGCTACTTCAGCAGCTCTCTGAAACCACAGCCTCTGTTCCAGGTCGTTACATAACGCCTAAATTGAATACATTTGTCGAAGTATTAGGGAGTTTGCGGGAGAGCAGCCACAGATAGTGAAGGAAGTCATATGTTGTAACAATATGCAAAATACATGGTGAAGTACAGGGAAGCAGGCAACAAATCGTACCGTCGGAGGATCAAACCAGAAGCAGCTGTGTGTGGTTGTGTTGAACTCGTCGGTGAGCGAGGGCGGGATTTCGTCTTGGAGCGTGACCAGACTGTGTGTCTCTGTGTGACTGGCACCATCCCCGTCCCTCCTGAGATGTGCAGTTTATGATGTCGACATCTTTTTCGTCACTTATTACACTGTGATGTTTATGATTTCCAGAGTCACATCCTGCAGCTTCTGCTTCTGAGATTTTGTGTGTGTGTATGAATACTCAAGATTCAAAACACTTTATTAATCCCAGAGGGAAATTGTTTTGATATGAGCTGTGTGGCCTAGTCTGAATGTAATTTCTGTCCCTCTGAAGAATGTGTGTGTGTGAACTGACACTACATGTTAAAGAAAGGTGCTATTTTACCAGACCAAAAATAGATGAGCCCCATGTGGTTTTCCTGTATAACTCTAGCTAACAGCAGCCACTTCCCCTGCGCTGCATTGTAGAGAAGTGGTAGATGAGTGAAATGACAGTTCAATTTTAAAATTGCTGATGATCGTATAATTATTTGAGTAGTTAAATGAAATGTTTTCTAGTCAGATCAATGTATCATCCCTCATCTTCACATGTGTCCCTTTCTCCTGCAGGGTGTCTTTTCAGTAACCAACCCTCATGCTGATATTTTTCTGGTGGTGCGTGTGGAGAAGGTGTTACAGAATGGCATCACCCACTGTGCTGAGCCATACATCAAGTCATCAGACATCAACAAGGTCCTTTGCCTTTGCTTTTCACCTCGCACTTCAAAGGCAGCATTGAGCTTCCCACTGTATTGGTCCTTCTATTCCACGCTAATGTTTTGTTTTTCTCCCGTGTCTCCGCAGAGTGCTCAGAAAGTGCTCAAAGCTGCCAAGCAGGCGTGTCAACGTTTGGGCCAGTACAGGATGCCGTTTGCCTGGGCCGCCAAGTAAGACAGAAATAGTTCCCAACTCAAAATACTAACCCTAAATAAATTGGTTTGGAGCGACTTGACGCAAAAGCACCAAAAATATCAACACAATATGATAAAGCACTGAATTTTGAAACCTAATAGACTGTAAAAGGCTACATGTTAGATAAAGGAGTAAAGATCCCCTGTCACAGTCAGGAGAGCTTGTTGAGTGAATGAAAGATGGTTAATTCAGACTTGACAGGGCAACAACATTCAGAGGTGAATATTTCTTGTATTCACGTGTCACATGTTTTCAGGCAGGTGTTCAAAGACGCCCAGGGCAGCCTGGACATGGACGGGAAGTTTTCTCCTCTCTATCGCCAGGACAGCAGCAAAATCTCCACCGATGACATCATCAAGCTGCTGGCTGACATCAGGAAGTAAGTCGTCACTGCTCTGCTGCTATATTAGGCTAAGTGCTAAGTTAGTATCATACAAAACACTCATGCCTGCACATTTATGTCTTCACATCTGTGTGTCAAATGTCGTCGCCCAGGTGACAGTGCTGTGCAGAACTGCAAATGAACTAAAGAACACTCTTTTTCTCTGACAGACCTGAGAAGAGCAAGCTTCAGATCATTCCCGGACAGCTGAACGTCACCATTGAGTGTGTCCCACCTGACTTCTCTAGTAGGTTACCATTTCCATAGGCGCTGGTTATGCTCAGTCAGCTCCGCCCCCCTAATTTACTTAAACTGCTGCTGATTTAGCCTGTAATGTGGTGTATCAGAACAAAAGCCTAGCTTAGCATAGGATCAGAATCATCATGAGGAGCAGTAGCTTTTAGCGCAGCCTAAAGCATTCTACCTTTCACATGCTCTGCCTCAGCTGCTTTTGTAATCCACGTGTAAACCGACAAGCAGAGTGGATGTTTGTTTTGCACTCAGCTGTGCTGTTGTGTGTCCTCCCAGATACTGTGACGTCCTCTTACGTTCCCGTCAAGCCCTTTGAGGACGGCTGCGAGCAGGTGTCGGTGGAGATCGAGGAGTTCCTCCCAGATGAGGCCAAGTACAACTACCCGTTCACCACATACAAGAATCAACTGTACATATACCCCCTGCAGCTCAAATACGACAACCAAAAGACTTTTACCAAGGTGTGTAGGCTGATAAGACCAGGAGGGTGGTGATGTACTATTCCTGCCTAGAGAGGATGAGGCACATACAGTATCACTGATTGGAGTGTGTGGGTCACTCCCACTGATTACTCGCTCTGCCGTGTGCATCGATTGACCGAGGTAACGTTTTCTCCACGTCAGGCAAGAAACATCGCCGTGTGCATGCAGTTCAAAGATTCAGATGAAGAAGGAGCAGCTCCGCTAAAGGTGAGTTGTGGTTGTGTTCATGTTGATGTGTGGTACTCTTTTTATGCCACACGCAGTGTTCTCCCCACCACCACCTTAATTCTCCACAGTGCTAATAAGATTGATGAGGGTGACACTACATTTGATTATTGCTATAGTTCTGTGTGTGCTTTAGTTTGTCTATGGACATACTAGGGATTTAATTCATAGGTGTAACAACTCAGAAACATCATAGTCTCATATCAAGGCTTCAGTAGGTGGATACCCAGCACTCCTTCAACGTAGTTAGGAATATAATGACTATATAACTCAAATTAAATTTCACATGTAAATCACAAAACTACATTTTAAAACATTTGTCCTCGTTTTCCTCAGATTAGCAGGAGCTTGGTGTTAATGTCTCAGAAACTATAATCCTGTCATGAACCTTCTGGTTAGTGAGATTGGACAAACAGCAAAATGATGAAGTTTCCTTTTTATTGCTTTACACAAAGTAGAAGTCAGCGAGCAGCGAAAAGGCCAGAGGAGGAGAAAGGAAAAGCTTATTGAAGCTGCTTATTATATAGCTGGCAGGAGAAGATAATGAATGGTCACTATTTTTCCTCTCCTCTCTTCCTCTCTGGCCACACATGTCAGATATTTGTGGGTGGAAACAGTCATCAAAGCCTGATGAATTGTTTTTCTTTTCACTTTTACAGAAGGAGGAAGGAAAACAGATATTTATTCACTACAACCAGTCAAAACATTTACACTAGGCACTCTTGATTAATCTGGTAAATGTGGTCCGATCAGCATGTTGTCTCAGTTTGAATGTGCACACCCACACGCGGGCGGGTTGCAAACAAGGCATGAAGGCTGAATGTTGTCTAGTTTCTTGCCAACAACACGCAGAAGCCGGTAGTTCTCCTCTCAGGAGATTTAATCAGGCAGCAGAAGCTCAGAGTCGGACACAAACCGACTGAGTGGAAATTCTTCGGAAGTTTTTCCGGAACAGGGACATGAGTTGAAAAAGATGAGACTTTTGGGAACTCTCGTGAGCTTGGGTTTGTTTTTTTGTAGGTTCTCTACATGAAGTTGTAGTTTTAAAGGACAAAAAAAACTCCTACCCCACCAGAAAAGTTTGGTTCATCCCTGTGTTGAATCCTACTTGTAAGAACATGACATCTCTGACAGATAAGATTCCAACCACCTTCTCCAGCTTCCTCAGCCCTCACCCTGAAGCAGGGAATGAGGGCTTCTCTCAGTCCCACACCGGCTGCTACAGCAGGAGGTGGCAGCCTGTTGGGACACAAACCGAGCAACGCCTGCTGACTCTCTGTACAGTGTGATCTGAAATAACAGATCAGTGCCGTGACGTGCTCGCCGGCCTACCCTACCTCCAGCACCTTCAGCCTTTTCCCACACTAAGCAGTGAACCCTGTCCTGTCTCTGGGAGCTACCTCTCCCGTCCTCTAGTTATCCTGCAGCTGTTTTTTTGTCCTGATCAAGGCTCTCATCAGTCTCCATTTCAGTCATTTGGCTCCAGAACTCTGTCCTCTAGCCAGCTCTGCTCATTAGCGTTCATTAGAGATGACTACAGTTGTTAGCATCCTAATTAGAGAATCAAACCAGCCATCAGAGCAGGTCTGAATTTTGTTCTTCCTCTTTGTCATTCCTCATTAGAAAGATCCTGACCTGCAAAGTCTTTTTTCTTCCCACGGAGCTTCTTCTTGGAGAGGCGGCTCCTCTGATACAAAACAGAGCTTTGGCTTTGGCTCTACAGTTTTTTCTCCAAGAGTTTGAGTTCATGTTAGTAAAAGATCCCACATTTACATCTACAACTTTTACAGCTCTAGTTGCCCATTGGAAAGAGGGAAAATGATTATTTATGTCAGCATGCAGCAGAGAGAGGTTTCTGCTGCTCAGTTAACTACTTCTATGTAATTTGCCTCTTGTCTAGTCAAAACCTATTCTTTTGATAACTCCAGGTTCTCTCTTCGTGTTTCCCTCTTTTTTGTTGAATCTCTTGGTGCTTCAAACACTCGCCTTCTCTTTTCTCTAACTATTGTCAGTAACCACAGATTTCTGAGCACTTACTCACCACTGTGCCCCAACACCAAAGTGCCAGAGGTGGATGACTGGTATATTTGCTTGCCTTCCAGTGCATCTACGGCAAGCCAGGAGACTCACTCTTCACCAGTAGCACCTATGCAGCCGTCCTGCACCACAACCAGAGCCCGGAGTTCTACGATGAGGTGAGCTGACTTCATTGTGAGCTCAGTAATGTGCAGTCGTACAGGTTTGTACATTATCTCGCGAATAAAATGTGAGAGTATTGATGCTGAATGCTAAAAAAAGAACCTCGGATGTTTGTTTTCGGTGGCAATAGCTGTGTTTGATCCTCACAACCATCAGCCAGCTCTGAGATAATCCTATAAATCTGCCTCAGGGCAGAGCTGTGATCTGACACTGGTTACCACACACACACACACACACACACACACACTCCGTGAAAGAGGTACAGTCGGGATACTGGAAGAGAGGTGGAGCAGAGGGGCCCATATGGCGCAGACAAATGGATTAGGATCTTCAAAGTTCATTACTGTGCATTACTTCCACGCGCTGTAGCTCTCCAACAGTTTCCAACACATAATGGATCATTTCTGTTTAATCAGGACCACAAAGATTTTATTAATGTGTCATGGATTTGTCACTTTCACTCAGATGCTTTATGGCTTACTCAGTTTTAGAGTAATTACATTATTAAGATGTGAGGAACTATTAGTTTGTCACATCTGTGAGGAGATCAGTATGGAGCAGCAATGAAAATGTGTTTCTTTGCTGTTGCTGCCCCCTGGTGGATTTCTCCAGATCTCATGACTGTATACAAGCCATCAGTGATATCTGTGGTATCAGCCCCAACATTATAACAACATGCTGCTTTTTATTGATATATTAAGCTTACATCTGTGCACTGCTCCACTGCGTGCAGGTAAAGATTGAGCTGCCGGTCCACGTGCATGAAAAACACCACGTCCTCTTCACCTTTCACCACATCAGCTGCGAGTCCAGTAGCAAGGCCAGCAGCAAGAAGAGAGAGGCAGTAGAGTCACTTGGTGAGTCCAGTTTCTTTCTTTGTCTATATCTGTGTCCTTGCACACAGCGTTGTTAAAAGTAAATCAAATGGTCAAAAATTACTGTGTGTTCCAGTGGGCTACTCCTGGATGCCTTTGCTTAAAGACGGTAGGATGCAGTCAGTAGAAGTCCAGCTACCTGTAGCTGCAACACTGCCTGCTGGATACCTGTGTCAGGAAACCAGGAAGGTAGAACTTCATGCAAAACTCCAACACTGATGCCAGTGATGTTAACAAAATGTGGAACAGTGTCGTTGAGTAGTAGTGATTTATTTTTTTTTCCTGAAAAAGCACTGCAGCAAATAGAGTGTTTGTCTATTGTGTCTCAATTGAACAGTCCCAGCCTGATGTCAAGTGGGTGGAAAATGCCAAAACACTGTTTAAAGTGAGGACGCATGTAGCATCAACAATATATGCTCAGGTACAACTTCTTCCCCGGTTCTTTGCACACTGATATGCATTCAAAGTATGCGTAAAACTACAGAGGGATGCTGATATTGTGCTATTGTTACCTTCGCAGGACCTGCACCTACACAAATTCTTCCAGCACTGCCAGCTGATAAGGACGACGTCAGAGGGCAACCCAGCAGAACTTATCAAATACCTGAAGGTGAGATACTGTGAGGCGATATTTGCAAGGCCATAACAGACCTCTTATCTCACCTAGAAGATGTTGTGTTTGTGGGTTTAACAGAAGGTCGTATTAACTCTCTGATTTAAGACAAATAATCATTAAATCCATTATTATCCAGTGGTTTGAGTGTCTGGTTCAGTTTTGAGCTATATTATCATGTCACTAAGGTTTGTCCGCCTTAAATGTCTGCCTGTGCTTTGACATATTTCTTGCTCATGTTGTTTTCCTTTCCCCCCACAGTGCCTTCATGCCATGGAGACTCACGTCATCATCAACTTCCTGCCAACAGTGCTGATGCAACTGTTTGAGGTGCTCACCGCAGCCACCAAAGAAGCCCACGAGATTGCTGTCAACTCCCTGCGGTCAGTTGTTCGATTTGTGTAAAATGGGATTTCATTGTAATAATACTCATCCAAATGATTCAATTGTATGATTTCCCTGCTTTGCACTTTCAGAGTGATTATACATATAGTTTCCAGATGTCACGAGGAAGGACTGGACCACTACCTGCGCTCTTTTGTTAAGGTAACCAACCAACACAGAAGATGTATTATATATTCCCCCTGGCATGAAAAGACGGTTCCTTAAAAAGATCAGCACTGTGTTTGATTTATTTTCTTTATCTTCCTAGTATGTGTTTATGACCAACAATCCCACGTCGGGAACCTCGGCGACCACTCACGAGGTGCTGGCCACTGCTGTCACAGCAGTCCTCAAGCAAACTGCAGACTTCAACACCAGCAATAAACTGCTCAAGGTGCGGACCACTTTTCGTCATCCCGTCACTTGTAGTACCGCCAACAAACAGCAGGTTGTACACTTGCCCGTGAAACGAGCCCCTTCTGCTCTCCAAGCAGATTATTGGATCACTGTGAACTGTTGAGCGTGTAGCAGCTTGTACTGCAGCTCCAATGTTTGCTATTGTTATCTACACATCGTTTTCCCAATTGTTTCCTAGGAAGTCTGTTTATTGAGGAATACACAGTCTAACCCTGCTCTTCACTGTTCATTTTCGTAGTACTCCTGGTTCTTCTTTGAAACTATGGCTAAATCCATGGCCCAGTTCCTGCAGGAAGGCAACCGCATCAAGGTTGGTATTATAGTGAATCTCACAAAGCAATTTGTCCCATGTGTGGCTCTGCTAAGCTTCTCGACACATTCACAAACAAAGCTCAAAGAAAGAACAGGACCCTCTGAGTAAATCATAAAAGCTGTGTGTAGATTTCACATTCTCGTCTGCATTTTAAACAGGGCAGCCAGAGAGTCGGTAGGGAGCGAAGAGACGGCTCCACTTGTATGTAGATGTTGAGATGTTTATCTACAGTCTGTTTGGATAAAATGTTTATATCCAAGTTTTTCTATATACTGATAATCTGTCTTCATGTTTCCAGCTGTTCAACGTTATGGCTTTTTTAGGCCTGCATTTTAAATAGTCTATGTTTTCTACGTGCTGCATATTGTGCTGTCTTTAGATGCCACGGCCTCAGCGCTTCCCTGACAGTTTCCACCAAGCGCTGCAGTCCCTGGTGTTGTCTATCATGCCGCACATCACTATCCGCTACATGGAAATCCCAGAGGAAGCTCACTGCATCAACCTGAGCCTGGCCAATTTCATCAAGGTGGGAATCCCACATTCAAAACATGACACATACACCTTTAAGTTGTAGCGTGTGTGTAACCAGTGTTCCTCTCTCCTCAGAGGTGCCTGACGTTCATGAACAGGGGCTTCGCCTTCGGCCTGGTCAATCACTACATGTGTCATTTCGGTCTCAAAGATCCCAAGGTGCGTGTTCAAACAAAAAAAAAAAAGAATTCCGTAAGGATGTGAAGAAAGAGGAAATGTTGGATGTGTGACGATGTGAGCGGGCGTGCAGAAGGAAATAAAAACTAACACGTGCAGGACGTGTTTCAGACAACACAGGCAAAGTTGTGTATTTAACCCAGACATAATAAAAAGTACAGTTGCTCTTGCCATATCCGTCTGTCTGTATCAGCACATTTGACTGTCAAATTAAACCAACACTGTCCTCAGGCGCTCGTTGTTTGATCAGCTTTGTCAAACGCCTTCACGATTATATTTGAACAATGAGAATTATATTTAGCCATTTAGACAGTTAACAAATATGGGTGGGTGTGTGTATGTTTTTCTCTTTTGCTGCAGGTGCTGGCTGAAATGAAATTTGAATTCCTGATGGCCGTGTGCAACCACGAGCACTTCATTCCTCTTAACCTGCCCATGGCTTTTGGGCGCACGAAGCTGCAGCGGGTGCAAGGTGAGACTCCCGTCGGTAGTTCCTGCTTTCTATCCCACACACTTACTAGCTCTCACACGAAACCCCACCCACCCAAACTGACTCATTCTGTCGTGCATCCACCACACTGATGCCTTCTATTAACCTGCCCGTTTGTAGGGACATGTGCAGGCTACTGTGAAGCAGGTGACAGACCACACCTGCCTGACAGTACTCCTGTCTCTGTCGTTTAACAACTTTATCACGTCACATGTTTTGCACAACAAGTAAAAAAAGCAATTGCTGCATGGATTGTTTAAAGTTTTACCCCGATCACTTTGTTTTTTCCCCTGTTTTGCTTGTGGTCAGATTTTATTCCATATGCGATGGAGCTTTTTGGCCCTGTAGGTAGGTGACGCTGACTGCGCCATGCCGTACATCAGCATTTGCTGCCGTATTGCAAACACCTCGCCTTGCTCTGACCTGCACTAAATCACTGTCCTCTCAGCGCCTCGGTGCCAGATCAGCCACTCATTCCCACTCACTCAGCAAATCGCCAGTGCAAGACTCACGCCGTCATCTGCCTGCCAGGGGATGATGTACAACACAGAAGGGCCTGCGCCCGTGTGTTGTCGATGAGAGAGGCTTGTGGGAATCAACTGACCCTCTTTTCTTAATGCTTAGCTGACTTGATGCTAAACTTGTAAACACTGGATAGAAACATCGCTCGTATAGTTCCCCTTCTTTCTCTGGCTGTTTATGTCTGTCTTCCCTCCGTCGCTCCTCCTCTCTCAGTCTGCCCGTCTGTATGTGTCATTAGAGAAGACAATTGCTGATGGTTCTTCAGTTCCCAGGCTACATCGCGTCTTCTAACATTAACACTGCATTTTTGTGAAACTGTATGCTATCATCTGTGTTGAAGCCAGTAACCTCTCATGTCCAGCAGCACTTCTCTTTGTTTCCCGTTGATGTATTGATCTCTTCTCAACACACAGAATGAAACAGTATTATACAGCACATTTCCTAATGTAGGCACCAAGAAAGGAATTATCTTAAGTCCATTATTTGAATGTCTGACTGAATGTGCTCCATAGTTTCGCTGAGAATCACTCAATTATACATGTAAGACCAGCAGTCATTGTACCTTTAACTAATCTTTTAGTTGTTTTTCTTTGATCTTCTGTGCAAGAAGTAGACACGGATAAAGATAAAAACACATTTCACAAGACTGAGTATGAGATTATCAGAAAAGATTCTCCCTGTAAGTTCCTCAATCTTAGTCTGTGAGAGTTCCACAATAAACCGTTATCAGGGTAAAAGTCAGGTCATAGCGACGTACTGACACTTCCTGTGTGGCCCAACCACAGAGCAGAGTCTGGAGTTCAGCTTGACAGAGGATTACTGCCGTAACCACTTCCTGGTGGGGCTGCTGCTGAGAGAAGTGGCCGAGGCCTTGCAGCAGGGGCCGGACGTCAGGCAGCTGGCTGTGAGCGTACTCAAGAATCTCCTTATTAAACACGCCTTAGATGACCGCTACACAGCGTACAAGGTGAGGATTAGTACTTAATGGCTCCCATGCAAGATATTAATGTTTGATGAGGCAAAGGTTTAGCACAGGTAACACCCTGCAAACACACTAAACTGTAATTTAACAGTGTGCTCACGCCAAACAAGACAGCTTCTGTTATGCAAAAAAGCCAGGCGTCGCGGATACCTGATGATGACAGATGGCTTTTGAGAACCACAGTGAACTTAACCTGAACTTACGATACAGCACTTGTGTAGTCCTGTTGTTTGCATTGTAATTCACCATATAAGTGCTCATCTAGTTATATTCATGTTTCAGAACCAGCAGGCCAGGATCTGTTTACTCTACCTGCCTCTCCTTGAGCTGCTCTACCAGAACTTGAAGCAGCTGTCTGCCAAACCACACATGTCCAGCGCCGGTCTTGGCCTCATCGTGAGTCCCCACGCAAACAGTTTTCCTGTTTGGTAGATCACGACGATTATAAGCACATTGCCAGGCACAGATGGAATTAAAACAAGCTCCCACTGTACCCCAGAGTTCTTCTGCTGCTGCATATCATTTAGTATTTGTTAACATTGTTTCATGTTAACAGTCAACACACGTCTCAGGTTAATTTTACTACCTCATTCTGCACTGACTTAGGGAGTGCTGTGCGCAGATTGCTTGTTATCAGTCATGTTGAATAATCATGGTATTCACTCCATGATCCACTCGCCTAAAACCTGAAACAAGTGTCCAGGACGCAATAGTGTACACATCCTTTTCATTCCTTCTATCTTGTGGTTGTCCAGGGCTCCAGAGATGACCTGATATCAAACAGTTCCACAGACAGCAGGAGAATCAGCACCGCAATCGAGAAAGACCACGGTGAGTTCAGAACCACAGATACCGTGCCCTATCTAAGGCCCCTTCCTGCTCATCACTCCTCCATTATCATCACCGCAGATTCCCCCAGCACCATGGCTACAGAGCAGTTTTTATGTAGCAGACGACTCCATCCATTAGCGGCACTCTGTCTGAAAGCAGCTGCTGTGTGCGAGACATGTGCCGCTAAGAGTATGCTGCATGTTGTTGTTTGTTCTCGGCTGCATATGCACCATAGCACTTACCCGAGACAGTTTTTTATTTTTCCTCTAATGATGCTGTTAAGATGAAAGCTGCACACCAGAAAGGACAAGGATTACACAGCAATATCAAAATACTATCAAAGCAAGTTAGAAAAAAATACAGTTTGTTCAGGTACTGTTTATCAAATTTTTATCTAACGTTGACACGAAGACACAACCTTTAAGAACGTTTGTGTTCTCCACTTATTTGTTCTTGCATTTTAATAAGATCCGGTTCACTGGATATGGATTGAAAATAAACGCTAGCTGAAATCAAAGCAGAGGAGTCTGAGATACGCTGACCTCACATGCTCTTCTCATACTGCAGTTCAGTAGCTTACCCTCCCTGGTGACATAGCTGGGGTTATAGTTCTCCGACTTCCCAAAGCTTCCTCTGAGGCACTGAAGACTCCATTCCTGTCTAACACATAAAGTAAAGATTGTGTTGGTTTCTCTATCATTTGTTCTAACGTTGCTGCCAAGAAATATATATACTTCTATACTTTCGTGTGACATTGCTGGTGCGTCACTGTGTTGGCTCCAGGTCTGCCAGCTCAGAATGGGCATGTTGTGAGGAGGGAGGACTCCAGAGCCTCTCTGTTTATGGACCCAGGAACACCAGATAGCCTTGAGGTGAGGACATTTCACACCAGCTGCCAGACAGACCTATAAGGAATAATAAAAGTTTAGAACGACATGATATGACCTGCTCTGTCGGTCACCATGTAGGAGTTTGGTATTATTCCTCTTCCAGTGCATGCATTGTTTTGGCTTCAGATGTAAAGGCCCCCGCTGTGCAAGTACTGGTGGGAAACACTGTCTCATTGTTGCTTTTGACAGTGTTATTGTGTTGTTTCAGTTTGAGGGGACTTCTGTCTCTGGATACAGAGCCAATGCAGCAAACCTCTCACTGTTTCAAAGCAGATTACATTCAAATCTGAGCTGCACTGCATCAATCTTCACTTAACACACGCCAAACATTGCTCCTTTTTAAATGTTATCGTTCTTTTTATGTGGACCCCCCACAAATCCCTCTGGGCACCATATTATTTTCTGTGGGAGCCATGTCAACGCAGCACGTCCTACTGGAAAATACACGGCGTTGTGCAAGTTTATTTATGATGAGTGTGCATCCACATCCTAGTCAGGCATTCAGATACTGGTGGCTGGATTCTTCTGTTCACGCTGCCAATAAAATTATTAATAACTTTATTAAACACATTACATGCAAAATGATTTGTGTTTGGTTGTATCAGCAGTTTCACGCTAACTCACCACTGACTGAGCATTTCTGTTCCAGCTGCAGAGGCGTTGCTCCACCATGAGCAGCAGCCCCCTCCCCTCCGTCGGCAGACTGGGACAGTACGAGATCAAAGGCCTTCTGCTGTCTTTCCTGCACATTGTCAAAACCTTGTCAGAGGGTCAGTGAAAAACAACATGCCCATAAATGTGGACGGTAAAAACGGGCAGCGATTATCGTTTCTTTTTTTTTTTGTCCACAGACACTCTGATGGCCTACTGGAACAAAGTGACTCCTCAAGACATCATGAACTTCCTTAGTCTGCTAGAGTGAGTAACAGCTTGTCACATACAAGCACGTTGTCCTGCAGGGACAATGATGAACGGTAAATACGACGTTGGACACAGTGGTGTAGTGTCCAGTGTAACAGTTTTATGTTGCAGTTGTATTTCACCACTGCAGAAAGCCATCAGTCAGCTGTTGTTTGACAAATGTTGTTATAAGCTGCTGTCATGATACTGAATCCAAAAGCTAGCGTGGAAATTGTAAAATAAACAAGTCACCCAGTATTACAGAGCTCATGAATTTAGCAACTACACAAAGCACACTGTACATGTATGTATTCATATACAACAATTTCATATTTTTTTTATCGGACACAGCATCACTTGCTCGAGCGACTCAAACAGTTATTAAAAAAAAAAAAACAAACACTACTAGTGCTCATGATCAAAGTGTTTCCCCTCTCGCTGCAGGATCTGTCTGCTTCAGTTTCGTTACATCGGAAAGAGAAGTATTGGCCGGTAAGGCTGGGAAGTTTTCTGTCGTTCTAATGTATGTTTCATGTTTTACTGCATGAGCATTTACTATGTGTTAATCGTTAATATTACACATCAGTTAGGAGGCTTCAGCTCTCTCTCTGTCTTTCCAACAAATAAATGCGCGGCCTCTCATCCATGCAGGAGTCCAGAGGTGTTCGTATGTATGTCGAAGCTGTTTTCCCCAGAGAGGAAGTCTCAGACAATGCCCGCTATGCGCTGCAACCGAGCCAGTCTCATGCAAACTAAGATCCACCAGTTCAGCACCATGGAAGCTTCCCTCACTCTCAACATAGGTAAACGCACATGCACCGGCTCATATGCAAAATTCCCTCCAGCATTTTATTTTCTATGAATTTGTGAGAAACGTGCAGCCTCCATGAAGGACAAATGTCAGATCGTGTTGCTCTTTACATTAACAAACCCACTGGTTAATCTTCCTCCAGTAACATACAGTTAAATATTATAAGAAAATGTGAAGTTAATTGCAGAGCAACACGTTCTCAAACCACTTTCCAAGTTGATAAATCTAATACTTTGTCTTGGGACGAACAAAAGTCTCTTCTTGGTCAGGAAAGAAAGGCTTATTTAAACATAGAGCCAGGTTTGAACTTGGCCGCTGGGTTTAGAGAGCTTAGGTGAGGGGACGGCTGCAGTCCCTATGCAAAGTTATTCTCATGTTACATCACACACAGCTTACTGACATCCGCAGAAAACAAAGGCTGTGACACACGCAATGAGCTACTGTATTACCTCAAGTAAACCTACAACAAGTCAATCCAGTCAATAAGCCTCAGGCGTTCGGAGTATCCTGATTACATTTATTATCTTAAGGACAAGCCCAGACTGTAGATCTCTGCATGTAAACACAGGAGTAAAGCTCACGTTGAAGCCACTGTAAATCTTGAATAATCTATTTCTCTATTATGAAATTCTACGTTTGGCTGTTTGTCTTCAGAGGTTTGTAAAACAGACCCGTTGCTCAACTTGTCTGAGACGTGATACCACATGCAAAACCTTTTGTGGCTTTACCATTACTTACTTTACTTTTACTTGAGTTTGCAATTTCATTTGTCTTTAGCAAGATGGTCCTGAGATATTTGACCTCATGTTACCTGCCTCTTTGAAATCAAACGCAGCATTTCCTGTGTGAACTATATTAAAGTGACCAAGCTCAAAACAAATATGATGTCACTGTAAGTGTTTGTTTGCTCGCTCCAGGTGCGGGGCCATCAGAGGCAGAGATCCACCATCAGGCTCTTCTGGAGGGGAACATCTCCACAGAGGTCTGCCTCAGTATCCTGGATGTGCTGTCTATGTTCACTCAGTGTTTCAAGGTCAGCACACCTATACTTTAGTTTCCTTTTTCAGTTAGGAAGGTACTGGTTTGGTTACATTATCATATAGATATAAATATGTGTGTGTGTGTGTGTGTGTGTGTCAGAATCAGCTGCTAGACAGCGAAGGTCACAATGCCCTGATGAAAAAAGTGTTCGACGTTTACCTGACCTTCCTCAAAGTCGGCCAGTCAGAAGCTGCTCTCAAACATGTGTTCGCCAGCATCCGGGCTTTCATTAACAAGGTATGTTGGTAATTCTCTCTACTTTTGCTACTAATTGCGTCCAAACGGTTTGTGGGGATGTGCTGACGTCCGTAGTCACATGTTGCTCAACTCTAGATTTTTAATTTATGCAGTCTTGACCCCCTGCCAGACTAGTCGGGGAACACATAAAACTCCCAGGAGAGAGAACCGCCCACTTCCTAGTGGTGTCCTTTGATAGTATCGGTGGTATCGCTGCTGGCTGCTTGTGTGATGAGTCAGAGGAGAGCAGACCCTGTTCTGGCATGTTTATTCCCAGTGTGAAGTGTCACTGCAGGGACAGACACGGTAAACGACTCACTGCATCAGTGAACGTGACCGTTGCTAAATGTAAAACAGACCTGCTCAGTTAGGTGCCAGGCTGAGTAGCAAGGTTCACTTAAGTACTGTGTGCAAAAAAGTCTATTTCTTAGTGTATTCTGTCTGTGATTCTACCAACAAGCACGGTCTGAGGAGTCTAGTTTGAGTCTAGCGTTAGCAGCCTCTCATCAGCGGCAGTAACACACTAGGATTGAATCGTTCAGGTGGTAAAGAAATGTTACTCTGTGCTTTCTAATGGCTCGCTACCACTTTATTGACGCCCTCCCTGCACACTGGCACTATTTTCTAATCCAGTCCCTGCCCTCAATCTGTCTTTAATGCGCTAACGCGGTGTCCCTTCAGTTCCCGTCGGTGCTGTTTAAAGGCCGGGTGACGCTGTGCGAGGCTCTCTGCTGTGAGGTGCTCAAGTGCTGCGTCTCCAAGCTGGGGTATCTGAGGGCTGAGGCGTCTGCTCTGCTCTACCTGCTGATGAGAAACAACTATGAGTACACCAAGAGGAAGACGTTCCTGCGCACACACCTGCAGGTAAACGGCCATGAGTCCATATGAGTGTGAGGCATATCTGGAAAAAGTGCTGACTGTCTTGTGAACAGTAACAAAGATGAAGAGTGTAAAGACTTCACAGTTTCTGGCACATCTGCTAACACAGCAGCAGAAAACCAGCTTTCCATTAGCCCTCCCTGAACGGGTCAATACATGGACCATTTAGAGCATTTGGTGTCTTTGTCGTTTGTTTTCTGCTCATCCTCTCTTTCTCTTTTTTCTCCCTCTTGTACTTCTCCTCTCTCAAGGCTTCCACTTTATACATTTGTTTTGGTTTCTGTTCCAGATCATCATCGCAGTGAGCCAGCTGATCTCCGACGTGGCGCTGACTGGTAGTTCACGCTTCCAGGAGTCGCTCTCCATCATCAACAACTTTGCAAATAGTGACAAAGTCATGAAGGTATAGTAGAAGTCAGCACAACCTTAATCCAAAATGATAAAGGAAAACAACTGCTAAAATGTGGCGTGGCACTGTTGGCTCACTGCAAGAAGGCGTGGGTTCAAATTCACCAGCTTCTGTGTGTGAGGTGTTTATGCAGGGGTTTCCTCCGCTTTCTCCGGCTTAAGGCTGACACGCTTCAGTTAACACACATAGGTGTTGTGCCAAAAAGTTATTACTGAGCCTGAGCACAGCCTGATAGAGCTGCATGGCACAGTTTCCATACGACTTTAGCTGCTTCTTTCAGTATCAAAGATACTGGTTTTACTGGTCTTATAGAGGTGACTGTGTAATAAAAATGGATTGGATGATTCATCCTGCATCACTGAAACATCCATTCAAAATTCATAAAAAAATAATTATTATAATGATGTCATTGACATCAGCGTGTAGTAAACGCAGGTAGACGTAGGATTATTCAGAAATGTGGACACACATTATTATATCGCCTTTAAACCGTCGGAATCCTGCTTCATGATCTTGTTGTTTTACAGCTCAGATACGATCAAGGACCAAGTTAAACGGCTTTGTTTCACTTTTTTTTATTACATTAATTTAGTAAAATCTCCCTAAACCCTCACATTTCACACAGACACAGCTTCGCTATTAACTTGTAGTAGATAGTTTTTGCACTTTAAGAAGCAGCTGTATTTGCATGTAGTCACTTTTTGGCACAACACCTGCTGCGGCGCAAACAGGTTCCAATCATGTCATTGATGAGAGATGTAGTTGCTATGCGGTGGTCGAAGAGTTTCACTCCAGAAAGTAAATGCTGGTTTGACGTCAACAACAGTGAATAAAATCTTTTATAATCCCAGAAAGTTGATGTGCGTCAGTTCGTGGCCGGTATGTGTTGGCCTTCAGGGTTACTTATTGACACCATATGGCCTGTAGGTTCTGTAGAAATGATTTGCCCACCCCATGTTTACCTATTACTCACAACTGAATTACTTTTCAGTTATGCTACTACTAAGTTATGTTAGTTTTCCACCCCCTGGTCTGATACTGCCAAACCTGTAAAATCAAGGTGAGACAAAGTGAAGTTAAAAATATCTTTAACAGTAACATATCATGTTGCAATCTAAAGAAAGTCGAGAAAAGATGGCGTGGAAGAGTCTAGACAAGGGCACAAAGCCATTTCTTTGGTTCACAGTGAGAGAAAACCTTGATAAGTGGTTCCCAGAAGTGACTGGTCTACAAAAAATGACTCCAAGAGCACAGTGATAACTCACTCAAGGAACACCATCTAACGAACTGCAGGCCTTGCATGCCTCAGTTAAGGTCAGCGTTCATGATTCAGCTATAGAAAAAGTAGACAAAAATAGCAGGCATGGGAGAGTCACTGCTGACCAAAAACAACACGAAGCCCTGTCTCATGTTTGCCAAAAACCAGATTGATTATTCTCAAGACGTAAGGAAAATATTCCATACATTGGGCCAGGCAGTTTTTTTCTCCTGAAATAAATGAAATATTTAATTAATCATGTGTAATATGTTTGAAAAAAATATGTTTGATGATCACAATCAAGTGTAAGGGGGAAAAAAAGGAAAAGTATGTTACAGTACGTCCTGTGATGTCCTGGTGACCGGTGTTCCACGGTGCAACCCGCGTGTTGACCCATGACGTCTGACTTTGGCTCCCGCACAAAAAGAAAAGCAATTAGCATAATCAAATCTGACAGATTTTGGAGCATGAAACTTTCCATATATGTGCCGCTTTATGCGGGTAAATAGAGAGCCCCTTTGTGTCTGTGTTTATCCTGTATTCAGACCAGCTACTGGATCCCGTTTCTGTTTACGCTTATCTCCCCCAGTGTGAGATCAAATGTGCAGCACTGCAATATGACGGCTTTGTTTAGACTGTAAATAAGTATGAGGTGAAGATGACTGATTCTCTCAGTGTCGGGTGAGTGTTCATGCCACTGGACAGTATTGTGGAAAAGTGTGACGTGCTAAAGATGTGTGGGCTAATAACCAGACTTTATTAAGACGACAGCGAAGGCACTATCAGTTCCTGGTACATATGTAACCGATCTATGTTCAATTCAATAGTCAGAAAGGAGGTGCAAACCAGGTGCAAATATACATAACTAGTAGTGTACAGGAGAGCTGTGAGCAGAAGGCTCGTGTCAATTTTAGAGTGTTTTGCGCGTCCATTAGGAGGAATCTCAGCAGTCATGAACCACAGTCGTGGTCTTATTTTGTGACTAATTGTACAACGGTAATGGAAGTGTGGGAATGGTGGAAACATAAAAGAAATACATTAACGCCAACCGTGCCTGTGAAATGCGACTTGCGCGTGTGGACTCTGGTATGAGCAGTCAGCTTGTCATGTGAGAGCTAATCTTCCTGTCTTCAAAGGGTGAGGTTGATCCAAAAACAGGAAGGGTTTATGATTTACAGTTAGTCTGACACCCCACTTCAGACAACAGGCCCTGTCAGTCAGCAGGCTTTACAGTGTCATCACAGATGTTTCTTGTCCATCACAAAGTGTCTGTGTGTTATCTTGTAGTGAGGCTAACTTTTTAATATCACACAATCCATTGTTTTAATTACTTGGACTTTTTATAGTATTGTAATTTGCTAAAGAATCCTAAACTTGAGTTGCAGGTTGAATGAAACCCAAATACCAAGAGTGTCTGATGTATTGGTCACGGCCAACTGCTGTACCTGAATAATTGATGGCACGCTTGGTATTTGTTAGCTGTTCTTTCCTTGTCCTTCCTTGTTGATAATTGTTTAATACATTTAAATTGAAAGCTCCAGAGAAACCTGCCTCTGACATTGTTGGATTGACCTTTCTCCTGGTGATGAATCGTCCAGAGACCGCTGTTATTAACGTCCCTGCCTTAACACGCAATCCTCAAACTGCACCTCGACACGTGATCATGTTTGTGTTTGTTTGCTCATCTCTGCGTCACACAGTCTACGACATTCCCCACTGAAGTGAAGGGTCTGACGAAGCGGATCCGCACAGTGCTGATGGCCACGGCCCAGATGAGAGAGCACGAGAAAGACCCTGAGATGCTGCTGGACCTGCAGTACAGTTTGGCCCGGTCCTACGCCAGCACCCCAGAACTGAGACGGACCTGGCTGGACAGCATGGCCCGAGCACACCTGAAAAACGGCGACCTGTCTGAGGTATCGCGAGCTCTTACTCCTCTTTGTGTCGTGTGTTTGTTTTTGCTCGTGTCCTGACAACTGTCTCTGTGTTATCCCGACACATGTAATCCCCAGGTGACTTATTTTCCTAACCGGTGACATGCGACCAATAGGGCAGGGCAGTCCTGCTTGTCACGGTTATTTGACCACATGTAAACAAACATGTTACAGCACTGTAGGGCATTGTTTTAGGTGCATCAGTCCTGAACACACAAGCTCATTTATAGCCTGAAACCATGAGAACAGAGTAGAAATAATCCTAAACACTATCAAACATGTAAAAATGAGACACTTTGAGGCTCGATGCAGTTTCGCCCAAAGCCACGTGCTATTTTCTGGTTCGTCATAGTTCAGATAAAGGAAGGGGAAAGCAGACTCTACGTTTATTTGATTGACATGTCTGTGAAGATTCTCAGTCATCCAGGTGAAGTTGTCAGAAGGTAGAGACGTTTTGTTCTGCATCTACACCGCTGATTCTGGCCCTGAGGTGTTGCTCCTTCTGTGTTGAGCCATCCTCCTGCATAGGGGCTGTTTGGTTTCCCCAATGTCCCACTCAGAGCCCTGTTCCCTGCACTGAACAGCAGACACTACGTTGCTCTTCTTCTGTTCGAGTATCTGATCTTTAGGGTGGACTAGTCTCTGTCTCAGGGTGTTAGTGGGTTCGAAATGAACAGGCATTTGGTGTTTTCTGCATGCCAGTCTGAGGCCTAACCCATCGAGCTACCGGCCCGCCTGGGCCAGTGGGTTGGTGTCATTCCTGGGAAGGATTTGAGTGCTTTCTCCTCCCCTTCTTCCATGTACAGGTTAGCAACAATGGGAGACACTAGAGAGCCCACGGCACAGCCATGCATCTGTCTGTGAAATAAGTGGTGTTCAAGCAGAGATCTGGTCTGAGTTAAGGTCACTTCTGTTGGTGAGGGTACTGTCTTCCTTCAGTCTCCTAACAGCTGTTACCGTGATGCTGGTGAAGAGTGATGTGACATCAAAGGATAGCACGGTTTCAGCGGTATCATTTGCTTGAGTTGCAGAGACTTGATCCAGTCACATTTCATGTTGCAGCGTTTCATCATAAGGTTTTATTTTGTTTTGGGTTGAAGCTGAAGTTTGAAACTGGGTGTTTCTGCTGATGTTGGTGGCCGAGCACCTAACCTAACAAAAATAAATATTTATTTCATTTTCTATACTTGTACTAAAAAAAGTGTATGTACCATATTTAAAAAAAAATATTTCTAGTTTAATTTAATATTTTACACGGTCAAAAATGAACTTTTAAAACATAGGAACAGAATCATATCACTGTCAATGTTAACAAGGTCAAGTATGAATAGTAGCAGCAATAGAACAAGCAGTGAGAAAACAAGTGAAACTTTAGCCTGGCAGCTTTCAGGTCCTGATGCGCATCGTTGTTTCACAGGAGATAAGGTGACACTTGTTGACACTTGTTGACACTTGTTGGCACTTGGTAGGCGTGGTCGGCACCCAGTTGGAGTAACAATGTGATTTAAAGTCGAACAATTAATGACTTAATGCAATCACTAGTTCTGTCAGTAAAGTAGCTGCGGTGTTATCTTACTGGGCCTAGGTTCACCTTTTTGTTGCTAGCTCAATTTTCCCTCGTAAATATTTTCACTTCTGTTTTTAATGTTTTGACAACATTTGCAATTAAAATGGTCACTAACCGCACCCCCGCGTGTGGTTTGTTGTTCTCTCTCCACAGGCGGCCATGTGTTATGTGCATGTGGCTGCACTGGTTGCAGAATACCTGTTCAGGAAAAGTAAGGCTCCTCCCACACACGCAAACACAAACCAACACAGCTTTTATCTCTATCTGTGCCTTACACCTCTGCTGTAAACAGCTTAAAAAAAAAGCTCCACTTAGTTGAACCAAAACTAATAATAATAGCTGAGGAGGAAGTGCAACAATGAAGCATCAAATTACTGTTTATACATACGTAACATTTTGAGGCTATGACTCTAGACATGACACACAACTATACGATTAATCTAAAAGTCACCAGTGAACAACACTCTTTATAGAGTCTTGTGGTCCCCTGGACAGATTTGCCTGCGCTCATGATAAAAGACGGGACATTTTCATTACACTGTTGTTAGATACAGTATGCAAACACTCGTAGGCCGATGCTGTTGAACCAGCACAATGACAACTGGCGACAACAAAGCCACATGCCGCTGGTTTCTTCTCACGCTCATTTGAAATAATGCAAAACCTGCTGGCGATAATAGTTTAAACAAATGTGAGGTATTGTTTATTACCCAGGAATGTCAACGGATGAACATAATTTGTGAGGTGCAACAGTTAGCGACAGCTAATGCTTTATGACTGATGACTTATTTGGCATTTAGTCCAAAGGGAGCTGCATGCATAGTGTCTCTACTTCTGTTCCATCACGGTGGTCTTACATGGATTAGATTTTTACGATGCTCAGACGCCGAACCTGTAAAATGAAAGCAAATAATAAGAATACAGTGTCTGGTGCAATGTCTTCTTTATGCAAACCCGTTGCTGACTTGGCCTTGGTTCATTCATCAGAGTTGTTCCCCAGTGGGCTCGCAGCGTTTAAGAAGGTCACTCTGAACATCGAAGAGGAGGCTGCCATGAAGGAAGACACCGGGATGCAAGACGTCTACTACACCGAGGTGCGACTGCAGCGTCGGGCCGAGTGGAGAGATTTTTGTGATAAATAAATCATTGTCCCCCAGACAACATCCATTTCGGTTATCATTGAGTCCCACAGTCTCACCCTAACAGGGGCTGGCTCATACATTCTGGAGACTCATACCTCAGTTTTGTATCTCTAATGTAACTCGAGTCCTACAATAAACAAAAATTTGTTGACATTGTCAGTTCAGACGCTGAGGCAGAGATCCGTCATTGCTTTCCTGCCTCTCTCTAGGAAGTGTTGGTCGAGCACCTTGAGGTCTGCGTGGAGGCGCTGTGGAAAGCCGAGCGCTATGAACTCATCACTCACGTCGCCAAACTCATAATCCCCATCTACGAGAAGCGCCACGAGTACGAGGTACTGTACACACTCTCAGAGGTGTCACGCAGAAAGACACCTCTTTGCACAGGTATTAACCTGAATAAATATATTTTTTACCCTATTGTTCTCACACCAAACAAACAGTAGCAGTTTGATTTTCTAGTTTAAATTCACTTATGTTTGATTTGTTTGTTGTTTTGTTTGTAGCGTTAATTTTTAGTTAATTAATTTGCTTTTTCTATCTTTTGTTCTACTCTGATTGATTTATTCTTTCTTATTTGCACCTTTTTATATTTATATTTATAGGACAGCATTAGTTGAAGGATGTAACTTCTCATTACTGATAATTAAATTATGTGTTAATATAATTACCCTGAATGATGTACTTATTAATGCATAAATAATCGTAATCACTCTGATATGGACCATTCTGGATAATGAGAACCTTTACTTTTGGTATTTGTAGAGCACATGACAGACATAATGAACTTTTTTTCACACAGCACATTTCTCTGTAGCCTGTATGGAAAGGAGCACTGCACTTGCTAATTCCTGTATTTTTTTGTGATGTTTGTTTGGGATGTTTCATAAGCGAAATTCTTGCGCCTGTCTCTGCACGCAGTAACTACTTTCAACAAACATTGACTAAACAAACAACTTTGATTCACCCCCGCCGCCTGTCTTCTCCCCCAGAAACTGAGCCGACTGTACGACACCCTGCACAGAGCCTACAATAAGATAATGGAGGTGATACAATCCGGCCGCAGGCTGCTGGGGACGTACTTCAGAGTTGCTTTTTATGGACAGGTAAGGTCGAGCGGACTTCTTTATTTACAGTTCAGTTGCAGAGAGGACACTTTCACATGCACAGCGCGGTTCGCACGCAGAATGGTCTCTGGAAACTGGAATGTAAATCAAACGGGTGTGGTGAGAGTGACTCACTCACCACTCTGAGGCTGTGCGACAGTTCAATGATCACATAAATAAAAAAGAACCTGAATTGTGCTGCAACACGATACAATACAACAATATTTAATAAAGGCATGGTAGCAACACTACTTCGGTTTATCGCTCATGTTTGCCCTCAGATGACTGTCAGCACTTCATTAAATGACCACCGCTCCCACAGTGTTAAGCACCACCTATATTTAACTCCATTGTATTGAAGTGTATGCCACGACTGTGTTAAATGTGTTTTTACTTATTGAATTGCCGTCTTCTTGTTAAGAGCCATGCAGTGTTGGAGCAGAAACAATGATTTCTACATTTTGCTGTCAAGAGATCTGAACTTAGAAATGTGACCTCAGCTTTGACGTCTTTGCTGAAATCACATCTGAATTATCAACAGACATTGCAGTGAGAAATTAGGTTGTGGATATTGTTCAGTCTGTGTCCTCTCCCAGAGATAAAGATTGGACAACATCCTACGCGCCCCGTGTGAAGTTCAGTTCCAGGCCCCTCAGGCTTTATTGTGCTCCACTTTATAACAAACATGTTGTACAGTAGGTGTTGTGAGGTACCACATGTTTAAAAAGCAAGAAGTGCACACCCCGTTCAAGCTAAAGGTCAAATTATTAGCAGATAAAATTCAGCCTTCCTAAATTAGGAATACGCTAGGAAGTTTTATACTTTTATACTGTGTTTCAGTAGCAAACGCAGAGGGAGGGAAAAACTGAAATAGAATTTCAAATCTGAAAATCCAGTGATCATAAAGTGTAAAGTGACAAGAATATAAAAAACCTGCAGTAAGCAGGTTCCTCACTGTGGGAGTAATCCATTAAATCACATAGCATGAAATGTTTTGTTTGTTTTTTTTTGATACATGGGCAACACAGTGAGCACAAATAAGACAAACAGGCTGAGCATCTTAAATAAGCTGAATTACTCCTGTCCCTGCATCCTCATAATGAGCACCAGCACAGCACACCCAGCATGGTCCAGATGAAATGTTTATGCCGCTCTGTAGATTTATAACTGGATAAAATAGTGTTTTCTGCACAGGGCTATTTTGAAGATGAAGATGGGAAGGAGTATATTTACAAAGAGCCCAAACTCACTGGCCTGTCCGAAATCTCTCAACGGCTCCTGACGCTCTACGGGGAGAAGTTTGGGCCGGAAAACGTCAAGATAATCCAAGACTCAAACAAGGTGCAGTAGATAAATAGAGGAAGGAAAGGGTGGGAGGCATTTCTGGTGCTGATGTGTGTGGCTACTGATCCTTGTTGGCAGGTTTCTATATAAGTCAGAATTCAGTCCTTTTTTGTGTTTATTTAGAAAATATATTCTCTCTCTCCACTGATAATAGCCTCTTTGAAAAGGCAGAAGAAGAAACACTGTTGTTGGAGGAGTCGGCACACGTTGTGGTTGCCAAAAGGATGTTTGATCATCGTGGAATTGTTGGCTTATGTAGCTTTTGGATGATGGTTATTCTTCTGACAATTACTTAAACGATTTAAAACGAAGCATGTTCCATGAACCGACTCTGGATCTTGAACATGTAGCGCTTCATGTCTACTCATCTGCAGGTAACCCCCAAAGACCTGGACCCCAAGTTTGCCTATATCCAGGTGACGTTCGTCAAGCCGTACTTTGATGAGAAAGAGGCGCCAGAGAGGAAGACCGACTTTGAGAAGTGCCACAACATCAACCGCTTCGTGTTTGAGACTCCGTACACGCTGTCGGGCAAAAAGCACGGCGGGGTGGAGGAGCAGTGTAAGAGGAGGACCGTGCTCACGAGTATGTGAAACACACTCGCACACGAGCTTTCAGTCTGTCACAGCTGTAGGATGAATCAAAACAGGACATCACTGTAGAAGAGGTCCTGTTTAGACTGCCAGATAAACCAGATCCCTTCCAAGAAACACGATGAGGGATTTTAATATAAAAAGACTTTTCAAAGATATCCCGTGTTTGTATTCACTTGATATTACTTTGAACACACATTTCTGCACAGAACAGGGACTGATTCTGGGTTGGCAGGGTTGACTTCAGTGTTATAAAGAGGCACCTGACTGATGTTTTCAGTATCTCTCATCTGAAAATACGCCGTATTAATAATGTATCATCAAAGCTAGAACTTCAGCTGTTTATCTATGCTCCATAGAAAAAGCTTTCTCCTAGAGCAGGTGTGCTGTGTGCAGCGTGTGGCTGCACATATGTCACACTGGTGTGAGAAAACATTAAAACGGCCGGTGGGTAGGATCCCTCCAGTCTCACTGTGTTGAAGTGTCGCGGGCTTAGCGCTCACACCGCCGGAAAGCACCCCGAAGCAGTGTTAGTCTTTGGTGTTTAACTTCTGTAATGACTGCAGTCCTCATTGTGTGCACACGTTTGCAGCGATGAAAGACGATACTCAGCTTCTGTTTGAACAGAAACGAAACAACAGATGCTGTCGCTCAGTGTGCTTCTTGTTTACTGTCATATCAGTTGTGGAGTGTATAATATCAAATTATGTTGCCACAGTGTCTTTCGTAGTATAGAGTATCGCACAACACGCTGCTGAGGGATCACCTGTCAAAGAAAAACGTGTCCGTGTTTCTTGTAGTTTGTTTGTTCGTTCGCTCGCATGCGTGATTCAACCAGTTCTGCCTGCTGTGTCATCTCCAGCTGCCAACACCTTCCCGTATGTGAAGAAACGTGTGGGGGTGATGGGGGAGAAGCATTTGGAGCTCAAACCGGTGGACGTGGCCATCGATGAGATGAAGGCGCGAACGGCGGAGCTGACCAAGCTCTGCTCCAGCCAGGAGGTGGACATGATCCAGCTGCAGCTCAAGCTGCAGGGCTGTGTCTCTGTGCAGGTAGAAGGTTTGAGTCAGTCAAAGACACAAGCAGAGTGGCAAATAGAAACATTTTACAGTTCACGCACTCATATTTATAGCACAAATTATGTCAGTCATTCAGCACCGTATTGTATTTCATTATTACTGATTAGATGACACATTTTGGGAGAGGTAAAGTTTTTTTAACTATATAAAAACTCAGTGAAGAAAAGAATGTGAAGATTCTTATCTGTTATCTAAACTTACTACAGGAGTCATTAAAATTCCCAGGCATGTGTTTCTGCAGGTGAATGCCGGTCCCATGGCGTATGCCAGGGCGTTCTTGGACGACAGTAAATCCCACCAGTCTGGTAACAAGAAAGTGAAAGACCTTAAGGATATTTTTAGGTAGATGTTTTTCTTTTCATCAAATCTTTGTTTGTAGATTCTCCATAGATTTTCCATTTACACTTTCTCTTAGAGTTGCTGATCTCTCTTCTTAGAAGAAAATTTGTCCCTTTTAATTTCAATTTCAATGATGTTGTGTTGCTTTTAATAATTGCAGGCGTTTCCTGGAGGCTTGCAGCATGGCTCTGGACATAAACGAGCGCCTGATCAAAGAGGACCAGTTCGAGTACCACGAGGGCCTGAAGGGCAACTTCAAAGAAATGGTGAAGGAGTTGTCAGACATCATCCACGAGCAGGTAGACTTTCACTTTTGCAACTGGCCCAGGTAAAATGTATATAATCTAGTGGAGTGACATTTTTGGTCCACACTCACGGTGGGGGCATAGAATTCATTGTACTTGTGCGCGTTCCTGGCGACAACAGTGTGTGGGCTTTACCCAGAGTACCTCTCTTATGAAATGTCAGCACGCACTACAAACTAAATTCTTTCAGCATCAATGTGCTGCAGTTTCAGTCGATATCTCGACCCAGAGAATCCCATTAGTGTTGCATAATCTACCGATTTATTCACATAGGCTTGATTTCTCACAACCTCGACTGTCTTTGATGTTTCTTAACCCTTTTATAAAAAAAAGAAACAGACAGTGAGTCATGATGACTTGCAACAGGAAGCAGTTTTAATTGAATGTCCAGCAATCACTGCAAAACTGAAAACTGAATTTCCTCTTGAACATTTCCCCGACAAGACTGATTACCAGTGTCACAAAAGAAAGCTGGCGCGCACAGACACTCACACTCATTTACCCCTCTTCTAAAAATCCATTGTGATCCACAACTGCACTGTGTGACAAGCTGCTTGCTGCCAGCATAGCTCTCTAGAAACTGTCAGTATTTGCTGAATCCCTCATATGATGTTGCAATACCTTTGTACTCAGGAAGACTGCCCATCTTTGCCGTTATTTAAGACTTTTTCCCATCAGTGGGTCGTGTGTGTGTGTGTGTGTGTGTGTGTGTTATGGTGTTTTTGTCTAGCTGTGAGTTTCAATGTGTGCGAGTCAGTTACTCATTTTTTGCCAAACTAACTCTTCTGCCTTTTTCTCTCCAATGTGCTGGCCTTAGCTTTAAGGAACCACAGGTAATCACTAAGTGCACTAAAGTTCATTTTGTCTTTTTGTTCCCTCTGATACACCATTCAAATAAATCTGTCTTTTTAGCTCAGTTATTTCAGACATGTGGTGAAATCTAAATTTTCTCATCTCGCAAGCAAGTCAGCATGGACACACATTAAATGTCTGTATTTTTACTGACTAATCTCATGTATACACATGAGATCAAGAGAGAATTAATCTGGAAAAACCAGTAGATAAGTGCCAAGAGGTGGGATCTTTTTAAGGCAATTAGAGGTGAAAGACGTGACGCCTCGACATTTCCTATTTGGATAGACTTGTCAAAACTTCATAAAAACTTCATAATACTAAAGATTAGGAGCAACACTGGCACCACAGATGGTGCTGAAAGCAATGCAAATGATGGATGAGACTAATCAAATCATGTTTACGTGCAAGCCTGCTTCCTTTTAGGCAGCGATTTGCATGTTGTCACACGTGAAAACTACGGTAGCACGGCACAGTTGCTGCTACAGCATAACCAAAACAAACCAGGGTACTAGAAAGAAAAACAAGCGTGTCATCCAAGTGTTCTCCGTCAGTCAACTGTAAGTTTATTTTATTTCAAACGTATGCATGTTCCCCTTGTCTACGTAAAATAACTCCTTCTGTTTGAAAAGGAGGAGGCAAAACTCCATCGATATCATATATCATCTACTTTAAGTAAACAATTTCTTTTAAGGAATGACTAAACAACATAATTTCTTTCGTATAATGAAAATACAGAATACAAATAAAATTACAAACCTAATTTTTCTGTTGGACTAGAATTTAATCCCTGCTACTTTTTAAAGTTGTTCTAACACTGTGCCAAATAAAACGAACTTGTCCACCTTCTCTCTACATTTTGTAGCTTGTTTTTATAAAGCATTTATCTCTATGGCCCTCGTAGCCTGCGTTATTTATTAACCTAATGGACCTTTGACTTTTGCATGTCTCCCAACACCTCTACACATTTACCCAGATACGGTATTAGTAATGGACAGTATAATGTATAAAGTGCTTTCTGATTGAAGATATTCCTTGTCCTCCCCAGGACGGCGATGTTTTAATGCCAACTTCCCCAAACAAATTCAATGTGTGATCACACCAAGAAATGTTTTCCATTTACTCATTACTTCTATATTTCTGTTAAGTTTTATTTAAATGTAATCACAATTTATTTATATAAATATATCTTTAAAACCTCAGAGCACAACACATTGGTATTATCTGTGATACTCTGCAAATGTCATTTGCCTTGATGTACCTCACACACAATATTCATCAATCTAGATTTATACTGGTTTATTTGTACAAATAGTGTCCTGTTCATTATATAGCTTTTTTATACAGCTAAAACCAAACCTCTGAGACCATACTTGGATCTATATCTTATCAATACATTCTGTTATTTTCTATTCTTTTATCAAGTCAATCAGTGTTTCAAGCTCGCTGGTGAATTATTTCTGGATCCATACTGACAAACAGTAATTATATAAATAGTTTTTCTAATATTTTATCGAACTAGGAAGAGTATTGACGCTGGCCTAAAGCGATGCTTATTTCCTGTTTTGTAAATGGTCTAGGGAAAAAAAGGACAATTTAAAGAAAAAAACAAGTAGGGTTAGGGTTAGGTTAATGGTTAATCTAGCTAACGGACACTTATCCTGGATAAGAGTCAGCTGGGATACCGGGCATCATATAACACTTGATTATTCCTGTCATTAGGCGCTAAGATAGTAATTGATAGATGATTATAGTCTATTAGAACAGCCTAAACTGTGTCTTGTAGTGTTACAGGCTGTGTGGCCTTTGTTATTACTGCACCAGAGGATGTTTATATCGTGAGGTTTTCTGGCAAAAAAGCAGCTACCTCTCAAAACCTCTCAAGAAAGCGCCTGGAGAGGTTAAAATAACTGCAACACTTGAGCAATGTCCTTTTTATTCTTCTGATAAATACAAAACCTATAAAAAAATCTCTTTACTTTAAACGGCTACGTAAATATAAACTGAGTGCATTGTAATAAAAAGATAACAACTCCCTATATTTGTACCACTGGTTGAAAATAATAATACTAGCACGATTTATTGGCATTATAGAGAAATATATGCTGCCATCAAGGCTGCACCTTTTTCTGGAAAGTCAGTGTCTTTCTCAGCAGGACGACGCCAGGACTCGTTGTGTATGTGCTGCAGCAGCTGACTGACCTGTGCTCATGTGTGGCGCCTCGCGAAAAGGAAATGTCTTCAGCATGATTGGGCAAATATGCCTCATGGAATTAGAACTATTTTCTTACACCGTTGTACATGTGTTTGTCTCAACTGGTCTGTGAGAGTGTAGCAGGAGAAAACACGAAATTTGCTTATATTTGCAAAATACAAATATGTTGGTCAGTGAAAAACTGTTAGAATCTAGCTTTTAGCTGCCTGAATGAAAAGTAGATCTGTTAAATCCATTAAATCACTTTATGCATCGTGCGACATAATTTGCTACACAAACGCACAGAAGAACGTTTCCGCCCTGAATAAAAAATTATGTATCCTGCGCTGTGAGTGCACACTTGTAGGTTTTTGCTGCAGCAACAGCTGTTTTCTTGGTGTATATCATAAATGCAGCTGTTTGTTAAGTGTTAGTCTAAACACAGCATCTGAAGAATCTGCTTCCAGGCCTCTGAATCACCACCCAGAGCTCAGATTTGTGCAGCTATCTGAATCAAAATGAACAGGTGAAGTGGAACATTTTGTTTTGGTGATCAGGCTTTCAGACTGCTTGAACATGTGAAGAATGAGCCTTGAGCAAAGCAAAATAATAATTAGACATCAGAGAAGTAAATGGTAAATGGTCTGCACTTATATAGCGCTTTTCTACCTAGTCTGGTACTCAAAACTGCTTCTCATTCACCCATTCACACACACACCGATGGCAGAGCTGCTATGCAGCTGACCTGACACACCGGGGGCAACTTGGGGTTCAGTATCTTGCCCAAGGAAACTTCGACATATGACTGAAGGAGGCGGGAATCGAACCACCAATCTGGTTGGCAGGCGACTGCTCTACCTCCTGAGCCACAGCCGCCCCTGTATCAAGTACTGATAAGAAAACTAAATGGCACTTTCAATAGCAACCAGGAAGACTGTGTGTAATTTAACAGGAATGTTTTTTGCAATGTAAATGTTACACCTCATACCTTTCTTGCCTCATGAGTTGATCTGCTGGACAAACAGCTCCGTTTCCATCTTTATCAGTCATTTTGTGGATGTGGGTTTCTAAATGTCATCTCTTGTGTGTGTCACATCTGGTGCACTCAGCATTTGAGTACTAACATGTGCGTCTTTAGCTGCTGCCGACTGACTCAGTCGCTCTGTGTTTCGTTTTTTATCCCAGATCTACCAGGAAGATATGATGCGCTCGCTCCTACAAAACTCCCTCCATGTGTTTCGGGCTATTAGCGGGACGTCCACAGACCTGGGCTGATGCTTGTCCCACTGGCCCCCCTCCACCTCTGCTACATGCCCACACTGCTCCTTAGAAGACGTGAACTCAAAGGCTTCAGGACAACTCTGTGTCTTTTTCCGCCCGGCTACGCTTTGCCAGAACAGCCCACTGGTAAAGATGCCCCGTGGCTGTCTCCAGCATCTCTGCACTTGGATATCAGTATTTTTAAGAATGTATCGCGTCAGCGCCAACTAAATGTCAGCATGTCCAGTTTAGGCGTCAACGCTGACTCTTGCTAGGTTGCATTGCACTTTTTTTTCCCTGCCTTGATTTGACTTTGGTTACTCTAGAAGGAGATGCTTTAATAAAATAAGTTGATTTCTACCACTCGAATCTATAGAAGCAAGACTGTAACATCCCGTCTCTGTGCCTGTGGGTGTTGTTTGTTTCCAGCGGCGTGACTAATATTGCGACTCAACCGGTTCTGTTGTCACAGGCACCCAATCTGAGATCAAGGCAAGGATTATTTTTATAGGTAACACATTCTTAGCAGGTTGGCACATTGAGACAATTCGATAGATCAGCAGATAGAGGCAGGTCAAAGTTACTTCCCTGTTTGTGCTGACAAATAAAAGCCCGCTCAACCTGTCCCAAAGTCAGACACAGACCTCAGGGTTGTATTTAAGCTCACTGATATTCTTTTTGCTTTTTTCTTCACTGTGCTTCTAGTTTGCACGGTGCATCAACGGTATTGAACTTCCAAGCAAGATGAGAATCAGTAAAGTGACTTGTTAGGAGAGCGGCGCCCATTGTATTTGTAACATAAAATCAGTTGGTAACAACAAACCCTAGATGGCAAAAGTAACAAACAAGGTAAAAGCAGGAAAGCGCAGTATGATGAAGAGTTCTATCAGAGCTTTGTAACAGTCACTGAAACGGTATTCTCTGTCAGCTCCCTTTACGTCATAAGACATTTAAAGTCAGAAACAGTGTTGGAAGACAGGAGAGGCTAATCCCAGCGATGTTGCTTCAGTCCAGGCTGTAAACGAAGAGTTCCTCTCGTGTGGTTTTAGATCCAGTGCCTTTGCCATGCGCCTCCTGATAACACCTCCTTATCTCCAGTAATAAGAACCATCACCTGCTGGGTGTTCACAGTATTTCACAAGTGCTACACTGAAATTAGCAGATAAAGAATATTTAAGCAGATGTACATAATTTGTCCTCATGCTGTAAATTCTACCCATGTATGTTTGTATGAACTTTATGTATGTATTTATATTTGTAACAGTTTGTTCAACAGTCTGTCCTGGCAGAGAGAGATTTCTTTTTCATTTTTATTGCATTGTATCAGAGATGCAGCTGCTTGTCAGATTTTCTTTGTACAGCCTTTTTTTCAATAAAAGATGGAAAAACTAACTACTCTTGACAGTAACTCATTTTCAGTCCATTATGCTCCATTATGTTCTGGGCTTGGATACGTTCCTCTGCTAGATGATGCTAAGCTATCATGGACTGCTCAACTTTCAAGCCAATGTGACCCAGGCTTGACCCCCACATTGCTGTGATTCCATCTGCAGAGGAACGCTCTGTGAGGTAAGGTGATCAAAAGCTCCAGATCAGGAATCTGCAGCTATGTCTGCAGTGGTTGGGAACGTGAAGAGATCTGCTCCCAGGTTGCAGGTCTTTAGTTTGGCCGGCATTCATCTGCTGTTGGATCAGTGGTCCGTGCACACGGGTCAAGCCCTTCCACAGAAGACTTTGTTTAAACAGGGCAGCACAGTCACTGATGTCTGAAACCACCAGTGACAGCCTACACTGGAGTCGTGGTGGTGAAGCCAGTCAGAGGTTGCTTACCCGTGGGTCCAGCTTGATGGTTTCTCTGTGCAGAAATATACATTATGTCTTATCTGGATGTTTTCCTGCCCCACGCCCCCCCCTCGCACCACCACTTTCTCCACTCCTCGCATAAAGCTATTACCACGCGGATAATCAGCTTTATGATTCACAGACTCATTTAACCCCTGACGACTTCCTGGAGCACTGAGTGGACACTTATGCGCACGCATGCGCACTCCTCCTTCATAAGGAAGAGATGCCCGGACGGGTTTTCTTTGACTTTTGAGAGCCACCAGGTTGGCGGTCGGCTGGGTCCGTTCATGTTGAGACACATGTAAATAACAGCTCTGGCATCCTCCCTGAGTTACTAACACTATTCCCGTGCTGTCCTCGCAGCTTTCCTCCCACTCGCGCGGCTCCGCCCCACAGTTCCCGGCAGGCTGCCGGTGCGGCGCGGACGCGGCGACACTTGTAAGGTGCGCGCGGAGACGGAGGGTGTCCGCGTTTGATCCTGAAGTCCCGTCGCCTCTGTTGTGGACACTAACGTTTACTGTGTCACTGTGTCGGTGTCTTCTTTTTCTTTTTTCTTCAGTAGTAACTTGGATTGTTAGAACACTTGGAGGAGTTGACTGACTGAATTTACGCGGAGACGTTTAAGGACGAGATGACTTTCACTTTGCTTTTAAGCCTGGTAACAGGCACGACAATGGTGCTCCACTGTAACGCAGGTAAAAGCTCATTAAACTCTCCTACAACGAAACCTAATAGTTTCATCATGGCCTGACACACGCAGGCAAAGTTCAGCTAGAAGGTGGAGATGACGCACTTCTTATCCCCCGTGGAAAATACCTGTGGAAAGGGATTGTTCGTCATCAGAAATTAGGATCGTATGTCAACTTCAAGTGGTCAAAGTCTGACATATATAATAGCTTATAATTAAATATTAATAATAGTTGAACTAACGATTTAACTCATTTTTACATATTGAAATTAATTTGTTGCCGCGTTATATTATAATTTTAATAATATTCAAATAGTCTATAACAAATAAAAAATCTGTATATAAAAAAGAATTTCTCTCTGTGTATTTCTGTGTACGCACAGATGATAATACTGATAATAATAAATGAATAGGTCTTTGATTAAACAGGGAAATGTTACTTTTCATATGTGGCTCGTCGTGGTACAGTTAGTCCGAGCTCCTACTGTAAATGTCCTACTTACGGAGCTGACCTGGATTTCCTGGTTTTACCTTGATTTAAGGAAGTCACCTGGCCGGTGACACTGTACTTATAGTTAGGTAAAACGAGTCTTGTGATTACTGCGTCTATTGTTTAGCCAGGGGTGTCCAATCCTGGTCCTCGAGGGCCGCAGCCCTGCTGGTTTTCCAACTATCTCTGCCCTACAGGCTGCTGATTACCTTGA
>JAUMTR010000010.1:12059900-12126471 GCA_032270685.1 Microctenopoma stevenorrisi
ATATGGCAGGATATATATATATATATATATATATATATAGATATATATATATATATAGATATATATATCCTGCCATATATGAATCCTGCCATTAACGGAGCTTCTTTTGTGGATCCTCGGCTCCAGTTGTGCTCGGAGCACATGTCCAGGTCGCTTTGAGGTCGAGCACACAAGAGGGCGCTCCAGCATCGGTGAAGGTCTCTCTCTCGCTCTCTCTCTCTCTCGGCTCACCGTGGGGACCTGCTGAACTGTGACAGCAGCAGTAGCCAGGGGAACATCCCCAAAATCTGTAGCTTACAGTGTGTGACAGCAATGACGCCATGGTCTTCTGATTCAACATGTCGTGTCTTTCACGAAGGTGACATCACTGCTTTACTATTTCAGAGAGTAATCTGAATATTCCCGCTGTATTTATCTATCATAAACAGTGAGCGTAACGCAGCAGCCCTTCCAGTATTCACGGGTCCAGTATTTATTGCATCAGTCTGATGTAGAATGATGTGGGTCTGCTTTTTTATCCTGAGAAGGCCTCCGCACCGTGTGAATTATAAAATGAGGTGAACAGCCTATAGGTGCAGAGGTAATGTAGGGCTTTCTAAAATTACTTCATTACCTAATGGGACCCTGTGAAGAGCAGAAACCCAGCAGTACCGGGTACAGCCAATGTGTCAGTATGATTGTGCCCCTAAGCTGGTTTGTTATTATTATTTTTTTTATTTATTTATTTTCATAATGTCTCTTTTTTGCCTGTGAAAGATCCAGAGGGAGAGGGAAAAAAGGGGGCAGTGCTGTGGTGCTGTTAACGTGAGAGAGAGAGAGAGAGAGAGAGAGAGAGAGAGAGAGGAATGCGCTGCTAATGAGAGTCTGACGTCAAGTCAGAGTGATTACAGCGAGGACAACATCGGAAGTAGTGCCTGGTCCCTGTGTGGTTCCCCTAATAAATAAAAATAAAGGTTTTAAATGGGCAAGAAAACTGTATGTTCAATGTATTTCATGTATAGTTTACCGTTTAATTTCCAATTATTACGAGATTATTATATTTCATCATACACTTTCAAAAAGAAATAAAGATATATTTGCACATAAAAATTTAATTAAATCAGTATCTGTGAAGAGAGCGTTTATGTTCCACCAATCTGAGTACACGTTGGGCTACATAGATGTTCTTCTTACTTTGTCTTATTGTTTAGACAAATGTTAATAATGGAAAGCAGCATTTGCAATTAAATTGTCTTGATAGTGTACATAATATAGCATAAACTGAGCCTGTTCCCAGCAGTGCATTTTCCCTCTGACGATGCATTTTCATCATATTTAGGATGGATTTTATTTTGAAGAGTATGACCGGAAGGGCAACGTGACATTGCGGGTCGCTTTTCGGTTTAGTGGAGAGTAGAAAACCGACTGTCGCTGAAGAGAGGAGAGAGGAGAGAGGAGAAAAAAGCAGTGAAATGGTGTAAAAGCTGAGCGAGTCCAACCCGAGTCAGGGGACAAACAGGGAGGGACAACACGGGAGGATTATTGCTCTTTGTAGAATTATTGTTTAAGTCAGTAAACTCCCGCTTTTTGATGCTGTCCTCACGGAGGTTTGAGCCAATAACGGACTTATTGGTCGGCTGAACCATGCAGAGGCTGCTGCTCCTGAGTTTGCTGTTGAGTTTCCAAACTGGTAAGTCTCCAGCTCTGTCTTCTTCACGGTGAGACATGTTTAAAGATGATATTATGTGAAGCTACAGAGTCGCGCAGAGGAAAACCTGAAAGTCGTGGAATGATTTCATAGCATTCCCACATGAACCGCAGCAATAGATCACCTTAGGCGCGCGTGTGTGTGCGCGCGTGTGCAGCCGCGCGGGGGAGATAGAGTGCGCGCGAGCGAGCGAGCGCGTGAGTGACTCCGTGTCCGCACCGCAGCAATGGATCACCACACTTTGATGGGTTTTTTTCCTACTAGTTATTGTTGCGCACCGCTGTGGCGCGTGCGAACACGGGCGTCTGATGGGGTGCGTGTGCGTAAGGTGCGTGCAACATGGACACGAGTGTCGCACGTGCATGCGCGCCCACAGGCCCAAATGACCTTTCGCGTATGACAAACCCGGAGCCGCTTTTCAGACGGGGCCGCGTCGAGTCGCTGGCGACGTGACGGGAATGACAGTAATTGAGCAGCGCTGCTCTACATGCCGGAAGCACTCCCACGCTGCTATCGCGTCTGAATGGCTTGGCAGTCAGTGAGACTACTGCCACCAGCCCGTGTAGTGATTCTGTAGTGAAAGGTAGTTTATACAGGCTCATCCCCCCACGTCCTCCTCTCCACCCTGTGCTGCTCCTGTCCTTCCCGTGCACCTGACACAAAGCTCACCCTCTCGGTGCATTTCAGCAGCACAGTGAGGCGCGTGCAGCCGCAGCAGCGCCCATGCATCTTTTCCCCCTGCATACCTGTGGGGTGCCAGGTAGGCTATTGGCTTATGATAATCACAGCTGTAGCCAAGTTGCTAGGAGACAAGGAGGATGAGGAGAGGATGAGAACGGGATGGTTGTAATTTCTCCAAGCTACCTGTTTAATTGAGGCGTATCTGTGTGTCATAGTGGGACCGACACCCTACATTGTTCAGCCGGCAGGCAGCGTGTGTCACTCAGCCAGGGCGACCATTTCATCATAGGTAGGGGGCGTGTTCGGCAGAGGAAGGTATAGAAAAAGATGATGTCACCATGTCTGCCAGGCTTTGTGTCGCTCAGCCTGGCTCGCCATGCTCAGCATCCCAGCTGGAGTGTGTGTGTGTGTGTGTGTGTGTGTGTTTGCTCGGGATTCACACAAGCACACGATATACGTAGTCGTACACAATCTACAGAGACACGTCAAGCTCTCAGTGAATCCACACATAACACAACCTGGCAACTGCCGCAACACAGATACGCACAGCCCTGTCTCCATCAAGACCCCCCTGTTGCTGTCACACGCTGTTGCCCTGTTTGTCCACTCATAAACCGCTCAGTCCACATGACTAGCTCAGCGACACATGCGTTTACAGATGTGCATCAACATGTACACGTACACACACACATGCAGCCTATTCACATGTGTGAAGCCATGCGTCCTTTTGTCTGCCGTTGCACTGTTACAGCTGTGTAATCCATTCTTACTACACACAAAGACTTGCGCTCTCGCAGGCTTTTCTAAAGACAAGATTAGCAGCTTCTCCGAGTCCTGTAAGGTTTGAAACGGTGTCACCCTGTACACGGAAGGTCTCAAACATTGCAACGTCTTTATTGTATTTTTTGTATCTTATATATATTCATTTGGCTGTGAAAACACACGAGGAGTCACCGAAGTGACGACCACCTCACCACATTTACTGTAGGTTTCAGAGCGTGCTTCCTTAGAACACCCTGACTGCTATCTCTTCATTAGATTAGTAAAACAGTATTTCATGGCCTGCAATTTGCACACATGTAATTGTCTACTAGTGCTGATGATTGCATGGTTATTAGAGGCGCAGCTAATTAAAGCGTTGGTGAAACAAAAAGGGTTTTTTTGTTCTGTTTTTTCTATCCAATGATACGACTCTGAGCGGGACTCCAACATGCCTCTGCTAGCCGCATGGATTCAGTGTCCTAGCCGTGTATCTACATACCAACCTGGTCCCAAGCAACCAAGCACCCACCATTAACACAGCTGTTAAATGTCACTGTTGAATCGGTCATTGCAAACACACACTCTTTTAACTTCCTGATGAGCAGGAGAGTCTCGAGGTTGCAGCACTGCACCTCAAACCCAGACAGAGGTCTGAAATGCTGACTCGGACAAAGGCGGCGATGCAGGTGTACCGATTGTCAGCCTCTGTCCTTTTGTGCAGGCCGAGGCCACGAGCTGCTGCTGCTGCTGCTGTAGGTACTGTACTCTTTGAATCCCACAGCCGAGCTCTGAATCATAGACCTCAGACGGATTCCTGTGTGGTGCACTGCAATAAAAATATTCAGGCAACATTCACCCAGAGAAAGAAGGGTTCCTCAATGGTTGTTTGATCAGGCGAGTAGTGGTTCTGCCATATGTGTAACGTTAATGACTCAAAAGTAGGCTGTAATAGTTCAAATAAAAATGAAGAATTAGGAAAGCCTCATAAAGAATCCAGTTGGGCACTAAAGCGCTCTGTTAAAACTGCTGATTTACAACACTTCATGCGTCTTTGCCAGAAATAATCGGTGACATTTTCATCTCAATAAATTCCAGTAAATTCTCTCTCACTGATTCACAGAGAGATACTGCTACAACATGCAATCTTTCCCCCGTTTGCCGGGGGAATATCCTCTGTCACACAGCAAAGGATGTGTTTTATGTTTTCTCAACAAATAAGAGTAGAACGGAGCAGTTAGCTTGAGCAAATCCTACTGTACACAGGCAGACCTCCGTCACACTGGGCTCCCGCAGATCTGGAGATATTAAAGCACTAAAGTTGGTTATAAAAAGATGGGAACACAGTGGGTTGTGATAAAACTGCACATGGGAGAACTTGCTTCAGCTCAGATTATGGCTACTAGAGATGAAATGTTGTAGCTACAGTGGCTGGTGCCGAAACAAGACTCGCCTATGGAAACTCGTCACCGTCCTCCGGCGGAGGAATGTTTTGCTGCTTTTCAAAGGGATTGTGCGATGGCTAGGAGGCTAACTAAACCATTTTGCGGTGCTGTGCTGAACCCTTGACGGCTCCGAGTGGAGATCTGGAGCGACATATGTAGCGAGGCAGAAAAGTCTGTTTTTAATTTTGATTCCAGCGAGCGCGACGTGTCCGTGGAGCATCCTACCGTTAATATGCGAATTCGGGTCACGGTTTTTACGGGATCTGAACGGAGCCTTTTTACCGAAAAGCATCTCTAATTGACATCAGCCACTGAAAGCAATCACTGAACCAGCTGTAAAGCTCAGTCTGGGAATGGAGCCCGTAATGTTATAATGTACATCCACGCCTGTTGTTCTCTGTCGGGTTCCATTCAATCAGCAAATTCTTTGCAGTACTGTCCCAGCGGGTGTTTGTCAATGTGCAACATGCTGATTGCTTCTCTAAAGTTGATATGTTTGTTTTAAGGGCATTCCTTTGGACACGAGTGTCCTGTAATACTTTCTGACATGCTGCTTGGGAGAGGAAAGCCTGCGTGCTTTGGGTCCAGCGAAAACCCTCACAGGGTACCAAAGTATTTAGTTGTATAATTCATTATCAAACTTGTGGACAGACATAGATTCAGTCAAAAGTGCACACATTCCCTCTGAGCATCCTCACGTGAAGCCCAAGGATTTAAAGGCCCCATAAACTGATTGTGTTTGACGGGCCGGGGGCATCCGAGTTATAAAAAGAAAAATAAAAGGAAAACAAACAACATCCCCTTAAAAATTTTTTCTTTATGCAGAGTCCCCCGAGCAAGAGAGGAACACTTTATCACATCTGACTGAATCTATTGGCCTTGTTTTCCCAAACTGCACGGCAACGTTCTGCAGTGAGGAGGACCAATTTGGGGTGATGGAGGTAGGGTTTGGGCGGATGGTGGGGGTAGTGTTGGAGATGCTTACAGAAAATAGTAGTTGGTTAAAGGGGGGTGGGGGGTGGGGTGGACAAAGACGGGGTAGTCTTGTAGGCAGGTGGGTGAAGCCTGATCAAGAGTGATTAGAGTCTTTTTCTGTTTGTTTTTGAGGTGGTGAGGTGGATAGCGGGGTGCAGTATTGTAGTGTGCGAGGAGGGAGAGCGTGCTGGATGAAAAGAAAAGCGAGCCGGGGGAGAGGAGAGGGGACGAGGACGAAGGAGGAGTGGTCGGGAGGCCAGCGGCAAAGAGAAAGGGACTATTACTCAGGCTTGACTGCTCCCTCAGTGGGGACGACGGAGCTGCTCATTCAGACAGAATATGGCTGCGGCCGGTTCAAAGGCAACATTTGCGCTGGAATCGGGAGTGATTGAACCCGCATCTGTGTCTCCAGCCGAGCTCTTTCGCTGCCCCGTCGCTGCTGAGGTTAACTGGCATTAATCGGTGCTGCTGTTAACTTTCTTTTTCGCTTCTTTGGCTTTCTCTCCCACCACGAGTCTTTTTTGTTCTGCTTACCAAAGTTCATTCCTCCTCTCTTTTCTGGCCCCTCCTGGATGTCTTTTTTCAATGTGACCCTTTTTTTTCCTTCTTCTTCTTTTTTTTCTCCACCCGCTCACCAGCCCCCCACCCCCGACCATTACTTCTTTCTCTTTCCATCTACCCCTTTCTCTCTCGCTCTCTAATAAGTTCCAGATGTGGTTCTCGCATTCCTCTGGTCGGTGGAGAGGGAAAGAGAAGAGAGGGTGGTATGAGTCGGAGCGGGGGGAAGGGACAGGAGGCAAAGCACATGAATTAAAACAGGGAGCACATGATGAGGGAGAGGAGCCCATGTACTGTAACACGCACACACACACACACACGAGCGCGCGCGCGGATGGAGTGTGGATGGATGGGTTTCGTGTGCATGTTTAATGGGGAGGTGGGGGATGTCGGTACTGTAACCTCAGAAGTTTTGGGACATTCTCCTCCTGTGGCCTGCACCCCCCCCCCCCCCCCTTCTTCCTCCTCCTCCTCACCCCTCTCCCTCCACAGGAATGTGGCTGACGCTGATGATGTCACTTCATTTCTCCGCTCTCCCAGTTTCTGCTCCTCAACAGGGACAGGGCAGAAAGAGGGAGGGATAGAGAAGGAGGGAGCGCGAGAGAGCATTGATTTGCTCCATCCGTCTTCCCCTTTACGATAACAACATTAGGGTCAGCCATCTAACTGAATCGTCTACAACAGCAGTGCGGCGCTCGCCAAGCTCTCGTCGTCCAATACAACAGCCTGCAGGCTGAATTGTCGTGGACTACGTGTAACGAGCCATCTCTTAGTAGTAATAATCATCATTGTCCTTGAAGTCCATTCATTAAAACAATGTTGTGTAGACCACTTGTTTTGTCAAAGACTGCTTCTGCCAAATTAATGCTACACCCTTGCGGCTAAGTTTACCTTAACCCAGTTTACCCATGCTCTTAGATCCAGATCGGACTTTATCTAATTTACTTTTTATCAACTTATCTCAAGCAAGTTGATGGAAGATACTTTACGTGTGGACTATAGGTGTTGATCAGATATTTTATCAGCCTCCACTGCTCTTGCAGGGATTGGCTCCCATTGCTGTTAAGCAATAAGACGCGGTTCGGAGTCTGCATTCCAGCTCATCCCAAAAGTGTTGATGGGGTTTGAGGTCAAGGCTCCGTGACCTTTCTTCAAAGGACTATGACTTTAAGTACAGTCTCTGACATGATGTCATGGCGACTCTGGCAGTAATGGTCCAGACTAAGTTCATGGACGAACGTTTGCCCATCATGTATTGTATGTTGTGAGAGGCAATTTTAAATTGGAAAAGCATAATTTATTCCATTGACTTTACAGTTTACCAGTCAGCAGTGTCACCAGAGAAGCCTCCTCCTCAGAGCGACAGTATGGCGATATTGTCGAGGGGGCTCTGCATGAATATTACTCCACTCTATGAGGTCGCGGCCCTGGGCTTTTATTGGCTGGTTTGAGACAGATGACATTGCAAGAGGCTACAGTACATACCAATAAAATGAGATTGCGCAGGATTGAATTAAAGCAGACCTTGGAGGAGGTGATTTATCAGCGGGATGTTAAAGTTGTAGTAGTAAAATAGTCCTGCTGGATTCTATCAACACGCTGTGCTGCGGTTGAGTCGGCGGACCAAGCTGAAAGCTGTCACAGCTGATGTTCACTTGCTAGATAGAATAGGATAAGACTTAATGGTCCTCAACACAAGCAGAAGATCAGTAAAACAACAAGACACAATACAAAAGATTAGGTACTATGTTGATCATACACTAACAAAGGTAAATGTAGATATTAATAGTCCACATATGTGGGAATGAGGTGAATAAAAATTGTGTGTATTATTCTTCAGATGATGCACGGACTTATGTATGGTCTTAAAAGCTTGTGTGAAGTGCTCAGGTTTGCTTTTCAGTGGAATTAGTCAGCGACTGAATGAGCTTCCCAGCTGCCACAGTTCATCATAGAGCGGGTGAAATGGATTGTCCAGGATGCCATTGATCTTCCACACTATCCTCCTCGACAGTGTCTGTCTGTCCACTTCCAGTTCAGTCTGTTGCCCTCACCAACCTTGACGCCACGGCCCCCTGCACGCATGTGGACTTGATGTGGACTGCAAGATATTTGAGTCCACAATCTCTACTTTCTCTCCCAGGATGGTGGGTGAGACCGGGATCTTCGTGCTCCTCCTGGAGCTCACAGGGACTTTCGGGGCGGAGTGGCTTTAGGAATGGGTTGCTTCCCAAAATCAACAGGGAACTTGTGTGAATTATTGATTTAGTATGATATTGATTGTGCCAGCTGAATTCGGCCCCAGCCCCGGCACACTGCTGCAGAGTAGCAGCTTGAAATGTATGTATCCCCTTGTTCAGACTTATCCAGAGGACAGCTATTGTTAGTTCTGGTCACCCTTGGTTACAGCAGAGTATTCTTTGTCAGCGCTCGGCATGTTAGCCGCACAAAGGCTCATGGATTACCAGCGACAGGCTGGCTTTCCAGTGCTTCAGCATATTCTCGTGCCCGTAATGTGTCAGATGCCTCGTCCATGAATTATCATATTACCCACTAGTGATCCTGGGGTTGCCATGGCCACTGTGTCTATCATTGTGTCAGTGGTCCTCACTGGCTGTAGCCATGGTAACAATGTCTGTAACACAGGTTCGGTAGAAATAAAGCTCTTCAGATGTGAATTGCATGTATGAGAGATGCCCCAGAGAGTGGAAGGGTGGCACACACAGACACACTCTGCCCGTTCACACAACGCACACATTCACGGAAACATTTGCACGCTCACCTTCACAGGCGTGGACAAATGGACATAAGCGCTGCACTAATTTTCCTCCCGCTATTTCTAAATAAACCTGTTTCCACAGCAACCACATTGATAGTAACAGAGAAGAAGCATGAGAGGCAGGGCTGGAGGAGGGAAAGAGATGCAGATATGTTTGAAGGTGGAGGAGATAGCCCAAGAAGGGAATAAGGCGGAGGGAAGAAGGAGGAGTGATAATTTCTCGAGTAGATGCCTGCCAGACAAAAGGAAGTGAATGGGGAATGAGAAGGGGCCAGGCCACAAAAGAGAGGAAGAAAGGGAGAGGTCGTTGACTGCTAGTAAGGGGGAGGACGGCAAGGTAAGATGACAGAGGAAGGGACTGAGCAGGCAGACAATGCGGCAAACAAAGGAAGGAGTCTCCGAGTCTTTCTCTTTCGGCCTTGTCTCCCCTCTGCCCTAATCTTCCCTTTGCTCCGTCCCCACCTCCAGGAGTCACCTTTGTGTTTGACTGACACAGTGTCAGCACGCTCAGTGGGTCGCCTCCTTTCTCTCCCAGCTTCTCTTCAGCTATGTCTCTCACTTGTTCCTATAGCGGTGTCACCATGGCGACGCATTATTATGGCCATCATGCCAGGCGGCCATGTTGTTGAGAGAAGGCAGGCGCAGGTGGTAGAGTTCCCACAGCCCGATAAATAAGTGGTGAGTGCATAGATTCCTGTAGTTCATGGATGTGGTTTAGAGCTAATAATAAATAAATAATCAATCAGCTGATTAATCTGATTACCAGATTTCATAATGGAATAATTGTTAAAGCTGTCAAGCAAGAGTACTAAACGTTAATGATCCCTGCTTCTCAAATATGGGGCTTTAGCAGTGTGCTCAGTGGTATTTCATTGTAGACTCCATAACTTCACACACATGGTTAGTATACATGCAGAGTGCAGTGCTTGATTGTAAAACTAAATGTCTGCCAAAGCAATAACTTTTCTAAATGAGAACTACCAAACTCCTGCCGCAAGACGTTGCCGCACACGCTGGCACATGCACAGATCAGCCAGCGTGTGGACTGAGTGATGGACGAACGGCTTCATATATGTACGATCACATACAGCAAACAGCGGGAGGGTGAGTCAGTGCCGCATGACTCCTATGGCTGCAACTTTGTCCTGAAACAATGATGTCATCCCCCTCCATTACACTTCCCAGCTCTGTGTCTGTGGACCTCGCCGTCTCTTTGTTCTCCTATTCCTGCATCTCATTTTCAGGCAGCCCCCTCCGTAACACCGACACATCGGCCACACGCGGCGGCGATATGGAATTAGGCTGATAACAAAATCAATTTGGAGCTGATTGACTAACAGTGAACAGAGTGGGTGGGGGGGTGGAAGAGAGAAATAATGAGGGACCACTGCGGCCGCCTGACTATTAATTGGATAGGTGGAGGGAGGATGAGGTCATTGAAAAATGTTTTTTCGGGAAGTGGGTGCACAGAGCACGAGGGAGGGTTTCATCAGACACACAGATGCACAGAGCATGTGCGCTCGCAGACATGCTCGTACAGAAAACTTTTTTTTGGGCAGTTACTTTACACGTCAGCTGTTGCTATGGTGATGCAAGTCTGTGATCCAGACGAGGCGTGGGATTGGCTGGAGAGGAGCGAGGGAGAGGAGGGCAGACGGACTTTGTTGGAGGGGTATAGAGGGGTACGGAGAGCGGGCGAGACGCAAAGATAATTAGATTGATGCATAACAATCCATACTAATGACATTTATTTAATAGCATCTGATTCAATGTGACTGAATGACACCAATGAAACTTTCCCCGAAGTCTCTGCTGCAGGGCATCACTTCCAACCTTGTCTCCTGTCCCGTACAGAAGGGCGAGGCACGCCTGTATTAAAATGCTGGGAAGCAGTCGTTGGCATTGCCCACCTAGCAGCTGGGTGTGTGGCACATTGAGAACTGCGAGGCATAAGCGCAGCACGCCTACTAAAAATAGCTCCACACATCTTGGTATGCATATACCCTTTCAGTAATTTCCAGCAATAAATTGTCGGTTCATTACCTTGCTATTAAACCCCCGTCGCATGGTGCGAGAGGTGCTCGTAGGCTAAATCGCCGTGGTGGTTCACACCATGGCGGCATGTGGCTATGCTTCTGGTGAGTCACTGAGCGAGGCAGTGCATGCTCGCCTTTGGCTTTGTCTCGGCGGTGACAGGCCGAGGTCGGTGTCACAGTGTCTACAGGGGCTGTTGTCCTCGGTCCCAGATTAATCCTAATTCCTTTCCAAACGTTGACTATGGTGTGTTTAATCCTAGTCTAAACTGAGACCCGTTCCCAGTGGAGATAGAGATGCTCTACTGGCTTAACGATTTAGACCAAGTCGCGGTGTAATCCATGTTCCGGAAACCTCCTCTATGTGTCAATTATATGTTTGAGGTTTGGAGTAGCTGTGTTTGTGTGTGTGTTTACAGGAAGTGGTTATCCCATGTGGTGAAGTTTAGGTCTCTGTGCTGCCTGTTTATGTTTGTGTGCACGTGGTCACGATCACAGCTCTTTGTGATCGTGGTCTTTGTGTGGACAGGGTGCTCGATGTCTCCTGTGGTATCTTGGGAATCAGTGACTCAAGGAAATCAGGACACACTCTAAATTTGTAACTGCAGCATAACCCACATAATAAAAGAATACATGCGCTCTCCTTGTCTTGCCTTCACTCCGACTGCTCTGTGCGCATAGATTACCTTCTTTAAACACGCACACACACGCGCGCGCACCCAGGCACCTACACTCGCGTTGACAAGTGTTAACTGGGTAATATGGAAATCAGAAGGCGATGAGCACATGTTTAAATGAGTCAGTGTTTTGAATCCTCAGCCTTTGCATGGGTGTTTTCTTTGCAGATTGTGCAGCCTCCACGCAGGAGTATTCAGTTTGGATTATGTTTGTGGTTTGCTCAGGCAGTTGAGGGAATACCTTCAGCTACCATATCTGAGGTGGTGGAGGAAAGGATTTGCTTGCCCTCAGGCTACTGTCGAGGTTGCGGGGTAGTGTAAACCCAGCTAAACACTCTTTACACCCATGTATATCTGAGAAAAGTCTTTTTCATGCTTTTTAAGATTGTGTAAATCCACACTGTACTTTGCAGTTATTAGCATTAGACAAACGCAAATGTGATAAATGAGGGTTTGTTCAGGACATGAAAGAACAAAAGCTGTACCACCTAGAATTACCTTATGTTCAGGAAGGCAGAAATATGTTTGTGCTACATAAAACACATCTTGCATTCATGCACATGCTCCAGAAATGACTGTTACTTTTAAGGGATCACCAGCGGCCTGCTCCCGGGGCCACCGCATGGCCACATGTCAGCCAAGAATGAACCAAATAAACCGGTTTGGTATTTTCCGTGTGGGCCACTTACATTGGCTGCATCATTGTATCCCGTGGCCCACATCTGGATGCTATCAGGGTATAATGTTTGTGTCATGGTATATTGTATATTTCTTTCACTGTAAATTGTGATTCTCCTTTGCTAAACAGCCAAAAAAGACAGTTATTACGTATTATTACGTTTATTTGTTACAATAATAGTGTAATAGCTGGTTAAAATGAAATCAATCAGTGTAAATGATGGTGTATGTTTGAGTTTGGGGATTCAAAGAAGAAAGCTAAAGAAGTCTCAGGCTTCGGTTGTTGACTTAAAATGAGGAAAAGTTTGGCCTGAACAGGGCCCATGCGAGCAGTAAACAGGGCAAGACACAGTTCAAATGTAGTCTCAGGTCTTAAGTGTTGTGCAATACTGAATATGCATGGTAAAATGAGCAACAAGGACATTTCAAGATCAAGACAAACATACGTGGTATTATTTAATAAGAATTTAAACAAAAGAATCAATGCAAGAATATGCAAGTATGTGACAACAGCGTTTCACCAAGTGCAAAGACAACACCAGCACAGAGAAGAGCAGGGGAATAAAGACACAGCGGCAGTAAAAGGTTTGGACTTTGACAGGAAACGCACCTGGACCATACTATGTATATAAACCTTAGTGTCGTCATTACCGTGAAAATGAGCACACTTAAAGAAGTCACGTAAATCTCATATCTTGTGTGAGACATATGTCTCATTTGCCTCCGCACACTCGTACGAGCCGACTTCTTGGCGAGTCGTATAACTCGAAGCTCGTGTGGCTGCTGGCTGGTGAAAACATGCATTTTTGTGGTGTATTTTCACAGCCTTTGCAGTTAAAGCTAAAGTTAAAGCCCTAACTTTTCATAGCCAATTGTTGTTGCTATGTTGTTTTCTTTGTGTATCATAATTTATTAACCCAGTTAATTCGGACATTCCTCAGAGAGCAAATTAAGGGCTTCTTTTTTTCCTTTCGGTTCAGCAGTGAATTATTCTAGGTACACATGCTGCAAAGCTCCATCTGCATCTGATTCCCTCGATTCACCGCATATCCTTGCACATCTCCTTTATCTCCAGAATATTAATGTGCTGCACTGTCAGAAGCCATTGTTGTGATTGGTTGGGAACTCTTTTTGCATGACTGGGTTCTTTAGTATTATGAGGCATATTGTACCTCTGCAAATCGCAGCAAATCTGACATGATATGGGGAGAGAGTGCATGCCTATATATATGACAGAGAGATGGATGTGAGGGATAGGGATTGAGGGTCGTGATGGGGGGGCGGGAGGTGGAGTGCAAAGGCATATGGCATTTGTTTAAAAAAATATGTGTGAGAGATGGGAGCCTTCAGGAAAGTGCTGGAGGACTCTGGGGGAGAAGTGAGAGGCAACAAGAAAAGGGAGTATACGGGAAAGAGGGAAAAACAGGTGATAAAAAAAGTGCAGAGGACAAGCGAGAAGGAGAGATGGAAATGGCGGGAGGTGAAGAAAAGAGAGTGAAGGAAAGAAAAACGTGAGAGAAGAGAGAGAGACGGGAGAACAGGGGAGTGAAAAAGAGAAAGGAAAGTGCTGGAGGGCTGATATTTAATGTGATAAATGAGTTGTGACAGTCCGCCTCTAACCCCCTTCCAACCAGCGACGAGGAGGAACACAGAAATAGAAAGCATTATGGGTAACAGAACATGTACAGCATTGTACGTGTGTATAGAAAGACGGAGGCCCTTACAAACTGTAGGGAAAGAGAGGTAGAGGCAAGAGGACATTCATAGACAGCATTGGAGAAATGAAAGAGGCGATTGGGGATGCATCCGTACAGCAGAGTGAAGCAGAGCTATTTAGGTAAAGGACAACATTATACAGAGAGAATCGGAGGAGAGGGGGTAATGGTAAGAGGAGGTGGAGGGAGGACAAAGGGGTGTACCACACCACGCAGCCCCAGGTTAACCATCTACTGTACGAGATTCTTCGACATAACAAGTGGGACAGGGGAGGAAAATGAGACGAGAGACACAGCGAGAAGGATGAGAATTCAAAGCGAGATGCAAATCCTCCTCAGCGATTGCCTCTCCTCTATTATACGGGTGTCATGTCTTCAAGGGACGGCTAATTACAACCTGTCATCATACAGCGTGGAACAAAAGCACGGGGTTTTATCTTGGTTTTTGTTTTGTTTTCTGTGTGTTGTTTTTTTAATGTTAGGCGGCGGGCCGGCGCAGCGCTGGTCTATCTGCCGTGGTGGACTACAGGCTGGTCTAGGAGACAATGACAGCCACTGTAGCTTTGGTAGGGGAGTGGAAGCCTGGGAGATGAGTCATAGGGAGGAATGAAGAAGGGGAAACAGAGAGAGATGAGAGAGAGAGCGGGGGGGGGAGTTGGCGAAGTTTTGAAGACATAAAAAAAGTCAGGAGTGAGAAGAAAAAAGGGGTGTGAGGAACCCTATAGCTGAAGTTGCCTGTTTGATCTCGCAGCTCTTCTCTTCTCCTCCCTGAGTCAGCGATAACCACCTCTTCCTCTTCACTCTCTCTTCTGTCTCCTCTGCTAACTCTGTCCTGATTCCCTCTTCTCTGACACCTCCTTCGATCAAAGCGGGTGGTGGTGGCGCTCCTGCCGCTGCTGGGGGAACGCAGTTTCTAATCAATATCACCAGAAAACCACAGATACACTAACAGACCGTGTCTGTGGTCGGGCTGATTTTACAGTAACTTGTCTGTAGAGTGCACAGTGAAATTGAGAAAGTCCTCTAACGTATCCCTCTGCTTCTCTCCCAATCCACGCCTGTATAACTCTCTCTCAACCTCCAGTGTGGACAGCGAGGTTCTCTCAGGAGCCGGCAGACCAGTCGGTGGTGCGGGGCCAGAGGGTGATCCTGTCCTGTGTTGTCTTCAACTACTCTGGCATTGTGCAGTGGACCAAAGATGGCCTGGCACTGGGCATCGGAGAGGACCTGCAGGGTGAGACATTACACAGCCTCCTCGGGCGCTCTTCTCTGAGTTCAGCGCGTGATTAAGATTCGTTTTTTCAGGGGCTGACTCTGATATCTTTGGATTGGAGCTGCTGACAGGCAGAAAATTTATGCTGTAACTTTAAAGCTACAGAAGTTGAAATGTTGCCGCTGAGCTCGAACTGAAACTCGGTGGAGGCCAAACAAAATTTCACATCCACTACACTTACAACAATCCCATCAGCTCTTACGTCTTAAGTCATGTGTAGACAGTTTATATAGTATAGGTCTGCAAATTTAATATAATAAACAGGAAATGTGATGTTTCTTCACTTGCTTTACATTATAAAGGTAACACCAGCAGCTCTGGTGCGGTGTTCACAGACAGTAGAGAGCGTGGGTCATCTGTGTTTTCAAAGCGCAGTATCACGTAGTGTAAGAAGGAGAGTGAAGGTGAGTAGCCTCAGAAAGCTGCAGCATACTGATGCCAAATGAAACTCTAAAGTTTAGTGGTGGCAGCCAGAGCTAACTCCTGGTTTGCGGAGAAACAGAGAGCAAAGAGAAAGCAAAACTGTCAAAAAGGTTGGAATTTGATTCTCACTAAATGCTCCTCCTCCACAGCACACTTCACACTCGCCCAGGGTTACTGTCGCGTTGGTAAGTGCGCTGGCTAATGTCTGCTGACAAAACATTTTTGCTGCTGATCGTTTTAGTAAGGTTGCGCCAGCTGAGCATTTTTTTTTTTGCCCAAGAGATGTAAAAAGCTAGTGTCATGCCACTGACAGACAACTCAACTGCTGCAGCAGCCGCCCCATCACATCGGATTGTGAGAAACCGGGCACCTTTTTAGTCTGATGCCCACCACTGCATCAGCACATATCGTTAACCACACGTTTTACTTACCTCGTAAATGTGACTCATCTCACATTTTCCACTCACCCTTCTCTTTAAGCCTCCTCTATGCATCTCTGCGATGAAAATTTCCACTTTGATTTATCAAGTTTCCCGTCTGTCACCGGCAGTAATTCAGGCCGCTGCATGTCTGACTTTGACAAAACTTGGGGGAATGATGCATCTCGTCACGGAGCGGCGCTGATTAGCCAAAAGGGGGCCGTGCAATTGCTGGTCAAAACAAGTGAGCCCAGAGTGGGACGGCATCATTTGTGACATGCTGATGCCTCAGATTTATCGTTACTGAATCTCACTTGCCCGCTTTTTAGTTTTCAGCTCCTTGTTTCATTTCTAACGCGGCAGTAATCCTCCCTCTCTCCCTCTCTCTCTTTACCTTCTCTTTCTCTGTCCTTATCTTCATCTTGTTCGACACTTTCAGGTTCATGCTCTTCTCTTTCTGCCAGCCCTCCTCCTTCGCTCTGTCCTTGTCTGCCCCTTCTCCATTCCTTTTCTCTCTTCCTCTGTCCTTTTAATCGTATTGTTACTGTAATGCTTCGATGCTTGAAGCCAAAGCTTTTAAATAAAAACATGTGAATGAACACTGGCTGCTACATGCACACATGCACTCTGTGTGTGTGTGTGTGTGTGAGGCTCTGTTCCTCTGCTGTCGCTCTCGTTCTTTGGGCTTTTCACGTACTGCTTCGCTCTCTACGCTTCATATGCAAATACCTATGCATAAATATATAATATATATATATTTGTATGCAGGAGCAAGGACAAAGTTCAGACATGTAGTGAGCCACTAACTGTGGAGCCGTCCATGGAAACAGCAGTGCAGAATTTCACGTGAGATCTACGTCTGGGCAGCAAACGTGAATTCTGCACCACAGACTGGAGCGATTTGAGTTTTGTAAAAAAAAAACGTTGCTGTCGTAATGCATTCATCTTCTCACCCCGCCGGTAAAAGAGAGCATGCACGCCACCTAATGGTGAGAATGTGCAGCAGCAACACAGCTGGGCTGTGTGACGGATGGGGGAAGGGAAAGGGAGGAGAGATTGGAGAGGCTGTGTTGCCTGTGGGTGACTGAGTATTCATCAAGCAACGTGTGAACGCGTATGTTTGGTCATGCATTAGCGCTTAACGCATCATGTGGCAGTGCATGTCTCTGGTGTCATCCACACTGCTACAGAAAAATGAACATTTCTGCCACGGACGACGCAGATGGGATGTTTTCTTATCAGCATGAGCTGCACCTCGCTGTGTGCTGCTGTAGTTTCTGACACCATATGTATATTTGGGGATCCTGAGGCATGTTACCTCTGTGTAGTTTATATTTAAAGGCTAAAATTTGAAATATATAGTGGCATTTATTTACTTTCAGACAGGGTTAGCACAGAGCTAAACAGGAAGCAACCATCGGAGTGGTATTTAGGAATAAATGTAAAGCTCCAACTAAAAGTGTCCAACGCCTGGAAATGAATATTGAAAAATATCTTCTTTCTCATCTTTGTTCATTTATATTTTGGGGTCTTTGTTCTAACTCTTTCTGTGCCTCTTTGTGTGTCCCAGCCTGGCCCAGGTACCGTGTGCTGCGCGTGCAAGAGTTGGGCCAGTACAACTTGGAGATTCTGTCAGCTGATCTGTCTGATGACTCCTTGTATGAGTGCCAGGCCCCCGACGCTGCCCTGAGGTCCCGTAGGGCCAAGCTCACAGTCCTCAGTACGTTGTTGTGCATGTGCATCTGTCTATATATGTGTACAGTATGTGAGATTTCTCACACGCTGCCCTCTCCTGGTTCAGTCCCCCCAGACGAACCGGTGATCGATGGGGGTCCAGAGGTGTTGCTAAACGCGGGGGAGTCCTATAACCTGAGCTGCGTGTCCCGCGGTGCTAAACCCCCTTCTATGATCGAGTGGCTTAAAGACGGCCTGCCTGTGGATGGTGCCTTCAGTATAACTGTAAGTCTAAGAGGAGGAAACCCCGCACATGCACCCGAATAGATCCGCCCCTGTCACAGCGCTGTATGATTCTCTTTAATCTCCACCTTGTCTGAACATCAACAGGAAGTGCTTGCAGACAGGAAGAGGGTGACCACGCGGAGCTACCTGCCCATCCAGCCGGTCGATACTGACACGGGGCGGAACTACAGCTGTGTGGCCACAAACCTGGCTGTTCCCATCGGCAAAAGCACGACCGTCACCCTCAACGTTCACCGTAATAAATCCTCCACCTGATCTACAGCACATTGAGAGCAATGAATAGTGCTCTTTGTCATCTGTTGCACTACTCTGTAACATCTTGTAACAGACATCTTCTCCACCAGCTAAACATTTTTAGAGCTGTTATTAATATTCACTGCAGCATCCATTAGATGTAGTTTTATGTGAGTCTCTCTCTCTCTCTGTCTTGCAGATCAACCGACAGTGACCTTGTCCATAGAGCCTCGATCTGTCCTGGAGGGCGAAAGAGTCACCTTCACCTGCCAGGCTCACGCCAACCCTCCTATTATGGGCTACAGGTCAGCTTCCACATAAAAGCACAGTCTCGTTTCTACAGTGACAGTTTCCTGGACAAAGTCTATGTACAAGATGACGTATTGGTTTATGTTTAGGTAGTTTCATAATGTGCTTTAAATCTTAGGTGGGCTAAGGGTGGTGTGGTGCTGCAGGGTGCCAGGGAGAGTGTTTTCACCACCAAGGCTGACCACTCCTTCTTCACCGAGCCCGTCTCCTGTCTGGTTTTCAACGCGGTTGGAAAGACCAACGTCAGCATCCTGGTGGATGTTCACTGTGAGTCACACAGTATTACTTAGCACTCGCTCAGACTTGTGGCCCACTACAGCGTGGAGTCAGACAGATAAAACGAACCATTGTTGTGTTTCTTTCTCAGAGCAGAGACTCTCTCATAGTCCCACTGCGTTATTGCTCGAATTCAACAAAGAGCTCTCTCTGTTTTTGTCTCCAGTCGGTCCAATCCTGTTGGTGGAGCCGCAGCCAAAGGCAGTCGATGTCGACTCTGACGTCAGCCTCAACTGCAAATGGGCTGGAAACCCTCCACTCACACTCACCTGGTTCAAAAAGGGTTCGAACATGGTAGGCAGCCAAAAGCCGCTACAGCCAGTACAAATCTTTTTAAGTGCAGCTCATTTAGATTTTAAAACAAGTTTATTTTAGTTACTGGTGTTTTTAACATCTACTGTGTAGCAGCCTAATAGATGCTAAAGGTGCCGTGGGCAGGTGTACATACACACTGGCGCTGATTGCTAATGACTCATTGGTTGTTTGACTAGTAAACCGTCTGTTCAGGTTAACCGCACTGACTCACACATGCTGAGCTAAAATATTAAGATAAAGCGGTGACTGTGATGTGGCCCTACACCTGCATCTCTATAGTCAGTCTCGCTCAGGTATTCCTATCTCTTACTAGATGGTTATATATTTAGCCACAATTTGAACACAGCTAATTTTGCCGATGGATGTAGTTGCTAGGCAACTGCAAACCCTTTGTGATGGGTTAAAAGCAGGTGTGCAAGTTTGCATTGTTGGCTTGTTAGGATCAGAGTAGTACAATTTATATAAATACATTCTTTATATATATATATATATATATATATATATAATACTGTACACCCCATGATCTCTTAAAATAAGCAAGTATACATGTGGAGGTGCAACAATTTCTTAGCCTCACTTCTACATGTGTACATGTGGGCTTTTATTTTGTTTATCCACTCCTGCTGTTTAGCAGATAAGCCGTGTTTATGTTTGTGTTCTTTTTGCACTCCCCCACAGGTTCTGAGTAACAGCAACCAGCTGTATCTGAAGTCAGTGAGCCAGGCGGATGCTGGCCAGTATGTATGCAAGGCCATCGTCCCACGGATTGGAGTAGGAGAGACTGAGGTCATGCTCACAGTCAACGGTCAGAAAACATCAGCGCTTATTGATGAAATTTTAAAGAGGAGAAAAACACCCATCTCTAATGTGTGTTTTGCTGTTTGATGTTCCAGCGTTAGTTTCTCTCGCTCACACGTCTTTTTCGTCTTGGCCCGTGCAGGTCCTCCCATCATCTCCAGCGATCCAGTGCAGTATGCAGTGAGAGGAGAGAGAGGAGAGGTGAAGTGCTACATAGCCAGTACACCTCCTCCTGATAAGATTGTAAGTAAAAAGATAAAAAAGAGACACTTCTGGCACCTAACCCACCACTGACATTTCTCGTTTTTAGATCAGCAGCAGTTCCCAGAACATAAATCCTCCTTTCAGTCTGACAGTGATTTGTATTTTACTGTTACTGTACCTTCCTGTTCCTAAATGGCTCCACTCCTGCACAGCGAATGCTTTTGGGCACTGTCCCCTTTTCTTTTTGAGTGGTGACTCACTCTTAAACTCTCCCAGAATGTTCCTCTATCCCGTCACATAAACAAACCAACACTAAGCCGGTCCGCTTTTAGCTCCTGCGTCAGAAATCAGCTCGGATGCCTTCACCACTCATCTGTATCACCGCGCGGCAGTAGTAGTAGTTCCTCTGCTGTGTTTCTTTGTGACTGATCCAACCTGACTCGCAGTGCGCGCCCTTAATGCAAGCGGCGGTGGTTGGGACAGAAAAAGATTTATAAAATATAAAGGAAGGAACAGTTGTCCCAGTAAACGCCACATGCAGGAGATTCTCCTACTCTGGAATAAGTGGGCAGATTATGGGAACATGTGGGCTTATGCATAATTAAATGGCTGGTTTAGTGCTTCTGTGCTGAATAATACAGCTGCTTTTAGTGGCTTTAAAGTTGGAGAATGTGCAACATTCTCGCAAGCTACGTCACCACCCCCTGCCTACGTCCACTTCAATCTGCAGAATCATGCCAACTGTTGCCGGAGGGCATGCTCGATGCAGATTTATGCAGTGTTCCTCTGTCATGCCACACATACAGTTTACTGTTGATATGACCGGTAAGGGCTTTTTTCATGTCAGCTGGCCACACTGACCTGTGAATCAGAGTGAAAGATGTCATCACTCTTCTCATCTCATGTGTGCTGCCGTGTGCGCGCAGGTGTGGGCTTGGAAGGAGAACGTGTGGGAGAAAGAGAAGGGGACGCTCCTGGAGAGGTACACGGTGGAGCAGAGTAAGCCATCCGCTGAGGGCGGCGTCCTCTCCACCCTGACCATCAACAACGTGATGGAGTCCGACTTCCTGTCCACCTACAACTGCACGGCCTGGAACTCGTTTGGCCCAGGCACTATGATCATCACACTGGAGGAGACCGGTTTGTTAGGTTATTGTTATCACGTACGGTTTCATTCATCTGCTGCAAGATTTGGTTGCAGTGTTGCCTGTTCAGCTACTGACAATGAGGTTAAATCCTAACCTTACATTCTTTGAACTATTTCTCTCTCTCACTACATATCCCCACACTTCAGAGGAGGTTCCAGTGGGAATAATCGCTGTTGGGACAGTGGGCTCGACCATCCTGTTGTTCATCTTTCTACTGGTCCTCGTTCTCATCTTCTACCGGCAGCGCAAAGGCAGTGAGTCATACTCCCTGTGTGTTTCACTACAGTCGACATTCTCAAAACTGCAGAGTTTAGCAGCACACCACAGAAAATCACACCTCCAACTTCCTGTGCATCGTATGGATACAGCTCGCCTCTGAAATCGCTCCTCTGGCTCATGGAAATGCACAGGGCAACGTGTGTGTGTCCAGCTGTATTCAACCACCTCATGTTTTGCTTCTAGGTCGGCGCGGGGTCACGCTGGGTAAGCCCGACATCAAGGTGGAGACGATAAACAAGGAGACCCACAGCTTAGAGGAGGACTCCGGCAGCGTGTCCACAGCTTCGCGCATGGTCAAGGCCATGTACTCGGTGAGCAGCAGCAGGATGTGTGGGCTCGGGCCAGGCGCTGTTTACACAGCCTGTATTTGTAGAAAAAAACTCAACATTAACTCAGTAACCTCTCCCCATGCTACACCTTGTCACTAAAAACAATGTGTACTAGCTCCTTTTTAACCCTTTTAATTCTGTTTTCTCTTTTCCTGTCACACTCTGTTGCCTCCTTCCCTCTTCTGTTTCGTTATGACACCTTCTCTCCTCCTTTTTGTTTCGCTCTGTTGTTTGACGGTTTAGTTTCTCCCCTCTGTGTCCTTCTCTCCTTCCAATCAGCCCTTTAAAGATGACATAGAGCTCAAGTCTGACCTCCGCAGTGACACCCTGGACACCCGCCAGGAGTATGACTTAAAGGTGAGATCATACAGAGGCTGGAAGCACCATTTTTTATTAGATTTCTTCAAACTAAAAGGCTGAGAAGGTTGGGAATACTGGGTTCATATATAGGTAGAGTACGACAGAGTCAAAATAAAGAAAACATTGACATTAATTTGTAAGTCAGTGTGAGGTCTTGTTGAGTTCATTTTGGGGCAAGGTTTCACTCTATTTATACCTCAAAGGGCTGCAAATATCTTAATCATTACTGACACAGTGACTCTGAGTGATGACTTTCATCCAGTGATGAACAGCGTTGTCACCCACTGATGAGAGAATGTGTCAGGCTCAAAAGACAGAAACAGAAGAACTGCACGTTGAAACAAACCCTCATTTATAAATATATGATACCAAATAGGTCCATTGATTGTTTGTGGCACCGTGAAAGAGCATGCATCATCGTCACTGCCATAACAAACATAACTCACCACATCACTGGTAGTATTTACAAGTATGGATTTTTTCTTTACAGTTTCACTACTATTTTTATTTTACGTCTGTGTAATCATTTATTAAAGCTGGAGTTCTACCGAAGTGAAAAAAAGATGTTGAGAAACCCTCTGAGGGCACACGTTGAGAGAAGGATTTGAATGGAGTGAAATTTATAGATTAGATTGTCAGATGGTACGTTTGTGTTCATGCTTTTTTGGGGCATCAACAAATTTATTTTCAGCGATAGAGCTTGCGTGTGTGTATATATATATATATATATATATATATATATATATATATATAAAGCACAACCGGCCTATCAAATACAGACAAACAACCATGCACACAGTCAATGTAGAGTCACCTTACATGCATGACTCTGGATGGTGGGAGGAAACCTGAGTACCCACAGAGAACCCACACAGACACGGGGAGAACCCGGGTCCTTCTAGCTGTGAGGCAACAGTGCTAACCACTGCACCACTGTGCCACCCTGTAATTGCATCAACTGAGCTTTTGATATAAATAGGAATAGCAAGTTTGACCTAATTCAAGTTCACATAACTCGGAAAGTTGTTTTTTTCAAAGCACTTTACAATTTCTAAGCACAAGCTGTTGTGACTTGATTATTTCAGCTTAAAGTGATGAGTTAAACCAAAGAACTGAGAGTTGATTCAACTCACTAAATGATATTTTAATTAAACAAATCAACTAGATTTCGCAGCATGCATGAGTTTGAGAGTAAAAGCGTGTCAGCTTTCTTTAAAGGCTGGAGCTAACTTGCTTCTCTCTGCCCTTCACTTTGATTAGTTAGCAAGCTGTCTCGCTCATCTAGAAGATGTTTAAAGAGAAAAAAACAAATAGAAAAAAAGGAACAAAGGAAGTTCGGGCATATTTTGCCCATTCAGCTGGTATGAATCATTGATACATTTTGACACTGTAGGGTTGGTCTAAGGTGATGAATGTATTCTCACGCATAAAGCTGCCAAAATGTTCAGCTGAATCTCCCCCGTATGAATATTTTGTGAGGGCAAACTCACCACCCCTCTAGCTTGAGTGCTGCCTTGGATCACTTTGAAGAAACACAGACATGAATCTACCCCAGGAGGTGGTTAGATCACCCTGACAACAGCCTCAGCCAGACTGGTTTTTTTGTTCTCCTCCCCACTGCCCAAAGCACAGCAGTGAACTAAAGTTGGGTGGGGGAGAAGGCTGTTCATGTGAGAGACGGTACAGTCATTTCAGAGATAGTGGAGCAACATTAGAGTATTCAGCAGGGGGCGCAGTGAGCAGTCAACCTGAGGTTAAGACATTTGCGTCACGGTGGCATGGATCCGCCATGCCACAACAGCCTGGAGGAAAACATGGATGACATACTACAGAAGGTTATCCGTCAAAGCAGGTTTTAACAAAAGGTACCATCAAGCCTGCGAACATTCCTCAAAGCGAGCTGTTCCCATCCAGAGAAAATGAAAACAGATGTAGGCGGTTGTGACACAGCGCTTCCATATGTAAGGCTGTTACACGTACGTACAGTTGGATTAACCTTGCACGCTCGTTTCCTGTTAGCACCAAACATTGATTTCACACTGTAACACAAGTGTGTTCAAATCCCATTATTGTGTTTAGAGACTATTTACTCAGAGGTCATGAGAGATGCTGATGATTGCACCCTGCTATTCTCTACAACAACATGACATATTGTATCTACAGAGGCAGCTTTATGATGCCAGTGTTGGCGCGTTACTCCTTCTGTTTTGCAGGTTTTTTTATTTTAATGATGCATGCGCTTGGTTCCTTTTTGCTCTGCATCCTGATTTGCATATATTTCTGAAAAGGACTCAGTGGTGATGAAAATGTGTGCTGAGCAGCGTGAGATGTGCAGTTCATGCTCATCATTAATTCACAGTTCTTTTGTCATTAAAACCAAGATATTCTAAGAAAAAATAGATTTTGTCCTTGTGGTACATTTTCTCAACACCCACTTTGTCCTGTGTCCACTGTCTATGTCTCCGTCTTCAGGACCCCACTAATGGCTACTACAACGTGCGAGCATCCACCCACGATGAAGGCCGCCCTGCCTCCCGCTCCACCATGCACTACTCTGACTACCGCTCCCCTGCAGGAACACCAGGGGGAGCTGCGTCTATTAGCAGCAGCGCTGGCGGCTCCGGAGCCACAGCCAGCGGTGGAGCCCCTGGCCCCCCGGGTCCTCCCGGCCCCCTAACCTCCCCCGGGCGCCCGCAGGCCTGCTACGACCCCCGACCACCTTCCAGACTGTCCCACATCAGCTACGCTCAGTTCAACACCTTCACCCGTGGAGGCCAGAGCCAGCAACCGCCGACCAACCCTGCTCCGGCAGCCAGCGACTTCCCAGGGGACTGCAGCCTCCTGGACTCCTCTTCCCAGCTGGCCTATGACAACTATGGATACCCCTCTCATTACCAGACCTACCGCATGGGCTTTGCCCCATCCAGTTTAGCCCCGCTGGAGGCAGGTCCATCTTATGAGATGTACGGGGTGGGATCCGGAGTGGGTGGCCCTGGGGTTGGCGTTAGCCCTGGGGGCCCAGCTCCTTCGGGACCAGAGACTGGACTAGGGAAGTATGGCAGCTCCACGCGCTTCTCCTACACCTCGCAACACTCTGACTACTCCCACAGCCGACACACACAGAGGATGCAGACTCACGTGTGAGACAGAGAGACGTGTACCCACCTCACAGTCTTAGCCGAGCATGAGGAAGCATCTTATAAATAGTGTCGCATATCAAATAAAAACACACACGATCACAGATTTACACGCACACATTTTCACACACGTACACTGTTGCACCCTACAGACACAAACACGGCTACAGAACACACACACGCAAATCACACAAACCCATGCACAGAGTGAGAAGACCATGCCCACGAGACAGGAAGGAGAAAAACAGAGAAAGGAAAATGAGATTAAATGAGACAAGGAAGGGAAATTTCACACCGTTTTGAATTCCCTCACTCCTGATGTGTTTGTATATACGAGCTCTGAAAGAGCGGATGGCGCAAGTCACAATCATGACTGGGACAGAGAGCAAGAACCAGAGCAAGAATGAGACATCACAGATCTTTGGAGCCCATAGCTTTTGCTGTGAACTGACTTTGTAAATGCTGAGAGAGAGATAGAGGACGTATTAAGGCAAACTGACTGACTATATGCTACACATCGATCGGAAGAAACCTCAACCAGTGGAAGTCATTTCTGGCCGCCATCTTTACTTTTTTTTTGCTGGTTGTCTTATTCAATGATCATGAAGCACACACATATAGAATCCCAGAATGCCCTTCTGTAAAGTGGTCCATGCCATCAAGTCTGCTAAGGCAGCGTTAAGGGTGGTGAGGGGGGGTGGGCTTTTGGGAGGGTTGTCATCATTTTGCACTCCATCTACAGTTTTTACGCTTTGATGTCTCATATCTATATCTGTCCAATGTCTTATTTTTATTTGCACACCAGACTAGAGCTTTGTAATCTATTTTTAACATTACAGAATTATTTTTGTCAATGTAAAACATGTAATGTGTATGTATGGACCAAAAGTTTAAACATGAGTGCACATAGCTTGGGCGTTTGCCTGAGGTCCACTGAGTCTAGAGTCGTGCCAACTACAGAGCCTGAATTCAGGACATATTTCACATCAGAAGGGTGTATCAGTGTATAAATAAAACCTAGTGCCAAGTGTTCATGTTGTTATCCACATTAGACCATGTATATGCAGTAGAAGCTCCTTCTATTGGCGACTGTTGCTTTACAAACCGGGCTCGAGGCCTTGAGTTTTTCCCAGACTTTTTCATATAGGCTGGAGCCTTTTTACTCTCAGCCTCGACAAGCCTGGTGCAGACAGAAAGAACAACACAGATGTTGGGTTTAGAACTGAGTGGCCTTATAGGGGAACATGTCATTCATTTCCATTTTGAATCATTCCTCATATTCTGTCTGCCAAAATGGCCAGAGGAGAATGTGTATGGAGAGGTTCAATGAAGGCTTGTTCACTGTATGGCATGTAGTAGTGTGCGAGTGAGTGTGACAGAGAGAGAGAGAGATCAAGAGGAGAGAGGAGTGTGTGGGCGTTGGCGTGCACATTGATTTGTACAGTGTGCTTGTATAGATGTGTGAATGACTGTGTGTATGGGAAGCAAACTGTAAACACGCAGCGCATGATTTGAATGCGCGCGTGGCTATAGTATGCAATGTAAGTGTTATACTGTGTGTGCGTGTGTGTGTGTGTGTGTGTGCATGTCTTTATCTAAGCGTGCAGGTGTGTGTGTGTGTTTCAGTAAATGTCCATATCATTTCTCTCACAATCCTGTTACAGTACTTTTATACCTCTGGTAGGACTGTATCCTGTATTATTGTGTCTTTGAATTTAGAAAAATCCAATGTTTATCTTATTGTACTGTTCTTCGTAGCAGAGAAAAACTGTTCAAAAGATGTACAACGAACATTATCAAACTCTCATTTTTTAATTTCATTATCTTCAATATTTTTTAAAAATGGTATGTAATTATTTTTCCACAGTATTACATAAATAAAAGCACTGTTTTTTATAAAAATACATTTGTTGTCTCTATAGTTCTTTGTCTTTAGACATGTGGTTGTGTTGGCAGTTGAGCCTGAATTTATCTATAAACTAAATATACTGCCAACATCATGCATTCAGATTAAATAAAACGTCAAGTCAAGTAAAAGTCAGGAATAAAATTATATCAGGTGCTGTATACGATTATAGTCGCATAGTGTGTATATTTTTTAGTATATTTAAAATCTACTCCCGTGAACGAGCGCGTTGCATTAGGGGATACCGACAGGGGCAGACACATGATGCTACTGCACCTCTAAAACAACAGAAGAAGAATCTCCCTTACGTCATTGGCTAGACGTGGTCCGACAGCCAAGATGGCGGCCACAATGTTGAGGTCGCTTTCCAAACTAGGACGTCCTTCAGCAAAATTAATATTAAATAATAATTTGTTGAGTCCTGGTTGCATTGTTCTGCAAAACAGGTAAGACGATAATAAGACAGAATATGATGCTTCCTGTGGCCATCGTAGCGCCAGTTGTCCTTACGCCACGAAAATATGCAAACCCGAAAGCTAATGTTAGCATTATGCTTAATAAGCTGACTTTGACACTTTACATTAACACGGTCCGTCTCCTATAACCTGTAAGTTGTTTCTGAATGGAAAATGTCTGCATGAAGCTGGCACATAGCTTTAATGCGCACGTCGCCTCTACCAGCTTGAGCACGTTGCAGGATATGAGCTTTGTTGGTATACAGTCTTTACCTGTTAGCTGTGTGATTAGCCAGTGGTTGCCATGCTCAGGCCATCTTCTAAACACAGTCTGAAAATATTTAAAATATTCCAAGTGACTTACTTACAAAACTAATGCGCCTCTGGTAATAAACTGAACCTCCGAAGGGCTGAACAATGTTTCTAGCTAACCTCAAGCCTTTAGCTTTAAATGCCAAACAAGTGAGGACGTAGCACGTAGCCTAGCTGTTGCTCTTTTCTGTGCAGCACAAGATGACCCGGCAAGATATATTTTATCTATACGTGCATTTTAAAGTGTCAACACTTGCTATATGTGTGCTCTGCGTGTTTAGGTCATTAACCAGATCTGATAATCAGGATTCAGGCTTTCAGTCCCGACCGTCACAAATGACAGCAGCAACAAAAGATTAAAGCCTCTTTGGCATCATGCAGCTAAGAAGTGACACTAACCCAGCGCTAGAATGCTGTTTCTGCATAATGCATTGGGTCTGACTGACACAGCCTGACCTTAACCTACTGGTATATTGTACATGTTGTTTTTCACAGACAGAAACAATGGCAGCCAGATGTGGAGTGGACGGAGCAATTTGCTGGTGCAGTCATGTATCCCACTGCTTTTAATGAGAAGTGGAGTCCACCCCCATGGAACGGTACCATCAACACACAGTCACATTTCCATAGCCACTAGTTAAAGAAGGTCTGTTTCCTGTAATGAATCATTTGTGAATCAGAAGGGAAATGTGAAACATCATTGCCCAGGCAGTGTAAAAGCTAATATGATTTTGTCCTTGACTTAGTTCCATTGGTGTCCATAGTATTAATAATCCACCAGTCTGTAAGAAAGACATGTCTGACTTACCCCTTTAAGGCCTGATCCATCAAATAATAGCTCCAAAAACATCACACATCAAACCGGACAACAGCAAGGGTAAAAACGAGGTGGCGATAGATAAATCTTTACACTGTCCAAAAAATTGATATGACAGTTATATACAATGTAAAGTAGTCAGTCTCTTGCTTGTATAACAGAGTAGATTTACTGTCCACTGCTGCAGACGTGCTGCTGAAAACAGACATGGATTATTGGTGTCTGATAAGACAAGATGAAATAATTTGATTCAGACGGTGTCAAGCATGTGTAGTGGCAACCAGGTGAGGAGTACAAGGTCAAGTGGGTCCTGCTTTCAGTCAAGTATGTTGGTGGGAGTGTCATGGTTTGGGGCTGCATGAAATATTGGTGGCCACACAAAATATTGACAATTTGGGCACAATGTGGACATTTGTCACAGGGGTGTACTCACTTTTGTTTCCAGCTGTTTAAACTTTAATGTCTGAGTTTTATTGAGGCAAAGTTACACTGTTATACAAGCTGTAGACTGACTTTCAGTGTTGTCTTATGAAAAGATATGATAAAATATTTAGAAAATGTGAGGGGTGCACACACTCTTGTGACATACTGTGTATATACAAACCTGGTATCTATACACTTTATTATATGAGTGTGTGGGTACACAGTGTAGACTTGTGTGTGTGTATGTACACACACACACACACACACACGTGTATATGTACATAGACGTTTAAATTATAGCTGCAACTAAAGATAGAATTACAGCCTCGCTACAATGCTGCACACAGGATGCAGCATTGTTATGCCACACTGGAAGAAAGACAACAAACAGAGGATGGTGCAAATGTGCTGGATACCGTACTGAAATGTAAACATTTATCATATTAATATTGTGCAAATGTGATAGTTGTGCAAAGCCAACCTCCACTCAAACTGTCCTGCAGACATTCTGATGCAGGTCCAAAAGCTGCTGTGATACTGTGATAGTCCTCATGCATTTTCTTCCTTGAGTGAATTGGGTGTTTGATATTTAGACATTTTTGTAGCACGACTTTTAGAGCCTGTACTTGAATTTAAGCTTTGTGTTTGATGTGAATATTTGTGGTGTGTTTAACTCGGCCCTTTATATTGTGGATTTAGGATGTGAAGACCTTTATTATGATATTAAGCCAGCTCATACAAATGCAGAAGTAATACCCTGAAGCAATACGATTTTTAGTCCTTATCTGCTGCTCTATCATTTTCTCCTTTCAGACAAAGATCCTCCTGCAGAGAAGGATGTGTCCAACCTGACTATCAACTTTGGCCCCCAGCATCCTGCCGCTCACGGCGTGCTCCGTCTAGTGATGGAGCTAAGTGGAGAGTCCGTCAAGAAATGCGACCCCCACATTGGCCTGCTTCACCGCGGCACAGAGAAGCTCATCGAGTACAAGACCTACCTGCAGGTCCCACACCGCTTAGATGATAATACTAGTGTATTAGTTTATAGTTATGTTAGCTTAAATGTGAGTGTGTGTGCGCTGAGATACTTGTGAAAGCCGTTAAATTTATAAATCACTAAAATCACTTTTGTCAAGAGTAAATTGCTACACAGCTTATTGCAGAATGTTATCTGAATTGGTTTTCAACACCGCATACTTGCCCTAATTTGCTGAGATCTCAAATAGCAAGTACTTAAGTTGCGTATGCAATGTGCAGGTGTTCTGGGATCAACATGAGGTGGAAGTGGCCATGTTTAAATGAAAGACTGTCATGGAGAGTTTGGAGAATGACCAGTGTAAATGCAAGAGGAAATTTTCATCCAGACCAGGCGAAGGCAGGTTGGGTCCCAGGGAGCCGCAGCCCTGCTGGTTTTCCAACCATCCCTGCACTTACAGCTACTGACTGACTAAACACACCTGATCCAGGTGATCAACAGTTCTTGCTCTTGGTGAACAGCTGGAGGGTTGGAAAAAAAGCAGGGATGCGGCTCTCTAGGACCGAACTTGCCTACCCCTGATCCAGAGGAATCGGAGAGTCTAATAATCACTGTTGAGCTACAGCAACAACATTATACTATAACAGGAGGAAAAATCGCTTCTTTTAACTTTCTGGAAGCCAGCAGCAGCATGAAAGTTTTAGAAACGTTTAGAAACTAGATTGTGAAAGCAGATGACATTAAATGAATCAGCGTGGCTAAAATCATTTTTGTCATGCGTTGTTTGGAACTCATTGTCCCACGTGCTTAATCTTCCCTTCTTTGTCTGTTAAAGGCTCTGCCATACTTTGACCGTCTGGACTATGTTTCCATGATGTGTAATGAAGAGGCCTACTCTCTGGCTGTGGAGAAGCTGCTCAATATCCAAGCTCCACCTCGTGCACAGTGGATCAGAGGTACGCGCTAGAAAGAGTCGATGTGTACAAATCCTGCAGAGAGTTACAACGTTAAACGCCATAAATTCTTTCTCTTTGAGATCCACTACTTACTCTGTGTGCACCATAAAAGCCCAGTGTTAAAAACAGTTTATTGAAGCACCCAGCACTTCATTTGTAGCGTGATATACATTTTGTGGATTTGCACTCATTAATTTAAAACGATTCATCTTTATTTATATAGCGCCAAAATCATAACGAAAGTCATTTCAGGGCACTTTATTCTGTAAAATATTCCATATCTATTTAGAGGTCATCAGGTCGCAGTGGATCCATAAAAGTAGAGAGGCAAGACCACCCCCCTGGAATTAAAGTTAAACCCCCGAACCAGTATCAATTAGTCTCAATTAAATAAGTCGTTCTGAATGAATCACAGCGATCTCATGTCTTGCTACAACAATATAAACACACGGGACTGTTTTTACTGAGGTGGATTTCTTGGAAAAGAAAATATGTAATTATTGATGAGTAACCTGTAACGTAGAAACACACTGTAACATAACAGTGTGACGTACTGTCAGGATGGGAGCTGTGGGCCGCGGAGTATAACAACAGAATAGAGAGGAAACTAGGAAGTTTACCGATTTAGTGGTCTTTGTTCACATCAGCTTACACAGCACAGAGAAAGTTACCATTAGCCTCCTTTACCACAGGGGAAACTTGGCACGTCCTCCTCAGGGTTTGGACTCATGTGCTCATTAAACCACTTGCGATGTAGTGGGATTCTGGTGACCTTTACAGCGAGAGGTAATCCGTATGCTTGACTCTCTTTCTCTCTTTCCTTCTTCTGGCGAGACGGAGCGACGTCTTGTTGGACAGGTCTGCGGGCCTCTTCTTGCACTATATCAAAAAAAGATGTCCCGACACTTCACCGTCTTTATTAACACGGTGTAACAAAACGTGCTGGTCAAATAATGAGGAATAATCTAACAAAAGTGTTAAAGTGGAAAAATATAACATAAAAGAAAAGGAAAACAAAAAGAAGCCAGACAATGAAGACAAAAAGCGAAAAGAGGATTAGGGGTTAGATGATGTTCAACATCATATATACTCTCATGTAGGTGGAGCAAAGGCTCTTTGGTGGGTTGTTCAAAAAGCCCATCTCAGCAGGCAAATACCCCAATAAAAGATAATGAATCTTAACTCTAGAACCAGACACTACCACAGCCTACATCTTACAACCAGCACACTGTCTTACTACGTGATTATACACAATATAAAACAGGATAAATATTTATGTTCCTAGGTTTCGGGATGGCTCAGCAGCGTGACGGGAAGCATTTGTCACTTAGAGTCCAGTTAGTTATGTGCTGTGTGTATATGAATGGAAGTTCCAACGTTTGATGAAGGTGTCCATGTCCAGCCTCACCACATCTTGTGCATGTTAGATTTTATATTTAATCAAATAAGATAATATTTGTATTATTGTTGCTTATTCACACATGAACACGGGTGCTAACTAGACATTACTCTCTCTGTAGCATGTGGTTTGGCACAGTTATAGGATTCATTTTGAGCCCTGACCTCTACACATTGAACTGACTGTAAGTTCTCAGACAAGTGGGTAGAGGATGCTGAATGTGAAAAGCAATCTTAGTCATCCCTTACCAGGTGTGTCATTGAGACACCTAGCGCTAGCTCCGTGTAAGCTGCTGTGGAGTAAAGTAAACACCAGACTACTGAATCCTACAGTCTCACAATCTGTGTGTAGCTGATGTAACTGGTAAGATCTCAAAGTGCTGTTGAGGTCTTAAAAATATTTTTAATAAAGGGTATAGATAATAACTCCATGTTTCCAGCATATACTTATAATTATCTACACGGCTTCCTGTGTCTACAGTTCTGTACGGAGAGCTGACTCGCATCCTGAACCACATCATGGCCGTCACCACACATGCCCTCGACATTGGCGCCATGACGCCCTTCTTCTGGATGTTCGAGGAGCGAGAGAAGGTCTGAAGCTGCTGCTGCACGGTGTTATAGCGCAGTATAATACAGTAGTTATGTCTGGTTAACCTGGTATGTTCTCAGACTGCTGCTAAATACTGACTCTGAAAATGATCAGAAGCTGTGAAAACAAAACGGGAACACTTAACCGGCCAGTTGATTTAGTTTCCTTTTATTGGCTCGTTTCCTCCCAGATGTTTGAGTTCTACGAGCGAGTGTCTGGAGCCAGAATGCACGCTGCATACGTCAGACCCGGCGGTGTTCATCAGGTAGAAGTCTCACGCCTGAAGTTCTGTTCTGTTTAAATCTCATCCGCACTCTTACTATTATTTGAAATGAAAATCATCTATGAAGTACTCAGGATCTGACATGTCTTCCAGGATTTACCCCTCGGCCTCATGGACGACATCTACGAGTGGTGCAAGAATTTCTCTATTAGAATCGATGAAGTAGAAGAGGTGAATGACTACAGCCTAGTTTGTTTGTTTTGTTTGTGTTACATACAGACAGCTGATGAGGAGCCCACCTGTAAATGTCTAAAGCTGTGTTTTTGTCTCTCTCTGTGCAGATGCTGACCAACAATCGTATCTGGAAGAATCGCACCGTGGGGATCGGCGTGGTTACTGCTGAGGATGCCCTCAACTATGGCTTCAGGTAACCCAGCCATCAAAGAATCAAAAAAACACATTTCTTTCCTGCGTTTAGCTTTCAGCACACATTTATGTAAAGCGCTAAGAACTATCAGTTTACACTTTGTTCATGTGACTTTTGTCCCTCCACCAGTGGAGTGATGCTGAGAGGCTCTGGCATCAAGTGGGACCTGAGGAAGTCTCAGCCATATGACAAGTACGACGAGGTGGAGTTTGATGTCCCTATTGGAAGCAAAGGAGACTGCTATGACAGGTACAAAGATTTGCAAATTGCGGTGGTTATTAGATTTTGTCCACCATCCTTATTGGTTTCCCAAGTATTAGTCCATGTGGTGCTTTCACTTCTTATGACGTACATGTAAATGCCACGACAGAACACGGGACCCTTTTCCTCTGTTAAAACAATGTCAGCGTCACCGCTGACCTTTTCAGAATGACTCATCGTGTGGTTGATTTCACTGGCATCTGTAAAACATCTCACTGCTGACTGTGTGGGGCCGTGCCTGCTTGTTTGTGGTCCAGGTATCTGTGCAGAGTGGAGGAAATGAGGCAGTCGCTAAGGATCATGCACCAGGCGCTCAACAAGATGCCAGAAGGAGAGATTAAGGTGGATGACGCCAAGGTGGCCCCACCCAAGAGGTCTGAGATGAAGGTGAGCTGAGGAGAGAACCGCCCTCTTTTCTTCTCACTCTGCTGTCGCTGTCTAATCTTGAAAATGTTGCAGTCTTAGCCTCTGCGCGTTGTCACTTCTCTGGGTTAATTAAATTTTAGTGGTGGCACTAATTTGTCTTCACACTACCCTCTTTATAGAAATAGCCCAGTTCTGCTTTTAGACCCACTTTAATTTTGCTCCCCTTAAGGCAGGAGATCACCTCGGATTCACCTCAGTGTTGGAGATTTCACTTTTCTGTTAATATTTACAACTCGCAGCTTTTGTGTGTTAAGCGTGTCCCGTGTCTTCTTTGGTCTAGATGTCCATGGAGTCTCTGATCCACCACTTTAAACTGTACACAGAAGGCTACCAGGTCCCACCAGGGGCTACATACACAGCTGTGGAGGCACCAAAGGTGAGAGTAGATCTCCTCTGACTTGTCGTTTAAGTAAAATAATGTGTACATGCACACGTAGACTCCTCATATATCAAGTTCGTTTTGAATTAATAAATGCTGCTGATGCTTTTTTAAGTGTCCCAATGTCGTTTCTAGTATACAGAGGGTTTTTTGGAGTTGTAATGAATTGGGAAGCCTTTGCAGGCCTCTTGGGGTTTGTTGTGATGTAATATGCTTACTAGAGTGTGTGTGTGTGTGTGTGTTGCTTGCAGGGAGAGTTTGGTGTTTATTTGGTATCAGACGGCTCCAGCAGACCCTATCGCTGCAAGATCAAAGCTCCTGGATTCGCTCACTTGGTGCGCACTCAAAAAATTTCACAAGACACTGTGAAATATTAAACACACCGGGTATCAATTATTCAGCAGGTTTAACGGCTCGTCCTTAAGGCTACTTTTAGTTCATTAAGTACGTTTTAGAAAGTACTATCGAACCGTTTTCAAAAGCACACAGAAGCTCTGCTCTCCCTCCTTCCTGCCCAGCTCTTAGCTCACGGGGACATGAACTGCTGTTTAACGTAGTCTTTTGAATTTAAGTCTTCAAGGCTAAAAATGTCTTTAAAGATGCATAAACAAACTATTAGAGTAGTTAGTGCATTCACTTCAGGCTGTAATGTAATGGATTATTAATATTCACTTCTCATCTGCCCTGAATAGCTGTGGCTGGTCTCCACTACTTCTGAGTCTTAATAGATGTTTTCTTCTTTTCTTCCAGGCTGGTCTGGATAAAATGGCTCAAGGACACATGTTGGCTGATGTAGTGGCCATCATTGGTAAGAAAACAAACTTTTATTTTTGGCAAAAGTACAGACTTTCATTGTTGTAATGGATACAGCTGCCCGGGCTCAGGAGTGCTTTAGTGACACGGACACGAGGAAGGAGGCAATGTGTTCAGATGACTCTCTGTTTTAGCTCGTTGAGTTCTTTGTGCCAATGACACCAATCAAGACCGGTATCAATGCAAAATCAGTATCTGTGGTGCGCTACCGACCACGACGTGTGTGTGACGTGTGAATATCAGAAGACACAACCTAGCGACCACAGAACCAAAATCTTGTACCTATGTCCCACTTGGAAAATCTGCAACGATGTATGTCTTCAGTTCCCAAACAATTCAAACAAATCACGTTCCAGTTTGATTACACGGCACTACACCAACCTTTATTTGTAGTAGCATCAACCTTCAGTTTGTGTGTGTGTGTGTGTGTGTGTGTGTATGAAGTGGGTCGTAATAAAAACTGTCTCTTCCTCCAGGTACACAGGACATAGTGTTTGGCGAGGTCGACCGTTAGCGCCATGCTGCTGCTTCGGTTCCCTGAAGAGAGTTCGGTCTCCTCTTCACACGTCTGTCAGTCACATTCATTTCCTGTTCTCTATTCACTGTACTGAGGCTTTTGACAGATGCCTGCTTAAAATCGTTGATGTACAATGTCCAAATAAACCTAATAAATATTTTATGAGTGAAGAGCAAAGATGTGTTTTTTTTCCCGCAGTCTCACTGAGAGTTGATGACGAGACTGTTGCCTATCTCGAACACTAAGCGCCACATTTTCTTCAGCTCTCTGACAACAGGAGACAAATTCAAGTAATAAACATGACAGCACAGCCCAAAGCCTCGATGTTATGTCCTTCCTCTGGTTTAGTGTTCAAGGGGGAGTGGTCTGACGAGATCTGAGAGAAATGGACTTATAGCTCCGACCACAACTTCCCTTCATGTGAGATATGCTGCGCTCGAGTGTTCATCAGTACCCAGTGTAAAGAAGACACCCACGGGTCGTGTTGGTTGTTAGTTTCGTGCTGAAGTCAAGCCTGTGTTAGGATGGCCGTGTGGGGCAGGAGCCCGCTGCTGGCGGCGATGCCTCTGTGGATGTGTTTTGGGAGAGCTGGTAAGTTGTTACAAGCTGGGATGGACTGTAACAGAAAGTTTTGGTGTGTCCTCAAAGTGGTTTATGTCAGTGAAGCTTTTCTCATGTATGAAAACAAACTCGCTGACCTGTGATTAGAAACAACCTGATTCAGATACTAAATGTTGCTGTTGAAATAAGTGCTTTCACTTGATAAACTAGGTTAAACAGGTTTTTTTCTTGAGCTCATTGGCACATACAGCAACGTGCGTGTTTGGACACACGACCTCGTTACGCTGCGTGTAGGCAGCATAAGTGTAGTCACCACATTACAGTTCCTGTGAAAGGAGAAGCTGACCCTGCTGGGTGCAGTTGGTTGTGGTGAAGGCTATAGACGCTGGTGTGCATGGCCACTTCTGTAACAACTTCATCTGCTGAGACTGCTGTCGTGTACATGCAGCGTTGGATAAATTGTTAAATTATTACCGGGGTCTTCACAGTTTCCTCTGCTTTAAGGTTATGTTTATGCTGCTGTGTATCGCTGTATATTCTACAACGAAAAAACATTACAAACATGTAATAAGCAGCTGTAACAAGCAAAACAACCTAAAATGCTTTTTGTTACATATTGCAATGCACAAGTGCAGACATAAAGTTAATAATGAATTATTTTAATGGATCAGCTAAAACCAATTACATAAAGCTAAAACTGATTTTTTTTTTTTGCTTTTTTAAAATTTATATAATAAAGTTTTGCAAAAATTCTAAATGTGTACTGGCTCCAGCTTCTCACATGTGGGGATTTGTTTTTTCCTTAAGTCACATTATGGCAGTGGATTGAAAGCAGGGGTGGAAGAAATACTAAAAACAAGAGTGCAATTTCCACAGTGTAGAAAGTAAATGACTACACTTAAAATGAATGTTAATTATTAGCTCAAAAATACTTCAAAAGTACAAAAAACACCAAAAAGATTATGTTTAACTGTTTCTTATAATAATTTATGCACTTAGGGAACATACTTCTGGATCAAAGGTGTCTGAGAAATACGCTGTATTTTTTAATGTTAATCAGATTGTGAAAAGTAAAAAAAATATAGTAGAGTACACTTTCTAAAGTTGCCTCTGAAATGTCGTAAGTCAAAGTATGAGGTAGCAGAAAATGAAAACAGTAGAAATACCTCGGAAATGCGTTTATGTGCTTAGTTACAGTACTGCTTAATATTCAGGGTGTGCGAGTTGTTTTAAGGTGTATAGGTGTTTCAGTTTTCATTTCACACCGCAAATAACTGTGGCCTACTTTTATTATCTGTGGTCCACCGTACAAGAAAAAGTCACAGCCATCTGGTGCAGGACATTTTACATTTGTTAGCCTTTTTTTAAACTGTGTATTATGTTCGTGTAGACACTTCAGAGGTCATAGATGATGCTGTATTTAATGTTACAGGCACCGCTGAATACAGTATTTTTATTTGTACTTGAAAAGTACTGTATGCTGGGACAAATACCAGCATATCGGCCGCGTATTACCATGTCTGACTATTAGTAGTTTACATGGCTTCACAGTTTCCTTTGAATCTGCTCGGCATGTGACATGTTGAAACCAAATGTGATGTTGGTGCAGATAACACTCAGGCTCATGGGCAAGATAACGACAGAGACATTACCAACCAAACTGTCCCACAGTGTCATGACTCGTGTTTAGTTCGTTCACTCCGCTCGTGTGAAAGAAGAAGGAAGCAAAGAAATTGACGTTTGTTGTAGAGAAGTTGTCACGTAGAGAAGTTGTCATGAAGATAAAATTATTTGTACCTTTATATCTGTGCTGAAGGAATCATTTTAAATGTGAATTAAATTAAACACATAAAAAAGCGATTAATTAAATATGTGTAAACGTTTTGTTTGTTAAAACAATTCAAATCCTTTTTTGGAAGAAGAACTCCTTCTTCTACTCCCTCAAATGATCATGTTTTATGTCATAGTTTCTGTTAATTTGGTACACAATCATAGTTTCCACAGTGTCATCACTTTTTATTACTGTGAATACATTTAAGGAAGTCCAACCTACAGCAATCAGAGCGCCAGAGTTGCTGCTTTCAGTGAAAGATCATAGTGAGTCCTCGTTCTTCTGGAAAATCAGAGCTCCACAGTGATCCACGCTCTGGACCGGCTCCAATTTGTTTTAAGCACATAAGCAGTAATCTTTTCTATAAGCTGAAGTGGTAAAATTACAGAAACCATTTTAAATCTGAGAGTAAAAGTAGCAAGAAATACAGCTGTAATTTAGTAATTTTATTTAGCATTTGCTACGAAATAGGGATTTTTTTAAGCATCAGTTACTTCTATGAATTATAATCAATGAAAGACAAGAGGAAACAGAAAAAACATACTCTTACAAAGTCTAACAAAAATGAAATATTATGGTGCACTGACAGCATTTTTTGTGATAAATTGAAGTGAACACTGCTCATACACCGCATGTCTCAGCACCGTCAGCCTAGTGAACGACAGCATGAAAAAAATCCTCACTAAAAATATAATGAAACTCACGCACTGTGGTCCTAACCAGCCCCTGACTCATAGTGGCCGGAAGTCCTGCTTTTCTTAATGCATGTAAGCTTTGTGAGTGAGCCATGTTTTGTAGGTTTAATAAAGACCATATGTCTGTCTGTGTCCGCGGTGTGTTCTTCTGCATTTCTCTGAAAGTCAGCCAGACGTTTAGTGTGTAACATGGCACGTTTAAACATTTCTCATGAGTGTACTGGTAGCTGCTGCTGCTGTTGGTTTCCCAATGTGAAATGGTGACACCGCCGTTACTCAACTATTTTCTGAATGCCAGGAGAAGAGCTTGATCGTTACTCACACAAGTGAAGTCACGTAGGGATGATGAGACGCGGGTGTTCACGTAAATGCAGGCTGCTTGCAAAAGCACCAGCAACACAAGTCAATTACATGATACACTGACGCCACAATCTGACACAGTTTGGGTGTCAGTGTCCTGATTTAATGTCATTCCTAACTTCCATAGTTGGAACATGTATGAAATATGTTCTCGTTTTTTTTTCTCGTCCTTTGTGTTTTCTCCAGCGGCTCTCTCAGAACCACAGATCTGCTATGTGCTGGATGGTATCCTGTTTTTGTACGGCATCATCCTTACAGCTCTCTACTGCAGGATCAAGGTTTGTACGCTGCCTTTTTTTCCACACAATAATAAGTGTCATAAAAGATATGCATTCTAAGAATCAGTTTTAGAAGAGAAAACACGTATTGTAGGAAGTATGTTCAAGTCTTGCTGTAAGACATGGTGTCGTCAACAAAGAAAAGCACAGTAAATATCATAGAGCTTAAACTGTGATATTAAATTGAGAATGAAGACGTGTGTATGCCTGCAGGACACAGTTAGAACTAACTTACACATCGTTGTTCTCTACAGATCTACAATGCTAGGGAGGCTGCAGCTGGGAAAGGAAAGCCGAAGCAGGTAAGAAAGAACACAGACATACGTACATGCACACTGCACATACATGACTAAAAGATTCCCATTCAGATTCAGATTTTATTTGTCACATGCACAGTCAGACACACAATTACACGCATGCAATGAATTTACTAAGAAGAAACCCACATGCAGTCTACCACAAATAAACCAGAGGCAGAGCTGCGCTGGAGACCAAAATAATCTCACTGGTCAGGTCAAACAATGACAGTAGGCACGAAGTATAGACCTCGGCAAAAGTTATACTTCTGGTCCACATACATGTTTTAGCAGCTTGTGGTGTGATGAAAAGTTTCAGTTTCCTGAGACCAAAGAGCAGCCAGACTCACCAGCTGTCTCATCAGAGGTTCAACTTTCACAGTCAAAAATGCTGTTTTTGGTTTCAGCACGGATCCGTTTATGTAGGATTCTGTATTATTTTTGGAACCTACACTTTAATTTGCCCACTTTAAAAACATTTTTTATCATTTGTTCCTGATTTGAAAGCTACGCAGAGATGAGACGCGCATTACCCTGACCAACGGGTTTACAGCTTAGTGCTTTTTTTTAGTCTATTATTTCCTATTACCAGCCGCAAACTGTGCACAGCTCTACGCGGCGTGACAGTGTAACACACACAGACATAGACTGAAGTGTACGGACGTTGTGTGCTCGCAGGCTAGTTTTAACCTTCCTTGGCTTCTTCCTCTTTCAATTCTTCCTCATCCACTACTCGATATTCATCCGCACCTGCATTCTCTTACTGCCAAGAAAACCAAAATGTCTGTTGCTTAATTTATTGCCACTGTGTGTATTTGCCGTGTCTAATGCTGTGTCTGCCTTTACAGAAAGCGGAAGAAGGCATCTATACGGTACGTTTTTCTGATCCAAAAGAGATCAAAAATGTTGATTGTTATTATTTAGCCTGTCAACAGATCTCATGATCATTATAAATATGGAACAACATACTAGAATCAATGACTTATCATATTCTCCCTCTCACAGGGACTGACCCCTCACGCCCAGGACACATATGAAACTATCGGAGGCAAGAAGTGACCTGCTGATAATGATAAATGATGATGATAAATATTTGCTAACTAATACCCCTTTTTTTAATGTAGCTTGTAGCTTAGTTTCGGAGATGTGAGACTTTCTACCCCATTGTTCATTTCCCTCTTGCCTTTTGTGGAATTTGAGGGAAGTTAAGGAGGTGGGGAAACAAAAAAAGGGAAGTTAATAAAAATGGCCAAACTTATTATGTTATATATATTTTTTTACAGGTCTTATATTACAGGTTTTAATAACCAATATGCTTCACGGACATTCCTTTTTCCTCACCAGTAATTAAAAAGAAATTAATGTTTATTTGAAGTTTATTTTTGTTGTGTGTAGGACATGTTGAAAGAGACTATTTGTGCCAAAAATGCCTTAACTTCCTCTTTTAACCCATCTGAAAGATGGCGGTTTGTTTGTATGTTATGCGCGCTGTTTGACATCCTCCTGCAGCACAAAATATAAAATATAGAATGTTCACTGTGCTGCAGGAACTGATCTAGAAGTCTTGCAGATGTGAGCAGGGAAAATTCCTGTGCTCATCACCAGTGACAGTGAAGCCTCAGAGATACTGAACAGTGTTTCTTTATGCGCCACAGGATGGCAGTGATAGTGACCATGGTGTGTTCTTTATTCTGACAACACACACACACACACACACAAACACACACATTCCTAGCAGAAAGAAACTAAAAGCATAAATACCTACTGTAAACTGCAGCCTGAAGGAAGCATTGAGTTATTATATTGTTTATAAATGTAAATGTTTAACTTGCTTTTAATAAATAACTTTGCCTGTCACTTAATTTTATTGATGACTATTTTGATATGCTGTGCTCAACATTACTTTACTTTACGTTACTTTACTTTGCTTTACTTGACACTTTTATCCAAAGCGACTTACAAGGAGAAGACACCATTCAGATTCTCATAAACGCCGAGATACTACAACAAATAACCCTGATAAGGCCCAACTCTTCAAGACAAAGAACACGTTTAGAAATTGTTTAGTCCTAGACAACATAGTGAGTGTGTGTGTGTGTGTGTGTGTTAGACTCACTTGAAGTACCTTTTGAACAAGTGAGTTTTTAAGTGTTTCTTAAACGTGGTGATATTGTCTGCTAGTCGAATGGGGCAGGGCAAGTTGTTCCACCAGCAGGGACCACAAAGGAGAAAAGACTGGACTGTGATCTGAGACCTCGTGAAGATGGAATTTTTTAGCCTCATTTCATTTGCAGATCTGAGAGAGCGGTCAGGAGTGTAACTTACCAGTAGTGTGTCAAAGTAAGATGGAGCAGATCCATTGAGAGTCCTGTAGGCAAGCATCAAGGATTTAAACTCGATGCGAGCAGTTACTGGGAACCAGTGAAAAGAGGTGAGAAGAGGTTGTTTAAAAATGAGAGAGGCCGCCGCATTTTGGACCATCCGGAGCGGTTTGATGGTAACTGCAGAAGCAAGTTTAGAGATGACCATTGCCTGGACAAGGAGCTGTGTAGCCTGTTGGGTGAGAAAAGGACTAATTTTTCTGATGTTGTGGAGAGTAAATCTACAAGACCTGGAGGTGTCAGCAACATGCCCATTCAGGCTCAGCTTGTCGTCTATCCAAACTCCAAGGCTTCTGGCAGACTTTGTAGGTGTTAGGTTAAGTGAGCCGATTTGTATTGAGAGGTTTTGCTGAAGGGAGTTGCTCCCTGGAAAAATCAAGATTTGATAAATTCAATTAAGTCATAATGTGACCAATTACTAAGCCTAAATAAAAACAACACGTGCTTTGGCTGCAGTGAGTCTCATGGCAGATTTTTGTTTTTATCTGTGTCACGTTAGACCAGATCAAACCGATAAAAACCAGTAAATAAACGCTGATATGGCACAACAGCAGCAGCTCTGCCGTGTGTCACCATCTCTTTAAAATGAGAGGATTAGTTTGTTTTGTCCCGCGTGGGAGGAGGCTGCTGTAGTTTTGGTGTCACTTATTGTAACTTGGACGCAGTTGAAACGCGCTCTGTCTTGTGTTTTTCACCTGCCTCTCCTCTGAGCAAGTAACAACCAGCACATTTAACTGTCAAGTCCCAAACCGGAATGGGGGCTTTTTGTATGTTGGCGCAGCCGACAGGCGTGTGCGTCCACGCAGGATGGGTGTGTGCGCGGAGGGAGGTGTAACAGCGCAGACAGGTGAATCCCAAACAGGTAGCGCAGCACCTTCTTTTTCCGGCAGGTAGCCACACAGAGAGTCCAACAGCTACTGTTCATTTATTTATTTATTTCTGGACTTTGGAAAATTCATCAAATTTACACATACTCCAGAGATGTTCGGGGCGCACGAGGCATGAATTCGCCTCAGTGCTCCGCGCGCGCGCGTCACTGAGGACACTGTCACCAGGACGGATGAGCTTTATTCCAGCGCTGAAAGTGCCCCAGCCTGTGCTCAGCTACCAGTGACTGTGCGGGAGAATGACGCCTCTGCTGAACAAGCTGTGTCTGTGTGTGTTTCTCCTCTGGATCTTTGGTAAGAACACTTTAAAAAGAGTCGATGCACAAATCTGTGGGTTTCCTCTGTAAAGCTTGGCTGTGCTTTGTGTGTGTCACCGTCCTGTCTGGAGGAGGCTATAGTCTTCTAAATCATCTCCTGTACTTCCATAGTCAGAATGCTACTAAAGCACAGTCAAGTTCTGTTAAGAGATAATACTTTACTGTACTATACCAACTTTATGAGGTACAGCAGTACAATCTAATAGATGGAAGTGCATCCTATTAAGAGGTGTTTCTAATGTTTTGATCACATAAACCAAAGCAGGCAAGAAACGAAAACCAAAACAGGCAGAACAAACAGAAAAGGGAACCAGAGGCGAAGCCGAGCGGGCAGAGGGGGACAGGGACAGAAACAGAACAGAGAGCAGGGACACGGACCAAGCGGAGGGACTAAAGGACAAGGACAACAGGGATGCAGAACTTAAACAAAGGCAAAACCAAAACCAGAACCAAAGTGGGCTGTCACAGATGCAGAGCTGCTCTGTTAGATCACAGCGTATTGGATGGGTGTACTTAATAACGTGGCCAGTGAGAGTTTTTTCATAGGGTAAGTTGTCTATACTCTGGGAAGGTGACCAGCATTTCTCAAGGGTAGCTGGAGCTGGAGTTGCGCTGTTGAAGAAAAAAACACTTTCTGATATTTCAGGAAAAACTGGTTACTGTTGATCAGTCCTCCTCTTTCTGTCTGATTCAGAGGAACTGTGTGGACCCTCCTAGTGTTTGTGTGTGTTACTTAACCATATATACATATGATAAATAAGTGTACACCTATGTATCACAGAGCTTTAAACAAACCTTTCAGTCCTGTACATTAGTTTGGTGTTATTCCAGTAATGCAGCACAGACAGATTCCACAGTAGTTGTAAACACACACACACACACACACACACACACACGCGCGCGCGCACACACACACACACACACACACATTCATGGAAAAAACAACACACCTGTCTGCAGAGTACACTCATCAGGTCTGCTGGTAAATGCATGAATCACATCCTAACCACTGACATATCTCAACAGATTCCTCCACATCAGGTTCTCAATCAATACACACAGACACACACAAACAAGGCCCAAAACACAACGCGTGGAATGGCTCCAAGTAAGTTTACAGTGTTTTGTTACGGTTAAGAGAAAATTATTTTTCCTTGGAAATCAGCTTGGATCAACAGCAACAGGTGTGATGCACAGAGTAACACTCACAAGTGACACAAGTTTGTACATGACAAAAATGGAGAAACAGTATAACAGACAATCTTAATCTCCAGAGGACAAACTCTACTGCACCCCCCCCCTTCTCGTTAGTGTCTCTATGGTGTTGAGCGTTCGGGTTTTGAGTTTAAATTTGGTCCATGGCATTCATGTTCCCTTCAGGATAAAACGTAATACATGACTTCATTTGTCATTAGGGACCTTAAACCGTTTAAAAGCATGTTGGCATTTGAACAACACATATGGGCTTCTCGGTCAATATCACTTATAATTGAAAAGCGTGTCTTAATGGATCTTAATCGGTTCCTTCTCCTCAGTAGTTAATTCTTCCCATTTATCCAAAACTAGATGCTGCTCACATAGAAGCAAAACTGTAAACGTAGTAGTTGTGAAAACTGATTCTGTGAGGGAGCAGTAAAAACATGTCCAAACTACTGTGTACGGCACATGACTCTATTGTTTGTAATGACAAGACACTTGAGTTTTAAATGGAAAATCTGGACTTTAAATTTTACAGGGCAACATATGACAATACCAGTTTAGCACACACTGTCAGTCACGTTGGGAATGAATAGACTATATCATTAGCTTTTGGACGAAATAGTCTCAGAAAAGTAAGCAGCAGCAGGAAACTGCATCTTCTGGAAGTAAAGCAATCACCTGAAACACAAGTTCGATGCCAAGATCACAACTGTAAAAACACACTGTGGAAATGAATCCCCTGTCCAGGCTTTTTAAATAGCAGAGGCTAACATACCAGCGAGTTTTATTTTAACATGGCGCCAGGATACACAGTATTCGAAAGATTCAGCTTTTCACATGTTGCCGGGATCTGAATGTGGTGACTGTGTGTTCAGTAGGAGTGTTTGCGCCTTGTGACATTGCTGGCGGACAGATTGACTGCCGATTATTTACATCAGACAGACAGATGTGCAAATTTGACCAGTGAGCAGAAAGAGAGAGAGAAGTGGAAAAACAAAAAGGATTCATGAAGCTCTGGCTGTTTGTTCTTTTCTAATGATAGTGTGACAGTGTGAGACACACAATAGACCGTGTGTGCAGATATCATTATCATATCTTGTATGTTTCCTAGGGCCTTGTTGAACGTCTCGCTCTGTCCAGACACTGAGGTAAACCTCCGTGAGTCTGCTTTGAAAACCTAATCTCGAGCAACTAGTTGAGCTGCATATCTTCACCTGGGCTCAGCTCTTCTGATAGACAACATGTTTTCTCTCTCCTCCCATGTTTCTGTCTTCACTATGCGTGAACTCTTAAAACCCCACCTAAGCTCTTTTGTGTTTTTCTGTGCACTGTCATGTTGAGCGTGAGCTGAGAGTTAGATGAGCTGATTAATGCTATTCTCTCTCTAAATAAATGGTATTTGTACTGTACAGCTTAGCTTAGTACAGCGTAGCTTAGCTTAGTTTAGCTTAGCTTTAGCACAGCACTTGGAAGGTGGTAAACTTCCGGCCTGGCTCTCTGTGTCTGACCATAAAATAGTCCAGCACATACTATCTATCTAGTAATTTAAAACTATGCAGGAAAGTAATAAAACTGTACATTTAGAGTTAACCCTAAGTAAACTAGAGCACCTTCAACTGCTTTCTTAACCAGATTTATTTTCTTTAACTTAAAACTTCCTTTATTCAGATGTTGCACTCACTCATTGTAACGCAAAGGTTAATGTATTACATTCATAAATAGCATGTTTTTCCATTTAACTTCCATTAATGTACCTCGTGTGACAATAAACTGTATGAATGAATAAATCTGTGAAGATGCTTTTATTGTATTGTCTTGCATACTCTGCATGATGGCTACAGTTTGAATTTGAAGGGTCAGCAGAGCTTCACTGATAAGTCTGTAGACCACATTCTTCAGTGGCAGTTGTGGGGTTGTAGGTCAATAGCAGGCCTAGAGCTGAAGGAATTTATTGTCCATCTGAAACCTAATGAATCGAGGAGTCAGTTAGCTAAATGTGCTTGATTGCTCAGTAGATGATTTTACCAACCACACCTTCTCCTCTCAGTTGCAGCGGAACAGGGAGAGTTTGTGGGGCGTCCTCCGAACAATTCCATACGTGCCTTGGCAGAAAAGGAGACCACCCTGCCCTGTCTCTACCAGCCGAGCCCGGGCGACACAGTGGTGCAGGTCACTTGGTATAAGGAGAAACCTGATGCCTCTATGGACCAGATGATCACTGCACATCATGTTAGCGGGCCGACAGGTCAGTTGGCCTTCAGAGTCACGCCACATTCTCTGCACCATGCTGAAAAAGAAATAACTTCCCTTTTTCTCACAGAGAGACATGTCTTTTCGTTTATAGCACACACTGTTACCGTATATGCTCACTTGACCGAGTTCTCTTTGTGGTTGATTTGTTAGTTTCAGTTAACGAGTGTTGGCTGGAGGCTTCTTCTCTTTGGTTTAACAAACTTAAAAACAATGGCTCATAATCGCATGAAGAGGTAAATGAACTGTGGACTGTAAGAAACATATTTTGCTCTTATCAGACAAAAATTTCAAAGGTGTCATGTCGCTGACTTTTGTACTGTATTTATAGTTTAACTTGTGGTGGTTTAATATTGTGCGTTAGAAACATATTGGATAAGCCCTGGAGCTAAATGTCCAGAATTAAATGTAATGTCAAGCATGAGTGTAGAGATTTATGTGGAATTGAAACTGACAAAAGAAACCCTCAGGTTTGCTTTGGACTTAATTTTTTTCTGTCACATCATTTTTCATTTCATTTAAGTGTCTCCCTCCCTGTCAATCTCACATCCTTACTCTCTGTCTCTCTCTCTCTGCTTGTCTCGATGCCTGCAGCGTTTGGGATGTGGTCTCAACGTGTGCGCTTTAAAACCAGCGAACCCACTGTGGACTCGTCTCTGGTCATCATGAACACCGATGTCTCCGACGAGGGGAAATACACCTGCAGAGTCAGCACCTTCCCCTCCGGCAACTTTGACAATGAAATGTCGCTCATCGTATGGAGTGAGTCGCTCTTTAATGGCTCTAGTAGGAAAAGATCAGCTGTGTCAGTTTTGTTGCTGCATCAACATGTGATTAGGAACTGATATTAAACATACAGTGTTTCCAGCCACAACAGGAACTCATGCAACTGTTCGCTTGTCAAAAATTGCAAAACTTGTTTTGCAAATTTTCAGGTACAGTAAGTTTTACTATGTGGCGTATTAGGTAGGAACATGTTTTAATAACAACACGCTTACTCATCACCTTATTTGAGAATAGCTTTGCACGCACTGAGCATTTACACTCTACGTAAGATAAGCAGTAGAAAAGGATACAATTCAGTCGATTTGTAACCTATTTTCCTACATTTTAGCATTCTAATATAAAAGCAGATACGCGTCTTAAATCAGTTTGAGCCACGCCACTGTAACTTTAAAAAGGGGAGCAGTGCATTGTGGGATTAATAGGAGAAACTTTTAGCATTGCTTATGGGATACTTCCAGTGCACTTAGCATCTATAGTATTAGAATCTCATTCTCTCTTCTTTACTCACTCACCACTTGATTAGTGCACTATACAGGAAGTGATTTTGGACAGAGTGAAATTATTAACAATGTCTGCTTTAGTCCTAATAACAATTTAGATGATTGATTAGATGTTACAGTGGACAGTGTGTGTGTGTGTGTAGATAAACTGGCCACATTTGACTGACTGACGTTGCTGACTACATAAGCAAATGAGCCTTCTTAAGGTCATCAGATTGGGATTCAGATGTCTCTAAACTGTGATTAGTACATTGAAATAGTGTATCTGACACCACTGTTCCCCAACTGAACCCAGATCACTGGAAACCAGTGGGAAAAGCACAGGCAAAAATACAAAACAATATCCACAACTTTTTCTAAGAACTGTTTATGTTGCACCTCACACACAAACATGTTTACAGTGCCTTTAAAGACGACTTGTAGTGCATCATCTTTGCCCTGATCAAACATTGGAACTATTCTCGCCCCAGCTGTTCCTATCTCTTCCCTGGATGCTCTGATTATGGTGGAGGGACAGACTTACCAGACGGTGGCCACATGCCGCTCTGTAGGCCGCCCGCAGCCCCAACTGTCCTGGGACACTGAACTGAATGGGAAGGCCACCAACCGCACCTCAGAGAGCGGGGCAGTCTCCTCGCAGTTCTCCCTTCACCCCCTGAGGAGCTTGAATGGCAAGAAGCTGGACTGTCTGGTGTGGCATCCGAGTTTAGCGGGCCCCCGCAGGATCACCAACAGCCTGGTGGTGCATTGTGAGTATTCGTTTTGCTGCTGCTTTGGTCACATTGGATGCATTCGGTGTGAAAAAATTTACTTTTTGTCTCTTATTTAGCTTGTTTCGTCAAAACCTTAAATGCTCATTTGAGGATATTTTCTAGCTAAGGTGGTGCTGTGAGATTTCCACGTATCAACTAAACAAAGCTGGTGAACTGTTATCCTCCCTGTCTCAGACCCTCCACAAGCAGAGGTGGCTGGCTACAATGGTAAATGGTACGCGGGTATGGAGAATGCTGCCCTGAGGTGTGTGAGTGGAGGAAACCCCAAACCACAGAGTTTCACCTGGATCAGGTACAACAGGCCACGCCTCCCTCTCTGGCTGTCTGGTGCTTGTGTGACTAACTGTCTGATGTGTCTAGTCACTGTTACTTTTCTCAGAGCCTCAAGTGATTAAGCCATTAATTTAGCTATGATTTCACCAGTGAACAGTTTAAATGAGACGTTCAGGAAAGTTGCACTCAGGTCACCATGGGTGTTTTGGTTCTTTCCCCCTCCTATTTTTCCTCGTACATGTAAGACTAAATATTGTTATATTGTATATTGTATATTGTATCTGGACATGTTCTTCTTTAAATATAAATATCACTCAAATAAGAATAACAATGTGCTGTAAGGTGTGTTACAACACAGTTATTTTCAGCTGCAGATTAATACACACTTGGTGTGATAATGATTATTTACAGCAGCTGGATGGCATATGTGTGGATCAACTCAAAATACACTGCAGTGTGAGTGAGTGTGTGTTCATGGTAATGAAGGACTGATGTGTTTCTAGAAAACAGTGCTGTTGCTTAGAGATATACAGAACTTAAAATTTATAATAATAATAATAATAATAATGAATACTTTATTGATTCCCTTGGGGAAATTGGTGTTTGGACAGCTGCTAGAGCTGTGTCTGCGCTACTACAGGGTATCCAAGGACACCTCGACATGTAACCTGGTGGGACTGGGAATCGAACTCGCTCTCCCCTTGGGTTTGAAGACGACTGCTCTACCCACTGAGCTATCATGCCGCCAGTTTATTGTTGGTTGTGGTTTTTATAGGATTTGGTTGCAATAAGAAAATTATTATTATCACTACATTTTTTATGTCCATGTTTTTACACACTAGAATATGACGCACCATGCAATGTGGTTAGAACAACGACTGCTCAAATACTCTGAATGAATTGATGAGTTGGGGCACTTCTGTTCAGCTACACCTGCCGGGGTGGTTACCATGGGTTACCTTCATACAATTGTTCTGTTTGTCTGTTGTTCCAGACAGAAGCCCGCTGACATACACCAGCAAACAGTAAATGATCTTGGTCTTGGACATTCACTTGTTTGAGTTATCTCCCCGAATGATGGTGTGACTTACTACAGCAGTTCATAAGCAGAGGATCATAAGACTGCTGTGAACATGGCAACTATCACGGCATGACATCAACTTCACATTCTCTGTGTGACAAGCTATTTGGGCTAAAGTTAAAGGGGTAGTGTGAAGTTTCTGACCACTAGTAGCATTATGGAGCAACATTTATGTGCAGACAAACAGTCCATGCCAGACGCAGTCCCAACTCTGTCCTGCCACCTCAGTGATAGCTTAGCTTATGCTCTTGACACAAACAGCCTTTAACAGTGTAGTGGGGGAGGATCTCCACCAGTTTCCGCATGACTTAAGCAAACAAGTCCTGGCACTGTCACCTCTTGATTCTGCTGCCTCAATGGAAGCTGACAGATTCAAATTAGCATGTATCATTGAAAATTCGTCACGTTGCTGCCCGGCTTTTAAACCCGACGAGGATTTGACTAAGATGCCCGACTTCTTCTGCTTGAGTCACCTGGTGTCATCTTTAAGTCGTTCTCTGGTGCATTCATATATTCTCAGGGCGTGGTGTAGACATTTGGACAGAAAAATGTGAGCCACAGAAAGTGACGCGAGGAGGAATGGCTCCTATCGAATTATGAGAAGTGACAGTTGGGCCCTAAGGGGGAAACTCTTTACACACAGATGTGGTGCATGTACGTCTAATACATGTACCTACAATATGTTGAATGGTTGAGTTTCTGGTAATTTGAGTTGTTTTTGTCAGGTGGTGATGCACATATTACTTTTTGTTAGTCACAGGCTCACACCTTGATAATGGGTTTTTTTGTGAGTAAGGCTACATAGGTACACGCCATGCATGCAAGCACAGACTCATGAGCACGGACGCACACACACACACACACACACACACACACACACGCACACACACACACCTTTAGCAATCAAAGTCTCTAGTTACAATCAACCTTTTCTTACGAATGCACACATTTCACATGAACACGCGCACGCACACGACACTGGGAAAACCTGTTGGATTTGTCAATAAAAGGCGGCAGGTGAAGTAAGAGCTGGTGTCACAGTGTCGTGTTGCGGCTTGTGCTGAAAACAGACAGATGAGAGATCTTCACACGAAGGAGGGAGGAAAAGGGGAGTGCAAAGAGAAAGGGAAAGGCATGAGCTGTCCAAGAAGTGGCGATGTGAACCTGTGGGAGCAGGTAGGCAGAGCGACTGGGGGCGAGCCAAAGGGGAGATGACATGTGGAAGAGGAAGTAGAATGTGTTGATTTGTGTGTGATGTTATCATGGCAGCGTGTGCATTACATATGTAAAGACAGACTGTTCCTCTTTCATATTGGTTCAGATGAAGGGCTGATTAAATGCTCAAAACAACACTGAGACAACACCCTGGGCAGTGTTGCTCATCAAAAGTTGCCGAAACATTTTCCTTGAGTCACCCTGCCAGGGTCTACAGTATATGGTGCTTTCAAACCCGTACTGAAACATCACGGTGACAGTTGATTGACACTCTCATACTAAAAACAGACATTTTATAGAAATAAATTTAGTTTGAAATAAAAGGCAGACTAGAGAGGTTAACGTGAGCAGTGCTAGACAACACAGCTGAACAAAAAGAAGCGTGCGCCACCTACATCAAGCTTCATCTCTGCATGGGACAGTAGGACAGTGTTTTATTATTTTTTAGAGGGGAAGGAGAATCTTTTGAGATTGAAAGTCATCTCTCCAGAGAGCAGACCATTTGTCGCTCTCCTACTTAGCCAATAGATATGTCCTGAAAACAACTGTGGAGCATACTCAGTGGCAGAATGCATCCTTTTGTTCATCGATCGGTCGTCTGCAATTGCTAATCCAACCTCTTTGTCAGTTTTTCTGCTAAAAACATCTTATAGATTATTTTTCAACTCAGACTTCACAAGGGAATGTTAAAAATAATGGTTATCACCTCAGCCCATCCATCCATTCATTTTCCTAACCGCTTGTTGCTGAACAGAAAACAATGAGGGATCACTTTAATTAGTTTCCAACAGAAGATATAAATACTCTGTAACTCAACTTTGTCTTGTTCTGTGCATTTTCTTGTGTGTGCAGGACGGGTGATGACTTGCCAGAAGGTGTGATTCCCCACCCAGATGGAACGCTAATTTTTGGGCGACCCCTAAGTATGTCAGACAACGGCACCTACCAGTGTGTGGTGAAGAATGAAGTGGGTGTAGCGTCGGCAGAAATGAAGATTGTTGTGAGAGGTGGATGACAGCACTGTCAGCATCACCCAAACAGATTTGATCATAATATATAATCTGCAGACAGATGAATTGAGCCATCTAATCCCTCTTTCCCTATTCACCCTCTGCTTAAAGATCAGCCCATACATGTAGACATGTGGATGATCATCTTGGGGGGTGCTGCTGGAGGGCTGCTGCTCCTGATGCTCATCATCATCATCGTTGTCACATGCCATCACAAACGCAAGAACAAGAAACTGGAGAAGGAGCTGACTGAGAAGAAGTATGCTCAGATAATTCAACGTGTGATTGAGAAGAGACAAGATGAGAAGCAGCTTCAATAATCTCTGCAGGGCAGATAAAACCAGGAACAATAGAGAGTAGAGCAGAGCACATCAGGGCTATTAGGCATATTGCAGCTGACAGCTACAAAAGTAAAGCATGTTGAGTAGAATTCAGTTGATAGATGATTGCATGTGTGTGAGTGTGTGTGTGAGAGATAACAGCAGAGACAAGCAAACGAAAAAGAAAATGCACTGAAACTAAATAAAAAATTTGCAGTATGAAAACTGAAAGCACTTGAAAAGTACACACAATCCACAGAGGAGCTCTTTCTGTGTCTTTAATTATTGAAACATCTCTTATATTCTCTCTCTCTTCTCTCCCAGGGAGGAAATAAGCACTCTCTCCAGACATGCATCGTTCAGAAGAATGAACTCCGTCAGCACAGACACCAGAGGAGCGGTACTAACACTGAATTTTTTCTTCACACGGAACATGCAGCCGCATTTTGTGTTTTCTGACCCGATTCAGACTGTGAGACTTTGACATCATTGATCAGAACCAGTAGGACGTTGGTCCCGAGTGTTTCACACAATAACTTATTCAGGTTCCTCCATGTTTTACTGTAGTGAATACTTACTACGGTGCTTTATAACCGTGGTTGTTGATTTGCTGCAGCAGTCAATCTCTGAGTCAGTGGGTTTCAAAGTTTTTAGGCTGCGTTAAGTTGTATGCATGGACACTTTGGGAGGTTTAGGATTTCTGATGAGTGTGACTTGGTCCTGAGTCTTGAGTCCCGCAGCTGATTCCGCTTCTGTCTCCTACACTTGCAGACAGAAGAAAACATCCCTCTGAGGGTGGAGGGGACCTTGAGGACCAGCCTGTCTTCCCTCGGGGTCAGTCTACATATCTATCTAACTCTGCATGCAAGGCCCGGGCCACGGACTGAGGCTTTACTGTCCAGATGCCAGGCGGCGAAGTTCTGAGTTTCAACATTTCAAATATGAATGTAGTGCATCTCAGATAATAATTATAAGAAAAGCTTAGGGCTAGATGGGAGCTAATTGACTGTACAGCTTAAAATTGTTGGGGTATTTCTCTAAAAATCCATTATGAAAATCTTACTTTGCAGTAGATAATAAGCTCATTTGTCTGTGACTGATGTGACTGTTCTTGCGCTGACAGGAGCTGGCCCACTGCCGTGACAGCCGATCCACCATCTCAGGTGGGCGGGGAGGGGGAGGGGGCTCATTTGACTACCTGGGCAGACCAGTGCTGAACAACAATTCTCGGAGGGGAAGAGAGCGACCTCTGGATAGAGACGAGGAGAGCCGACTCAGGGTGGAATCATACGTGAGAAACAGTAACATGTCTTTGGTGAGTGTGTTTCTGTGTAGGTGGATGTCTGAACAAGTCAAAGCCTGATTTCCTGAAATGGTGGAATGCATCTCACGCAGCTTTATACATATTTCCCTAATGATGATGCCTTTTATGAAATGCATCTGTTCTTTGTCTTCGCAACAGGAAACTCGCTTCCAGCCTCCTCTCATACCTTCTACCTACCCGATACAGTCTACTGATAGAATGAGACATTTGAACGGCGGCGCCATTGTCCCAGCAGACGGCATTTCAAAACCAGGCAGTGTCAACAAGCATGCTCCCCTGAGCTGCAGCTACCCGCGAGTAACAGACGATGAGGACGAAGTAGATGAAGGCTTAGGGGGTCTTGCAAGTCAAGAGCATCCTGATGACCAAGACAGCGAGACTAACAACTCCCATGTGTCCGATGCTCATCCACTTTACCAGAACATTAATGGCAGCCTGAGACCCAAATCCCGGCTGAGCCCCACTCCTTATAATCCCCATGCCACTGTGATCCACAAGGCCCAGATAGTGTAGCAGGCAGTGTGAAAACGGCATTGTGAAACTACATAACTGAGCAACTTTGGTCTCGAAAGTGGTTCAAATGTGGATAAAGCTGGTCAGACCCCAGAAATCCAGTTTGTGTACAGTTATAAAAACACACTGCGACTACAGTGCTGCATCTTTTTTAATGTGTGGGAGCACAGTGCAATAGAACATAGAAATTATCCACGGTACATGTATAGATTTCTGTTTTCGATTGGATGTTGTGTGATCAGCAGGAAATTGTGGCAGGTTGCTGACACAAATACACACGGTGTCACACAGCGATATTCCACATTCATCTTTTAGCACCACTGCCGGCTGTAGCCAACAGGTGAATCCAGCTGACACACTTTTTGTAGGGGGGTTTTAAAACATGCACAAGAACTCTGTGGGAAAGTTGGTACATCAGAGAAGTAGGTTGCAACACACCTGTACTGTGGGTGGATTTTGACTTTAGTGGTGTTCAGAACGTCAGTAGCTGTGCCGATGTTTAGTTCTCTTTCACAACAGGGTTTGGGATCTAATCCAAACCAATGGGTTGTTCGTCTCTGACTATACCTGCATACCTCCATGTTGTCTTACTGTCATTGTGCCTTTGCCTTAAGCAGTGTAGCTCGGATCAGCCAAAACCATGTCCTGTACATATAGTGACCTGCTAACATATGCAGAAAACAATAATAAGCTTTAAGAATTTGTTTTTTTAACAATTACATCCATACTAACCGTATTCAGAAAAATAAAGTTGATCTATTTTGCATATGTGTCTACCGTCATGTATGGGCCTAGAAAGTGGATAAAAGCTGGGAAAGCCACCAAATATTTCTATGTTTTTAGTACACACTTTTCTTACAGGTCATCATATTGATATGAGAATGTACATAATCCAGACACAGCGGGAGACCACAGGGACATGAACTTTACACTGACATTCACGTTGTACCTGCACCTGGCTGCTGGATCCAAGTCTCTCTCAGTAGAAAAAAAACTTTTGTAATACTGTGGCCAAACTAAGCATGTATTGTGTACTATTGCTTGTTTTTGTTTTGTGTGTTAATTCTTGGTCTAAAAATGGTTGAACTCTGTTACAGCTCTGACACAGGGACCAATGTGCCAAATATATATATATATGTATGTGTGTGTGTGTGCGTATAAAGAAACCAGTTTGCCTGCTTTGGCAAATATGAAGTATTATTTTGTTTCTTATTGTTTCAGGTTATCTTATGTAAATACAGCTTGTACCAAGGAAAATGACAACAGTTTCTAAACGTAAGTTGCTGTTTTATCCAGTAGCACCCAACAGGTTCAAATTAATGTCATGTTCAAGGCAGACATGTTTTTGTTGCAGACAGTGCCCTCTGATGTGCACTGTTGCAATGTGCAGGGAACTTAATGAGCCAACAATCTGCAACACTACTGTTTTGGAAAGTGATCTACTGAGTTGTGTGCCTGGATTTTATGTATGGATATCATCTTGTAGTGATGGGTTAAAATAAATGTACATGGTTTTTCTAAATGTTGTGGATATTTTTGGAGGACCTGCTAAAAAGTATTTTTTGTTCCTAGCTGAAGAAGTCAGATTGTTGCCCAAGAACCATATGATGTCAAGTGAATAATAAAAGGTATTTAAAAACGGACTGGTCGTACAGGGTCGTAATTCAGGAGATAAACTACCTGCAAAACCTACAAAAACCTTTTGTCTATATACTGCCTTCATAGGCATAGTTAAAGGCTAAGGCCTGTGTTTATATGTTTCATTTGTTGCCCCCAAGTCCCATAAAAACTAAAAACAACGATAAAATGCATCTACTCACTGTAACATCTGTGAATTCAGAATCAGATTTGATTTTTATCTGTGCTGTAGCCTTACTTCCTGTTCAAAAACTATTGTGTTTTCAATAGTTTATGTTTTATCAAACAAAACATAAACAAATAAATCTGCAACTACCACAAACCACTTACTCAGCAGTAAATCTGTAGTTTATTTTCCCTAGTTGCTGAATATCTGACGCTGAAATGCAGCTGGTCAATTTGAAAAACATATAGATAAATAGGCAAAGCTGTTTTTTGTGTTGTATATATATATTGTATATATCTATATTTTTTTTACATTACTATTTGTCTGCCACCGGAAGTGTGCAACCAATGACGTCATGCAGAACGAGGAAACAGATCGCGACAGCTAAGATGGCGGAGGAGCAGCAAGAATCATCACAGGGAGAGATGGAGGGTGAGGGAACCAGTTATAAAACAAAACATGTAACAGAACGCGGACATTTCTTATGCAAATGCGGTCCGCTGCCATATGAGTGCCTGTCGTGTTAAAGCCTGTTTCTTCACGTGGATAAGAGTTTATAACACGCAGCGACGAGAAGCACACAGAGGCCAGAGCTTGTTGGCGAACGTTTAGCTAGCTAGCTACCACTGCTACACAAAGAAAACATCGCTTGTTTAGTTATTGACACTGCAGCAAAAAGTGACAATTGCAAGGGTTTTTTTACTTAAGAAATAGCTGAAATTACATGCTTGATGTTAAAGGCTGGACGCCACCTTTTTGGTTGCTAAAATGACATTATTCGTCGTGACTAGAATTTGTTTTGTTTTCACACAGGTCGTGCTAGCCAAGTTTAGCTGAGTGACGTTAGCCGGTGTTGTGGATTAACTTTTCATATTCATTCCTGACTGGGCTGAATGCGTGTGCTGTTGCCTATGGTGACATCTCCTGTTAAAAATAGGAAGAGAAATGTAGTTGTCTTCACGCATGCTTTCTTGTTGTCATTGCTGTATTATACGTTTAATAGTTTAACCCTTTCGTTTTTTTAATTTATGGTAGTACCATGATTTTATCAACATATCAGCATTTTATTTTAAATCAAACCATAGATAAATATACTAAGTTCATACCACTAACTTAAAAATATATAATCAATTAGTAGTTTTTGTGGAAGCATCATAGATGTATTAGTAATGTATTGCCCTGGTTTGTGTTACCAAATCTCCATATACATGAAAAATACAGTTGTATGTTGGTACTTCCACATGCACCAAAAGATCTTTGTGCAACTTGAGCAGTTCTTGAGCTGTTGAACACTTTATTGGTCCCCTGTTCTGTGAATTAGTGCTTGTTTTGCATAGAACTGTCTAAATGCCTAGGTTTGAAGTTAGATAGGTGCACATTAAAACATCTGCTCACACACACATATCGTATACACAGCAAATTGTGCCCAAGTGATGTTTTTGCTATCTGTTGCTTTGTTTGCTTTGGTCACACTCTAACACTGCAGCTCGGTAGTAATAGTGCTTTCTATTTACGGATATAAGTTTTAACCTGACCAGTTTACCAATTTGATGTAAGGTTGCAACAGAAATTAGATTTTTTTCATTATGTGAGATATGGTTATCTCAGAAAAATGTTTCATGGTGCATGGTGTTATACAATTATTATTATTTACCAGTGTACTTGTGGCTCTTGTGAACCATTTTGTATCTAACTGAATCATGTCCTCTATTATTGGATTGTTTGTTTAGCATGCAAAAATTAAACATAGCTTTCACTTTATTGTCGATGCACAACAGCACAGTCTTACTGCAATTGCTACAACATACAACATACAGCGGCCTGGTAGCTCAATGGGTTAAGTGTCAGACTGGAATGCAGAAGGTTGTGGGTTTGAACCCCGTCTGACTCCTAATCCATTTCCTACCAGGTGTGTCTCTGAGCCAGACACCCAGCGCTAGCTCCTTGTAAGTCGCTTTGGATAAAAGCGTCTGCCAAGCAAAGTAAAGTAAAGTAACATTTACAGGGTGGTCAACTTTTTATAGCTCACATGTTATTTGAAGAACTTGAATGAGAAACATACGTCTCTCCTGGCTGTATATCTCCCTTTGGCAACCTCTTTTTGTCCTCAAGTAATACCATGCTGATTATTGAAATTTCTTTGGTAATATCAAATTAGCCTTGCTTATCTGCTGTTTACTCTGCTGTGGCTTTGCGCATGTTTCCAGTTGTCTTGGTCTGACAGGCACATGCTTGTTTTGCTGATACTGTTAATAAGGAAATGTATAGTGCATAGACAGGGATAGTGCTGCAGCTTTTCCTTGATGTGCCATGTAAATATTGGTCTTGTACAAGCTCTGCCATCACCTTGGCCTGTTGTTGTCCGTTTTATAATTTGCTCTTGGAGTCTTAATATTTGTCCTCTATTCTCCCACAGGAGTGAACTGTCTCGCATATGATGAGGCTATTATTGCTCAACAGGACAGAATTCAGCAGGAGGTTAGAAATTTCTTTTTATTTTCGTGATGTTAACTACTATGAAGATGTCAGTAACAAAGACGATGCAATGATTCGTCCTCTGAGCAGCAGGATTAACAAGTTTCCTTTGATTTCTTCACTTTTAAATAGTCAGAAACTCAGCTGATGTATAAAGGCAGTTAAAAACTTGCTGACTGCAATACGAGATTATTTTCTTTATTGCCTACAAGTGTCTTAACTTAACTATCAACAGTTTTTATTGTTCATTACCTATTGCACTTTATTTCTAAAATGAAACATTTTGCATGAGCCTTCAAGTGATTAATAGCATTGACCATGATCTTTTAACACAAACATTCCACATCTGGCCAGACGCACTCGATGTGTTCAACGCGCATACATTCATTCAAATTTTTTGTGTTTGGGGGTTCAGATAGCCAACAGTAACCCTTTAGTGTCAGACAGACAGGACCTGTCAGTGCTGCAGAGGGAGTACGCTGAGGATGACACAGTTTACCAGCTCAAGATCAAGGTCAGTTAAACCACACATTCGGGTTACTGCACCCAGTTAGTGAATTTCTCCACAGCCACAAAACAAAACGCTCTCTGACCTATTTAGTCAAATATAGCTTGTGCCATTTATTTTTGAAAAATAATATAAAAGATTACATTGTCTGTTGCAGGACCTACACAAAAAATACTCATACATTCGTAAAACACGACCAGATGGGAACTGCTTCTACAGAGCTTTTGGTTTCGCACATCTCGAGTCCCTGCTAGATGACAGCAAAGAACTTCAGAAGTGAGTGGCACAGTGATCACGGTCCTGCAGGAGTTGTTGGTCTCAAGCCTGAATTCACACTTGTATCATTTTGGACAGTTGAAATAGTTCGGGCTTGGTTATGGAAGCTGCCTTTGGCTGCAAATTGGAGGTTATTTGTCTTTTCAGGTTCAAAGCAGTTGCAGCTAAAAGTAAACTGGACCTGGTTAATGAAGGCTTCACTGAGTTCACTATTGAAGATTTCCACAACACTGTGAGTTTTCTGAAAACCAACAAAGCTTAGAACATTGCTAACTCATCAATATATATGCGTTATCTTGGGTATGAGAAAATAAAATTTGAATATTAAGGTGATTGCAAGTTGGAGCGTAAGCTGTCGGGTTGCCCTAATGTGAATTTAAATAATGTCTTTCCTTAAAGTTCATGGACCTGATCGAACTGTGCGAGAAGCAGCCGAGCCTGCAGGAGCTGCTGAGCTCCTTCAATGACCAGAACGTGTCGGACTATGTGGTCGTGTACCTGCGGCTGCTCACGTCAGGCTACCTGCAGCGAGAGAATGGCTTCTTTCAGCACTTCATAGAAGGAGGACGCTCTGTCAAGGAGTTCTGTCAGCAGGTAGATTCATCTATACATACAACCATTTATATTTTAATAGTAAGTAAAAGCAAACTAACACCATGTGTTCTTTTTTCTCCAGGAGGTAGAGCCAATGTCTAAAGAAAGTGACCACATTCACATCATCGCCTTAGCCCAGGCCCTGGACGTGTCCATCCTGGTGGAGTACATGGACAGAGGAGAAGGAGGGACTGTCAATCACCACGTCTTTCCTGAAGGCGGAGACCCACGCATCTTCCTCCTCTATAGACCTGGCCATTACGACATCTTGTACAAATAACACTCTTGGCCACAGCCCCTCCCAGACCATCCTCCTCCTGCACGCTACAGCAGCGGGTTTAAAGAAAATAACTTCAGCAGCCACGTTGATGAAGCATACGTCTGTGTATGACGTTGCACTCTTGTATTTGAAAAAAAAAAAAAGATAAGACACAAAAATCATATTACATCCCTTCCATACCCCTTTCTTCACCCAAAGTTCTTCCTCAGTCATCACAAAATGGTTAATTAAAAAAATCTTTGGATAAATAGAAGTGACTCCAGGCATTTAGAGTTGTACAGGTTTTTTTGTGGTTGTAAATGTTATCTACTTGCTTTATGTTGGATTCTTTTCCTTTGTTACACTGCGTTCATTGAGTTTTATTAAAGGGATTTACATCTTGTTACATGTGTTTTTATTTATGCTTTTAGGTGAATTTAGGTCTGCAGCATAAAAATTTCTTTTGAAAAATACTTTAACATTTGTCTGACGCTAAACCTATTTGTTATGCACAACATTATAACACTAAATGTTGCAGGTCATATGCGGTTTGTTTACACTTCACACGTCATTTTCGCGTAAGCTAATCAAAGATCGTGAAATTTGAAGATGATGTCACGAGAGTTTTAGTAGCAGGCTCTTTGTTGCACTCGGAGGCGTGGGCAGAGTGAGACGTCTTGTTAAACACGATTGAAGCAGCTGAAAAATATGTCTCCGATTTTAAAGTCTTTCACGTCGTGTGGCAGGCGACTGGTCGCAGCTTCTGTCCGTGCTTACTCTTCTCTTACAAGTAAGTTTAAAACAAAGGGCAGTTGTGTAGTCGTATTTCTGTGTTGCACCATCCGGTGCGGTCAAGCTAACGCGTCAACGCCACTGCAGCCTGCTAAGCTAGCTCAGCTAACACCTTCAGTAATTTAGTTTCTAAGTTTCTCATTTTCACTTCTCTAATGTGTGTTGCTTTTGTGTTTAAAAATGGAATGCGAGTCACAATTAGATAAAAGCCACACTAGAGATAATAATCGTGCTAACTTCAATAGCACCTAAACGTGTTGCACCATAAGTTCTTGACACGAATTCTCGCGACATGACACAACTGCACTGAGGTATTACTGTCCAGCGCGTGTAAAATAATAACAGCATCTCTCTGTGTTTGTCCTCAGCCGATCTGATAGAAAACATGGACAAGAAGACAACATGGGACCGTTTCTATACTGAGAGTAGCAGCAGATCATCGACCTTCAAGAACTTTGAGTGGTTTTTTGGCTTTGACAGCGTCAGGGACTTGATAATGCCGCTCTTGCAGAGCAGGTCTCATTCAGATGCTTTGCTCCAGGTTCTGGATATGGGCTGTGGGACGTCTGCTTTGGGGCCATGCATTTACAGACACTCTGTTCTCCCTGTCCAGGTCACTTGTGCGGACATTTCCCCAGTAGCTGTGCGACTAATGCAGGAACATTTTCAAACCAAAGCCATTCAGCCTCATAATCTCTTATCTCAGCTTAGATTTGTAGAGCTGGACTGTACACAGCTTCACCAGCACTATGATTCTGGTACTGTGGACCTGATCATTGATAAGGGCACCACTGACGCCTTATTGAGGTCTAAGGAAGGGACAGAGAAGGCCAACCTGGTGCTGAAGCAGTGTCTGAAGGCGTTGCGGAGCTCAGGATCTCTGCTACAGTTATCTGACGAGGACCCTGATGCCCGGCTTCTGTGGCTGGAGACTGAAGCACAGGAGTTGGGGGTGGTGGAAGCAGATGTCGGGGTTCAGGAAATTGGGGAACTAAGGGGAGTTTATTACTACTGTTACCAAGTGACTCCTCGTGTTACTGCACAGTAATGTTCTACTTGTGAGCAGTTGTAATATTTAACGAGGAAGTTTCTGAATGTGATTGTAAAAAAATGAATGTTTCATTCTCACTCAATCATGCTGCACGGTTTTAATTATTTACTTTACTTTACTTTGCTTGGCAGACGCTTTTATCCAAAGCGACTTACAGGGAGCTAGCGCTGGGTGTCTGGCTCAGGGACACACCTGGTAGGGGATGGACTAGGAGTCAGATGGGATTCGAACCTGCGACCTCCTACATTCCAGTCTGACGCTTAACCCACTGAGCTACCAGGACATATTTTTCTTTGATCTGTATAAATGAGATCTCCAGGATATCAAATTTAAAGCATATAAATGTTCATAAATAAAAATCGTTCATAAGGCACATGCACATTTCGTCCTCTATATATAATTTTTTACAGTTTGAAGTGGTCATTGTCACTGCCATCTAGTGGCCGGTAGACCGCACACAAGATTCTTGACAACATGCACGTAACATATTTTCTACAGTAAGTGTCCTTTTAGCCCTGCCAACGCTGCAGTCTGTCTCCACCTTCACCACATTTTTAGGCTCTGTCATCCTTTCCACTGAGATGACATTACTACTGTCTCATCACACATTTTCACCTGTCTCTGACACCTCAGTAAGACATTCAATACAGCATCAGATTCAGTTTTTGATATGGAGTGCAAAAGCATCTGTTAAATGAGTAAATGCAACATGCTGCACACAACTAGAGAGGACTACAGGATGCACATACAACCATGGACTAGCCCATGGATTAACCTTAGACATGTTTATTTTTTTGGATCCCATCATAAATCTGAGTTCTGCTTTTAAAACTTTAAAGCTTGGACTTTTATAAATTGTTGGTGAAGACAGTCATCCTGTTTAGGTTATCTTAAAGCTGAGTTGCATGTTCAGTTAAAGTTATAACTATTAGAAAAAAAAGATTAGATCCTCCCTGCAATTGGCACGGACAGACACACTTGTCCAACAGCTAAAGAATTGTTTAAAATACCATTCCTTCCTGTAGATCATACAGAACTAGTTTCAATAATTAACTCATCTAAAGACCCAATCCCTAGTAGACTGCTGAAGAAGGTTTTACCTTTGATCAGCACGTCCATTTTAGAGCAGATAAACCTATCTTTATTAAATATGTACCACAGACATTTAAAGTAGCTGTAGTAAAACCTTTACTAAAGAAACCTACTCTAGATTCTTGGGTATATTCCTGTGTAGCTTCCTGGGTATCTTTGAAGCTTCATCAAGATATCAAGATACCCAGGTAGCTTCAAAGTTGTTCACACTCTGGCTCAGGTAGTCACATTAAAATGTGTGAAAACCAAAGGGGAGGACAACTAACAGGTGACCACCAATCACCTACCTGAGGGTTCCACAGGGTTTATAAACCTGCTCCTCACACCAGTCAGTCAGACTTGAGAAAGCCCTCTGGAATGAAAGGTGAAACGTCCTTAAGTAACTAAACAAGTCCAGTTGCTATTGGATAAACCTTTTTTGAAATACTTTGATAATAATCAAGTGAAAACGATTGCATGAAACATTTTTTTATTATTTTATACAGTGAAAAACTTGACATTCATCTATCAATGATTTCCACTGAAACATGTTATCAGAACTACTTATAATAAATGTATTTTGCTGTAAGAAAGAAACTTGATCTGTTTTGTATTCAGTCATACTAAGAATTAGTAAATTCATGGATTCTAGTTGATTGAAGAACTACCCACTGATCACTCACTCGCAAATGCTACTGCTGCAAAGACTCGTGTACAGTAGCCACCATCTCCCTGAACTACATTTCTGATTCTATCTCAGTGTTTTAAAACAGGCTGAAAAAGGTTGTTGGATCCTCTCTGTCGTCTTCCTCCAGCTGTGCATCTTTGCAGAAACTTGGAGGGAGGAGCTGATCGGGTTCTCTGATTCCCATGACATTGTCAAAGAAGCTATGGGTGAAAAATGCAAAGAACACATGAAGACACCTGACAGAAAATTCCCCACATTGAACCTGTGGTGTGTAAACAATGTTACTGTCCAACTTCCTAAAGAGTTTCAAACTGACCTGAACACTTCCCATCCGCTTCTGGTGCGCATCAAAGTGGTGACAGGAACACATCCAAACTCGGTGACAGTGCTCATATAATTTGCTGCCAAAACAGAAATAGATCACAAGTTAACGGAGGCAGCACAAACAGACCAGCAGGTTTCGTGAGCCTACATGGTACTGTACCTGATTCGTTGTTCACCTGCACCTCTCCTACCCAGGTGTTGACCAGGAGTCCTTGTCTAGGTCCAGAGGAGCTGCCCAGCACAACCTGTCCCAGCAGGGAAGCCGTCTTTGGGATGGCCAGTGGGTGGAACGTTGCATTCAGTGGCATCTTAGTGCATGTGTGGTTTTTGTTGTTGATCTTATACAAAACTTTCTGCAGAACAGGACAGTTTTACTGTGTATTAGGTGATGTTTGTTCTCATGTCTGAGGATATAAATCTGTGTTTTTATCACCTCTTTGAAGAGCAGGAGGACATCATAGTAGGAGGTCTTATTGTCCAGGGATACACACTCTTTGAGGCGGATGCGCTTTCCCAGTGCATCATAGATGTACTTGCTGAGCACTGTCATCTCATCTGAAGTGGACTTAGAAAAGTATTAATTTCATTACTCAACACTTCAGAGTGGGTTGACTGTGAGCAAATAATCAAATATCAAATTTGACATAGCTGTTAATAAAGTTAGGACTTACCACAGAAAAGCTCCCTGTCAGCAGTGGTGGGATTCCTGTGTAAACAAAAGAGGTGGTTTTATACTAACTGGAGCATTTACACCACATTGTACTAATTTGACAGCTTCACTCTATGTTACTTATAACCTCTGTAACAAAAATACAAAAAAATCAATCAGCACTACTGATGTGAACTGCTGAGATAAGAGGAAAATTGCATATTCTGCAAGTTACTTCAAGATGTGTTGTTGTACTTACTGCATGGATGTGGATGTGGATGTGGCTTCAAAGCGAGGCAGCCCGAGGACAGACACACAAGCAGGACAAGGACCTTCATGCTATCAGAAGGTAGAAACCCCTTTGTCTGCACAGAGAGGTAATTGTTCAGTAAAGTAAAGTGTTCACTTCCTCATAAAAAAGTGGGTGTGGCAGATGCTATTACACTCTCAGAAATAGAGGTTCAATAAGGGTACGTTTTTGTTCCTTAAGGTACAAACTACACAAACTACCCCCTAGGCTAGGGTCAATTTTTGGACCTTTTGAGGTTCAAAAAGAAACCTAAGGGTACCAAACCAGTAAAAAGTACATACTGTATATGTACAATATTCTTAAGACAGTTAGTGTTAAGCCAAATACAGAAAAGTAAAATAGTCCCATTTTTTCTTTTTTTACATTTTAAGCTTCCTTGTTTCAGTTATTTCTTACTTAGACTAGTACACACAACAATTATCTCAAGGTACCAGAGTAGATTTTTATCATGTATTTACACATATATTTTTGTATGGAAAGTGTAGTGGCTGCTCACCTTTACCTTTAAGTGACGGGGCCACGATGCACCCGGGCTAAGTAATGTGCGCACTTTCAGTCACACATGCA